>CP125979.1:229979567-230574567 GCA_030063025.1 Avena longiglumis
GCCAACTAAAATTAATAATGCTTTATGGGCTTATAGAACTACTTTTAAAAATCATATGGGTATGTCTTCTTATAAAATGGTTTATGGAAAAGCGTATCATCTTCCAGTGGAATTAGAACATAAAGCTAGATGGGTTGTTAAACAAATCAACTTTGATTTTAAAACTTCTCGAGAGAAAATAATTCTTGATTTAAGCTTGTTAGATGAATGGAGGAACGAAGCATATGAAAGTGCTAGGCTATTTAAAGTGAAAGTAATTTTTTTTGGCATGATAAGAAAATAAAAAGAAACAAATTTAAAGTAGGACATCAAGTATTATTTATCAACTCTCGTTTCAAGTTTTTTTGCAAGAAAGATAGCTTCAAAGTGATAGGGTCCATTAGTTGTGCAGGAGGTGTACCGCTTAGGAGCCATTCCTCTTCATGGGGACTTTAACGGAAAACCTCATGCAGGCCAAACATTAGCCAGAAGGATTGAAGTAATGAATCTCCAAAGTCCGGAGGCCACAATCACAAAAATTTATCCCCTTCCAAATACCAAAAATCACCAAAAGTCAAGAAAAGGTACGTAACGATCTCGAAATATCTTCATATTTTAGGGAAGTCATTATTTTCTAAAATAAATGTGTGTCACAAAACAATTGGAAGAAACGGAGTCTCGGGGAGGGAAAGAGACTAGGTGGCGCTCCCCCTGCTGGGCATGCCACTCAAGGTCTTTCCCTCTTCCCAAGTCCGTTTCACCTCTATTTTTTCCTCAACGCTTTGTCTTACCCTAAAAATCTTCAATATGTACCTCCCTCTGCCGATCTAATCTCGCATCGAGTCTTGTCGAGCGAAACTTGTTTTTTCATCTTGTTCTTTCAATGAAGCTTGGTGAATCACTACCTCTTCTCTGTGGTGGCTCCCATGAAGACCTTGACCTTCAAGGAGGGGGTGCTGCTCATGGAGGAGGTGAAGGCCCCCAAGACCATAGGCACGATGGAGTAGAGGTTGCAAGTCTTGGAGGACACCATCTTCAGGTATGTCATGGTGATTGAGCGCAACCTTGATGCTCATCCCCTCATGAATCTTGATATGGTGGAGAAGGTTGAAGTCTATGAAGCAAGGATCAAAGATCTGGATGAGAAGTATGTGCACACCCTTACACAACTGGATAGGTTCCAAGCCCTTATGTGGGATGTGGAAAACCAGAACTGTGAGTGTAAAATTGTTGGATGCGAGTGCGCTGCATGCAAACATGGTCATTGGTGAGACACGTTGAGAATGGAAATATGTCGAGGATCAAAAAACATTCAAGGCGAGTAGACGAGATTCGAATGTTCGAAATGAACAGAAAAGATTAGAACGAAGTAAGATGACAAAGAGAAAGTGAGGCGGAAGATTCAAATGAAGTAAGACGACAAAGAGAAAGTGAGACGGATATGAAACTTTGGCTAGTAATGTTGTGCAAATATTACACGTCATTTATTTCGAAACAGTCTAGTGTGAAACATTGGACATACCGTATTTATTTACACTGAAATAGATGGGCTATACATTGAACCATCTGTATTTACACTTGAATAGTCGA
This sequence comes from Avena longiglumis, assembly GCA_030063025.1. Taxonomy (NCBI): domain Eukaryota; kingdom Viridiplantae; phylum Streptophyta; class Magnoliopsida; order Poales; family Poaceae; genus Avena; species Avena longiglumis. The sequence continues at coordinate 229,981,137 of CP125979.1, forward strand.
AACGTGTGAACATTATCAAAGTCCAGCGTTCATAGAAAGCATGAGAAAGAATCGCTCGAGAAATAGATGCAATAACGAAATGTTTCGTATTTCTGTCCATGAACCTAAATGGACCAGCCAAAGCATTCGAATAAGTAAACATGACACCAAATGACAAACATGTAAATGTATTTTGCATAACGGGTTGTTGACTAACGGAATTGAGCTAAAGTAAGAATGAGATGTGAAAAAAGAACCAGAGAAGAGATGAAGAGAGAAACAAAATGAATTAAAATTATGCGAAAATAAAGCAAGTTCGGAGAACTATAATTTTTTGCTAATATCAAAGTAGGTCACATTTTACATGGTAAAATGTTGCTGCTTTGTGTTTTGCATGATAAAATCGATGGGAACGCAATGTTGTTATAACTCAAAACCTTCCATGATCCAAGGAAACATCAGGTGTGCACGCCCCTTATCTGCGACACATCTTAGTAAGCCACGTCGACTATACAAGGGTGATGTTTCCATGGAACATAAAAATGATTCCTTTCTCCGATTTTCCGTATCTAACGGGGCTTCGTGCGTTTCGTGCAACATTTTGTTTGGCCTCCACACCCCAGGGACACAGAGAAAAGTCTAGTTAAGGGCAATATACAAATAGTCCCATATCAATTAATGTTTTTAAATCACACATATTATGCTAGCGGTGCGCACTAAAAATATAGATAAATACTAACTTTCCTTGAGAAACAATGCAGTAGTGTTACAATACGTGATGTCACATATGAATAATGGAGTTCTATCAATACCTAGACTTCTCTCTGCGCCTCCAGGCGCGCGACCAGTAAGCAAAGCGTCTAGCCTTGAGAAAATGAACATACATTCTCTCTACATGAACGCACCGACACGATTTCCATATTCTTGATGTGGGCAAGCTCGAGCACAAAAGCAAATTCATGTAACCAAGGACTCCTCACGACCCCCGATGCACAGTTTTAGGTTAAACATTTGATTATGCATCTATAATAGACCAATAATAAAAGGAAAAGATATGCCGAATAAAGATGCTATATAAGCGAGACAAAAATAGTGGTAGATTGGACGCACATTCTTCGTATAACGGACCATGTGTGATGGAGAAGATTCATTTTACAAATAAACAATACCATGGATAGTCATGATAGCTGGTCACTGATGGTGCTCGACGTGACACTTTATTGGTAACCCCAAGTGCAGGGTGTGAAGAGCACAGCAGCAAGTTTTCCCTTAGTTGAGACCGAGGTTATCGAACTAGAAGGAGGAATGAAACGTCACACAGGTGTTACAAACAACGTGGAGACCTGCACAACACAAACGCAAGACTTTACCCCAACGAACAGTGAGGTTGTCAAGCTCACCGATTTGCTGTAACAAAGAATTAAACGTATGGTGTGGAAGTTAATGGTGGTTTGCAGCAAGTAAACAAGTAACAGTGGAAGATGTATCAATGGTAAAGATTGGACCGGGGTCCATAGTTCACTAGAGGTGCTCTCCTTAGATAAACAACATGGCATGAAGGGTAAACAAATTACAGCAGGGCAATTGACAGGAACCAGGCAAGGCATAACAATGCAATTACTAGTCAGAAAGATCCTATGAGGTTGATTGGGCAATACAACAAGATACATACACTGCCATCCAACTGCATCTATGACTAGAAGTCCACCTTCAGGTTATCATCCGAACCCCCTCCAGTATTAAGTTGCAAGCAACAGACAACTTCTTTAAGAAAAGTGTGTAAGGTAAATAGTCCACATGTTCCATGAACAAGAGACCGTTGTTTTATCCCTAGTAGCAACATCACATCTACAACCGAAGAGATTATTATCACTTCCCTTGGAAACTAGAGGCATGAACCCACTATCGATCATAAATATCCCCTCTTGGAGTCACTAGCAACTACTTGGGCAAGATAGCTACTAACAACAAAGAGCATGCAAGATCACAAACAACACAGACATGATAGAATCATCAAGACAAAACCATTAATCAAACCAACATAATAATCTCAATATCCATCGAATCCCCACAAACGCAACATGCATGATTACAAATAGATTAGATCTTAATCATGAACAGAGCTCACAAGATATATACATGAAAGCACAAAGGAGGAGATGCAACCATCTAGCTACTACATGGACCCATAGTCCAAGGTGGAACTACTCACGCATCATACCGGAGAGAAGGCCTCCGGGATGATCTCCCCTCCAGCAGGGTGCCGGGAAGAACTTCAGATTCCCCCGATCTAGGGACGATGGTGGCGGCGGCTACAGACGGTTTCGTGGATTTTTGATTGGGTCCTCAGGGTTTCTGCATCGAGGGCTTCTTATAGGAGAAGGGAGAGACCGAGTCGGCGACCAGGGCTGGCAAACCCTAGCCAGGCGCGGGGCTGGGCCCACCCACGCCCGGGGTGGGTCTGGCCCCCCTGGTTGGCCCCTCTGGCTCTCCTCTGGACTTCTTGTTCCCTACTGAAAGTAATTGACTTTGTCCTGTGTTCCGTCTAATTCCGAGAATATTTCTTTACTAACTTTTCTGAAACCAAAAACAGCAGAAAACAGGCATCTGACACTGTTGCAACTTGTTAGTAGGTTAGTACCAGAGAACATGTAAAAAGCACCTCAAAGTGTGTACAAGTAAAGCAAAGTATATACTAAACAAGCATGGAGCATCAAAAATTATAGATACGTTTCTAACGTATTAGTCACTTTATAAACACATAATCCTACCGTAAATAGTCTAATGAGGGTAACAAATAAGAGTATCATAGTCATTCTACATAGTGAAGGCATTCACATGGCATTTCAATCAATTTCGCTGAAGTCGTTTATGATGATAGGATAGTCAAATTCCAAAAGAGATAACTAATTCCGCGACCACTGGTCGTTGTCCGTTTCACTGTACGGGTTGACGCCAAATATCCAAAGGTGTTAAATAGAGTCTACTACGAAACGATTTATCTTCTTCTTCATGGCCTCCAGGTCATGCCTAGCGGGTGTACACACAAAAAGATTTTTTCATTGATGAGGCACAGATAATCCTAATGCACGACATCGATAGTCACCGTGTATCCTCTACTCAGTTATATGAGAGCATCTTTGTTGTTATTCGCTTCTTCTTTATGTCATCTTACCTCAACATTTAGACTCTTGGTCCCTAGCTCAACCACTTTGTGTTTTGCATATATGTATTCATGTAGCTGCACCTGCTCTAGTCTTTCGATGTAGATGATTGCATAATATGCTGCATCATCATCGGCGGGCTCAACAGTAAGCCCATTTCTGCTCAACGCGCAGCGACTTTGGTCTATTGAGTCCGCCGTTTGCAAATGGTCGGCATAGAACATGTCATCCAGCGCCTACAACGAAAGAAAGTAAACATACACGGAGCAGAGAAATACTAACCCCCATGGATGCTAAAGAAGAGGTGAACCTGCGCGTGATTCTGTTTTAGTGTTTGGTGTAATCGTTCGGTGGAGCAGAGAAGCAGCCGAGAGAAAAACCGAGAGGCGCACTGGCTTTGGTCTAGCGCGGTCTCCTGGCGGTCCACAACGTCTTGATGGCGCGGCAAGGGGCGGTGCCGTTTGGTTGGAACACGCTGGTGCTCTTAGCGGCACCGATGACATTTTTGACGATGCACAGGCGCTTCTGGTCGCGCGGCGGCGAACAGGCATGTCTGGTGGTCTCCTAGGACAGTGGTGATCGCAGGCACGGGCGGCAAAGGCGAGGCGTGGTATGTGCGAGCGTGTCGAGCGCGGCGAGCTGGCGCGCTCCGGACATGGCAGAGACAAACTGGGTGCATGTGTTCTTGGTGGTCCACTGCTTGTCAAGGTTCGAGGGCTGGACAGAGGGTGGCGATGGATGGTGGCGTGCCTCCTGGACATGGTGGCTAGGCGCGGCGATGGCTCTGGCTAGCTTGCCATGGTCGGCTGGCAAGGGTGTGCTTGGCCATGCACGACATGGTGCATTGGTAGGGGTCTAGGCTGGTTCAATGCACTGGTTGTCACTGGGGGAGACAAGGGTGATCAATGGGGAACAAGGTTTGGCAAAATTACTGCTCAAAACAGTGAAGTTTGGCAGAATTTGGTTTGTGTTTCCAGATGTTTGATGAAATGGCCAAAAGAGTTTCATATTTGAATTTTTGGATGAAACTTGGTGAGTGTACTGGGCACATACTAGGGAGTATCTAGTTGATTGGATTTGTCAAGGTGAACTGGTTTGGTGGGGTTTTGAGAAATGGTGATCTTACCATATGAACTACATTCAATTTTGAATTGTCCTTGGCATAGATTTGGAAATTGTTTATGTGGGTTTGCAAGGTGGGCTTGGGTTCACTTTTACTTGGTCTAGCAAGGGGTGAAAATAATTGGATTTGTTTCTGTTTGAAATTTTGGAATAGAAACACTCAAAGTGGTCTAGTGAACAAGATTGGCAAAAATGACCATTTGCTTATTTTGTTTGTTTTTGAATTTCTACTGATTTGATTCTCCTTGGAAATGATTTAGATGATGTTTCTTTCATCTTTAAACCAATCCTTGCCATTCACAACAATCAAACAATTCCATACAAGCATTCGTGCATTCATCACACATATGGATTTTAATTCACAAAAGTTTTTGCTAACCCTAATTTTGAGTGATTGAAATTTATAACCTTGATTAATGTTTTTGGGATGTTACAAACCTTCCCGCCTTAAAAAAAATCTCGTCCCGAGATTTGAGAAAAAGAAAACTAGGATAAAAGAGATCTGGAAACTCCGTTCTAATGTAGTCTTTTCGCTCCCAGGTAGCTTCTTCTTCAGTGTGGTTACTCCACTCGATCTTGAGAATTTTGATACTCCGGTCCTAGTGGTTCTAAAATCTTCTTCCAAAATACGAATGGGTACTTCGGAATATGTCAGGTCATCGTTGATATCTATGGTTCTGTGATCAATATTCTTGAAAACTTCGGTCTTTTCCGGGACTTCTAGGCATTTGCGAAGTAACGAGATATGAAACACATTATGCACGGTTGGCATCTCCTCTGGTAGTTCCAGTTGATACGATAATTCTCCTCAACAATTGAAAATCTTGAAGGGTCCAATATATCTGGGGGCTAACTTTCCTTTGAGTTGGAAAGGTTGCATTCCCTTCAAAGGTGGCAATTTAAGATACACAAAATCTCCGATGTTGAAGGTTAGGTCTCGACATATCTTGTCGGCATAACTCTTCCGTCTGGATTGGGCAGTCTTGAGGTGATCACGGATCTTGTGAACTTTCTCTTCTGCTACTCATAGGATGTCGGGTCTGAAAATCTGACTCTCTCCTACTTCCGACCAATTCAAAGGGGTACGACACTTCCTTCCATACATGAGTTCAAATGGGTCCATTTGCAAACTGGCTTGGTAACTGTTGTTGTATGAAAATTCTACAAACGCAGACAGTCTTCCCATTTAGATCCATATTCTAACACACAAGCTCTCAACATATCTTCGAGTATTTGGTTTACTCGCTCCATTTGTCCATCAGTTTGAGGGTGATAAGCTATGCTAAAATCTAGTCTGGTTCCTAATCCTTCTTGGACTTTCTTCCAAAACCTCGATGTAAACTGGATTCCTCGACCCGACACGATGTTCTTGGGGACTCCATGCAAAGTGTCGATTCTAGCAATGTACAACTCTACTACCTTCGAACTCAGAAAGGTGGTCTTGACAGGTAATAAATGGGCGACTTTGGATAGTCTATCTACTATGACCCAAATAGAGTCATTTACCCTACTAGATGTAGGCAAACCAGTGATAAAAATCCATTCCGACGGAATCCCATTTCCATTACGAAATCTGCAATGGTTGCAATAGTCCAGCGGGTCTCTGATGTCCCGCCTTGACTCTCTGACAAATATCACACTTGGCTATGTAGCTTCCGATTTCTCGCTTCATCTTATGCCACCAAAATTGCTCCTTCAAATCCTGATACATCTTTGTTCCTCTGGGGTGGATAGAATAAATAGTATCATTGGCTTCTTTCAAAATAGCTTGCTTCAATTCTGAATCTGCTGGTACACAGATACGTCCTTTGTACCACAAAAATCCATCTTCATCTTCGGTGAATCCGAGTACTTTCCCTGTACTGATACGACGTTTGATTCCGTCGATACTAGCATTTCCTTCCTGCGCCTCCTTGATCTGACTGATCAAAGTGGGTTGAAGTTCTATGCTAGCCAGAAATCCTTTAATTACTAGATCCATTCTGAAATCTTCCAACTTCTTGTGCAAATTTGGTTGCTCCTTCAGAATCATGGAGTTCAAGCGACACGGCAATCTTCTAAGGGCATCTTCTACCACATTGGCCTTACCGGGGTGATAGTGGATGTCCATATCATAGTCCTTGATTAGCTCTATCCATCTCCTTTGCCTCATATTCATCTCCTTCTGGGTGAAAATATACTTCAGGCTATTGTGATCCAAATAAATCTCACAACGGTTACCCATGAGGTAATGCCGCCATGTCTTCAAAGCTAAAACTACGACTGTTAGTTCAAGGTCATGGGTAGGGTAATTCTGCTCATGCTGCTTCAGTTGTCGAGATAAATAAGATATGACTTTGCCTTCTTGCATCAACACACATCCGAGACCGATCTTGGATGCGTCACAAAACACATCAAAAGGCTTCGTAATATCTGGCATAATCAAGATTGGGGCTGAGATCAATCTCTTCTTGAGCTCTTGGAAACTTGCTTCACATTTGTCCATCTATTCAAACTTCTTATCTTTCTTTAACAATTGGGTCATGGGTCTTGCAATGCTCGAGAATACTTCTACAAACTTGCGGTAATGTCCCGCTAATCCGAGAAATGCACGAACTTGGGTTTGAGTGGTTGGGGCTTGCCATTCTTCAACATCCTTAACCTTTGCAGGGTCAATGGCAATTCCTCCAGCCGACATGATATGTCCGAGGAATCCTACTTCCTATAACCAGAATTCACATTTGCTAAACTTAGCATACAACTGATGCTCCCTAAGGGTTCCAAGAATGGTCCTCAGGTGTAGCTCATGTTCTTCTTCTGATTTGGAATAGATCAGAATGTCATCAATGAAAACAACGACAAACTTATCCAGGAAGTCCATAAAAATCTTATTCATGAGGTTCATGAAATAAGAGGGGCATTGGTTAATCCAAAGGACACGACAGTGTACTCATACAGTCCATATCTGGTGGTAAAGGCAGTATTTGGAATATCCTCTACATGAATCTTGAGTTGATGATAACCAGTTTTAAGATCAATCTTAGAAAAAACTTTGGCACCGTTCAACTGGTCAAACAGATCTTCTATCGTCGGCAGTGGGTACTTATTCTTGATGGTGACATCATTCAGCTTCTGATAATCAGTACACAAACGGTTACCTCCATCTTTCTTATCCACACACAAGACATGCGATCTCCATGGTGACGCACTTGGTTGAATCAGTCCTATCTCCAGCATATCATCCAGTTGCTTCTTCAGCTCCACTACTTCAGATGGGTTCATACTATAAGGTTTCTGGGCTATGGGTCCGATTCTAGGGATTAGTTCAATGATAAAATCGATATCCCGATCTGGGGCATACCGGGCAAAACATCTGGAAATACGTCGGGGTATTCATAGACTACTCTGACTTGGTCAATGGTTGGTTGGGCTAGACTCTTGTTGCACTTAAATTGACGAGGCAAGGTTTCAGATACATGCTCTACTAATACTCCCGTGGTACTGGTCATGGTTATGGCTTTCTTGGCACAGTCGATTAATTATTTATGTTTCGACATCCAATCCATTCCTAGTAATAGTTCCAAACCTTTGGTTCCAAGTACTATTAGATTAGCATAAAAATCTATGCCATGGATTCTGATAGGTACGGCCTTGCAAATTTTTCTAGCTTTGATGGTTGAACCAGGTATTTGAATTATCATAACATGCTTCAATTTTGTTGGTTGAATCTTACTAGTGCATGCAAATTCTTCCGTAACAAACGAGTGCGATGCTCCAAAATCAAACAACACTCTTGCAAGTACTGAGTTAATAGAAAACATACCCAGCACGACATCTGGCGCTTCTTGGGATTCTTCAGCATTCATGAGAAACAGACGGCCGTTGCGGTTGAGCGAATTCCCTGGGGCAAATCTTCTTCCAGGCTGAACACGACGCTGTTGCTGAGCTGGGGCATTCACATTGGGGGCTGCTGCAAGCTTCTTGGGGCACTCATTGGAATAGTGACCTTTGGTTCCGCATTCATAACAAGTCACCTGAGACTTGTCCTTCCCTGCAACAGGCACAACATTGCTTCCAGTCCTTGGGGCAATATTGGTGTTGTTGGCGACATTGTTGTTGTTGAACTTGGGCGGTGCACAATTGAAATTGTTGGGGTTGCCGGGGTTGTTGTGGTTTCCTTCGGGCCTTGGGTTTCCTCCTCCACGGTTGGGATAGGTTGGACGGTTCATCGGGGGTCTATTGTTTCTTGGGGCAAATCATGTAGAAGGTTTGGGACGATACTTTGGGGTATGGTGGGTTCCTGGTTGATGCATCATTCGACGCTTACGGTTCTCATTGGATTGATTGATCTTTCCTTCCATTTGAATGGCAGAATCCACTAAGGCTTCAATGTCAGCAAACATAATATTGACTAACATTGTCTGCATCTCATCATGCAGACCATTCAAGAATCTCTCCTTCTTCTTGGCTTCAGTGTCAATCTCATCTGGGGCATACCTAGCTAATGATAGAAATTTGTCATGGTACTCAACTACTGTCATCCTCCCTTGCTTCAATTCTCTGAATTCATCTATCATCCTCTTGATTAAACCTGGTGGCACATGGGTTCGGCTGAACTTGAGTTTGAATTCATCCCAAGTCATCATTTGTCCTCCATTCATGGCGCGAACGCTGTTCCACCAAGCTATTGCATCTCCTGCCAGATAGTGGGTGGCAAACAGTACTTTCTCATTGGCCTCTACTCCTGCGACTTCTAAGTTGTTCTCCATGGTCTGCATCCAATCATCAGCATCTAATGGCTCTTAAGACTTACTAAAGATGGGTGGATTGGTGTTCTTAAAGTTCTTGAGCTTGGATCCATGGTTGTCCGGGTTTCCATAGCCTTGGTTGTTGTTGGCCATCTGAGCTATGTGTTGGAGGGTGGCTAAGTTGGCTTGACGTTCGGCTCTTCCAGCTTCGTGGTCCGAAACCAACATTTGGAACATTTGCAGCATTGGATCCGGGGATGAACTGCTTCCTCCGCGAGGCATCTGAAGATTGAGATAGATCATGATATAAGAGGGAAATTTTCTAAGGTTCAGGGGTTTGTTTTTGAAAAGTTTTTAAAGTTTGACTCAAGTTTTTCCACTAGCAACTTGCCTTTAATTCATTTATAGCACACAATACAAACACACACCACAACAAGGAAACATATGGTTTTAAGAACCATTTTGTGAAACTATGATACAATGGGACTGGATACAACTTTACAAACGTTAGTGCTCAAGTGCTACTACCCCTCGGAATCGGTGGCTTCATCATCATCATCATCAATGAAGGCAGAGTCATAATCAGTGAAGAAGTCCATGGCTTGATCCTCCAGGAAGTCATCATCATCACTGAGGTAGGAGTAGGGGTCTCCACGGATATCTTCCCTTGCATTCTCCCTTTCCTCAAGCTGCATGTCCCGCTTGTGGATGGTCTCCTCCAAGTCTGTCACTCTGTGACGAAGGTGAGCAATGATGCGATCCTTCTTGTCATGAAGATGGCGAAAGGTCTTGCGCTCCCTTGCAAGGATGGTGATGGTCTGGTCCTTCTTGACTGCAATGGCATAATTGTGGTTGTTGTATGCGTGGGCATTGTCCAACTCCTTTTGCCTATCATACAACATGAAGTCAAGATGATCTACTTGATGCTTTAGCTCCGGGTGACCTGGTACCTCAAATGGCTGTCCCATAGCATCACGCCTTGTGTATAAATCAAATCTTGTACCCTTGATCTGATTGATGCTTTGCCCACACAGGCGGGCAAGAGCTTCCTGTATAGCCCTGGCGAGTCCATCCAGCTAGTTGTTCTCTCTTAAGGTGAACTGGATTCCCTTGGAGGTGGGGGCTTCAATCTTCCCTCTGAGACTTGCAACAATCAGCCATTGCAATTCTCCTCCTTCCTGATCGTTGAGATGGGATCCAAAGAACTAGGGGTGCGGGTGCTCCAGAAGTTCCGATAGTTGGTCCAAATCACGCTCAAAGATGAGATCTCCTCCATTGCCCAACTAATAGAACTTGTTATACTCCACATCCATCTATAGGAATGTAGGATGAGTAAGTTAGTAGAGTGATCAAGTGTGTCAAATTTTATGTAAGTTTGCAAGAATTTTTGAGGAACATGAATTTTCTTGAAAGACTCTAAATGATAAGAATGAGAATAGGTTTTCATAAATACTCACTTCTTTTGTTTCGATACTAAGTTTTTGATTCAAGCGTCCATTCTAAACTAGGGACTCCTATGGTCAGGATGGCTCTGATACCAACTTGTCAACACCCGGATTTTTAATCCCAGATGCCTATTATGCCATACATCATAATCCTAGGATTACCATTTTTGCGAGACATAACAGATTGCCACAAGCAATGCTGACGATGGGAGATGATCCTAGTTATCGTAGACTTCTTGCGGTCCATCCTCCTGATAGTCCTCCTCATAGTCTGGCCATGGGAATAGCCAGGGACAAAGCGAAGAGTACTCTTTAAGTACTCGCAAACTATCACTAACAAGTAAAGTGGTTCATGCAGGAATACTAAGCTCTAGGTTGTTTTGAAAAAGCCAGGTTTATATCTAGCTGAGTTCAGAAGTAAAGAAAGCTAGTTGAAGGTTTTATAACACCTAAGTGGGAACTTAAGTTTCACTTTCACAACCCTATTATGGTCAAGTGAAAGTCATGATTCATTTCACAAGTCATTTTGAAAACATCTGACGATAGAATAGTATGGTCACTCCAACTGTCCATAACCGCGGACGCGGCTATTCGAATAGTTTGACATTCTGCAGAGGTGGTACACTTTCACCACAATATTCGATACATCCGTCAGGAACAATCCTGAATTCACCATACTCAGTATGCGGATAATCAATCCTAACCTTTCAATTACACACCCTAGTATAGACACCTCTCCTATGAGTTTGGCCTCCCAACCATGACCATCTGTCATCTTGGGAACTGCGCAGGTGGACAATCATCACGAGGTAGCCTCAGCTCAAACCTCGGCCGCAAGGGAACCCATACTAAGGTATATAAACTTCCAGTCAAGCCCTACCCAATTTCAGGTATTGTGGTTGTACGGTAAAATTGGAATGGTATCACATTCGAACACAACCATCAGTTTTATAAAGGGCTAAGGCTCATGCCTCAATATTTTCATCATCAAAGTCATATTGTGTTCAATAACACATGTCAAAACATTTCATTAGAATGACTCATCATTTTAAGGTTTTCATAACCATTTTAACCAAGTATTCCCATCTAAAGTGATCAAGTTTTATGCTTAGCACTAGCCACTAAAGTTGGGGGTAAACACTAATGAGGGGTGATAATCAAGTGTGACTTATCTAAGTATAATCTCATGCCTCAGGATGACATCTAGTTCTACCTAACTTAGGCCAAGTTTTATGCTCTTTATTCTACCTCTAATATCTTTCCAAAACTTCACAAGTCACTAAGTAAACATAGATAAAAAATCTTTGATAAAGAAATAAAAATAATCAAGCTTGAAAGTAAAACTGGGATTTAGGATAATCAAGTTTGTCTAATCAAAGAATGCCTAATGCATTGCATAGGTTATCTAGTTTTCATAGTTGCAATTGTTAGCTTGCTAGGACGGCTTGCTTAGTTTGTAGCTTGCCTTGTGAAGTGCAGTGGTTGAAGTTCTCCTCTGCTTCCTCTTCGTAGTAGTCTCCTTCCTTTTCATATCCTTGATCGATACTAGCTTCTATAAATAAATACGAAGTACACAATCACCAAACAATACTTAACTACTTCTATTTGGCACACAAGGGTTTACACTAGATGATCTAGCATCATCACAATCATCACAAGAATTAAGGCAAAAGTTTTCTTTAGAAAAGTAATTTCTACTCATTGAAAAACTACTTAAGATTTAATATTCTCCAATTAAAATATGGGATCATGTTTACACATGTCATCACCACATATTTCAATGCTTGGGAATGTGATTTAAAGTGGTGTCACGATTTAATAAGGTTTAACATTTATATTTTTATTAATTAAAGTGACTAGAAATGCCTATGGGGCATTCTTTTATTACTTGTCCATTATTTCTGCAAGTAAACCTAGATATTTTTATATATTCAGAAAGGTCTTATCAAATGTGATTTTTGAGAGTTTGAATCAACTCAAAAGCATTTATGGTTGAATTTTGAAAAATGATTGAATGCAAAAAAGTCTCTACCTTGTTATTTTTACTATAGGTGACCTATAATTTCAAATGTTTTGAATCCAATGGCTTGGATTAAGAATTTCCATACCTTTCTAGCAAAATTGGTTTTATGCTATTTGGTTCAGTAAAACTCTCTCAATTGGATTTTGAATCTACTGCCAGAACTAGGTTTGAAACTAAATAGATAAATCTAAATTCAAACTACTCGGTCGCGTGAGAATTCTAACTGGGCCGTCGCACTGCGCACAATGCAGCGCGGGGGCTAGTTAAGTGTTGTCCCCATGTGTCAGTGAGATGGGGGTTGTCGAAGGGGTACGGGGCGATTACGACCGTAGGATTAGACTAAGGATCAACGGCTCACGACCATCGTCCTCGTCTGAATAGAACGCAACGGGCTTGAACCCTAGCGCGGCCAGTGGGGGTCTAGGGCGGCTCACCGGGGCTCAGATGATGGTCGGCGATGGGGCGAATGACGAAGTCGACGACGACGATTCTCCTGGTACTGGCGGCTCCTCCTGGGGTGTCTCCAATCGACGATGCCCTTCTCCTCTAGTAGCGGCAGACTCCGGCGAAATTCCGGCGAGGGAGAGCTCGCCTTGCTTCAGGAAGAGGTGGGGAGGATCAGTGAGAGGTGGGGAGTGAACTGGTGTGAAGAAAATGAGCGGGGGAGGCCTCCTTTTATAGGCGTGCAAGTGAGGCCGAGCGGCTTGGGCAGTGCTCGTCGGGGTCGGGGTTACAGCGAGCAACGGGCATGGCTGAGGCTAGGGGACGGTGCGCGGTCTCCTGGCGGTCCTCAAAAGCTTGATGGCGCGGCAAGGGGCGGCGCGGTTTGGTCGGAACACGCTGGTGCTCTGAGCGGCACCGGCGACATTTTTGACTACGCACAGGAGCTCCTGGTCGCGCGGCGAGCGGGCATGTCGGGTGGTCTCCTGGGACGGTGGTGATCGCAGGAACGGGCCAAGAAGGCGAGGCGCGGTCTGTGCGAGTGTGTCAAGCGCGGCGAGCTGGCGCGCTCAAGACATGGCAGAGACAAACTGGGCGCGTGTATTCTTGGTGGTCCACTGGTTTTCAAGCTCGAGGGCTGGACAGAGGGTGGCGGTGGACGGTGGCGTGCCTCCTGGACATGGTGGCTAGGCGCGACGATGGCTCTGGCTAGCTTGCCATGGTCGGCTGGCAAGGGTGTGCTCGGTCATGCACGGCATGGTTCATTGGTAGGGTTCTAGGCTAGTTCAATGCACTAGTTATCACTGGGGGAGACAACGGTGATCAATGGGGAACAAGGTTTGGCAAAATTACTACTCAAAACAGTGAAGTTTGGCAGAATTAGGTTTGTGTCTCCACGTGTTTGATGAAATGGCCGAAAGAGTTTCATATTTGAATTTTTGGATGAAACTTGGTGAGTGTACTGGGCACATACTAGGGAATATTTGGTTGATTGGATTTTTCAAGGTGAGCTGGTTTGGTGGGGTTTTGAGAAATGGTGATGTTACCATATGAACTAGATTCAATTTTGAATTGTCCTTGGCATAGATTTGGAAATTTTTTATGTGGGTTTGCAAGGTGGGATTGGGATCAATTTTACTTGGTCTAGCAAGGGGTGAAAAGAATTGGATTTGTTTTTGTTTGAAATTTTGGACTAGAAACACTCAAAGTGGTCTAGTGAACAAGATTGGCAAAAATGACCATTTTCTTATTTTGTTTGTTTTTGAATTTCTATTGATTTGATTCTGCTTGGAAATGATTTAGATGATTTTGCTTTCATATTTAAACCAATCCTTGCCATTCACAACAATCAAATAAGTCCATAAAAGCATTCATGCATTCATCACATACACTCATGCCTTCATATGGATTTTAATTCACAATAGTTTTTGTTAACCCTAACTTTGAGTGATTGGAATTGATAACCTTGATTAATATTTTTGGGATGTTATAGAGGAGGTCTTTAGGGGAAGAGTGCAAAGCTGCTACCTTATCTGCAGCTGCTTTAGCACATCCGCTTTCGCACTTTCCGGGAGCTAAAGTGCAATCGGTTTTGTGGCCTTTATCTGGATGTAGATGTAGGGTTCGCAGCATAGAAAACAAAAATTTTCCTACGATGTGAACTATATACCAAGATCTATCTACTAGATACAAACAACGGGCGGATGTATATCCGTAGAGAACATACCCTTGAAGACCGACAAAGCTTAACGAGTTCAACTCGTGGTTGATGTAGACGATCTCTTGCCGATCTCAAGATCGAGAGGAAGTCCTAGCGCCGCAAATCAGCAGCGCATCCGTGCTCGCACACACGTTCGAGGCACCGAGCAACCTCCGCCTCCTCGCTCCAGCGATGCAGCGGAAGCACAACTCTTTCTTGCCGAATAGCCACCGGGAACATGTATCTCGCTAGTCCGAGACCATGGGGGATAAATTCTAGAGGGGGAGAGAGATCCTTCACGAGGAGGTGTGAGAGACAAGTGAGGAGGGGGGATCCTTTTATAGGAGGAGGGGGGAACCCCAAGGGGGTGGCCGGTGCATGGGGGCTGCCCCCTTGCCCTCCCCTCTTCATGTGGGTGGACACTCCACTCACAAATCTCCTTTAAATTCCCTCCACTCAAAAGTCCACTCAAATTCCCATTAAATTTCCACCAAATTTAATGCAAACTCTCATTAAATAAAACTCTTTTATTTTATTCAGAATTTTGTCAATTACTTTAATGACAAACATTCACAAATAACCCCTTGCTAGAATTCTATTTCACATGCATAACCACTTTATGCAATTTCACCCGAAAACCTGTTTCGGTATCTAGTGAAATAAATTCCTGCGCTTGTTCATTCTTTCGGCATGAAACATTTGCTCCAATTGGATGTCGGTGTCTCTTAAGTGTTTCACCCTAAGGTTCGTGAATAATGCGGACATGATCGAGACACCTCTCGAATCAATAATCAGAAGCGGGATCTGGAGACCCATACTGACTCCCACACATTCAACGATGACTTTCTTGTGATCGTCGGAACCTTTCACGCTAGTATCTTAATCCCTTTGTTTCACGATATATTACATGTCCAAGATTCGTTCATCGGTATCTCCATACCTAGTTTGATCTCGTTACCGACATGCACTCTTTTCTCGTTCCTGTGATATAACATTCTAGTGATCAAATCACTTGCTTGCAAGCTAATCAATGTGATATCACCGAGAGGGCCCAGAGTATATCTATCCGTCATCGGGATGAACAAATTCCACTCTCGATCCATGAGCCTCAACATAACACTTTATTAGTTCTGAATCCATCTTTATAATCACCCTGTTACGGTGTGACGTTTGATGTTATCAAGAAACTCTTTCGGTGTTAGTGATTGACATGATCTCATGGTCTAAGGATTAGGATCACTTCGTAAGTTGTTATAGCAATATAAACTCAATGACTTTGATCGTAATGCTATACTTCGAATGAATGTTCATCACACCATTACACTAATGTTGTGATCCCGTTATTAACAACATCCAATGTCCATGATCAGGAAACCTTGATCATCTTGTTAATCAACGAGCTAGTTTATGAGAGAGGCATAACTAGGAACTTTCTGTTTGTTTATTAAACACACATGTATTAACGTTTTCGTATCAATACAATTATAGCATGCAAAATAAACATCTATCATATACTTGGAATACACATAATAAACACTTTATTATTGCCTCTCAGGGCATATTCCCTTCAGTCTCCCACTTGCACTAGAGACAATAATCTAGTTACATAGTGATAAAACTAACACCCATTGAGTTCTGGTGTTGATCATGTTTTGCTCTAGGGAGAGTTTTAGTCAACGGATCTGCTACATTGAGATCCGTATGTACTTTACAAATCTTTATATCTCCATCCTTGACATTGTAGAGGTCCCAACCTAATAAGGTAGATTCCTCCTGTGTTTTACAATGCTAGTCCCTGGATCATTAGCTAGCATCCACAGTTAAGATGTAATATCAAGATACAAAGGTCATAATATAAATTTATAACCAGAAATAACAAAGTTTATTACATCAAATATAGCTCATTTGGCTATTACAATACATTACAGCGGAATAACTATAGTCATGAGTCCTTCATCTTCATAGTGCCACAGGCAGATGTTGGTTGTAGACTTTGTAATCCTAGTCAATCAAACAATCTTCATTTTAAAACAATCAACCTGCAACATTACAAGTTACAGCCACAAGGGTCAATACATTTTGAATTGTATTGGCAAGCTTCACTTCTATGTATAATAAGAGTGGATCCTATCATTATATGCATATTTGGCTAAGTAGAGTTTAAGGCTTATTTGCATAAAGCAACATTTTATCCTATCTTTTCAAAAAAAGGTTTTAAGTCCTTTGTCAAATTTCTTTTCCAAGTTCCTTGAACTCCTTGGTAGAAACTCAAGTGTTCAAGTCCTTGTCAATATCCCTTGAGCACCTTGGTAACCCCAAGTGCATCAAGTTTTATCAAAAGTCATGAGTTCCTTGGTAACCCCAAGTACATCATGCTCTTGAGCACCTTGGTAACTCCCCAAGTGCAACAAGCTTAACAAATCTCTTTGAATTCCTTGGTAGATACTCAAGGGCATCAAGTTTTATTTTACTTTAGAAGTTGGAATGTCGAGATCTCCCATAGTTCAAACTTTAGTTGATCAGTATTGTCCATAACCGGGGACACGGCTAAGTACTTAGATTTTTATTAACTTCTGCAGAAGGAGTACACTTTACCCACATGACACAATCCCATCTTGTTGCCACCAGTGGCCTACTGGATTAGTGCTCACCAAGATGGAGTACCGGCAGACTGAGAGTGTGACGAAGTCTTTCCAAAAGGTCCTCCCATACATCATTGCTAGCTTGTCTTCAGCCCCCATGAAGCATTCCAGATCCCCATGTCCGGTAACTAAAGACAATGTATGGATCTTTCTAATGTAGTTGACTGAGCCAGAGCCATAATAGCATGTGGTTGCACACGAAAGCCACAATTGGAGAAACATGTTCAATCTCTAAGTTTCCTAGGTGGTTTTGTTTTGGAGCACAACACAAAGTGATTTCCATAGACATGGTTTCTTTTGTTGCCACCTTCTCCAAAACTTAAAGTATCCACCACCTAGGTGGTTCATTGAGTCCTTGTTTTATTATGTAAAACACAAGTCCTTTTCTCATCCTTTATAAAATCTCAACATGTATCTCTTTTCAAAACATAGCATGGCTAAGCATGTACAACTTCAATATTTTCACTAAGGAGTGTATTGGGAATCCTATTAGGATTTATCATAGCATAAGTATAAAAATATCTTTTCATGCAAGTTTTCAGAATCCACTAAGTATAATGAAAATAGTAGGTCTTTTGAATGATAGTGTAACTTGGCTTTTTGGTAGGGAATGAGGGTTCACTCCTTGATCTTGCTCGTCTCACACTTTGCTAATTTCACTACAAGTCAATCAAGCAAACACCAAATCAACTAACATTCCAAACCACATTTACTCAAACAAAATCACACACAAGACAAGAAGGAACTAAGTCATGCATAAGTATGCAAAGGATGGTTCTATTGCAAGGATGGTCTCTACTAGGTTTATAACTTTGTAAGGTTCTAAATTGGTCATTTACCAAAATGGCAAAGTCATTTGCAAATGGGTTTTATCTCAAGACCATTTTAAAATTCATTCATCATTTTATGTGGTGAAAATTATTCTTATCAAAGCAAAACTATATGTTTTTCATCAAGTGAGTTACCCTTGGCAAGGCTTGGTGTTTTGGGTCAGTAAGTTTGGTCCAAAACATTTTCCCAAAGTTTTCCTTGCAAAAACATTTCCATAATAAAATCAATGAGTTTATTTGGCTAGAAAATGGCTAAGTTAAATAATTCAACCTATATTTTACCAAAATCATTTTTAACACCAAGGGTTGGTTCCTAGGGTCAGTATGGTCACTACAAACCATTTTGCAAAAGTTTTAATCCGAAAATCAATTTTAAACAATTTTTCTCCTCTAAACAAGTACACGAATGTTTCTACAAATTCAAACAAGTTAACAGGTACTATTTTCTAAACTAAGGCCATGGTTGTTTAGGTCTTGCTCTCCTGAATCCAACGACATAAAATTTGTAATTTTTGGACGTGTGGTTTGAAAGTTACAGAGGTTTAAAGTTTGCAAATAATTATGTTTTCAAATCTGTTTTTAAACAGAACAGCGACACGCGGCGTGATTTCATTGGACGATACCGCTTCGCGCGGATCGCGATCTGTAGAGCATTGGATCAAATGTAAATCGTGTGGCTCAGAATCATCACTTACCCCTTCGCTAACATTCTATCGTATCCGTCAGATCCAGATCCTACGGTCACTAACACGCTTGCCAAAGTCTGGCGGCGCTTGGTGGCTGCGCGCGGCGGCGACGGGCAGACGGCGGCGGCGCTGGCGAAATAGAACGCGAGGAAGAGGGGGAGGATGCTCACCAGGTTCACAATGCAACGTTGATACTCAACGTGCTGTTGGCTTGACAAGGGGCGCTCGGGTACTGCGGCAATTGCTCGCCGGAGTTAGGTCTGGCGGCTGTTGTATGCGGTCGAGGTTGAGGACGGTGCTACAGGTCACGAATAGACAAACGGAGGACTTGGTTAGCTGCACAAGGTCAAGTCAAAGATGTTTGCGTGAACGAGAAGACGCGGGGCGGTCGGAATCTACCTGTGGGGCTCACGAGTTGAAGATGACGGTCGTTGCTCACTTGTCGACGGAGGTGACGCTACGGTGCGAGCTAGGACACGAGAATGATGGCATTAGTTGAGGATGAAGTCATTGGTCTTAGGCGCATCATCGAAACGAAGAGGGGCGGTCAGAATCATTACCGAGGGAGTCGCCGGAGAAGAAGACAAACACGGCGGCGTCGGGAGCTTGTCGTAGTCGATGCTCCGGGGCGTCCGCGGTCAAACTAAAAGTGCTGGGAGGTGTGTCTGGGAGTGGGGAAGCTACTAGGGTGCTCGGAAAGGTGGAAGGTGGCGCGTACTGGCCTGAATTGGCCGGAGACGGCGGTCGGAACAGAGGAGCTCGAGGAGGAAATTGGGGTGGTATAAGGCGTGCCAGCGCGGGGTGTTAGAGGGGAAATATAGAGGAGGCTTGGGCGTTTCATCCTGCGTGATCAAAGCTGGTAACGGTGGTCGAGTTAAAGCGAATTAAGGCTACGAAATCATCGGCAGGGGCGGTGCCGAAGGAGGGAGAAAAGGTCGTGCGGGTGGGAAGAAGAACAGTGACAAGTGGGGTCGGTCAGTCAGTGGGAAAGAAACGAGGAGGAGGTCCACCTGTCATACTCTGCGCGGGTCTGTTAGTGGGTGTGAACCATTTTCTTGCGGGGTGATGAAACTGGGCTGGTGCTAGGCCTATTGGGCTGCCTGGGTTGGGTTGGCCATTTCCTATTTTTTTTTCTTTTGAATTATTTTTCCTTTTCTATTTCTGATTTCTGTTTTGAAATTCCAAACTACAAATCATACTCAAATCAATTCAAACAATCAACAAATCATGCAACTATGAATTTGGTTCTGTTTAGTAACATAAACCAAAAACCAAAATAAAATAATAATTTTAATTCTTTTTAAGATCCATTCTTTAATTAAATAAAATGGATCTTTAGTTATTTAATAAAATAGGGTTTGTTTTTATTAATAAAATTTTTCATTTAAAATCCAAATATTTTCAAAACCAATTCAGTAGGTTTTATTTGAAAGTAAAGAATACTTGGAAGGCTTGTTTAAAATAAAATAACCTTTTATTTATGGCCCATTTTCAATTAAATAAATGGGTCTCAGTTATTAAATCAATTAAGATTTGTTTTATTGAGATAATTATTTTAAAATCTAAAATAAAGCCAAAATACTTTAGTAGGTTTTATTTATGAATTTCAAATATTTGGGAAAACTTATTTTAAATAATTTAATAAGTTTTTATGTTTAAATTTAAATTGGTAAAACTTTTTATTTAAATAAGGTTGGATAGTAAATCCTTATTAATTTATTTAAACAAATCTTTGCTAATTTTATTTAAATAAAATGTTTTAATTCAAAAGCTTGGTCAAGGTTTTAATTTGGCTTTATAAAATATTCTTTATTTATAAACTCATCTTTTCTTTTGAATACCAATTCTTTTATTAAATGATTTCCATAATAGTAATTTCAAAACATTTCCATTGATTCAATGTTTATCTCATTAAACACCTCTAGGATTTATTTAATTCAAATGGGTTTGGGGTTTTATTTAAACTCACAAAGTTTCTTCTAGCTCTAAAATTTAAACAAAGTTTTATTTTATTCATTTAATTCACATTACAAGATTTGGAAAATCTTGGGATGTGACATGGCTACCACCCTTAAAATAAATCTTGTCCCGAGATTTGGGAAGGTTAGGGTTACAAGCAAGTTCAAACAACTAGGGTACTACCACCCTTAAAAAGTTTCAAACAAAAATTACATATTGTCCTTCTTGGGATCCTGGGGAAAATTTCTCATAGCAAACATTTGCATGGTTTCCTTGGTTTCCATACTTGTCTCATGGGCCAAGGTTGAGCTTCTCCATAGGCTTGTTCAACTTGTTCTTCATTCTTTCTGGACAGTTGCTCGCATAGTGTCCTGGGTTCTTGCAGTTGAAGCAATGAATATCCTTAAGTTCTTTACGTGGCTCTTGTGGGCAGGTTGCTACATAGTGGCCTGGTTCTTTGCAGTTGTTGCACCAAACTTGGTCAATCTCTTTGTTCTTCTTGTTCTCTGGGCATCCACTGGAGTAGTGTCCCATTTCCTTACATTTACGACATTGTGCAAGGCTCATGTCTTGCTTAGGTTTCTTGGTTTTCTTTGATCCTTTGAATTGGGTTGTCTTGTTTGGAGGTATGAGTGGTCTTTTTCCTTTGGTAGACTTGGATCCTTCTTGTTTCCTTTGTTCTACCATGGCATAGATGGGACATTGGTCAGGAGTATGATCACTTCCTTCACAAAGGTAGCAAGTAGCTTGAGAGGTGGGGCATTGTCCAACAGGATGGTCTTCTTCACAATTGGGGCATTGTCCTTCATGCTCCGTGGAAGTATGATCCTTGTCTCCACAAATAATGCAAGCTGGGGCTCCATCTAGAATAACATTCTTGTCATCCTTGTTATCATACACACTTCTAGGATAGCTTTCTTCTATGCTAATCAATTGATTAGTCACCTTAAGCATCAGTTGGGATTGTTCCTCCAAAAACTTTTGTAGTGCTGGATCTTTATCACTATTGTTGGCTAGGAACTGAGCTGTCAGTTGGTTCAACTGATGTTGGGTTGCTATGAGCTCTCTCATGTTGTCAGCTTGGTTGGTGTTGGTGTCATCAACCTTGGAGTCCTTTGGAGTAGTCATCTGTTTGGGTTGAAGGAAAATTAGAATGGGCAAGATATTTCTAAGGAAATATTTCTAATCACACACATCACAATTCACACAGGCAATGTGCATGCATGTAACACCCTCAGAATCGGACCTATGCAAGTTTGAGCAAAATTCGCCAAACCCGCATAGAAACGATTCAAAGGTGCCCACCAGGCACTTTCGTGTGGGTGGAAAACGAAGTAATACCATTACACAACAGTCCTCGATGGGACCCACGTAAGATATATATAACATGACTCAAAGAGTCAAGAATACAGATATAATATACAAAGATCCAAATCACCTTGAAAACGATAGGCGCCTAGCTACGGACAAGATGCAAATGGGGCTAAGAGCCCAAGAATAACCAATGGCGCCCATAACCCCAGGCCAAGCCGGAAGGGTAACCACGCTAACGACGCCGAGCTCAAAACCTGCTTAAACAAAAAGGGTGCCGACAAAGGCAAAGGAAAAAGAGGAGCGTCAATCGAGGCCAAGACACGGCGAGGCTAGAATTCGCGGTCCTCGCCACATAGGTATGGTGGATCAAGCAGCAAGATGCACTAAACATCCTATAGAGACTCGATACAATCAAGTGATATCGAGAGGGATAAGAATGACCTAACCGGATCCAACTGAAGCTATCAAACAAACCCATCCTGGTGTTTCCTCGAGACCAACGAGGAAGTCAACCGAGGAACTCACACGCTTGGCAGTTTATTTATGCGTTATCGTTGCAGCAATTACTAGTCGGGTTAAAGATAGTCGTCCGATAAAATAAGCAATGGGCCCTTTTAGTTAACCATTCCGCTAGAAGTTGCAACAATTACTAATCGACATCAGATAGCATGAGATAAACCCAAAACCCAAAGCTTGTTGGTACTTTTATTCAGCCATTCCGCTAGAAGTTGCAAGATTTACTAGTCAGTACAATGGTCGCAGTTTACAATTCAAACAAGCAATTGTGGGCAGCATTATTAGCCATTCCATTATAGTGAAGCTGATTACTAGTCATTATAGAGTCAAATTTATAGCAATAAACTTTAGTTATGCTTGTCTATGATCGAGATCGTGCTCCAAGTCGTCCATATCCATGGGACACGGCTTTGAAAGTTTTACCCGGCCGGTGCACCAATAGCAACACACGCCGATCAACCTCGGAAAAACCAAATCAAAACCAACGAGGCTTTCAAGACGAACAATCACAGATTCAGAAATATTTCAGGGGCCACCCCATTGAGTAGATCCCGCAACGAGTAAGCAAGCTCGAGACGGACTCAAGGTTTGCGACAATAGTTTATGGCGGAACCGAAAGTGTGGCTGGGCTTGTCGATACTGCGTAATCACTCGCTTACCTAAAAAGACAAAGGTGCTCCTCGCACAATTTAAATACAGAAAGTAGCATGGCATAAGTACAGGATCGTAAATAAAACCTCAAACTAGTTTGTGGCCCCAAGAAATAAGAATGAATCAAGCTCGCTCGGGGTCCCATATACCTCCCGGATGTGGATAGCGCGATAAATCAAGGAACAGATATCAAGTACTCGGGGTCTTACGGGACACAAGTGGGCGTTCGGAAACCAAATGTTATCTATCACCCACCGATGCCACTGCTTATTTCAATTTTAGTTGTTAAACAGGAATTAAAGTGAGCAATAAGTAAAACTATGATCATCTCCAACATCAACATGCGGCAATACATCAACAACTGTGGCACTTGACGACACGCAACAGCACTTGAGCAAGCGACTACGACGCGCAAGTCCAACTATCTACCAAACAACAGATAATAGGATGTGTCCAAGGCAGTATAGGGCTACACGGTATATCACAGGTACGGAAACTAAAGCATCGCAACACAGATAGCAATAGATCAACAGGAGGGAATAAAGACTATAAAAGTAAGATAGGTAGAAAGGGGGAGATGCTCGCCTGAAAACATTGCCGAAGGTTCAACCGAAGGTCGGGGCGAAGCTCACATCAACTCAACGGCCTTATCCGCGAAGAAGCAAAACACTAGAAGAAACACCGGATGCAATATTTAATACGACGGCAGAAGATCGGCATGATGCATGCATGATGTATGACATGGCAAGGTGCGATGCAATTAGGTCAGATTAAGCGGAACCGGGGTCCCGACAATCAATTAGGTGGTTCAAGTTGTTTAGCTACCCCTCAATTTAGATGTTGTAATATCATGGCAGAAGATAGTACCAGGTTCGCTACACCCATTTAAATGAGGCCGAGATGTGACTAGATTTGCCCGCATATGGGCCCCATATTTAATTATGAGGTGAATCGGCATAAGGCCCCCAACCCACATGAATGTATGCATGCAAGACAATTATTATGCGACAAGTTGTATTATATTGTAAAATAGGGTTTTCGGGGAGAGGTTCACACATATTAGGTTCGCAGATCTTGGGGTTCCGGGGTTCGGGGTCGGTCTCGGGGTTCAGGGTTCGGCGAGGTCGTTCTCGGACTCCGGGATCGTTCTCGGCGGGCTTGGCGTTCGGAAGGAGAACTTGGCTCATGTCGGGCGATCGGATTCTTTCGGTCGGTGCCGTTTTGTCGGTCCTCGTGCAGTTGATCTTGGTGTTTCCGGATGATCTCGTCAACTCCATGTGAAGGCCTTGGCGCTCTAGATCGGGCTTCCGGGGTTCGGTGTCCGGGGCGAAGTACTCGGCGTCCTCGAGGGAGTACTTGTCGTTCCGGGCTCTCGACGAATCTTGGCGTCCGAGAAGAAGATCATGTCGCATCCGCGGTCTTCGGGTACGGGCCTCGACGCCTTCGAATCTCGGAACTTGGCGTCCGCGGTCTTCGGTCCCGTGTAGAAGTACTTGGAGTTCCAGAGCCACCGGATGACCTTGACTGATATATTCCTTACGTCCATACCTTCGGGTTCCTTCAAGTTCGTTGATCTTGGCATCGGTACCGATGGACACAACATGTCGAGGCGACACCGAAGCGAGGTACGATCGTGCTTGGGAGCGACAGGCACGGAGGAGCAGCAGACACACATGGGCACAAGCCTGTTGTGTGTCCTCCTGGACACGCGGACACATAGGCAGCAACAGCCGCGTCCCCAACGCATGTGCCAACATGAGGTCAAGGCCATGAGATGGCGGTGCTCGACACGCGCAGAGCTTGAACTCGTCGTCCACAGCGGAAGGCGGGGCGCCGATCAAGACATCGGCGAGGCGCGAGGGCGCGGTCGAGGAGGTGCGGGCACTCGTGGACGCTGCGTGCGGCACTGGCGGCGGCGTTCAACGACGGGTGGTGGCGCTGCCGGGAAGGCTCGCCTGAAGGAGCCCAAGCAGCGGCAGGGCGGTGGTTCGCGGAGCCTGGGGTTGGGCGGCACCGACGTGCAGGCCGCTGGCGGCGCGGCTCGCGTGGGGAGGTCCGGAAGGGCTGGCGCTTGAGGCGAGACTGGCGCGGCGCGGGCGGCCACGGCAGCGTGATCGGGAGCTCGGCGGCGCGGACGGGAGTCGAGGGAGGCGGGCGACGGCGAGGGGCCGGTGGAGGAGGTCGCGGCGTCGGCGGCGCTGAGGGCGGAGGGGCCTTGGCGCCGGGGCTGCAGGCGACCGTCTGTGGTGGCAGCGGCGAGGGGGCGGCAGGTCGGGCGCTGGCAGGCAGCGGGCGGAGGCGTGGCTGGGCTTGCTGGGAGGTCCTCTGGGACGAGGCGGCCGGAGGCGGCGGAGTGCGGAGGCGGATGGAGCGAGGAGGAGCGGGGTGAGGGCGAGGCCGGGCTGAGGGCAGGTGAGCGCCGGGGAGAGGCGGCCTCGGCCACGGGGCGGTGCGGGGCGCGCTAGGTGAGGGAGAGGACTGCGGGGGAGAGGAGGCTCGCGGGGAAGAGAAACAGGGCAGGTGGGGAACGGGGTGGGGCCAGGCGTGGGGTCGCGTGGGGTGGGTAGCGTGGCTGCGCGCGGTGCCAGGGAGAGGTGGGGCCGGGAGGAGAGTGGCTGCGCGCGCGCGTGTGTTGCATGTGTGTGTCGGTGTGGCCTGTGTGGCCAGGGTGTGTTGGGTGGCAGGTGGAGAGAGGGTGGGTCTAGGTGGAGGGCTAGGATTGGGTGGGGGGAGGATGAGGATGAGGTGGCGGCGAGGTATTGGGCGGGGTGATGTGGCCAAAGGGTGTGGGTAGATTAATTGGTAGGTTTAGAAATAAGGGGGGTGGACCGTTTATATTTTCTGGGGTGGTCGTTCGGGTCGCCCGCTCATTCCCCACTAAAATAATTATAATTTTTATTTGTTTTAATAACACTGTTTGCAAACCGATAGTAACAAGCAAAAATAATCCGGAGACCCGGGGTTTTGCGTTTGGATAAAGATGGGGCGTTTGGAGAACAAATCGGGGTTTGCAAAATAGTTTTATGCATACAATGCATGATGATGACGATGCAATGCACAAATTTAACGCGATTTTCTAGTAGTAGTTTTGCGGGATGCCACAATTCGACACCACTAACAATGGATCTCGCCCTCGAGATCCGCCTCATGGTACCGGAAGGAAGGTCGGCGATCTGAATCTTCTCGCTTCGTGTAGATCCTCGCGACACCACTAACAAGAGTTCGTTGTCCGTGATCGTCGAGAGGACACTCCGGGACAAAAGGTCGAAGGTAGAGGTATCAACAAATAAAGCCACCTCTAACTTCCGTGGACGGAGTAAAATCGCTGGATCCACTGATTCGAGGTACAAGAGAGAATGATAAGAGTAGTCGGATGGTGATCAGTCCATCGCGCACCCAAACCATTACTCTTCACACGAATAGGCGGATTATACAACCATCTCTCGGAATTAGACTGAAGATCTCGACAAGCGAGGTTCGGAAACAAAGGAGTGATGCAGACTCTGCATCGGATCTGGCGTAGAGGATGTCGTCGCGTCGGAAACACCGGATAACACAAACAAGGAACAAAGAATGGCACCACAGATACAGGATCACTCAGATAGCAGGAGGACCGGATGTAGCAACACCGTTACCCAAGGAGGAAGCGAAACCCTGAAGGTACGACGGAACCCAACCACGAGAAATCCTGGACTCGAAGAGAGAGAAGAGAGCGGATTCAAAACACGTAGAGGTAAGAGAGGAATAGCAAAGGGGTAAGGAGTAAAATCAGACCTAATCAGAACTATCCAACCGATTTTCCAAAATTAGTTTTGACACTCTACTTCGGTCGTTAGCTAGGTTATCCTACAGGCTGGACTTGTGGGGTATCGCAACTGCTGAGCTCTGATACCACTCTGTAACACCCTCAGAATCGTACCTATGCAAGTTTGAGCAAAATTCGCCAAACCCGCATAGAAACGATTCAAAGGTGCCCACCAGGCACTTTCGTGCGGGTGGAAAACGAAGTAATAACATTACACAACAGTCCTCGATGGGACCCACAGAACAGATATATATAAATGACTCAAAGAGTCAAGAATACAGATATAATATACAAAGATCCAAATCACCTTGAAAACGATAGAGCGTCCAGCTACGGACAAGATGCAAATGGGGCTAAGAGCCCTGAAGAATAACCAATGGCGTCCATAACCCTGCCCAGGCCAAGCCGGAAGGGTAACCCTGCTAACGACGTCGAGCTCAAAACTTGCTTAAACAAAAGGGGTGTCGACAAAGGCAAAGGAAAAAGAGGAGTGTCAGTACTGAGGCCAGTACACGGCGAGGCTAGAATTCGGCGGTCCTCGCCTACATAGGTATGGTGGACTGAAGCGGCAGCGGCAGCATGCACTAAACATCCTATAGAGATTCGATACAACTGGCGGATATCAGAGAGGGATAAGAATGACCTAACCGGATCCAACCTGAAGCTATCACCAAACAAACCCATCCTGGTGTTTCCCCCTCGAGACCAACGAGGAAGTCAACCGAGGAACTCACACAGTTGGCAGTTTTATTTATTCGGTTATCGTTGCAGCAATTACTAGTCAGGTTAAAGATAGTCGTCCTGATAAAATAAGCAGTGGGCCCTTTTAGTTAACCATTCCGTTGTAGTTGCAACAATTACTAATCAGATACAGATAGCATGAGATAAACCCAAAACCCAGCAGTTGTTGGTACTTTTATTCAGACATTCCGTTGTAGTTGCAAGATTTACTAGTCAGGTACAATGGTCGCAAGCGACAATTCAAACAAGCAATTGTGGGCAGCATTATTAGCCATTCCATTATAGTGAAGTTGATTACTAGTCATTATAGAGTCAAATTTATAGCAATAAACTTTAGTTATGCTTGTCTATGATCGAGATACTATGCTCCAAGTCGTCCATATCCGCGGACACGGCTTTCAGAAAGTTTTACCCGGCCGGGGTGCACCAATAGCAACACACGCTCGATCAACCTCGGAAAAACCAAATCAAAACCCAATGAGGCTTTCACGACTGAACAATCACAGGATTCAGAAATATTTCAGGGGGCCACCCCATTGAGTAGATCCATAGCGGTAAGCAAGCTCGAGACGGACTCAAGGTTTGCGACAATGGTCAAGCGATCGGGAACCCGAAAGTGTGGCTGGGCTTGTCGATACAGCGTAATCACTCCGCTTACCTAAATAGAAGTGTGCTCCTCGCACAATTTAAATACGTAAAGTAGCATGGCATAAGTACAGGATCGTAAATAAAACCTCAAACTAGTTTGTGGCCCCAAGAAATAAGTGAATCAAGCTCGGCTCGGGGTCCCATATACCTCCCGGATGTGGATAGCGCGATAAATCAAGGAACAGGTATCAAGTACTCGGGGTCTTACGGGACACAAGTGGGCGTTCGGAAACCAAATGTTATCTATCACCCACCGATGCCACTGCTTATTTCAATTTTAGTTGTTAAACAGGAATTAAAGTGAGCAATAAGTGAAACTATGATCATCTCCAACATCAACATGCGGCAATACATCAACAACTGTGGCACTTGACGACACGCAACAACACTTGAGCAAGCGACTACGACGCGCAAGTCCAACTATCTACCAAACAACAGATAATAGGATGTGTCCAAGGCAGTATAGGGCTGCACGGTATATCACAGGTACGGAAACTAAAGCATCGCAACACAGATAGCAATAGATCAACAGGAGGGAATAAAGACTATAAAAGTAAGATAGGTAGAAAGGGGGAGATGCTCGCCTGAAAACATTGCCGAAGGTTCAACCGAAGGTCGGGGCGAAGCTCACATCAACTCAACGGCCTTATCCGCGAAGAAGCAAAACACTAGAAGAAACACCGGATGCAATATTTAATACGACGGCAGAAGATCGGCATGATGCATGCATGATGTATGACATGGCAAGGTGCGATGCAATTAGGTCAGATTAAGCGGAACCGGGGTCCCGACAATCAATTAGGTGGTTCAAGTTGTTTAGCTACCCCGCAATTTAGATGTTGTAATATCATGGCAGAAGATAGTACCAGGTTCGCTACACCCATTTAAATGAGGCCGAGATGTGACTAGATTTGCCCGCATATGGGCCCCATATTTAATTATGAGGTGAATCGGCATAAGGTCCCCAACCCACATGAATGTATGCATGCAAGACAATTATTATGCGACAAGTTTTATTATATTGTAAAATAGGGATTTCGGGGAGAGGTTCACACATATTAGGGTTCGGCAGATCTTGGGGTTCCGGGGTTCGGGGTCGGTCTCGGGGTTCAGGGTTCGGCGAGGTCGTTCTCGGACTCCGGGATCGTTCTCGGCTTGGCGCTCGAAGGAGAACTTGGCTCGTGTCGGGCGCATCGGATTCTTTCAGGTCGGTGCCGTTCTTGTCGGGTCCTCGTGCAGTTGATCTTGGTGTTTCCGGATGATCTCGTCAACTCCATGTGAAGGCCTTGGCGCTCTAGATCGGCTTACGGGGTTCGGTGTCCGGGGCGAAGTACTCGGCGTCCTCGAGGGAGTACTTGTCGCCCGGCTCTACGAATCTTGGCCCGAGAAGAAGATCATGTCGCATCCGATCTTCGCACGGCCTCGAATCCTTCGAATCTCGGAACTTGGCGTCCCGCGTCTTCGGTCCCGTAGAAGTACTTGAGTTCCAGAGCCACCGGATGACCTTGATATATTCCTTACGCCCATACCGGGTTCCTTCAAGTTCGTTGATCTTGGCATCGCACCGATGGACACAACATGTCGAGGCGACACCGCGAGGTACGATCGTGCTTGGGAGCGACAGCACGGAGGAGCAGCACACATGGGCACAAGCCTGTTGTGTGTCCTCGACACGCTGGACACATAGGCAGCAAGTACCGCGTCCCCAACGCATGTGCCAACATGAGGTCAAGGCCATGAGATGGCGGTGCTCGACACGCTGCAGAAGCTTGAACTCGCCGTCCACAGCCGAAGGCGAGGACGCCGATCAGCACATCAGCCGAGGCGGTAGGGCGCGACGTCGCTGCGGTCGAGGAGGTGCGGCATCATGAGACGCTGCTCGGCACTGCGCGCGGCGCCTTAACGACGGTGGTGGCGCCGGAAGGTTTCGCTGAAGGAGCCTGGGCAGCGTGGGCGGTGGTTCGCGAGCTGGGTTGCGGCACCGACGCGTGTCGGCGGCGGGCGCGGCTCGCGTGAGGTCCGGCTGGCGGCCGCTCATGGACGGAGGCGCGGGACGGGCGCCAAGGCGAGGAGCTGGGCGAGCGGCGCGACGCGAATCGCAGCGTCGGGAGCTCCGGCGCGGCGACGGGAGTCGAGGGGAGGCGGGCGACGCGCGAGGGGCCGGTGGAGGAGGTCGCGGGCGGCGCGGCGACGCGAGGCGCGAAAGCCTGGGCGAGGGGCCAAGGGCGGACGAGCGAAGCTGGGGCGACCAGGCGACGAGGCGGCAGGTCGGGGCGCTTGGGTCGGGGCCGACGCGACGCGACGGGGGAGAACGGCGCGCGGAAGGCGAGCAGGCCGGGCGCGGGCCGAGGGCGGAGGCGCGGCGGAGCTTGCTGGGAGGTCTCGGCGAGCGGCCGGAGCGTGCAGGCGGAGCGCGGAGGCGGAGGGGACCGTGACGCGGGCGCAGTGGCTGAGGGAGGCAAGGCGAGCTGGGAAGGTGCGCCGGGGAGAGGCGGCCACGCGGTGGGCGTGCTAGGTGAGGGAGAGGACTGCGGGGGAGAGGAGGCTCGCGGGGAAGAGAAACAGGGTAGGTGGGGAACGGGGTGGGGCCAGGCGTGGGGTCGCGTGGGGTGGGTAGCGTGGCTCTTGTGCAGGGGAGAGGTGGGGCCGGGAGGAGAGTGGCTGCAGGTGTGTGTGTGTCGGTGTGGCTGTGGCTGTGGTGTGTTGGGTGGAGGGAGGGTGGGTCTAGGTGGAGGGCTAGGATTGGGTGGGGGGAGGATGAGGATGAGGTGGCGGCGAGGTATTGGGCGGGGTGATGTGGCCAAAGGGTGTGGGTAGATTAATTGGTAGGTTTAGAAATAAGGGGGGTGGACCGTTTATATTTTCTGGGGTGGTCGTTCGGGTCGCTTCGGCCCGTTCGACTGCCCCACTAAAATAATTATAATTTTTATTTGTTTTAATAACACCGTTTGCAAACCGATAGTAACAAGCAAAAATAATCCGGAGACCCGGGTTTTATGCTTGGATAAAGATGGGGCGTTTGGAGAACAAATCGGGGTTTGCGAAAATAGTTTTATGCATACAATGCATGATGATGACGATGCAATGCACAAATTTAACGCGATTTTCTAGTAGTGGTTTTGCGGGATGCCACAATGCAATCACAAACCAAACTTTTCACTCATACAAGGTTCAAGCACATACTTAGGCAACAAAATATTTTTGGTTACACCACATAAGTTGGTGTGTTTTTGACTTTAGCTAAAATATGGTGGTCTATCTATATGGTTCACTTGTGATCTTTCCTTCCTTTATGATTCTTCTTACTTGAGATCATGGTTTCCTTGAGAAAACTCTTGGTCACAATACTTCAAAGTTGTTGATGGCTCCTTCTTATTTTGCATTCCCTCAGTCTCTAAATCTTGAGTAAGATTTTCCTTGTTCCACTTGTGGTCCTTAGTGGTTTCCAAGTTGGAAGTCCTTGGTGAATATGCTGAAGATGTTGAAGTCATTAGACTGAGGAAGTTGAAGAAATCCTTTGCACATAGTGTAGTCTTTGGTCATGGGGTAGGTTTTTCCATCAAGTTTGAAAATAGAAGAGATGTAGAGTTGAAACCAAAATGGTTGAGGAAAGAGTTTACAAGTGTTTTTGTAAATAAATTTTTGAACAAATACAACTCCTATTTTTCTAAGGGTTTTTGTCCAATCCTAGGGTTTACAAATCCTACAGGCAACACAATGCTCTGATACCATCTGTAGAGGTCACAACCTAATAAGGTAGATTCCTCCTATGTTTTACAATGCTAGTCCCTGGATCATTAGCTAGCATCCACAGTTAAGATGTAATATCAAGATACAAAGGTCATAATATAAATTTATAACCAGAAATAACAAAGTTTATTACATCAAATATAGCTCATTTGGCTATTACAATACATTGCAGCGGAATAACTATAGTCATGAGTCCTTCATCTTCATAGTGCCACAGGCAGATGTTGGTTGTAGACTTTGTAATCCTAGTCAATCAAACAATCTTCATTTTAAAACAATCAACCTGCAACATTACAAGTTACAGCCACAAGGGTCAATACATTTTGAATTGTATTGGCAAGCTTCACTTCTATGTATAATAAGAGTGGATCCTATCATTATATGCATATTTGGCTAAGTAGAGTTTAAGGCTTATTTGCATAAAGCAACATTTTATCCTATCTTTTCACAAAAAGGTTTTAAGTCCTTTGTCAAATTTCTTTTCCAAGTTCCTTGAACTCCTTGGTAGAAACTCAAGTGTTCAAGTCCTTGTCAAAATCCCTTGAGCACCTTGGTAACCCCAAGTGCATCAAGTTTTATCAAAAGTCATGAGTTCCTTGGTAACCCCAAGTACATCATGCTCTTGAGCACCTTGGTAACTCACCAAGTGCAACAAGCTTAACAAATCTCTTTGAATTCCTTGGTAGATACTCAAGGGCATCAAGTTTTATTTTACTTTAGAAGTTGGAATGTCGAGATATCCCATAGTTCAAACTTTAGTTGATCAGTATTGTCCATAACCGGGGACACGGCTAAGTACTTAGATTTTTATTAACTTCTGCAGAAGGAGTACACTTTACCCACATGACACAATCCCATCTTGTTGCCACCAGTGGCCTACTGGATTAGTGCTCACCAAGATGGAGTACCGGCAGACTGAGAGTGTGACGAAGTCTTTCCAAAAGGTCCTCCCATACATCATTGCTAGCTTGTCTTCAGCCCCCATGAAGCATTCCAGATCCCCATGTCCGGTAACTAAAGACAATGTATGGATCTTCCTAATGTAGTTGACTGAGCCAGAGCCATAATAGCATGTGGTTGCACACGAAAGCCACAATTGGAGAAACATGTTCAATCTCTAAGTTTCCTAGGTGGTTTTGTTTTGGAGCACAACACAAAGTGATTTCCATAGACATGGTTTCCTTTGTTGCCACCTTCTCCAAAACTTAAAGTATCCACCACCTAGGTGGTTCATTGAGTCCTTGTTTTATTATGTAAAACACAAGTCCTTTTCTCATCCTTTATAAAATCTCAACATGTATCTCTTTTCAAAACATAGCATGGCTAAGCATGTACAACTTCAATATTTTCACTAAGGAGTGCATTGGGAATCCCATTAGGATTTATCATAGCATAAGTATAAAAATATCTTTTCATGCAAGTTTTCAGAATCCACTAAGTATAATGAAAATAGTAGGTCTTTTGAATGATAGTATAACTTGCCTTTTTGGTAGGGAATGAGGGTTCACTCCTTGATCTTGCTAGTCTCACACTTTGCTAATTTCACTACAAGTCAATCAAGCAAACACCAAATCAACTAACATTCCAAACCACATTTACTCAAACAAAATCACACACAAGACAAGAAGGAACTAAGTCATGCATAAGTATGCAAAGGATGGTTCTATTGCAAGGATGGTCTCTACTAGGTTTATAACTTTGTAAGGTTCTAAATTGGTCATTTACCAAAATGGCAAAGTCATTTGCAAATGGGTTTTATCTCAAGACCATTTTAAAATTCATTCATCATTTTATGTGGTGAAAATTATTCTTATCAAAGCAAAACTATATGTTTTTCATCAAGTGAGTTGCCCTTGGCAAGGCTTGGTGTTTTGGGTCAGTAAGTTTGGTCCAAAACATTTTCCCAAAGTTTTCCTTGCAAAAACATTTCCATAATAAAATCAATGAGTTTATTTGGCTAGAAAATGGCTAAGTTAAATAATTCAACCTATATTTTACCAAAATCATTTTTAACACCAAGGGTTGGTTCCTAGGGTCAGTATGGTCACTACAAACCATTTTGCAAAAGTTTTAATCCGAAAATCAATTTTAAACAATTTTTCTCCTCTAAACAAGTACACGAATGTTTCTACAAATTCAAACAAGTTAACAGGTACTATTTTCTAAACTAAGGCCATGGTTGTTTAGGTCTTGCTCTCCTGAATCCAACGACATAAAATTTGTAATTTTTGGACGTGTGGTTTGAAAGTTACAGAGGTTTAAAGTTTGCAAATAATTATGTTTTCAAATCTGTTTTTAAACAGAACAGCGACACGCGGCGTGATTTCATTGGACGATACCGCTTCGCGCGGATCGCGATCTGTAGAGCGTTGGATCAAATGTAAATCGTGTGGCTCGGAATCATCACTTACCCCTTCGCTAACATTCTATCGTATCCGTCAGATCCAGATCCTACGGTCACTAACACGCTTGCCAAAGTCTGGCGGCGCTTGGTGGCTGCGCGCGGCGGCGACGGGCAGACGGCGGCGGCGCTGGCGAAATAGAACGTGAGGAAGAGGGGGAGGATGCTCACCAGGTTCACAATGCAACGATGATACTCAACATGTTGTTGGCTTGACAAGGGGCGCTCGGGTACTGCAGCAATTGCTCGCCGGAGTTAGGTCTGGCGGCTGTTGTATGCGGTCAAGGTTGAGGACGGTGCTACAGGTCACGAATAGACAAACGGAGGACTTGGTTAGCTGCACAAGGTCAAGTCAAAGATGTTTGCGTGAACGAGAAGACGCGGGGCGGTCGGAATCTACCTGTGGGGCTCGCCGGAGTTGAAGACAGACGGCTGTTGCTCACTGTCGACGACGGAGGTGACGCTACGGTGCGAGCTAGGACACGAGAATGATGGCATTAGTTGAGGATGAAGTCATTGGTCTTAGGCGCATCATCGAAACGAAGAGGGGCGGTCAGAATCATTACCGAGGGAGTCGCCGGAGAAGAAGACAAACACGGCGGCGTCGGGAGCTTGTCGTAGTCGATGCTCCGGGGCGTCCGCGGTCGAACTAAAAGTGCTGGGAGGTGTGTCTGGGAGTGGGGAAGCTACTAGGGTGCTCGGAAAGGTGGAAGGTGGCGCGTACTGGCCTGAATTGGCCGGAGACGGCGGTCGGAACAGAGGAGCTCGAGGAGGAAATTGGGGTGGTCTAAGGCGTGCCAGCGCGGGGTTTCAGAGGGGAAATATAGAGGAGGCTTGGGCGTTTCATCCTGCGTGATCAAAGCTGGTAACGGTGGTCGAGTTAAAGCGAATTAAGGCCGCGAAATCATCGGCAGGGGCGGTGTCGAAGGAGGGAGAAAAGGTCGTGCGGGTGGGAAGAAGAACAGTGACAAGTGGGGTCGGTCAGTCAGTGGGAAAGAAACGAGGAGGAGGTCCACCTGTCATACTCTGCTGGTGCAGTAGTGGGTGAACCGTTTTCTTGCGGGGTGATGAAACTGGGCTGGTGCTGGGCCTATTAGGCTGCCTGGGTTGGGTTGGCCATTTCCTATTTATTTTTCTTTTGAATTATTTTTCCTTTTCTATTTCTGATTTCTGTTTTGAAATTCCAAACAACAAATCATACTCAAATCAATTCAAACAATCAACAAATCATGCAACTATGAATTTGGTTCTGTTTAGTAACATAAACCAAAAACCAAAATAAAATAATAATTTTAATTCTTTTTAAGATCCATTCTTTAATTAAATAAAATGGATCTTTAGTTATTTAATAAAATAGGGTTTGTTTTTATTAATAAAATTTTTCATTTAAAATCCAAATATTTTCAAAACCAATTCAGTAGGTTTTATTTGGAAGTAAAGAATACTTGGAAGGCTTGTTTAAAATAAAATAACCTTTTATTTATGGCCCATTTTCAATTAAATAAATGGGTCTCAGTTATTAAATCAATTAAGATTTGTTTTATTGAGATAATTATTTTAAAATCTAAAATAAAGCCAAAATACTTTAGTAGGTTTTATTTATGAATTTCAAATATTTGGGAAAACTTATTTTAAATAATTTAATAAGTTTTGATGTTTAAATTTAAATTGGTAAAACTTTTTATTTAAATAAGGTTGGATATTAAATCCTTATTAATTTATTTAAACAAATCTTTGCTAATTTTATTTAAATAAAATGTTTTAATTCAAAAGCTTGGTCAAGGTTTTAATTTGGCTTTATAAAATATTCTTTATTTATAAACTCATCTTTTCTTTTGAATACCAATTCTTTTATTAAATGATTTCCATAATAGTAATTTCAAAACATTTCCATTGATTAAATGTTTATCTCATTAAACACCTCTAGGATTTATTTAATTCAAATGGTTTTGGGGTTTTATTTAAACTCACAAAGTTTCTTCTAGCTCTGAAATTTAAACAAAGTTTTATTTTATTCATTTAATTCACATTACAAGATTTGGAAAATCTTGGGATGTGACAGACATGCTCGCGGATGGAGTGAAACCGGCGCTTAATGCTTGGAATGCTTGTGAGACCTTGGCTCTTTGGCATTGGCAATGGCACCATTGTTGTCACAATAGATCACCATTGGGTCCAACGCGTTTGCCACCACTCCTAGTTCGGATATGAACTCCTTCATCCAAACTGCTTCCTGAGCCGCTTCGGCAAAGAATATTCGGCCTCCGTTGTTGATCCCGCTACCACAGGTTGTTTGGAGCTCCTCCAACTAACCGATCCGCCATTCATGATAAATACGTATCCGGATTGAGACTTAGAGTCATCCGGATCGGTGTCAAAGCTAGCGTCGACATAACACTTAGCGACGAGCTCTTCTTCACCTCCGTATACAAGAAACATATCCTTAGTTCTTCATAAGTACTTAAGGATATTCTTGACCGCTATCCAGTGTTCCGAACCTGGATCCGACTGGTACCTACTATTCAAACTAATAGCATGTGCCACATCCGGTATTGTACATAGCATGGCGTACATTATAGAGCCTATGGCTGAAGCATAGGGGACTTTGTCCATTATCTCTTTTCTTCATGAAGCCGGACTTTGAGTATTACTCAATGTCTTGCCTTGCAACATAGGTAAGAACCCTTCTTACTTCCCATTTTAAACTTCTTTAAAATCTTATCAAGGTATGTACTTTGATAGCCTATTAGGCGCCTAGATCTATCTCTATAGATCTTTATGCCTAATATGTATGACGCTTCACCTAGGTCCTTCATTGAAAATTTGCTGTTTAGATAACTTTTAACACTGTTTAAAAGATCTATATCATTTCCGATCAATAATATGTCATCCACATATAATATTAGAAATGCCACATTGCTCCCACTCACTTTCTTGTAAATACAATCTTCTCCATAAGTTTGGACAAATCCAAAATCTTTGATCACCTCATCAAAGCGGAGATTCCAACTTCGTGATGCTTGCTTCAATCCATAGATGGATCGCTGAAGCTTGCACACCTTGTTAGCATCCTTAGGATCGACAAAACCCTTTGGTTGTATCATATACAACTCTTCTTCAATATTACCATTGAGAAACGCGGTTTTGACATCCATCTGCCATATCTCATAATCGAAATATGCAGCAATTGCTAACATAATCCTAACTGACTTTAGCATCGCTACGAGAGAGAAAGTCACATCGTAGTCAACTCCTTGAATTTGTCGAAACCCCTTTGCGACAAGTTGAGCTTTATAGACGGTCACATTACCATCAGCATCAGTTTTCCTTTTGAAAATCCATTTGTTCTCCACGGCCTTTCGGTCGTGAGGTAATTCCACCAAGTTCCAAACTTGATTTTCATACATGGATTCCATCTCGGATTTCATGGCTTCTAACCATTTGTTGGAATCCGGGCTCATCGTCGCTTCTTCATACGTCGCAGGGTCATCATTTTCATCAACCATGAAATTCATGACAGGATTTCCGTACAGCTCGGAGCTGCACGTCTGCTTGACTGCGAGGTTCGATAGTACTCTCTTTCGGAGTTTCATGATCATTATCATTAGTTCCCTCTTCAACAGGTGGAGCCAACTCCGGAACAAATTCCGGCGCTGCGCTACTCGCCATACTTTGAAGAGAAGGTTCCACAACCTCTTCGAGTTCTACCTTCCGACTACTCACACCTTTCGCGAGAAACTCTTTCTCTAGAAAGGATCCATTCTTGGCAACAAAAACCTTGCCCTAGGATCTGTGATAGAAGGAATACCCAATAGTTTCTTTAGGGTATCCTATGAAGACGCATTTTTCCTCTTTGGGTTCGAGTTTATCCGGTTGAAGTTTCTTCACATAAACATCGCATCCCCAAACTTTAAAAAATGACAGCTTAGGTTTGTTTCAAATGATTCATAATCAAGTGATTCCAAAAGTCCATCCGAATGGAGCTTCTTCATGCGTTTAACGCCAATATGACCTAGACGGCAGTGCCACATATATGCGGATATATCATCATTAAGTTTAATCCTTTTAACATCAACATTATGAATATGTGTAACATTATCATCGAGATCTAATAGAAATAAACCATTCATCATCGGTGCATGACCATAAAAGATTTCATTCATATAAATGGAACAACTATTGTTCTTGGATTTAAATGAATAACCACTTTGCATCAAACATGATCCAGATACAATGTTCATGCACAGTGCAGGCACCAGATAAAATTTATTCAAGTTTATAACTAATCCCGACGGCAAGTGGAGAGGCAGCGTTCCGACGGCGATCACTTCAACGCTTGATCCATTGCCGACACGCATCTTGAACTCACCCCTTGCTAGCGGTCGCTTGTTCCGCAGCCCCTGATTCGAGTTACAAATATTAGCAAATGAACCGGTATCAAATACCCAGCATCATGAGCACTAGTCAAGTACACATCAATAACATGTATATCATATATACCTTTGTTTGCCTTGCCGCCTTCTTGTCCGCCAGATACTTGGGGCAAGGCTTCCAAAGGGCTACCCCTTACAATAGTAGCACTCGGAATCGACTTAGGTCCAACTCGGGTTTCTTTTCAGGGGCAATGTGCTTGCCGCCTTACTTACCTTCCGCTTTTCCCTTCTTGTCTTTCTTGAAACCAGTGTTCCTATTGATCATCAACACTTGATGTTCCTTTTGATCTCCACTTCGCAGTTTTAAGCATTGACAAGCTCGGGAGAGACTTCTTCATGCCTTGCATATTATAGTTCATCACGAAGCTCTTATAGCTAGGTGGCGTAGACGCAGAACACGATGGATGCCTAAGTCAATGTGAATCAATATTCCCAAGGACACAAGCTTATCGGCAGAACCGACATCTTGAGTACATGCTCACTAACGGAGTCCTCTTCCATCATGCAGCTAAAGAACTTTTCAAGCGTTGTAGCTTTCATACCTGCATGTGTGTCGAAAATCATTTTCAACTCACCCATTGTATCAAATGCATTGCGGTTTTCGAAACGTTTTCGAAGTTTCTGTCTAGCCCATACAATATGCCGCAATGAACTAAGTTGTGGTCCTCCTGACGAGTCTGATAGACATTCTTCTCCTCGTCAGGGCATCATCTAAAGGTGGGGCCTAACGCGCTTCTAGCACATATTGCTTTTGTGCAGAGAGAATCCTCAAATTCATGGCCCATTCGGTAAAGTTGCTACCGTTGCTAGTTTCTCTTTCTCCATGAACACATTGAAATTAAAAGGTGTGGTGCCATCTACAACAGAATTTGTAAAGTTTAGACTAAGTGTATGATAGATTGAGTTCAACTAATCTATATTATGAATGAACTCC
This sequence comes from Avena longiglumis, assembly GCA_030063025.1. Taxonomy (NCBI): domain Eukaryota; kingdom Viridiplantae; phylum Streptophyta; class Magnoliopsida; order Poales; family Poaceae; genus Avena; species Avena longiglumis. Next base: position 230,021,047 of record CP125979.1, read on the forward strand.
CACTCAAAAACGACATCCCTCGTGCCTTTTTGGTGATTACATGAACCAAATCCACTACACCAAGTCCGATCATCACGTTAGTCGGTATAGCTTCAAAGGCGAGCATCAAATGGGCATCATATCAACTATATGACTCATGCTTAACCTTTCGGTCCGTGTTCCGAGGCCATGACTGTACATGCTAGGCTCGCCAAGTTAGAACCTTAGTATTCGCAGGTAACTGCTTTTACACCAAATATGGTCGTGGATCCAAGAACACCCGATCATCACGTGATGTCTTGGAGCGACGAAAACATAATCGGTGCATACTAAAGGAAGAACACATTCTTATCTTGATATTTAAATGAGGGATCATCTTATTATGCTAACAAAGCGCTAAACAAGCAATATAAGATGCTATCAAACATCATATGTTTATCAGTGAAATTATATGGTTTCCGCAGATGATCTCTATCATGTGCATCGTGGTATGATCACTATCATACCTATATGTGTAAATCCAAGGTCTATGGATTTTACACGCTATGTGTGTTGTAAGAGTATCATCTCATACTTCTACTTACAACACTACCATATCATAACACTAGCCCAAAGAACAATCTAAACTAGACGCCTCTAATTTATCCATTGCAAGTTTTACGTGGCTTAGGGCTTTCGAGATAGAACCGTTCTTACCTACGAACATGAACCACAACGAGGATAATAAAATTGTTGACAACTCGCTTAAAATAGATATTGACTATAGTAGGAGAGATGACACCTAGCCACTTATGCAAACTAGTTGCATGTCAAGCGTGGAACAGGTCTCATGTGCGAGGACATGTAAAGTTTGTCCGGGCCGCTTCATCCCACTATGCCACCAATATCCAAAATTACAACAAAGGAGCAACAACATGATCATCATCGCCCACATACTCATATGTGTACTACTAGTGTAAAGTATCTACGCATAGATCCGGCTCTGATACCACTGTAGGGTTCGCAGCATAGAAAACAAAAAATTTCCTACGATGTGAACTATATACCAAGATCTATCTACTAGATACAAACAACGGGCGGATGTATATCCGTAGATAACATACCCTTGAAGACCGACAAAGCTTAACGAGTTCAACTCGTGGTTGATGTAGACGATCTCTTGCCGATCTCAAGATCGAGATCGAGGAAGTCCTAGCGCCGCAAATCAGCAGCGCATCCGTGCTCGCACACACGTTCGAGGCACCGAGCAACCTCCGCCTCCTCGCTCCAGCGATGCAGCGGAAGCACAACTCTTTATTGCCGAATAGCCACCGGGAACATGTATCTCGCTAGTCCGAGACCATGGGGGATAAATTCTAGAGGGGGAGAGAGATCCTTCACGAGGAGGTGTGAGAGACAAGTGAGGAGGGGGGCTCCTTTTATAGGAGGAGGGGAAACCCCAAGGGGGTGGCATGCATGGCTACCCCTTGCCCTCCCTCTCTTCATGTGGGTGGACACTCCACTCACAAATATCCTTTAAATTCCTCCACTCAAAAGTCCACTCATATTCCCATTAAATTTCCACCAAATTTATGCAAACTCTCATTAAATAAAACTTTTTATTTTATTCAGAATTTTGTCAATTACTTTAATGACAAACATTCACAAATAACCCCTTGCTAGAATTCTATTTCACATGCATAACCACTTTATGCAATTTCACCCAAAACCTGTTTCGTATCTAGTGAAATAAATTCCTGCGCTTGTTCATTCTTTCGGCATGAAACATTTGCTCCAATTGGATGTCGGTGTCTCTTAAGTGTGTCACCCTACGGTTCGTGAATAATGCGTACATGATCGAGACCCCTCTCGGATCAATAATCAGAAGCGGGATCTGGAGATCCATACTGACTCCCACACATTCAACGATGACTTTCTTGTGATCGTCGGAACCTTTCATGCTAGTATCTTAATCCCTTTGTTTCACGATATATTACATGTTCGAGATTCGATCATCAGTATCTCCATACCAAGTTTGATCTCGTTACCGACATGCACTCTTTTCTCGTTCCTGTGATATAACATTCTAGTGATCAAATCACTTGCTTGCAAGCTAATCAATGTGATATCACCGAGAGGGCCCAGAGTATATCTATCCGTCATCGGGATGAACAAATTCCACTCTCGATCTGTAACTACCTCGGTGAATTACGCTCCTAGTTACAAGCCTGGATGAGCGGAAATGGTTGAATTAGTACGGTGGGGCCCAAATGCCACTCACAGGTAGACCTTTCGGCCGTCCCAACCAATTCCAAACATCGGGACAAGAACGGGCGGCGTAATCGGCAGGCGAAGGGATCAACTACATACACAAATGAGTATGTATGCAAGCCACCATACAAAGACATCGAGAGCCATTCCATCTAAAAGAAATAGAAATATTGCAACGCCATACGGCAAGATCCAAATATCCTAGATAGATATAATAGTTTAGGATAGCTCCTCATACATCAAACATCGTAGTATCAAAGTGGAAGCGGCAAACAAGATCCGAGTACGGATAAGAAGCAAATCGGCATAAGATGCCCCATAAATAAACACATCCCGCCTAGATCTCACAGATCCCCGTTCCCGGAATCTCTACACCGAATGATCGTTGTCCACATCGTCCGTCTCCTCCACCCAGTATCCATCTTGTGAGTGTACCTGTCCATCTGAATCAAATAATTTATCGTGTGAGACCCTAGGGGTACTCAGCAAGTCTTTATGCCTCTAAAGGGTACACAACCTGGGGTGACGCAATTGGAGCAAAAGATAATACCTAACAATTCTATAGATACTCGTTAACCATCCGCCTAACCAAAGATAGACGGATGTCCGGGAATTAATGACAACAGTTATGACGGTAATATTAACAGATCCATCCTCCTCCTCGCTTACCAACGAGGAAGCGGACGAACACCCCCCATCCGTTGGCAGTTTTATTATCCATTCCATGAGTATTGCACTATTTACTAGTCAGTTACTTAGTCAAATTAAAAGCGGTACTTTAGTTATACTTGTCTATGATCGAGAAACTGTGCTCCAAGTCGTCCATAACATGACACGGCCAGAAGTTTTACCTAGGGTGCACAAATAGCAACACACACTCGATCAACCTCGGAAAAACCAAATCAAAACCCAACGAGGCTTTCACGACAAAGCAATCACATGATTCAGAAATATTTCAGGGGGGCACCCCATTAAGCTACCCGCAACGAAGTTAGCTGACTCCGAGGCGGACTCAAGATTTGGGTGGACGGTCAGAAACGATCGGGAACCCAAAGTGTGACTGGCTTGTCGACATCACAAAACGTGTCCCTATCCTAAACAAGATGTGTGTAGTACATCGCACAATTTAAATAAAGCAAAGAAAGCATGGCATAAGTACAGATGGTAAATAAAACCTCAAACTAGTTTGTGGCCCCAAGAAATAAGAATGAATCAAGCTCGCCTGGGGTCCCATAATCCTCCCGGATGTGGATAGCGCGAATATTCAAGGAACAGGAATCAAGTACTCGGGGTCCTACGGGACACAAGTCAGCATGAAAAACCAAATAGCATATATTGCTCACCGGTGCCACTTTCATTAGTTATCCCATTACTACTCAGGTTAAGTTGTATAGGTACCTCATTATCCATCAGACACTCACATACCCTACACATGCTGTTCTACGACTCGCATGGCTCAAATAACTCCTGTAGTAGTGGCTCATGGGATGGAGGAACAATCTTCAGTGGGGTTTTAAAAGTAAAGGCTATGCAATACTTGGGATTCAATTTAATGCAATCGCGACTCAATGATGCAAGAATAAGATAGAGGCAATAGGTACTATATGTATGCAAGCATGTGGTAGTGCTTGTCTGGCAGCTCAGTTGAAGCGAGAGAAGGATCTGGGTAGTGCTCCTGGGTTTCTTGATATATCCCCTGCTCAACGTCTATTCGAAGAAGAACCAAACAAACAAGAGCCAACATAAATAAAGTGCACAAGAATATGAATAAAATGCGACAAGCAAACAATCATGCCATGATGAGTGATGCACAATTTGCATGGCAATAAAGTAGCATGGCATGGGTGAGGTGTGGAATACAAGAATAAAGCCTTGTATTGAGTTTTGGTCACATTTAAACCTCATATAAGTTGTTGTATACTTTATTTTTATATGATGCATGCTGCAAAACAGAACATGGAATGCATAAACAGAAAGGTCTCGTCGAGCTGATCATTTTAGACATATCATTTGTTAAATTTGGAGTTATAAAACAAAAGTTATTAATTTATTAAGAAAAGGGCATTTTATTGTAATTTTAATCAACTTGGAAAATAAAGTGTTCAAAATATATTTTGGAGGGCATATTTGAATTCCTCATATTTTTCTGATTTCAAAACATATATCATTTGTTTAATTTGGATTCATATTTCAAAAGTTATTTAAATACAGATTTGAATTTGAAATTTAAAACAAAATTTGAAAAGTTTGAATTAAATGTAAAATGTAAATACTTTTTCTCACACACTCGATCCAGCCACACAAGTGACAAGTGGGCCATCCACGATCGGGAACCAGGTGGGTCGCAGCTGGATCGCTCGGTTTCCTTATCGCACGCTCACCCACACGAGGATGACAAAGTGACCGGGAACGGCGGGTCCACTCGCTGGAGCGTCCAGCAGGCGCACGCCACGTGGGCGATCCAGGGCAGCGCGGGCGGAGAATCTCCGAGCCGGGGTTTTTGCAAAATGCACCGAGGCCGACAGCGGGTCAAGCGGTTGAGGCAGGAAAAAGGCCAGGGGGCTAAACACAAAAGTGACATCGGCTGCTGCTGCGCGCCGATCTGCAGAGTGCAGAGGATCGGCCGGAGTTTGGACGACGATGGCGACCAAACGGCGGCGGATCTCGCCAAGCCGCAAAAACGAAAAACGACGAGGGGACTTCGGGCTACAACTTTCGTTTAGCAAGCTCGCACGGAGGCGGCCTACAGCGCGCGGGGCAGGGTGAGGAACAGGGGGAACGGACGCTGCTGTAGCTGCTGCTGTCTGCCAGAGCACGGCGCGCGGTGGTGCACGAAGGCTGCTCGACGGAGCGCGGCGGCGTTGCGGCGAGCTAGAAGGGAAAGGGGGATGTCCGGGAGGTAGAGGGGCTCACCAGAGGCTCGCGTGAGCGGTTCTAGAGGCAGAGGTGGAGGTGATCCGCGATGGGGCTTGGTGGCAACGGCGACAGACCAGCTCGGGCGCGGCGGCGGCGAGGCTTCTCCGGCGACCTTCCGACGAGGGTCACGTACAGGTCGAAGAAGAGGAGGCCAGGGAGCCTCCTGGCGCCAGGCACAGGCCCGGTGGCCATCATCTCGAGCCGGCACAGGGGAAGGCCGAGCTAGGGTTTTGGGGCAGCATGGAGGTGGCCATGGCCAAGCTTGGGGAAGAAGAAGGGAGGTAGAGGAGGACCTAGGCGCCTCCCAGATCCGATCTGAGATGGTTATGGTGAGCTGGGGTGGTTGGGGAGATGGGAGAAGGAAGCATGAGGCACATGGGGCTTGCTTTTGCAAAAGAAGATGAGGAAGGGGCTCGGGTGATCTCTCTCCTCTCTTGTGCTTTAGCTAGAGAGATGGAAAGAGAGGGACCAGGGGAGGGGCATGTGCTGAACGTGGTGGTGCTGGTTGTTGGCTTGATCAACTTATGGTGCAAGAAAAGAAGAGGTGAGGAATGTGGGTGATGTGGGATCATGCCATCCATGTGTGCCATGGCAAGCACATGGGTGGTGGCCACGGTTGGGAGGGCTAGTGTGGTGTGGTTAGGTTGGGTAGATTAGGCTAGTTAGGTTTGATTTTAGTTGACCAAAAACAATTACTCTCAACTCTATAGGTAAAACCCAAACAACACCAAACCAAAATAGAAGGAAAAGAGGTGTAGATGGTGCCCATATTGCATGTGTCATGCAATGCATCCATAATTCATGTAGGCAAACAATTGAGCATGCATGGAAGGAGGTGAAAAGGAGAAGAAGGTGAGGAAAAGAGAGAGAGAGGGGGTGAGGTATAGTGTTTTGTCAAGACCAAGCAAGATCAAGCAAAGAGCAAGCAAGACCTAGACAAAGGAGTAGAAGAGATAAAAGATGGTGAGGTGAGAGGGGATATGGGATGGATGGAGATGGGTGTAGGGTTTTAGATGCTTGCATGCATCAAGAAAGATCAAGCATGAAGAGGGGCAGAGAGAGATAAGGGGATGATCCACTCAAAGATTCAAATAAAATCCAAAAGACTGGAATGTGATGGTTCTTGCATGGGCCGTGCATAAATAGTAAATGCCTCCTCTAGTAGTGAAAACCACTAGATTATCTCATGGCATTTGTATCAGCAAGCTTCCCAAATTTTGGAATAAGGCCCAACAAAAGAAAAAGAGAGCTTGTTTACCACATGGATTAAATAAAAGATCATGCATGAATATAAGGTGGCCAAGATTGTGTGTATGTGCCACTAGCCAACATGACCCCAATGGTATTCCTACATGAGCTTATATTCATATTTAAACCATATGAAAGCTTGACAAGGGGTTCCACTCACATAGCATGCAAAGGTGGCCATGTGGCTCTCATATACCAATAATGTGAAAACAACATGGTGCATACATGGGAGCATGTGGAGCTAGAATTGGATCCATCCCAACCCACATGAGCTAGATGTAAAACCAAATAAGTTGCAATGCTCATATATGGTGGAATGGTGGAATGATGGGGTGATGACAAGAAAGGTGGTGGAGTTGAATAAAAGATATGCCCCCAACTCAACTTGGGCATTTAAACAATATATCAAGAACCAAATACAATATCAAGAGGCAAATACAATTTACAATGCATATGAGAGAAGAACCAAATCAAAAGGGTTTTATATGATGCTCAAATGCAAGGTGGCATGATGACATGAGCATGATATAATTATGATGCAACAATTATATATAGGAAGTAGCATTTATATAGACTAGGATAGTAGCATTGCAATTGTTAGACAATTGGGATGCTACAACTCTCCCCCACTAAACAAGAATCTCGCCCCGAGATTCCTAGGAAAAAGAAAACAACACAAGGAGAGGCAGGTGTTCGAACGAAGGTGACCCTCATGGGAACGACGGAATGGTGCGACCACTACACCTTGCAAAACTTGCTAGACTTGTTGTGAGTCTTGCGTTTTGCTTGAGAAACAACGGTTAGAAGAGTTGAAGGATTGTCGTGAGACAAGAAGGATAGGATGGGCATAGCTCCTGTTTTCCCAAGAATCATGATAAAAGAATATAACCACTTGTGAAAGAAAAGGAGAAGATGATGTATCATGGATAAAGAAAGACACACAATTAAGATTAAAGATTTACCGATACTAGAGGGGATGAATCTTTGTCTCGCCGGAAGAAAAAGAGCTAGATTGGAGAGGTTTTGAACCACTATTACAATAGCATCGTATCTTCTCTCGGATTTGAGAAATGAAATACGGAAACAATATTGCCTTCAAACAATAGAGTCCCTTGATATCAACAGAAAGATTTAGTTAGACATCGTCGGATTAGATTCTTGTTGCGCCGGTAAGAACCAAGGATCATGCAATTTAGGTGCGCAGATATAACTTCCAGAGGTGGATGTGAAGGCAGATCATGGTGGAATCCCGAGAAGCAAAGAATATGGAGGATCTGGAGTTTATTGTAGAGATACTTATTGCTTTCTTTAGCCTTGAGGCTAACGCAATAGATTTGCGGCTGATGGCATCAACCATAATTGGCTTTACCACAGAAAAAGAATTGATGAAACAAAGATAGAGATAGTTTCCTTTCATCTTGTTTGGGGATATCGAGCATCGGTAGAAAGACGAGGATAGAAAAAGGTTTGCGTTTGTTTCCACCATATAATTGAGGATTTTGCTCTGTGTAGAAAGGGTGAGATCACCAACAAGAGATTATTGATTACTTTCTTCGAAAGAGCACTCCGGAAAAACAAGGACGGAAGTAAAAGTATCAAGGGATAAAGGCCACTTCTAACTTCTGTGGAATGAGTGAAATCACATTAATTCACCAATTCAATGTACAAGAGCGAATGATAAGAGTAGTGGTATGGTAGTGTAACACCCTCAGAATCGGACCTATGCAAGTTTGAGCAAAATTCGCCAAACCCGCATAGAAACGATTCAAAGGTGCCCACCAAGCACTTTCGTGCGGGTGGAAAACGAAGTAATAACATTACACAACAGTCCTCGATGGGACCCACAGACAGATATATATAACAGCGACTCCAAGAGTCAAGAATACAGATATAATATACAAAGATCCAAATCACCTTGAAAACGATAGAGCGTCCAGCTACGGACAAGATGCAAATGGGGCTAAGAGCCCTGAAGAATAACCAATGGCGTCCATAACCCTGCCCAGGCCAAGCCGGAAGGGTAACCTTGCTAACGACGTCGATCTCAAAACCTGCTTAAACAAAAGGGGTGCCGGCAAAGGGCAAAGGAAAAATAAGGAGCGTCGATCGAGGCCATGCAGCGAGGCTAGAATTGGCGGTCCTCGCCTACATAGGTATGGTGGATCGGCAGCGGCAAAGATGCACTAAACAACCTATAGAGACTCGATACAACTGGCGGAGATCAGAGAGGGATGAGAATGACCTAACCGGATCCAACCTGAAGCTAACACCAAACAAACCCATCCTGGTGTTTCCCCCTCGAGACCAAACGAGGAAGTCAACCGAGGAACTCACACAGTTGGTAGTTTTATTTATTCAGTTATAGTTGCGGCACTTTACTAGTCAGGTTCAGATAATTGTTCTGATAAAGTAAACAGTGGGCACTTTTAGTTGACCATTCCGTTATAGTTGCGGCAATTACTACTCAGATACAGATATAATGAGATAAACCCAAAACCCAGCAGTTGTTGGTACTTTTATTCAGCCAATTCGTTGTAGTTGCAATACTTACTAGTCAGGTACAATTGTCGCAAGCGACAACCAAACAAGCAATTGTGGGCAGTATTATTTAGCCATTCCATTATAGTGAAGCTAATTACTAGTCATTATAAGTCAAATTTATAGCAATAAACTTTAGTTATGCTTGTCTATGATCGAGATACTGTGCTCCAAGTCGTCCATATCCATGACACGGCTTTGAGAAAGTTTTACCGGCCGGGTGCACCAATAGCAACACACGCCGATCAACCTCGGAAAAACCAAATGAAAACCCAACGAGGCTTTCACGTGAACAATCACAGGATTCAGAAATATTTCAGGGGCCACCCTTAAGTAGAATCATACGAGTAAGCAAGCTCGAGACGGCCTCAAGGTTTGGGTAATACTGTGAGCGATCGGGAACCCGAAAGTGTGGCTGGGCTTGTCGACACCGCGAATCGTGTCCCGATCCTAACAAAGACAAGTGTGCTCCTCGCACAATTTAAATACAGAAAGTAGCATGGCATAAGTACAGGATAGTAAAAACACCTCAAACTAGTTTGTGGCCCCAAGAAATAAGACTGAATCAAGCTCTGGCTCAGGGGGGTCCCATATACCTCCCGGATGTGGATAGCGCGCAAAAATCAAGGAACAGGTATCAAGTACTCGGGGTCTTACGGGACACAGGTGGGCGTTCGGAAACCAAATATTATCTATCACCCACCGATGCCTCTGCTTGTTTCAATTTTAGTTGTTAAACAAAAATTAAAGTGACAATAAGTAAAACTAGCATCACCTCCAACATCAACATGCGGCAATACATCAGCAACTGTGGCATATGACGACACACATCAGCACTTGAGCAAGCAACTACGACGCGCAAGTCCAACTATCTACCAAACAACAGGGAATAGGGTGTGTCCAAGGCAATATACGGCTGCAAGGGGATATCACGGGTACGAAAACTAAAGCATCGCAACACAGATAGCAATAGATCAACAGGAAGGAGTAAAACACTATAAAAGTAAGATAGGTAGAAAGGGGGAGATGCTCGCCTGAAAACATTGTCGAAGGTTTAAACCGAGGATCGGGGCGAAGCTCACATCAACTCATCGGCCTTATCCGCGAAGAAGCAAAACACTAGAAGAAACACCGGATGCAATATTTAAGATCGGCAGAAGATCGGCATGGTGCATGCATGATGTATGACATGACAGAAGGGCGATGCAGTTAGGTCGTATTAAGCGGAACCAGGGTCCCGACAACTAGTTAGATGGTTCAAGTTGTTTAGAGCCCCCGCAATTAAATGTTGTTTAGCAAGACAACAGATGGAACCGGTTCGCTACACATGTTTAAATGAGGCCAATATAAGGCTAGATTTGCCCGCATATGGGCCCCATATTTAATTATTAGGTGAATCGGCATAAGGCCCCCAAACCACATGATAAGATGCATGCGAGTATGACAAATCAATATGCGACAAGTTGTTATTATGTTATAAAATAGGGTTTGCGGGAAGGGGTTCACACATTAGGGGTCTCGACGATCTTGGGGATCCGGGGTTCGGGGTTGGTCTCGGGGTTCAGGGTCGACGGAAACGTTCTCGGACTTAGGGGTAGGTCTTGGCGCATCCGGGTTCTCGGGGCGTGTTGTCGGTCATGGCGTTCGGGACGAAGCACTTGTCGCGTCGGGGTCTCGGTGTCGGGTGAAGATCTTGACGTTCCTTGTCTTGTCGGAGGCCTTGTTGCTCTACGGCGAGGAACTTGGCGTCAACGGGGTCCGAGAAGGCGATCTTGACGCGGCACCGGGTACGGGATCGGCCTTCGGGTTCGGGGGTCTCGGCGTCCGTAGATCTTGGTGTCCAAGGCGCGGCAGCAGCCAGCGGGGTCTTGTCGTTCCATGTCGATGATCTTGCCGGAGGTCCGTCGAGTGTCACCGGTTCGGTACGGTCTTCATGTGGTAGATCTTGGCGTGTTGGCGTCACCGGATCCATGTCGGCGCACTCGGGTTTTGGCGTCCTCGGGGCAATGGCCTTCGAATCGGGGGAGGCGCTCTTGGGGTACCGCGTCTTCGGGTGCCAGGATGGAGAACTCGGTGGTTCCGAGGAAGATCATGTCGTGACGACGGGTTCGGTTTCCGTGAAGGTCTTGTAGTTCCGGTGCCGATGGTTCATCGAAGTTGACACTTGGATCGGCATCCGTGACCTTCGGGCGTTGATGTCTTGAACGTCAATCGATATCTTCCCCGAGGCATCGGCAACAACATGGATTCTCGCATCCGGTCATCAATCCTCGTAGGAGTTCTTGTCGAGCATCCGAGTGTCCCCGCAGGATTTCCGGGCTTCACGGTTCACCTCACAACCTCACGCAGCCGCGTTGCAAGGCAGCGGCGGGCAGAGGCACGCTGAGGCCGATCTGGGGCGACGAAGCTCGCAGAGGAGGGCCGTCTTGTGCAGGCCGGGAGGGCCGGCCAGGCGACGTCGGGGCGGCCTGAGCAGCCGGAGGGGAGGCGGGGACGGGACAGCCGGCCGAGGAGGAGCTGAGGCAGCGGCGCCACGGCGAGGTACTCGGGGAGGAGGCTGAGGCCGCGGCACTCGGGGCGGGCCGGTTCTCGGGTGGACGGGCGGGCAGGCGCGAGGCGGGGTGGCTCGGGGCTGGTCGCTAGCGGCGTGGTTGGCGCCGGGCGACGGTTCGCGAGGGAGCCAGACGGTGGCGGAAAGGGGCAGCGGAGGCAGGTGGGCGGCTCATGGCGGACCCGGCGGAAGGAGGAGGGGCGGAGGGAGGCAGGACGCAGTGGGAGGAGGCGTGGTAGGTGGGGACGGGGCCACTCTGGTGGGGCAGGCGACCAGTGTGGGGCTGGACAGGGCTGCTGCGTGGGGCCACGCTGTGGGGAGGTGGTGTTGGGGAGGTGGGGAGATCTGGGGGTGCGTGGCGTGTGTGTCTGTGAGGGAGGGACGGGAGCCACCGGTGGGGTGGAGCGTGTGTTGAGTTGGTGGGAGGGAGAGAGAGAGAGGAGGGTGAGGGTGGCGTGCTGCGTGAGAGGCTGAGGGAGAGGGAGGAGATGAGGTGGCAAGCAGGGATTGGAGGGGGTGAGGTGGAGAGGGGGCTGGGTAGATTAGTTGGTAGGCTTAGGAATTTAGAGGGCAGGTTTGGGGTGGACTGATTAGGAAAACGGGGGGTGGTCGTTCGGGTCGAGTCGGCCCGTTCGACTGCCCCCGCTAAAAATAAATTAGGTTTTTATTTAATAACTGTTGTAACTAATTTTGTCAAACAAAACCTCCGGAAGCGTTCGGGATTTAATTTGAAATAAAAGGACGGGGATTAATATATATAAAAAACAAAATAGGGTTTTCAGTAAAATAGTTTTGAACAAATATGTGTATGATGGTGCATTGCGCAAAATTTCAACGCGATTTTCTAGTAGTGGTTTTGCGGGATGCCACAATTCGACACCACTAACAAAGGATCTCGCCCTCGAGATCCGCCTCATGGTACCGGAAGGAGGGTCGGCGATCTGCATCTTCTCGCTTCGTGTAGATCCTCGCGACACCACTAACAAGAGTTCCTCCTCCATCTTGAAAATGGCGACACCACCATCAAAGGGTCGTTGCTCCTGATCGTCGAGAGAACACTCCAGGAACAAAAGGTCGAAGGTAGAGGTATCGCAGATAACCCTAACTTCCGTGGACGGAGTAAAATTGCTGGATCCACTGATTCGACATACACGAGCGAATGATAAGAGCAGTGGTAGGGTAGCTACTCCATCCCACACTCAAACCATTACTCTGCACACGAATAAGCGGATTAAGCATCCAACTCTCGGAATTAGACTGAAGATCTCGACAAGCGAGGTTCGGAAACAAGGGAGTGTTGCCAGCAGAAATCGTATGAAAGACACACTGATTAGGTTTCGCGGTGGTTCCATTGGCATGAACAACACATGCTCAAGGTTAACCCCAACTTCACCAAAGCTCGTCCTTCTCATATGTTTTTCAACGACACTGATATCCAGCAAGGGACACACAGGGAAAAAGAGCTCAAGAACAAAAGATTGGATGAAGGGTACAACTGACAAGATGCAGATTGATGATCGTAGCACTCCGTTACAAAAAGGGAGAAAACGAAGCCCTGAAGGTACGACGGAATCCCACCCACGAGAAATCCTGGACTCGAAGAAAAGATAAGAGGTAGATTCAAAACACGCAGGGGTAAGAGGAGAATAGCAGAGGGGTAAGGAATAAAATCAAACCTAATCAGAACTATCCAACCGATTTTGCAAAAAATAGTTTTGACACTCTACTTCGGCCGTTAGCTAGGTTATCCTACAGGCTGGACTTGTGGGGTATCGCAACTGGCTCGATACCACTCAGAACACCCTCAGAATCGGACCTATGCAAGTTTGAGCAAAATTCGCCAACCCGCATAGAAACGATTCAAAGGTGCCTACCAAGCACTTTCGCGGGTGGAAAGCAAGTAATAACATTACACAACAGTCCTCGATGGGACCCATGCAGAGATATATATAAATGACTCCAAGAGTCAAGAATACGATATAATATACAAAGATCCAAATCACCTTGAAAACGATAGAGCGTCCAGCTACGGACAAGATGCAAATGGGGCTAAGAGCCACAAGAATAACCAATGGTCCATAACCCTGCCCAAGCGGAAGGGTAACCCCGCTAACGACGATCTCAAAACCTGCTTAAACAAAAGGGTGCGGCAAAGGGCAAAGGAAAAAGAAGGAGCGTCGATCGAGGCCAGTACAGCGAGGCTAGACCAGCGGTCCTCGCCTACATAGGTATGGTGGACTGAAGCGGCAGCGGCAGCATGCACTAAACAACCTATAGAGACTCGATACAACTGGCGGAGATCAGAGAGGGATGAGAATGACCTAACCGGATCCAACCTGAAGCTAACACCAAACAAACCCATCCTGGTGTTTCCCCCTCGAGACCAAACGAGGAAGTCAACCGAGGAACTCACACAGTTGGCAGTTTTATTTATTCAGTTATAGTTGCGGCACTTTACTAGTCAGGTTCAGATAATTGTTCTGATAAAGTAAACAGTGGGCACTTTTAGTTGACCATTCCGTTATAGTTGCGGCAATTACTACTCAGATACAGATATAATGAGATAAACCCAAAACCCAGCAGTTGTTGGTACTTTTATTCAGCCAATTCGTTGTAGTTGCAATACTTACTAGTCAGGTACAATTGTATGGCGACAACCAAACAAGCAATTGTAAGTATTATTTAGCCATTCCATTATAGTGAAGCTAATTACTAGTCATTATAAGTCAAATTTATAGCAATAAACTTTAGTTATGCTTGTCTATGATCGAGATATCATGCTCCAAGTCGTCCATATCCGGACACGGCTTTGAAAGTTTTACCCGGCGGGTTGCACCAATAGCAACACACGCTCGAACAACCTCGGAAAAACCAAATCAAAACCCGAGGCTTTCACGATCGAACAATCACAGATTCAGAAATATTTCAGGGGCCACCCTTAAGTAGAATCCATAGCGAGTAAGCAAGCTCGAGACGGCCTCAAGGTTTGGGTAATACTGGTGTGAACATCGGGAACCCGAAAGTGTGGCTGGGCTTGTCGACACCGCGGAATCGTGTCCCGATCCTAACAAGACAGTGTGCTCCTCGCACAATTTAAATACGAAAGTAGCATGGCATAAGTACAGATAGTAAAAACACCTCAAACTAGTTTGTGGCCCCAAGAAATAAGATGAATCAAGCTCGCTCGTGGGGTCCCATATACCTCCCGGATGTGGATAGCGCGCAAAAATCAAGGAACAGTATCAAGTACTCGGGGTCTTACGGGACACGGTGGGCGTCGAAACCAAATATTATCTATCACCCACCGATGCTCGCTTGTTTCAATTTTAGTTGTTAAACAAAAATTAAAGTGACAATAAGTAAAACTAGCATCACCTCCAACATCAACATGCGGCAATACATCAGCAACTGTGGCATATGACGACACACATCAGCACTTGAGCAAGCAACTACGACGCGCAAGTCCAACTATCTACCAAACAACAGGGAATAGGGTGTGTCCAAGGCAATATACGGCTGCAAGGGGATATCACGGGTACGAAAACTAAAGCATCGCAACACAGATAGCAATAGATCAACAGGAAGGAGTAAAACACTATAAAAGTAAGATAGGTAGAAAGGGGGAGATGCTCGCCTGAAAACATTGTCGAAGGTTTAAACCGAGGATCGGGGCGAAGCTCACATCAACTCATCGGCCTTATCCGAAGAAGCAAAACACTAGAAGAAACACCGGATGCAATATTTAAGATCGGCGGAAGATCGGCATGGTGCATGCATGATGTATGACATGATGAAGGGCGATGCGATTCGTATTAAGCGGAACCAGGTCCCGACAACTAGTTAGATGGTTCAAGTTGTTTAGAGCCCCCGCAATTAAATGTTGTTTAGCAAGACAACAGATGGAACCGGTTCGCTACACATGTTTAAATGAGGCCAATATAAGGCTAGATTTGCCCGCATATGGGCCCCATATTTAATTATTAGGTGAATCGGCATAAGGCCCCCAAACCACATGATAAGATGCATGCGAGTATGACAAATCAATATGCGACAAGTTGTTATTATGTTATAAAATAGGGTTTGCGGGAAGGGGTTCACACATTAGGGGTCTCGACGATCTTGGGGATCCGGGGTTCGGGGTTGGTCTCGGGGTTCAGGGTCGACGGAAACGTTCTCGGACTTAGGGGTAGGTCTTGGCGCATCCGGGTTCTCGGGGCGTGTTGTCGGTCATGGCGTTCGGGACGAAGCACTTGTCGCGTCGGGGTCTCGGTGTCGGGTGAAGATCTTGACGTTCCTTGTCTTGTCGGAGGCCTTGTTGCTCTACGGCGAGGAACTTGGCGTCAACGGGGTCCGAGAAGGCGATCTTGACGCGGCACCGGGTACGGGATCGGCCTTCGGGTTCGGGGGTCTCGGCGTCCGTAGATCTTGGTGTCAAAGCGGCGCAATGAGGTCTTGTCGTTCCATGTCGATGATCTTGCCGGAGGTCCGCCGAGTGTCACCGGTTGATCTTCATGTGGTAGATCTTGGCGTGTTGGCCACCGGATCCATGTCGGCACTCGGGTTTTGGCGTCCTCGGGGCAATGGCCTTGAATCGGGAGGCGCTCTTGGGTACCGCGTCTTGGTGCAGGATGGAGAACTCGGTGGTTCCGAGGAAGATCATGTCGTGACGGGTTCGGTTTCCGTGAAGGTCTTGTAGTTCGGTGCCGATGGTTCATCGAAGTTGACACTTGGATCGGCATCCGTGACCTTGGCGTTGATGTCTTGAACGTCAATCGATATCTTCCCGAGGCATCGGCAACATGGATTCTCGCATCCGCTCATCAATCCTCGTAGGAGTTCTTGTCGAGCATCCGAGTGTCCTGCAGGATTTCGGGCTTCTACGGTTCACCTCACAACCTCACGCGCAACGCGTTGCGGCAAGGCAGCGGCACGTGAGGGCCGATCTGGGCGGCCAAGCTCAGAGAGGAGGGCCGCATGAGGCAGTGAGGGGCCATGACGGCGGGAGGCGGCTGGAGCGAGCCGGAGGGGACGAGGGGACGGGACAGCCGGGCGGAGGAGGCCGAGGCGGCGTCAAGGCCAGGTACTCAGCGGGGAGGGGCTGAGGCCGCAGGCTCGGGGCGGCGCTTGGGCGGGACGAGCAGAGGGTCGCGACGCCGCGAGGAAGGGTGGAGCAGGCAGAGCGGTGGCTCGGCTGGAGGCGGCTCGGTCAGCGGGTCGGCGGGCTTGGGCGGAAGTAGGTGGCGCCGAGGCTGCGGGCGGAGGCGGGCGACTGGGGCGACAGCGGCTCATGGGGTGGGCCAGGCCGGGCAGCTGAGGCGGTAGCTCGGGGCGTGGCCAGTCGCTGGCGTGGTTGCGCCAGGCGGGACGGGGTTCGGCGAGGAAGCGGGACGGTGGCGGAAAGGGGCGGAGGCGGTGGCTGGGGGACAGGCGGGAAGGAGGAGGGGCGGAGGAGGCAGGGCAGTGGGAGGAGGCGTGGTAGGTGGGGGACGGGGCCACTGGGTGGGCAGGCGACCAGGGTGAGGCTGGACAGGAGGGCTGTGGCCACGCGGTGGGGGAGGTGGTGACTGGGGGAGGTGGGGGAGATCTGGGGGGTGCGTGGTGTGTGTGTGTACTGTGAGGGAGGGACGAGCGGGAGCCAGCTGGTGGGGTGGAGCGCGTGTGTTGAGTTGGTGGGAGGGAGAGAGGAGGGGTGAGGGTGACGTGGCGGCGCGTGAGAGGCTGAGGGAGAGGGAGGAGATGAGGTGGCAAGCAGGGATTGGAGGGGGTGAGGTGGAGAGGGGGCTGGGTAGATTAGTTGGTAGGCTTAGGAATTTAGAGGGCAGGTTTGGGGTGGACCGATTAGGAAAACGGGGGGTGGTCGTTCGGGTCGAGTCGGCCTTCATCGCCCCGCTAAAATAAATTAGGTTTTTATTTAATAACTGTTGTAACTAATTTTGTCAAACAAAACCTCCGGAAGCGTTCGGGATTTAATTTGAAATAAAAGGACGGGGATTAATATATATAAAACAAAATAGGGTTTTCAGTAAAATAGTTTTGAACAAATATGTGTATGATGGTGCATTGCGCAAAATTTCAACGCGATTTTCTAGTAGTGGTTTTGCGGGATGCCACAGGTAGCTACTCCATCCCGCACTCAAAGCATTACTCCGCACATGAATAAGCAAATCATGCAACCCAACTACCGAAACAGACTGAAGGTGTTGGCAAAAACTCATAGAACTCCGTTAGAAAACAAGGATAGATGCAAAAGATTCGCCGGATTCATAGATAGATAAAGATGATGATGTTGTCGTCATGTCGGAAGTACCAAGCCACCGGAAAGATATAAAGGAAGATCACGGAGACAACTGCAAAATTTCACAGATATAGAAAAAGATAGCACCACTTGAATGTAAGGAATACAAGATGGAAGGTCTTCATGGCCTCCGTGGATTGAGCATAGACGATAGAGCGAGAGGGTTTCAAGAGATTACTTAACGAGATTGAGGTGAAAGAACTCCATGTTCTTTTGAAATGATTGAGAGAGATTTAGCAGCCTTGAGGAAATCTTCAGGGCGACGATGATAACTTGCCAACAAGGAACAACTCGGATTGGTTGAATATGGAGGATGGAATTAACAATGGACTTCGATTCCAGAGTTGAAGTAATGTATTTAGCGAAGGACGTGGTCGAGATATGTGACTTCAAAAGTCGAATTCTCACTTTGAGACTTTGCACACAGGCAGTGCTCACGAAGCTCGAGAGAAAGAGACACAGATGATCTTCCATGTCCTTCCATAGATATCGAATAGGCAAGCATATTATCAACATATACCACCATGGATTAACAAGATATTCCCAGAATACCAAGTTCAAGAGGCGGGAGAGCGAACAAATGCTCGAAACACTTTCTGAGCTCAACGCTCTTTGAAAGATCAACGTTACGAGTAAGGATTCCTGTGGAAGAAGATGCGCTGGCAGAATAGGTTATCTGGTCCTTCGGAAGAGAACAGGAAATGCCACCTGGTTCACATTGTCGATCGGATCACCAGTTACAAAGATAAAGAGATCTTGGATAAGAACCGATGATAGCTCATACCTTAAGCAAAGCTATCAGAGATGAAAAGATGCAATTCCCCCGTATCCAGGAGAATTGTGCAGATATGGGGTTCAAAAGGATGTGCAGCATGATGGACAGATGATAGACCGCCGTAGTGCTTGGAGAAACTCTGGATTACCAAAGATGCTTGAATATGCATAGATATGATCACGGTGTACTCAAAATCACAGGAGATAACCGTCACCATTTGGAGGATAGTGGTGATTGCATTTTCCATATTCCACTCAAGATAAGTGTCATATAGCTATGCCGAGAACCAAGTTACAATCACCAGCATCGGATCGACACATGTTATGTAATTAGCCCACGGGAATTGGAGATGAAATGAAACTCTAGGATTAAGCGCCGGTGACAAAAGAATGAGTTAGCATGGACATGCTGATAAAAGGGAGATAGATAATGTTTCACACACGACTGAAAAGGAGTGTGGAAGCACGGATGTATCAAAGAAAATTTTTCCGCATTTTTCGGCATTAAAATACCAATAGATGCGCAAAAACACCTATCAGGTAGCGATTAGAAACTGATGGTTTCACAGAATGTGGAGTTGCTAGAAGGAAGGACACCCTTAAGAAGATGGCACCGGTTAACAAGGAGTCAGATAGATCGCGCCGGTATTCAAAAGCCTGTCAGTATGGAATGTACCAACAGTTGATAACCAAAGGCAGATAAAGATAACATGTTGGATGCAACAGATAGACAAGGAATTACACACACACACACACACACACACACACACACACACACACACAACCTATGGTACTACGGAAACCCAGAACACGTGAATCCTAGTTTGAATTTTAAGAAGAGGATTGAAAACGTTACACTTCCTTACCAGAAAAGGGTGGTGGGTGGGTAAGAAGAAAAGTGGAAGCAGTCCTACTCTCGCGTTTTGTTTTTCCCTAGTATACATAGCTACCAAAAATATTTGCTAGACTGACAACGACCATTTGGCTGAGACCCTGAAGGGCGGGATGGCTCTGATACCAATTGTAACTACCTCGGTGAATTACGCTCCTAGTTACAAGCCTGGATGAGCGGAAATGGTTGAAATAGTACGGTGGGGCCCAAATGCCACTCACAGGTAGACCTTTCGGCCGTCCCAACCACTTCCAAACATCGGGACAAGAACGGGCGGTGTAATCGGCAGGCGAAGGGATCAACTACATACACAAATGAGTATGTATGCAAGCCACCATACAACAGTACATCAGAGCCATTCCATCTAAAAGAAATAGAAATATTGCAACACCATACGGCAAGATCCAAATATCCTAGATAGATATAATAGTTTAGGATAGCTCCTCATACATCAAACATCAGAGTATCAGGCGGAAGCGGCAAAAGAGATCCGAGTACGGATAAGAAGCAAATCGGCATAAGATGCCCCATAAATAAACACATCCCGCCCACAGATCTCACGGATCCCCGTTCCCGGAATCTCTACACCGAATGATCGTTGTCCACATCGTCCGTCTCCTCCACCCAGTATCCATCTTGTGAGTGTACATGTCCATCTGAATCAAATAATTTATCGTGTGAGACCCTAGGGGTACTCAGCAAGTCTTTATGCCTCTAAAGGGGACACAACCTGGGGTGACGCAATTGCAGCAAAAGATAATACCTAACAATTCTATAGATACTCGCTAACCATCCGCCTAACCAAAGATAGACGGATGTCCGGGAATTAATGACAACAGTTATGACGGTAATATTAACAGATCCATCCTCCTCCTCGCTTACCAACGAGGAAGCGGACGAACACCCCCCATCCGTTGGCAGTTTTATTATCCATTCCATGAGTATTGCACTATTTACTAGTCAGTTACTTAGTCAAATTAAAAGCGGTACTTTAGTTATACTTGTCTATGATCGAGAAACTGTGCTCCAAGTCGTCCATAACCGCGGACACGGCTTTCAGAAAGTTTTACCTGCAGGGTGCACAAATAGCAACACACACTCGATCAACCTCGGAAAAACCAAATCAAAACCCACGAGGCTTTCACGACAAAGCAATCACATGATTCAGAAATATTTCAGGGCACCCCATTAAGCTACCATAACGGTTAGCTGACTCGAGACGGACTCAAGGTTTGGGTGGACGGTCAGAACGCGGGGAACCCGAAAGTGTGACTGGGCTTGTCGATACCAAAAACGTGTCCCGATCCTAAAAGCAGTGCAAAGACATCGCACAATTTAAATAAAGCATAAAGCATGGCATAAGTACAGGATAGTAAATAAAACCTCAAACTAGTTTGTGGCCCCAAGAAATAAGAATGAATCAAGCTCGCTCGGGGTCCGATAATCCTCCCGGATGTGGATAGCGCGAATATTCAAGGAACAGGAATCAAGTACTCGGGGTCCTACGGGACACAAGTGAGCATGAAAAACCAAATAGCAGATATTGCTCACTGGTGCCACTTTCATTAGTTATCCCATTACTACTCAGGTTAAGTTGTATAGGTACCTTGTTATCCATCAGACACTCACATACCCTACACATGCTGTTCTACGACTCGCATGTCTCAAACAACTCCTGTAGTAGTGGCTCATGGGATGGAGGAACAAGCTTCGGTGGGGTTTTAAAAGTAAAGGCTATGCAATAATTGGGATTCAATTTAATGCAATCGCGACTCAATGATGCAAGAATAAGATAGAGGGAATAGGTACTATATGTATGCAAGCATGTGGTAGTGCTTTCCTGGCAGCTCAGATGAAGCGAGAGAAGGATCTGGGTAGTGCTCCTGGGTTTCTTGATATATCCCCGGCGCCTATTCAAGAAGAACCAAACAAACAAGGGCCAACATAAATAAAGTGCACAAGCATATGAATAAAATCGACAAGCAAACAATCATGCCATGATGAATGATGCACAATTTGCATGGCAATAAAGTAGCATGGCATGGGTGAGGTGTGGAATACAAGAATAAAGCCTTTTATTGAGTTTGGTCACATTTAAACCTCATATAAGTTGTGTATACTTTATATTTATATGATGCATCTGCAAAAGCAGAACATGGAATGCATAAACAGAAAGGTCTCGTCGAGCTGATCATTTTAGACATATCATTTGTTAAATTTGGAGTTATAAAACAAAAGTTATTAATTTATTAAGAAAAGGGCATTTTATTGTAATTTTAATCAACTTGGAAAATAAAGTGTTCAAAATATATTTTGGAGGGCATATTTGAATTCCTCATATTTTTCTGATTTCAAAACATATATCATTTGTTTAATTTGGATTCATATTTCAAAAGTTATTTAAATACAGATTTGAATTTGAAATTTAAAACAAAATTTGAAAAGTTTGAATTAAACAGAAAACAGAAATACTTTTTCTCACACACTCAGATCCAGCCACAGTCAGTGACAAGTGGGCCATCTGCTGACTGGGCACCAGGTGGGTCGCAGCGGGACTGGCTCGGGTTTCCTTATCGCACGTTCACCCAGCCACAGAGGATGACAGGCGGGACCGGGGAACGGCGGGTCCACTCGCTGGAGCGTCCAGCAGGCGCACGCCACGTGGGCGATCCAGGGCAGCGCGGGCGGAGAATCTCTAGAGCGCGGGGGTTTTCTTGCAAAATGCACCGAGGCTGACAGGTGGGTCAGAAGGGCTGCGGGTTGAGGCGGGAAAAAGGCCAGGGGGCTAAACACAAAAGTGACATCGGCTGCTGCTGCGCGCCGATCTGCAGAGTACAGAGGATCGGCCGGAGTTTGGACGACGATGGCGACCAAACGGCGGCGGATCTCACCAAGCCGCAAAAACGAAAAACGACGAGGGGACTTCGGGCTACAACTTTCGTTTAACACGCTCGCACGGAGGCGGCCTACAGCGCGCGGGGCAGGGTGAGGAACAGGGGGAACGGACGCTGCTGTAGCTGCTTCATCTGCCAGGCACTGGCAGTGATGGTGCAAGCTCGACGGAGCGCTGGCGTGCCATGAGCTAGAAGGGAAAGGGGATGTCCGGGAGGTAGAGGGGCTCACCAGAGGCTCGCGTGAGCGGTTCTAGAGGCAGAGGTGGAGGTGATCCGCGATGTGGCTTGGTGGCAACGGCGACAGACCAGCTCGGGCGCGGCGGCGGCGAGGCTTCTCCAGCAACCTTCCGACGAGGGTCACGTACAGGTCGAAGAAGAGGAGGCCAGGGAGCCTCCTGGCGCCAGGCACAGGCCCGGTGGCCATCATCTCGAGCCGGCACAGGGGAAGGCCGAGCTAGGGTTTTGGGGCAGCATGGAGGTGGCCATGGCCAAGCTTGGGGAAGAAGAAGGGAGGTAGAGGAGGACCTGGGCGCCTCCCAGATCCGATCTGAGATGGTTATGGTGAGCTGGGGTGGTTGGGGAGATGGGAGAAGGAAGCATGAGGCACATGGGGCTTGCTTTTGCAAAAGAAGATGAGGAAGGGGCTCGGGTGATCTCTCTCCTCTCTTGTGCTTTAGCTAGAGAGATGGAAAGAGAGGGACCAGGGGAGGGCATGTGCTGAACGTGGTGGTGCTGGTTGTTGGCTTGATCAACTTATGGTGCAAGAAAAGAAGAGGTAAGGAATGTGGGTGATGTGGGATCATGCCATCCATGTGTGCCATGGCAAGCACATGGGTGGTGGCCACGGTTGGGAGGGCTAGTGTGGTGTGGTTAGGTTGGGTAGATTAGGCTAGTTAGGTTTGATTTTAGTTGACCAAAAACAATTAATCTCAACTCTATAGGTAAAACCCAAACAACACCAAACCAAAATAGAAGGAAAAGAGGTGTAGATGGTGCCCATATTGCATGTGTCATGCAATGCATCCATAATGCATGTAGGCAAGCAACTGAGCATGCATGGAAGGAGGTGAAAAGGAGAAGAAGGTGAGGAAAAGAGAGAGAGAGGGGGTGAGGTATAGTGTTTTTTCAAGACCAAGCAAGATCAAGCAAAGAGCAAGCAAGACCTAGACAAAGGAGTAGAAGAGATAAAAGATGGTGAGGTGAGAGGGGAGATGGGATGGAGATGGTGTAGGGTTTTAGATGCTTGCATGCATCAAGCAAGATCAAGCATGAAGAGGGGCAGAGAGAGATAAGGGAATGATCCACTCAAAGATTCAAATAAAATCCAAAAGACTGGAATGTGATGGTTCTTGCATGGGTCGTGCATAAATAGTAAATGCCTCCTCTAGTAGTGAAAACCACTAGATTATCTCATGGGATTTGTAACAGCAAGCTTCCCAAATTTTGGAATAAGGCCCAACAAAAAGAAAAAGAGAGCTGGTTTACCACATGGATTAAATAAAAGATCATGCATGAATATAAGGTGGCCAAGCTTGTGTGTATGTGCCACTAGCCAACATGAACCCCAATGGTATTCCTACATGAGCTTATATTCATATTTAAACCATATGAAAGCTTGACAAGGGGTTCCACTCACATAGCATGCAAAGGTGGCCATGTGTCTCTCATATACCAATAATGTGAAAACAACATGGTGCATACATGGGAGCATGTGGAGCTAGAATTGGATCCATCCCAACCCACATGAGCTAGATGTAAAACCAAATAAGTTACAATGCTCATATATGGTGGAATGGTGGAATGATGGGGTGATGACAAGAAAGGTGGTGGAGTTGAATAAAAGATATGCCCCCAACTCAACTTGGGCATTTAAACAATATATCAAGAACCAAATACAATATCAAGAGGAAAATACAATTTACAATGCATATGAGAGAAGAACCAAATCAAAAGGGTGTTATATGATGCTCAAATGCAAGGTGGCATGATGACATGAGCATGATATAATTATGATGCAACAATTATATATAGGAAGTAGCATTTGTATAGACTAGGCTAGTAGCATTGCAATTGTTAGACAATTGGGATGCTACACGATCCATGAGCCTCAACATAACACTTTATTAGTTCTGAAACCATCTTTATAATCACCCTGTTACGGTGTGACGTTTGATGTTATCAAGAAACTCTTCCGGTGTTAGTGATTGACATGATCTCATGGTCTAAGGATTAGGATCACTTCGTAAGTTGTTATAGCAATATAAACTCAATGACTTTGATCGTAATGCTATTCTTCGGATGAATGTTCATCACACCATTACACTAATGTTGTGATCCCGTTATTAACAACATCCAATGTCCATGATCAGGAAACCTTGATCATCTTGTTAATCAACGAGCTAGTTTATGAGAGAGGCATAACTAGGAACTTTCTGTTTGTTTATTAAACACACATGTATTAACGTTTCCGTATCAATACAATTATAGCATGCAAAATAAACATCTATCATATACTTGGAATACACATAATAAAAACTTTATTATTGCCTCTCAGGGCATATTCCCTTCAAACTCGGCTTCCAAGGACGGCGGTGGAGGGAGAGGGACTTCCTCCCTAAGTAGGTTTCCTACTCTCCCTCCACCAAGCAAACTTGCCGTTTGACTTTTCAAATTGGCGTTTGACTTTTCAAACTAGGATTTGATTTATCCCTTTATTTTGCTCAGCGATGACACATAGTACATGATGCAACCATTACAACTTGTTATGACACATTCATGTACCCTTCCCCTCCGGAGTGCCGGACCTTCAGGAACCTTCTAGAACATTCCCGATGAAAACACCGGAACCATTCTCCAACCCCGAAACAGGACTTTCCTTATATGAATCTTATTCTCCGGACCATTCCGGATCTCCTCGTGATATCCCGGATCCCATCCGAGACTCCGAACAACATTCGGTCTCTTACTCATCATTCCATAACTACTCAACAACATTGAATCCTTAAGTGTGTCTCCCTATGGTTCGTGAATTATGCGGACATGATCGAGACACTTCTCCGAACAATAACCAATAGAGGAATCTGGAAATTCATATGGCTCCCACATATTTATACGATTACTTTGCGATCGAATGAACCACTTACATATGATACCAATTTCCCTTTGTCTCACGATAGTTTACTTATCCGAGGTTTTGATCGTCGGTATCTCTGCATACCTAGTTCAACCTCGTTACAGATAAGTACTCTTTTCTCGTTCCCGTGATATGTGATCCCTTGTGAGCCCGTCACATGCTTGCAAGCCAATTGGATGACATTCCACTGAGAGGGCCCAGAGTATATCTATCCGTCATATGGATGGACAAATCCTACTCTTGATCCATGTGTCTCAACCAATACTTTCCGAACACTCAATGCCACCTTTATAGCCACCCAGTTACGGTGTGGTGTTTGATGTCATCAAAGCATCCTTCCGGTGATGGTGATAAGCATGATTTCATGGTCAAAGGAATTAGGTTACTATGTATCAAAAAGCATATAGCAATTGAACTATTAAAATAACTTGATCTTTATGCTACGCTTATCTATAGGAGTATGTCCATCATATCATTCTCCTAACGATATGATCTTGTTGTTAATAACATCTCAATGTTCATGATAGGGAAACCACAATCATTTATTAACCAACAAGCTAGTATTATAAAGAGGCTTTACTAGGGACTCTAATTTAGTTTTCAAATCACACAAGTATTAATGTTTCCTTGTTAATACTATTATAGCATGAATGTAAACATTTATCATAAACACAAAGATATAATAATAACTACATTTATTATTGCCTCTAGGGAATATCTCCAACAGTCTCCCACTTGCACTAGAGTCAACTAATCTAGATTACATGGTAATATACCGAACACCCATGGCAGTTTCGTGTTGGTCATGTTTTGCCCTCGGGAGAGGTTTAGTCAACGGATCCGCCACATTCAGATCTATGTGTACTTTGCAAATCTTTATGTCACCATCTTGTACATGTTCTCGAATAGCGTGAAAACGTAGCTTGATGTGCTTCAGCTTATTGTGTGACCTTGGTTCTTGCGCATTGGCTATGGCGCCCATGTTATCACAGTAGATAGACATTGGGCCCAGCGCACTTGGAACCAAACCAAGCTCTGTAATGAACTCCTTCATCCATATCGCTTCTTGTGAAACCTCCGAAGCAGCCATGTATTCCGATTCAGTTGAAGATCTCGCCACAACGCTTTGCTTAGCACTCCTCCAGCTAACTGCTGCACCATTCAAAGTAAATACGTATCCAGATTGAGATTTAGAATCATCCGGATCGGTGTTCCAACTAGCATCGGTGTAACCATTAACAATGAGTTGTTCATTACCTCCATAAGAAAGAACCATATCCTTAGTTCTTCTCAAGTACTTAAGGATGTTTTTTACCGCTATCCAATGATCCACTCCTGGATCACTTTGATATCTGCTAGTCAAACTAACAGAATATGCAATGTCGGGTCTAGTACATAGCATGGCATACATTAGAGATCCTATGGCTGAGGCATAGGGAGTCTTACTCATCCTTTCTCTATCTTCTGCCGTTGTTGGACTTTGAGTTTTACTCAAGGTCGTATTGGGCAACATGGGCAAGAATCCTTTCTTGCTATCCTCCATTCCAAACCTCTTTAGAACTTTGTCCAAATATGTACTTTATGACAATGATATTAGGCGTCTCGATCTATCTCTATAAATCTTTATGCCTAATATGTAAGCTGCTTCGCCAAGATCTTTCATTGAAAAACTATTATTCAAATATTCCTTGACACTATTAAGAAGGTCTACATCATTCCTGTAGGGGTCCCAACCTTATAAGGTAGAGTCCTCCTGTGTTTTACAATGCTAGTCCCTGGATCAATAGCTAGCATCCACAGTTAAGATGTAATATCAAGAAACAAAGGTCATAATATAACTTTATAACCAGGAATAACATAAGTTTATTACATCAATACATAGCTCATTTGGCTATTACATTACATTGCAGCGGAATAATTATAATCATGGGGTCCTTCATCTTCAAAGTGCCACAGGCAGATGTTGGTTGTAGACTTTGTAATCCTAATCAAACAATCTTCACTAAAATCAATCAAACCTGCAACATTCAAGTTACAGCCGCAAAGGGTCAATACATTTGAATTGTATTGGCAAGTGATACTATATTGGTAAAGTGGAATCTATCAGCTATATGCATTTGTCTAAGTGGAGTTGAGGCTTGCATTGCTCAAAATAGATTTTTCTTATCATTTGAAAATACTAAGTTTTTGTTTTGACAAATCACTTTCCAAGGCATCTACCAATCAAAGACTGAAGATCCTTTCCAAGGCATCCACCAATCAAATACTGAAGTGCTTGGCAAAACCATTTTTTCCTCAATCAAAGATTTCAAGATCCTTGTACCAAGCCATCTCTCCATCAATGATTGAATAATTCAAACAACCCTTGTTCAAACCACAAGATTTTAATTTAGAAATTGGAATGATGAGATTCTTGATTGCTTCCATGTCTTGATGCTCAAATTGTCCTTTACCAGGGACATGGCTAAGTACTTAGATTTTACACTCTGCAGAGGTGGTGCACTTTACCCACAAGACTTGGTTTCCCAAGACAAAATCTTTCAGAAGCCTTCCCTTAGACCAAAATGGACGCGCTCCAACCTATCAAACACTACCACCCACTGTCCATTTGGCTAAGTTCTTGCAACCTATATGATCATGGCAGAGCCCATATTGCCAAGTGGTTGCACTTGAAGCTTCTCAACATTTGACATCTCAAATCCCTTTGTTTCCTGGGTGGCATACCACAAGTGAGATACACAATCCAAGTCCATGGCATTGTGAACCACTCAACCAATCTCCACCAAGCAAGCCCATTCCACCCAGGGGATTCATTAACTTAGTTGTTTTATTAAACAAAATCACAAGTCCTCGGACTTAGAATATTTTTCCATAGTGTGAATATGTTTTCCACCCATGTTTTCTATTAGCTAGGCTAAGCTTGGTAGTATTATGAAACTTAACTTAGGAAATCCTACTAAGGATTCATCTACTAGGTTTTCCTATAGCAAGATCTATACTTAGCAAAATCCATGCAAGTTTATTTAGCAAAATCACTAATGCATAGAAAAAGTAATGGGACAAAAAGGTATGAAGCATCACTTGACTTTTTGGAAGGGAATGGTAGTTCACTCGATCTTGTTAGTCTCACACTTCACTACAAGTCAAACAAGCAAACACTAATTCAATTTACATTCCAAACCAATAATCACTCAAACAAATTCACACACACAAGACAATGGAAACCAATTCATGCATGGGAGCATGCACAAGATAGTTTTATTTTGCAAAGGGGTCTCCATGGGGTTTCTACACTTTGTAAGATCCAAATTGGTCATTTACCAAAGTGGCAAAGTCATTAGCAAGAGGGTTTTGTCCAAAAACTATCTTTAAATCCATTCATCATTTCATGTGGTGAAAAATGTTTTTATTAAGGCAAAACTCTTAAGTTGTTCACCAAATGAGTTGCTATTGCAAAGTTTAGTGTTTTTGGGTCAGTAGGTTTGGTCCAAACCATTTTCTCAAAGTTTTCTTTCCATAAACATTTTTATAATAAAAACTATTCCTTTTATTTGGCTAGAAAATGACTAAGTCAAGTAATCTAACCTAAATTTTACAAAAATCATTTCTAACACCAAGGGTTGGTTCCTAGGGTCAGTAAGGTCACAATAAACCATTTTGCAAAAGTTTTAACCCTAAATTCAATTTTAAACAATTTTTATACTCTAAATAAGCATACATTTGATTCTGCAAAAACAAGCAAGTTAACAGTTACTATTTACTAAACCAAGGGCATCGTTGGCTAGGGCTTGCTCTCCTGAATCCATTGATATAAAATTTGTCAAATTTGGACGTGTGGTTTGAAAGTTATAGGGTTTTTAAAATGGCATTTCAATCTGATTTCAAAATCTGTTTTTAATCAGAACCTGGCCACGTGGCTTATTCCTATTCGCCCGCATCGGTTAAATCGATCGCGTGCTGCTGTGCGTTAGATCTAAATAAATCGTGCGGCTCTGGAGACGTACCCTTTCGCGTTTAAGTTACTCTATCCTATCCATCGGATTAAGATCGGACGGCTCTCAGTATCCCGACCATAAGCGGGCGGCGCTGGGCTCTGACGCGCGGCGGCGGCGGCTTGTCAGTGGTGTCGCCGGCGTTACAGGAAGCGAGAAGGAGGGAGAGGATGTTCACCGTGTTCGCAGACGCCTGGGGGAGCTCAAGGAGGCACTGGCTGGTGAAGGGGCGCACGAGGTCAAGAGGAATTCCTCGCCGGAGTTCGGTCTGGCGACGGCTGGCTCTGGTCGAGGTCGAAGACGAAGCTGTCGATCACCAGGAGGCAAGATAAGGTCGTGATCAGATGCAGGAGACCATGGAGATGACGTGTGCGTGAACGGAAGGGGTCGGGGTGGTCTAGAATTACCGGAGGAGCTCGACGGAGGCGAGACAGACGGCGGCGCTCAGAACTTTTGTCGAAGACGGCTTCCTGGGGCGCCCGCGGTTGAACGAAGTGTACCAGGAGATGCGTCAGAGAGTGGTGAGTGTGCTCGTGTGCTCGGGGAGGCACGGGGTGGTCAGGTTTGGACGGAATCGACAATGAACCTTGTCGGAGACAGAGAGAGTAGCTGACGAAATACGGCAGCCTGGCGGCGTGCTTGGGGAAGGAGGCAGAGGGGAACGAGAGAGGGAGCGTGGGCGATTAAGACATCATGCTCACGGCGAGAGAATACTGCTGCAATAAAGCGTATTCAAGCCGCGAAATCAAGTCTGCAACGGCGATGAGAGAGGAGGAAGAACCAGTCGCGGGTGGGGAAGGAGAGCAGTAGGGTGTGGGGTCCGCTGGCAGTGAAAGAAAGGGAGAAAGGGAGGGGTCCACATGTCTGTTGCTCCGCGGGTCAGATTGTGGGTGCAAACCGTTTTCTTTCGGGGGGAAAAGGAAGCTGGGCTGGATTGGGCTAAGTTGGGCTGGGGTAGTTGGGCTGCTGTTGTTTCCCTTTTTTTTGTACAAAAACATTTTCCTTTTCTATTTCTATTTGCTGATTTGATTTTTAATCAACATTTCAAACATTCAAACCATTCAAACAATTCAAACTATTGTAATGAGTTTTTGGTTCTGTTTAGTAGTATAAACCAACTTCCAAAATAAAATAATATTTTAAATCTTTTTAGGTTCCATTTATTAATTAAATAAAATGGTCCATGGTTTATTAATAAAACAAGGTTTGGTTTATTTAATAAATTCTTCATTTGAAATCCAAATGCTTTAAAAACCCAATCAGTAGGTTTTATTTGGAAATAAAGAATATTTGGAAAACTTGTTTAAAATAAAATAATCCTTTTACTTTAGGGTCCATTAATAATTAAATAAAATGGACCTTAGTTATTAAATCAAATAGGGTTTGATTTTATTAATAAAATCTTTATTTGAACCTAAATATTTTCAAAATCAAATTAGTAGGTTTAATTTGGGAAGTATATAATATTTGGTAATTTGTTTTAAAACAAAATAACCTTTTATTTTAGTGTCCATTATTAATTAATATAATAGGTTTTCATTATTAAATCCAATAGGATTTGTTTTATTGAGATATTTATTTTGAATCTAAAATAAAGCCAAAACATTTTAGTAGATTTTATTTGTGAATTTCAAATAATTGAGAAAACTTATTTTAAATAAATTAATAAGTTTTGATGTTTCAATTTAAATTGGTAAAACCTCTTATCTTCAAATAAGGTTGGATGTTAAATCCTTATTACTTTATTTAAAATAAACTTTTATTATTTTAATCAAAGAAAACTCTTTGGTTTCAAAATCTTGGCCAAGTTTAATTTGGCTTTATAAAATAATCCTTATTTATAAATCCATCTTTTCTTTTGAATACCAAATCCTTTTATTTAAAAGATCTAAAATAGTATTTCCAAAATATTTTATTTTCCTTTGTTAATTGTTTTATGTTTTTAAATCCTTTTGGGATTTAATTGTTCATAATAGGTTTGAAGATTCCTATTGGAATTCAAAAAGTTTCTTCTGGCCCTGAAAATCAAACAAAGTTTTATTTTATTCATTTATTTTCACATTACAAGATTTGGAAAATCTTGGGATGTGACAATTCCCAATCAACAATATGTCATCTACATATAGTATTAAGAATGCTACAGATCTCCCACTCACTTTCTTGTAAATACATGCTTCTCCATAAGTTTGTATATAACCAAAACTTTTGATCACCTTATCAAAACGTTGATTCCAACTTTGGGATGCTTGCTTCAATCCATATATGGACCGTTGAAGTTTGCATAACTTGTTAGCATCTTTAGGATCGACAAAACCTTTGGGTTGCATCATATACAACTCTTCATCAATGTCTCCATTGAGGAATGTTGTTTTGACATCCATCTGCCATATCTCATAATCATAATATGCAGCGATTGCTAACATAATCCTCACGGACTTTAGCTTCGCTACTGGTGAGAAGGTCTCATCGTAGTCAACTCATTGAATTTGTCGAAACCCTTTTGCGACAAGTCGAGATTTATAGACAGTAACATTACCATCATCATCTGTTTTCTTCTTGAAAATCCATTTGTTCTCGACAGCCTTCCGGCCATCCGGTAAGTCCACCAAAGTCCATACTTGGTTTTCGTACATGGATCCAATCTCGGATTTCATGGCTTCTTGCCATTTATTGGAATCTGGGCTCATCATCTCTTCCTCATATGTCGCGGGGTCATCAAGGTTGTCCACCAACATGACACTCATAACGGGATCATACCAATCAGGAGTGGTACGAGTTCTCGTTGACCTGCGAGGCTCTGTAGCAACTACAACCAAAGTTTCATGATCATCATCATTAGCTTCCTCTCTTATTGGTGCAGGCACCACAAGAACTTCTTCCGGTGCTGCGCTACTCGCAAGTTCGAGAGAAGGTTCGACAACCTCGTCGAGTTCTACTTTCCTTCCAGTCACTTCTTTCGAGAGAAATTCCTTCTCTAGAAAGGATCCATTCTTGGCAACAAATATTTTGCCTTCGGATCTATGATAGAAGGTATACCCAATACTTTCCTTTGGGTATCCTATGAAGACGCATTTTTCCGCTTTGGGTTCAAGCTTGTCCGGCTGTAACTTCTTTACATAGGCTTCGCAACCCCAAACTTTAAGGAATGACAATTTAGGTTTCTTCCCAAACCATAATTCATACGGTGTCGTTTCAACGGATTTAGATGGTGCCCTATTTAAAGTGAATGCGGTTGTTTCTAATGCATAACCCCAAAATGATAGCGGTAAATCTGTAAGTGACATCATAGAATGAACCATATCTAAGAGAGTTCGATTACGACGTTCGGACACACCATTATGATGTGGTGTTCCCGGCGGTGTCAATTGTGAAAGTATTCCGCATTTCTTCAAATGCTCGCCAAACTCGTAACTTAGATATTCACCTCCACGATCAGATCGTAGAAATTTAATCTTCTTGTTATGTTGATTCTCCACCTCACTTTGAAATTCCTTAAACTTCTCGAAAGTTTCGGACTTATGTTTCATGAAATAGATATACCCATATCTACTCAAGTCATCCGTGAAGGTAAGAACATAACGATAACCACCGCGCGATGCTACACTCATTGGACCACACACATCGGTATGTATGATTTCCAATAAGTCCATAGCTCGCTCCATCATACCAGAAAATGGAGTCTTAGTCATTTTACCCATCAGACATGCTTCACATCTCTCAAGTGATTCGAAATCAAGTGATTCAAGAAGTCCATCGGAATGGAGTTTCTTCATACGCTTCACTCCAATGTGACCAAGACGACAGTGCCACATATAGGTCGAGTTATCGCTCAATTTCAAATGTTTAGCTTCAATGTTATTAATATGTGTATTTCCACTATCGAGATTCAATAAGAATAGACCATCTATCAAAGGTGCATGTGCATAAAACATATTACTCATATAAATCGAACAACCATTATTCTCGGACTTAAACAAGTAATCGTCTCGCAATAAACAAGATCCCAATATAATGTTCATGCTTAACGTAGGCACCAAATAACAATTATTTAAGTATAAAACTAATCCCGATGGTAGATGAACAGGTAGCGTTCCGACCGCGATCACATCAACCTTTGATCCATTTCCTACGCGCATTGTCACCTCGTTCTTCGCTAGCTTCCGTTTATTCTGCAGCACCTGTTTCGAGTTACAAATGTGAGCAACCGAACCAGTATCAAATACCCAGGCACTACTACGAGTACTAGTGAGATACACATCAATAACATGTATATCGGATATACCTTTCTTCTTGATGTTGCCGTTCTTCAAATCCGCCAAGTACTTTGGGAAATTCCGCTTCCAGTGACCTTCTCCCTTGCGTAAAGCACCCGATGTCGTGGCTTAGGTCCAGCCTTGGTCTTCTTCGTCGGTGCGGTAACTTTCTTACCACCCTTCTTGAAGTGTCCCTTTTGCTTAGACTTGCCTTTCTTGAATTTGGTGGTCTTATTGACCATCAACACTTGGTGCTCTTTCTTGATCTCCACTTCTGCAGATTTTAACATGGAGAAGAGTTCTGGCAACTGCTTGTTCATGCTTTGCATATTGTAGTTCATCACAAAGTTCTTGTAACTTGGTGGCAGTGATTGGAGGACACGGTAAATCCCCAAAGCATTAGGAATCACTATACCCAAGCTTTGGAGTTTGTTTGCGTGCCCAAACATCTTAAGCACATGCTCACTGACTTGAGTGCCTCTTCCATCTTGCAGTTAAAGAACTTTTCAGAAGCCTCATAGCTCTCAACTGCCGCGTGAGTCTCAAAAATCAATTTGAGATCACGGACAATATCATGTGGGTCTGAATTCTCAAACCTTTTCTAAAGCTCCGATTCCAAACCATACAAGATAGCACACTGAACTGTGGAGTACTTATTCTTCCGAGTGAGGTAAACGTTCTTTACTTCATCGGTAGCGATGGCAAAGTGGTCACCCAGGTGCATCCAAAGACATAGGTCAAATTACCGCATTGAGAACAATCCTTAAATTGCGGAACCAATCCATGAAGTTGCTTCCATTGTTTTCAACTTTTCTTTCTCTAGGAAGCATTAAAATTGATGGTAGGGGCCATTGATCTACAACATATTTGCAATAGTTTAGACTAAGTTTATGACAAATTGAGTTCTAATTAATAGTTAAATTAATCTAGGTGAACTCCCACTCAAAACAATATCCCTCACATTGTTTTAGTGATCACACGAACCAAATCCACCACATCAACACCGATCATCACGAGAGTTGATATAGTTTCAATGGCGAACAATCGACATGTTCATCATATCTACTATATGATTCATGCTTTATGTTTCGGTGATCCGTGTTCCAAGACCATGTCTGTACATTCTAGGCCCGTCAAGATCAAACCTTAGCTTCCGCATGAGAAATCTGGCTTTCTCATGTTGTATACACTTGCGGAATCTAACACACCCGATCATCACATGGTGCTTCGAAACAACAAGCTTTAGCAACGGTGCTAACTAAGGGTGAAAACTTTATGACTTGAAATTCATGTGCATGAGGGATCATCTTATAATGCTACCGTTGTTAACTAAGCAATACAAGATGCATAAAGGATTAACATCACATGCAATTCATAATATGTGATATGATATGGCCTTTCTTCTTTATGCTTCTGATCTCCATCTTCAAGCACGAACATGATCTCCATCATCACCGGCACTGCATCAAGGTCAATGACGCTTCTCCATGGTTGTCGTCCACCGGCTTCAACTATTACAACTACTTTGAATAGACACGCGGGTCTAAACAAAATTAAAGACAACCATATGGATCCTGCCGGTTGCCAACTTACAATAAGGAACATTTCATACATCAAATATAATCACAATCATGGCCATATCACATCACAGCACACCCCTGCAAAACAAAGTTAGACGCTTCTACTTTCTTTGCATGTTTTACGTGGTTTGGGGCTTTCAATAAGTGTCGTTCTAACTTACGAACAAGAACCACAACATTGATACTAGTATTGACAATCACCCGTTGTAAATTGAATCTTAACTATGCTGGGAGAAATAGGCACCCGCAAAGCCACTTATGCAATATAAGTTGCATGTCAAGCGTGGAGCAAGTCTCATGAACGATGTCATGTAAGGTTAGCCCGGGCCGCTTCATCCCATCATACCGCAAGATGCAAAGTACACAACAAGCAATTGATAATAAAAGCACCACCTCCCACAATGACCATTGTGTTCTACTCGTGCAATAGATCTACATATAGACACGACTCTGATACCACTGTAGGGGTTCGTAGCATGGAAAACAAAAAATTTATACCGCATACAAACAAACAAGCCAAGATCTATCTACTAGATTGTAGCAACGAGTCGATGGAATAACTCACCCTCGAAGATTCCAAAGTGTTTAACGAGAGCGGATTCTCGTGGGTGATGTAGCTGTACTCTTGCCGATCTCAAGATCGCGTAGACGATCCTTCCCAGGCTGCGTTCGGCGGTGCTCATGATCGGTCACACGTTCGGTACTCGACGAAGACCTTCCTCTCCCTTGTTCCAGCAGGCAGCGGAGGTTGTAGCACTCCTCTCGCGATTCCGGCAGCACGACGGCGTGGTACCAGAAGTAGAGGGGAGATCTCGTAGGGCTTCGCCTTAAGCCGGAGCGAGTATGGTGGATTATGAGAGAGGCCTCGGTGATCTAGGGTTTAGACACACCAAGGAGAGAGGGCTAGGGTGACGGCTAGGGCTTGGGGAAGCCCAAGTCGGCGGCTAGGGTTTGCCCTAGGCGGAGGCGGCAGCAGCAGGAGGTGGTGGCGTAGGCGGCTTAGGGCTAGGGTTTGGAGAGGGCAAGGTGTAGTCTTGGAGGGGCAGCCCTGCCCCTCCTTATATAGGTGGGAGGGCGCGGCCAAGGGGAGGGGGGTCCCTCCCCAACTCGGCTTCCAAGGCCGGTGGTGGAGGGAGAGGGACTTCCTCCCTAAGTAGGTTTCCTACTCTCCCTCCACCAAGCAAACTTGCCGTTTGACTTTTCAAATTGGCGTTTGACTTTTCAAACTAGGATTTGATCTATCCCTTTATTTTTCTCAGCGATGACACCTAGTACATGATGCAACCATTCCAACTTGTTATTACACATTCATGTACCCTTCCCCTCCGGAGTGCCGGACCTTCCGGAACCTTCTAGAACATTCCCGATGAAAACACCGGAACCATTCTCCAACCCTGAAACAGGACTTTCCTTATATGAATCTTATTCTCCGGACCATTTCGGATCTCCTCGTGATATCCCGGATCCCATCCGAGACTCCAAACAACATTCGGTATCTTACTCATCATTCCATAACTACTCAACAACATCGAATCCTTAAGTGTGTCTCCCTACGGTTCGTGAATTATGCGGACATGATCGAGACACTTCTCCGAACAATAACCAATAGAGGAATCTGGAAATTCATATGGCTCCCACATATTTCTACGATTACTTTGCGATCGAATGAACCACTTACATACGATACCAATTTCCCTTTGTCTCACGATAGTTTACTTATCCGAGGTTTTGATCGTCGGTATCTCTGCATACCTAGTTCAACCTCGTTACTGATAAGTACTCTTTTCTTGTTCCCGTGATATGTGACCCCTTGTGAGCCAGTCACATGCTTGCAAGCCAATTGGATGACATTCCACTGAGAGGGCCCAGAGTATATCTATCCGTCATATGGATGGACAAATCCTACTCTTGATCCATGTGTCTCAACCAATACTTTCCGAACACTCAATGCCACCTTTATAGCCACCCAGTTACGGTGTGGTGTTTGATGTCATGAAAGCATCCTTCCGGTGATGGTGATAAACATGATCTCATGGTCGAAGGAATTAGGTTACTATGTATCAGAAAGCATATATCAATTGAACTATTAAAATAACTTGATCTTTATGCTACGCTTATCTATAGGAGTATGTCCATCATATCTTTCTCCTAACGATATGATCTTGTTGTTAATAACATCTCAATGTTCATGATAGGGAAACCACAATCATTTATTAACCAACAAGCTATTATTATAAAGAGGCTTTACTAGGGACTCTAATTTAGTTTACAAATCACACAAGTATTAATGTTTCCTTGTTAATACTATTATAGCATGAATGTAAACATTTATCATAAACACAAAGATATAATAATAACTACATTTATTATTGCCTCTAGGGCATATCTCCAACAGAGAGGTGGATCATGCCTTTGGTGGCGAGATCCATCGGGGAATCGGGTAAGGCCTATTGTGGTGTGGCGGTCTTAGAACCACCCACCCCTCCAACGCAGACGTACTTCCCTTAACAAGGAAGAAACTACGGTAAAACAAATACCTGTGACTCCGCGTGCTCCACTATGGTTTCCTCACTCCTCACTTTACTTATTTAGTAGATAGGTTTGCATATAGGGAAATTCTCGTAGTTGCATATCTAGAGAATTTACTTTGTGTCAAGCCTAAAATTGAAAAAGAACTAAAAATTGAGTAGAACCTATTCACTCCCCCTCTAGGTGCCCATACGATCTATTTGAATTGGTATTAGAGCCCCGGCTCTTTATTCGGGCTTAACCGCCTAAGAGAAGTATGAGTACTAAGGGAGATGGAAGTGATGTTGTGGACATAGTCACCATGAACGATCTCAACATGTTGGAAACAACCTTGATTAGTTCAATGGAGACTAAGATGGAAGAGATGTGTCAAATGATTATGCGTCTCTCCGCACCCACAACATCATCTCCATCTTCCTCTGAGGCCGCCACTCCGCATTCTAAGGAAAAGGATAACACCGAATCTAAATAAGACGACATGGTAGGTGATGGCACTAGTAAGAGCTCCTCCTCGAAAAAGGGAGGTGGTAAGGAGGAATATAATGAGGTTTCTCATGTGTATTCACCTGATCCACCTATCCCTCACCCTCATATAAACAAAAGGGCGATCCACCCAATCTTTCTGCATCTACTTTTAATCAATGGAAATTTTTGATGAAGTCTCATGTGTGCAACTCGTCCATTGAGTTGTGGAAAATCATAGAGAATGGTCTTCATGTTGGAGATCCAAATAACCAAACAAGAAGAGAGGTTGTGGATAGCCAACTCAATGCAACGACTCTACACATGATCCATCTTGGTGTGGGTCCCAAGGACATGCCCCACATAGAACATCTCAACATAGCGAAGGAAGCCTGGGATGCCCTCACCGAGCTCTTCATTGGAAATGAAAGCATGATAAGGAATAGGTATGATGCTTTGAGTAACCAAGCTGAACGGTTTTATATGATGGATGGCGAAGATCATGAGGATATGTATAGAAGGCTTAATTCAATAGCCACCACATTCAAAAATCATGGTGCCTCCCATGTTAATGATGCGTGGATCAAGAGAAAGTATGTTAGTGCTCTTATGCCATTTGGTCCTATAAACTTGAAGAGCCTCCAAGGTAGACATACTTACCATCAAATGACTCCCAATGAGTTAATGCAAGAAATGGAAGCTTTCAAGGTGACTACCAAGAATGTTGAAGATGCTCGTGCTTGAACCATTGGAATGCAGAAGGGGGTCAATGTAGCGTTTAAGGCAAGTGTTGATGAACAAGACGAGGATGATTTTGAAGCTATGGACTGTCCTGAGGATGTCAAGAGGTCTCATGGTGAGTACATGGCCTTCTATACCAGAAAATTTTGGAAGGACCGCACCAAAGCAAAATCTGAACTTGAATGCAAGAGTGGGTCAAATGGACGAAGGGAAAACGGTCCCAAACTGAGAACATGCTTCAACTATGGATACCAGATGTACTTTATAGCTAAGTGTCCTTATCAAAGTAGAGAGGATAATGGAGGAAGGCTCATCCTCAAAGAGAAGTCGAAGGCTCCAGGAAATAAGCAATTTGTGAAGAAGACTGTTGCATTCAAAAGGCAACCAAAGAATGTCTTAGCGGCTCAAGAGGAGTATTCATCAGGAAGCGAAGATGAAGAAGAGGATGATCGATCACGAGAGGTGGTTGCCATACACACCAGGTCTACACCGACATATCTCTTAGACTCACCAAATGAAAACATCACCAACAAGAACGTCACTTGCCTCATGGTAAGAGGTACCGAGGTATCATATTCTATCACTTCTTTTCCTAAGGCTATGATTGACATGGATGATCCTACTAGTATAAAGGTTATGGAAGAAATCATTTCTTTGGACTATTTTATCACTAACTTGCAAGGTGAGCATAAAAGACATTTTGAGGTTCTCATGGACCAGCTGGCTCAAAACAAAGTGCTACTTGAATAAAAGGGAAGAATTGAAAGGGAGGATGCAATGGAGATTGCATCTCTATAAAATGCTCTAGAAGAAGAAGAAGAAGAAGAAGAAGAAGAGGCTCGAGTCTCTCTTGAAGAGAGACATGAGTCAATTGAGGAGTCACATGAAGAACCAGTGACCAAGCTTGTAAGGGAACGTGACAACGCAATAGCCAAAGCTAAGAAACTAAAGAAAGAAAAGGTTGACTTTGGGGCTGCTCATGCTAGACTCTTCGAGGAATTGGAGAAACTTGACATTGCTCACAAGGCTTTGGAAAGTGAATTCTCTATTCTCAATGAGTCTCATGATCACCTCCAAATTCGATTGACCAAATATTATATCCCTAGCACATTTAAATCACCATATGCTCATGAAGAAAATTCTAGGGTGGAAGATGAGCTTGACAAAGCATCTACTTCCAAAGGTAAGGAAGCTCTTGATGATATCATTGGCAAGAAAAGGTCAAACCTTGGAAAGAGGGACTTGGTTATGTCTCCAAGTCCAAGAAGAAGAATAACAAGAAAAATAAGACCAAGAATGCACAATCTAAGACAAGCACCATTGAAAAGAACATCACAAAGGACAAAACTGATTATATTGGTTTTGCAGGGTTTAACAATCCTAATTATAAGCTATTTTTTGATTATTTTGTAATATCAATGCTAAATATGTTGGTCTTTTTTATGAGTATATTGCTTGGTCTATTTGGGTTCCAAAGACCCTTGTCACTAACATGAGAGGACCCATTGAAAAATGGGTACCTAAAATCAAAAAGTAACTTTCCTGCAGGGCTATGCTTTCGGTGGATCTAAATGGGTGCCGGACAGTGGGTGCAATAGTCATATGACCGGAAGCAAAGAGATCATCATGGAGATGAGGCCTAACCATGATTGAATTACAGTCTCCTATGGTGATAAGTCAAAATCTAAGGTATTGGGTCTTGTCAAGGTTGTGGTTGCCCACGATATCTCTCTCGTGGACGTCATGCTTGTTGAGACCCTCGGTTATAACTTAATTTCTGTTCGTGCCATTGGTAAGATGGGATTTGCTATTTTTATAGATGATGATTTAGTGGTACTCTTGTGGAGCAAGTCTCTAAAGGTTGCTTTCATTGGGTACGTCGAAAATGACCTGTATGTGGTGGACTTTTTGGAGAAAACCACTGCGGGTCCGATGTGCTTATTCGGAAAGGATGACATGGGCTGGTTATGGCATCGCCATCTAGCCCACGTCAATATGAAAACTTTTCAAAGTCTTCACAAGGGTGGCCACATCCTTGGACTAAAAGACAATGTTTCCTTTGCCAAATATCGTGTTTGCAGGGCATGTGTTGAAGGCAATAGCACGACTCTCCCCGCAAGAGGAAGACTATTGTATCTTCAAAGAGGATTTTGGAACTACTTCATGTGGATCTCTTTGGTCCTCCATCTCATGCAAGCCTCGGGGGAAAGAAATATTTCCTGGTCATAGTTGATGACTAGCTATTCAAGATACACATGGGTCTATTTTTTAAAGTTGAAAAGTGAGACTCAACAAACTGTCATTGACTTAGACAATGAGGTTCAACATCAACACAATGTCCCAATATTGGCAATAAGAAGTGACAACGGATTCGAGTTCAAGAACTACACCCTAAATGAATTTCTAAGTGAAGAGGGGATAAGACATCACTATTCCGCTATGTACACCCCTCAACAATTTGGTGTAGCCGAGATGAAAAACCGGACTTTAATGGATATGGCAAGATCTATGTTGGCTGAATTCAAGTCACCATACAACTTTTGGGCTGAAGCTATTTACACCGCATGTCATTCGTCAAACCAGCTTTACCTCTGCAAAATCTTGGAAAATACTCCATATGATATACTTATCAGTAACAAGCCCAACATATTATATTTCCGGGTGTTCGGTTGTAAGTGTTTGTTTGTCATTAAAGGAGTTCGTTTGTCTAAATTTGAGTCTAAGGATATAGGAGGTATTTTTGTTGGTTATGGTGCTGAATCGCACACTTATAGAGTCTACAATAAGCTCTCCGGAACTATTGTAGAATCTTGCAGTTGTTGAAATACCCCAAGATTCCATAAGAAGAATGGGCGTGGTATTTTTCCGCCCATTGAGGAACCCCTTGTGGCGGATCGGGAAGGACAATACTCTATAGAAGTAGATCCCTCATCTACATAAGATCAACAAGCTCCACCTTCTGGAGAAACTACTGCACCAACACAACAACCTCCTGAAGATCATCAATCAACTGAGCAAACTACAAGTCCCGGACCAGATTATCTGCCTAAGACTGGATTAT
The DNA here is from genome assembly GCA_030063025.1 of Avena longiglumis. NCBI lineage: Eukaryota > Viridiplantae > Streptophyta > Magnoliopsida > Poales > Poaceae > Avena > Avena longiglumis. The sequence continues at coordinate 230,063,135 of CP125979.1, forward strand.
CCGGCCCTGCCACTCCAACTCGTGCCAGGGGAGACCAGGAAAAGAAGGAAGAAGCTGAAACTCCCAGGCCGGATTATCCGGCCCCTCCTAGGGGCGGATTATTTGGCCCTGAAGCTCCAAAACTGCAGCAGCCTCCTGTTATGGCTGCTGATCAAGATCAAGGGCAAGGTTCTTCATCCCCATTTCGCAGTGAACAAGTTGTTGATGAAGGGCAAGCTAATGGTCAAGACGAGGACTCAAATGATGAAGCAATCCCTCCAAGAAACAATAAGGATATTGAAACTCGTCGCAAATCTTGAGCTGAAAGGAACCTCGAATTAAGAGGCCATACTCTTGATAAAAATGTAGGTGATCTAAGAAGAAGGGTGTCCACAAGAAGGGAGTTAGCAAGATTCAGTGATCATCAAGCTCATATCTCTATGGTGGAACCCAAGAAAGTATTCGAAGCACTTGAAGATCCAGATTAGGTTGTTGCAATGCATGAAGAGCTAGACAATTTTGAGTGCAACAAAGTCTGGAAGCTAGTAGAGAAGCCCAAATATTGCCGCAATGCTATCAGCACGAAGTGGATTTTCAAGAAAAAGCAAGATGAAAGTGGAATTTTTGTGAGGAACAAGGCAAGATTGGTAGCACAAGGGTTCTCTCAAGTGGAAGGCATTGACTTTGGAGAAACCTATGCTCCTGTGGCTCGCCCTGAGTCCATTCGTATCCTCCTTGCTTATGTTGCTCATCATAATTTTAAATTACAGCAAATGGACGTTAAGAGTACTTTTCTTAATGGTCCTCTACATGAGTTGGTATATGTCAAGCAACCCCCGAGTTTTTAGGATCCCAATTTTCCAAACCATGTCTACAAACTCGATAGCGCTCTATGGCCTTAAACAAGCCCCACGTGCATGGTATGAGCACCTTAAAGAGCTTTTGTTAGACCATGGCTTCAAAGTTGGGCAAATCGATCCCACTCTTTTTACTAAGAAGGTTAAGGTGGATCTTTTTGTATGCCAACTACATGTACACAACATTATCTTTGGATCTACTAGATTTTAATGATGAATTTCCAAAGCTTATGACTGACAGGTTTGAGATGTGTATGATGGGGGAATTAAGGTTCTTTCTTGGATTTGAGATCAAGCAACTAAGAGAGGGAACCCTCATTAATCAATAAAAATACATCCAATACATGCTCAAGAGGTTCAAGATGATGTATCTTAATGGCGTTGCTACACTAATGCAAACTAAATGTCATCTCGAGCTTAATCCAAAGGGTAAAGATGTGTACCAAAAGGTATATCGATCCATGATCGGCTCTCTCCTTTACCTCTGCGCATATAGGCATGATATTGTGTTAGTATAGGAGTGTGTGCAAGGTATCAAGCTGCTCCTAAACAAAGCCATTTAGTGGTGGTCAAGAGAATCTTCCGATATTTGGTTCATTCCCCAAACTTTGGTCTATGGTATCCCAAGGGCTCTAGCTTCTCTCTATGTGGATATACGGATTCAGATTGGGCTGGTGAAAATAATGATAGAATATCAACTTCTGGTGCATGCCAATTCTTGGGCAGGTCTCTAGTTTGTTGGTCTTCAAAGAAAAAAAATTGTATATCTCTCCACCGCCAAAGCTGAATATGTGGCTGCTACAAGTGCCTATACACAATTATTATGGATGAGGCAAACTTTAAACGAATACGGTGTCAACTGTGACAAAGTGCCTCTTTTATGCGATAATGAAAGTGCTATTAAAATTGCTTACGGTCCGGTGCAGCATACAAGGAGAAAGCATATTGAGATTTGTAATCATTTTATTTGGGATCATGTTGCTCATGGTGATATTGCTTTATCTTTTTGTGAGCACAAAGAAGCAACTTGCAGATATCTTCGCGAAGCCACTTGATGAATCAAGGTTTTGTTACTTGAGGAATGAGCTAAATATCGTGGATTCAAGGAGCTTAGCTTGACTACTCTTGCATACTCACTTACATTTCTTCATGTATTTGGTTTAGATGCGGGCATAGACATAGGGGGAGTGTGGTCCTAATTGATTGGGCTAACCCTCCCCCCATAATGCCGAAATCAAGAAAAACCATTTCCCTTAATATCATTATGTGATATGTGGGTTATTGATGAGCATTGGTTTTTAACTCAATATACATATTCGCGGTGTCATGCCATGCGCTCCAACGTGTTGGCTTAGGCCATCGCCCTCTTCTTTTAGAAGAGTTGGTCCCTTGTGGATATTTTTGGATTTTATTGAATATCTCTTATTCTTATGGAAAACACACCCAATTTTGACTTTTATTTGATTTGTTCTTGCAAATTTGGGTGTGTAGTACCATCGCTGTTTGGTGGTCTAGACCTAAGCCTTGTCTCATCCCCGAGCCATCTTTTCTTGCACACATGTCCATTGATACCTTGCGAGGGTTTTTGTTTGGGATGCACTGGCCTGAACCTATGTTAAACAGAAAGTTTAGAGAGGGACGGATTATCCGCCCTTAGTGAGGGCCTGATAATCTGCCCCTGGCGGATATGTCTACTAAGACCAGGGGTCGGGAGAAAGGGATCAAACAGAGCAGCTCTTCCTCTCCCACCCCATGTCTTCTCCACCACTGTTGTCGGACATTCCGCCCTTCCCCGGAGTCGATTTGACTGCCGGATTCTCCGGGCCCTCCATGGATCTTCTTCTCGGAGCCTTCGGGTACTCTCTCCTCCGAGCACTTTCTCCAATGAGTGAGGGTAACTCCCCCATTCATCTCCTTTGTATGGAAGTTGTTGTTTTTGATGGAAACTTGGTTTAGAGGATACTCTCTGATTCCATTGCATGTTAGGAACCATATTCTACCAACCCTAGTTCTTGATCTATGTCGGTACCTTGAATCTCTGGAGGATTTGACGAATGTCGCCAGGGCCGGATTATACGCCCCTGGCATGGCCGGATTATCCGGTCTGGGAGGTTCACACCTTTTTTTCAGATTTTCCATAGCTTCTCGTATCGTGTGTATTTGGACCATGGATTGCTTGCCTACTATTTTTAGCATTCCTCCTGGATTGTGTGTGCGCTTATCCCCTTGCTACCTATCTTATTCACTTCATAGGTGGTTCGAGTGCTCCCAAGACCTACAAGTGTCGTCCCCGTGCCCGTTATTTAAGGCCTAACGAAGAAGGTGTTCTTGTGGACGAAGTTGAATTGCGTAGGAGGCAAAGGGAAGCTGATAAGATGGCTGAACATGCTAGAGCTATGAAGAGGGACTCTCGGAGAAAGGGCAAGCAGGCCTGGGTCAATTACAATACTATGGATATCATTGAGTTTTCTGCCATTCGCTACCGTGACTTATATGATGAGGCTGACAGTGATGAGCCGCAGGAGGACAATCTGTTTTGGTGTGCCCACTTCAGGTACATTAATGATGACATCTACGCCTCTCTCAAGATTCACCCCATGCACCCTCTGGATATGACAAAGGCAAAGGCAAAGATAAGACTTGTTGGGGCTTCGGCTGTGACTGAAAATATGGGTCTGCACCATCTCATGACTTTGCAATGCACTTATGATTCATCCGTGGTGAAGCAATTCTTCTCTAATCTTGTGGTATGTGGTGATGAGCTCTGCACTATGAAGTGGATGACTGGGAGCACCCTTATTCAGTCAGATTTCCGCACCTTTGGTCAGGTTCTTGGCTACACGTTTCATGGTCGTGACTCTGCTGCTGGTCATTGCATTATCTCTCAAATCAAGCCTAGCAAGGACACTGCTCTCACCCCATGCCTTACCACCAATGGTGTGGTTGGTACTCTCTCCAGTCTCTCACTATTGTATGCAACGCTTGTTGGACTGTTCAGTGATTGCATTATTCCGAGTGGGGGTAATAATGACAAGATTTGTGCTCACCTTGTGTCGTTGCTTGCCTTTTCTCATGAATGTGCTATAAATGCAAATGCGTAAGTGGGATACCGTCTGGATGTCATGGACTTCATTTACCATGAGATGTGTGATGCCATGTTCAACCGACTCTCCATTCCTTATGATCCTTATATCATGATGCTCATCAAGAATATGCTTCCCCGCAAGGATTTCGGCGGGAACTTGGATGGTGTTCACAGGGTCAAGAATATCTACAACAAATCTCAGAATACCTCTCATCCCTCTTCACCCCCAAAGTCCTTTATGAGAGATGCTCGGGCGAGTGGGCGCAGGACCCCAATGTCTTCTGTGGCCCGTGAGGTCAAGCAACTGAACTGGTTCCAGAGGAACATTTTGTGCATGGGGGTTGATACCCATAAGGGCCAGTATGAGGCTTACAAGCAGCGCCATGAGATGGCCCACACCCAGCAGATGATCCTTCACCATGTTTTCGGGGCGTCTCACGTCCCTCCAGCTCCTACCTCTCCAGCCCCTTATGCTCAGTGGAACACCTCCGGTCTCAACTATGGGGAGCTCGAGCGTCACATGTTCCCTGCTCCAGCGAGGGAGTCTACACCTCCAGCTGATAATGATGATGAGTATGATGATGAGGGTGAGGACGAGGACGGGGACAAGGATGATTATGAAGAGGACTCCGAGTGATCTCTTAGGGCGTTAGCATCGGTCATCTTCCTTTTTGGCGTTTTGATGCGAAAGGGGGAGAATTAGTTCTATTTAGGTCTCAGTGGATTTGCATGGGTCGGGCGTAAGTACTTTACTTTTATCTCGTCTTTCTTATCTCGTTTGCATGTGCCCATTTAGCGTTGAATTTCTATTTTTGTTCATTTTTGTATGAGACCATGTCGTGTGGTACTATGGTTTATGTGTGGATTTCGCGTTGGAATTATGTGTGTGGAATTATCTATGATCTTCTGGAATTCTGGAATATCTATGTAATTATCTATGGTCATATGGAATTATATCTATGGATGCATCAAAGTGGTGTGATGCTTCAAGGTCTAATATTATTCTTATCATATTGGTAGTTCATCTCCCGGTGGTATGAAGTTTTTTTTTCTAACTCATCTTTGGTGTAGCTGTCTATCTTTTGAAATTGTCATGTACCTTCGTGTGTGCATTTGTATTCAAATGAAAATAGTTGATATGCACACATTTAGGGGGAGCATCTTTCATTTATTGTAAAGATGATGTTAGTAGGTTTTATTGCAAATCCTATTATTGTCATCTAACACCAAAAAGGGGGAGATTGAAAGAACATTTTATGATCTCTAGTGTTTTGTGTGTCAGATAACAATACCAAGGATTATTTAATGTGTGTTGAAGTGCTGCAGGTCTTAGCAAATTCAAAAGAAGCACAAAGGTATGTTTGGGGCGGATAATCCGCTCCTACCAAGGGCCGGATAATCCACGACTCCCCAATCGACAAAAGGCGCCAAGGTGCATCATGTAGTATGGGGGCAGAATATCCTCCGAATTGTCCGACTAGAGCCGGAGTTTTTTCCCGAGCTAGAAAATCCACCCATCAGGGGGGGCGGATAATCCTCCCCCAGGAGTTTTGCAAAGGGAGGCAAGGAGCGTCATGCAATATGGGGTGCAGATAATCCCCCGGATTTTCTGGTTCCCGGGCGGATTTTCTCCCCGGGCCGGATAATCCGCCACTAGTGGGGGCCAGATAATCTGCCCCCAAAAGTCTCCGATGGCCAGTTTTGGGCAGGGGTATTTAACCCCATCACCCCTCTCCCGCCAGAACTGTTGATTCAACTCGAAAAAGACCAGACCTGTTCTTCAAGCTCCATCAAGAGATCTCCGTCTTCATCCACCCAAAGGCTTTGATCTTTGGGGAATCGAAGGAGGAGGCCTCGATCTTCATCAACAGCAATCAAGTGCTTTACTTCCCTTCCATTCACTTGGAGGATTCACGATCTAGTATTTCTTGCAAATATCTAGATCCTTGTTTTGGTTATTTGATAATCCTTGTTCGTGTGGCAGCTTGTTGTCATCACGGGAGCCTCCAATTCGGTTGTGGATGTGTGCCTCGCTAGAGTTGTAAAGGCATCGGTTCCTGCCTCGAAGGGTACCAATAGTGGAGAGGTGGATCAGGCCTTTGGTGGCGAGATCCATTGGAGAACTAGGGTGAGTCCTATTGTGGCGTGGCGGTCTTAGAACAACCCACCCCTCCAACGCAGACATACTTCCCTTAACAAGGAAGGAACTACGGTAAAACAAATCCCTGTGTCTTTGCGTGCTCCACTAGGGTTTCCTCGCTCCTCACTTTACTTGTTTAGTATATAGGTTTGCATATAGGGAAATTGTCGTAATTTCATATCTAGAGAATTTACTTTGTGTCAAGCCTAAAATTTAAAAAGAACTAAAAAATTGAGTAGAACCTATTTCACATGCAACTACACACCAAGCATTTGTACAATGCTTACATATGAAGCTACATAACAAGCATTGTGCTATGTAAAGATTGTATTCCAGCAGTCGAATGCAACACATTCTATGAAGCAACCATATCAATTTGTAAAGAGGACACAAGAATAGATGGGAAACATAAAACCCTTACCTGCGGTGTACGGCCTAATCGCCGGAGGTGTTGGAGAAGAAGCGGCGGATCTGGCTTGCACGACGGGTGTTGGAGTAGGGGAGATGCTTCGTGCGTCCTGCCCGGAGGAGCCGCCGTCCGCTACTGTCGCGGCTAATCCTGGCGGAAATGCCGCCGTCAAGCCAGGAAACCCTACTGGGATCAAACCAAACCCCGACGGGAATGGCAGGTCCCAGCTCGGCGGCACGGCCCGACTATTTTGCCGCTCCACCCCTGTGCCCCTTCCGTCATGGACGCCTCCCTCAATGTGCTCGTGGAGGGGTCAGTGCTAAAGCCGATCAGGACGCCTCGACCCCCGATGCAATCTGCATGGATCGCATCGCCCCGACCACCGCAGCCCTAACCGGCGTCTCGTGTGGAACCCTAGAAAGCGGCGACGACCGCCGTAGAGAGGGGACAACAACGGGGTCGGCTAACGCTGTCGCGCTCCTAAATCCTGCCGCCTCGTACTCCACGATGGCGCGTGCGACGCCGTGCTGGACAGGGTGCCCCACCTGCTTGGGTGTGTGCTTGACGCGGGGCACGACCTTTCCGGTGGAAAGGCTGGCCAGAGGAGGCAGTGGAGGAGGAGAGGAGGAGACCATCGGTCTCTCCGAAGGGACGGGACGTGACTACTCTGACTGGGGGAGTGGGGCCGTGACAGGAAGCAAGGAAGAGTGGAGAGGGAGTTATTTGTGTCTCCCGCGCTTCTCCATGTGTGCAATGGTTGGGCAGCGGTAGCCCAGTTTGCACCGAACCGAGGCTGACTCCCAGAAAATGGCCGATTCGTCTATTGTCCTAGGCCTAGTTATGGGCTGCTTTAATACTGTGCTGGACATAACGTAGGGGTAGCCCAGGTAACTAAACAGATCGTTTTATGCTCTGTCGGACCTGTCTGGACTTGATGCATGCTACCAAACGCGCGCCCTAGTATTCCAGCTTGGCCAAAAAATAGTTTTATCTAATGGGCCGTCGCTGGGATATGGCTCCCAATATTTTTTGTCACGTGCGATCGCCTAGCTCGCAAGGGATGGTATCTAGACGTTTTTTGTGTATACTCCCTCCGTCTTAAAATATAAGACACTTAACCATTAGTCAAATGTTAAATCTTACTACTTCCTCCGGTCCATATCACTTGTCACTAAAATGGATGTATCTAGATATATTTTAGAGCTAGATACATTCATTCCAACGACAAGTAATTTTTTTTTGGACACAACGAAAAGTAATATGAATCAGAGAAAGTAACTTTAATCATATATTTAAAAACTATCTATATATACAATATTCAATGAAAACATTAAGAAAATATACTTTGTAACGAATCTAATGATATTGATTCAGTATTATAAATATTTATATTCTTGTGTGGAATCTTGGTCAAACTTATAAAAGCGTTGACTTTTGACTAATAATTAGGGGCCTTATATTTTGGAACGGAAGGAGTAGTTTGAAGTGAATCTAAACACTAAAAAGGATCTAGATACATTCATTTTCATAAAATTAAAACATTTTATATTTTAAAACGGAAGGAGTAAACTCTTGAAGACATGCTGCAATCCAACAAGATGGATGAATTAACCAGCACCCCACGTCCTCCTGAGCACGACAGGGATGAATGAAAAGAGAGGAAGAAATAAACATTGTCCTTTGCCTTTTGTCACTTGGTGATGCGTGGTAGATGACCAAATTCAGCACACCCATAGTATTAAGTATTTTGCAGTCCAGCCAAACCCAAACTTGCCCATACATACGCACCTGATTACTCGATCGATCTGGGCAGCATGCTCTCGTGCATGACCTGGCCATGTCATAATATAAACACAGTACAAGCATAAAGAAATCCATCCAATTGCATGATTGGTCGGGATCCATCATCCATGCCTCCTTGTCTACTTCACAATGCAGAAAGTACAATCCTAGAAACATTTTGATTGGAGACATACTTAACTGAGTCCTTTTATTTCCTTGTGACATATATGTTGATCTTTCTGATAATTCTTCCTAGCACACCCAACCAGTTGTCTCGCTGGCTCATTGGCTTGCTGTCGCCCTAGGCCATCTTCCGAACACTTCTCATGTTGCGCCCTAGACCTTAGGATATCAATATCCCGCTTCATTGGAGCTTGGATCATAGAGAAATCGCACGAATAAAAGTCTCGAGCAAATATCACGCCGCAACTTCTGAGTTTAGGGTTTTTAAAACACTATGATCGAAGAAAGATTATTAGAAAAGCGGAGCCCACGAAGGCACCTGGGACCGAACAATCGGGTGGCGCGTGGCGGTAGTAAAAAATTACAATCGAAAGTAAAATCGAGCTAGCATTTCAAATGAAGCGCGATCTTCCAATCTAACTTACTTGAAAACCATTTCGGACAACTTGGGCCGAACAATCGGGCGGCGCGTGGCGGTTCTCTGTATATTTCCTTCGTGGATTGGATTGGATCGGATTGGATTTTTGGGTAAAACAAACAATACTCCAATATTGGCCGAATACATGTTCCAAATTAAAGTCAGCAAGGTGTGGCCACCAAACAGACATGAATGTCGTGGCAAATTAGTCAATCGGCCGACCAAGAAGCTATCCACTACTAGCAGTCCACTAGCAGCAGCAGCAGCAGCAGTAGCTTAACAAAACAATGAATCAACGTCGCTGCCGCCGAGAGAAAGAGAACCAATCCGACCAGCCGCACACCGTAGCGTAGTAGTGGGTTGGTGTTGGTCAAACATGTCCAGTGCCACTGCACGGGAACGGGAATCCATCCATGCTCTCCAAAATCTCACTCTCACCAGACCATCGCACTCGCAAAAGCTCGCTCGAGAGCTGGACTAACATGGATTGATTCGGCCTGTTGCCTTTCACCATGGCGATGCCGACGCCGACTAGCCGCCCTGCCGCCGTCCTCTGCTGCTGCTACTTCTTCGTCGTCGTCTTCCTCCTCCTCCCTGCCGCCTCCCGCGCCTTCCCGCTCTGCACCGACCAGAGTCAGTACTCGCTACACTGTACACCACCGCTGCTCAGACCCAGACCACCTCGACTCATCTCTTCATGTCGTTTCTTGCTCAGGGGCGCCGCTGCCGCTCAACGGGACGCTCGCCTTCTGCGGCTACGCCGGCGCCAGCTGCTGCGATGCCGCCGTCGACGCCGCCCTGCGCAAGCAGTTCGACGCCGCCAGCGTCTCCGACGCGCCCTGCGCCGCCGTCCTCAAGTCCGTCCTCTGCGCGGTACGCCCGCCAACCATCTGCTCGACGGTTTGCTTCCCTGGATAACTCGATCAGAAGCACTGGACATTTTTTACTGCAAGATTTGATCTTTGGCCTTGCTGCTACTGACGGTTGACATGTCAGTAGCACTCCCTGCATAACTTAGCAGCACTGGACATTTTTTACTTTGTTCATGGATGCTGCCTCATCCTATTCCGTTGTCTTGATGATGATGTCCCGGGATTGCGTGGAAAGATAAACCTATTCACCGAAGTAGTAGGAGTACTGTCTGTCTCCTGAAGCTGCAATGAAGTAGGCGCTGCTAGCTTAGATATCTAGTATGCTGCAAGATCTGGCCTACGGTCTTGCTGATAGTGATAATTGATGAAATATCTGGTGGTAAGACCAACATGTATTTGTGTAAAGCTGCTGCCTTTCTTTCCTTTCAAAAGAACAAAAATGAGATTCCGATTCACACGAATTCTTACATGAACCCAGCAACTATGTGGTTCTGGTAATAAAATGAATGAACATAGACTACTTCAAAAACATATAAGCTTAGTTCGTGTAAAAAACATCTTCTCAGGTTACTGAATTACCAACACGTTCATGAAGTCAGCGTCCGATCTACTAAATTTAACTTCTACTTTTTCTTTCAGAGATGCAATCCATACTCTGCTGAACTGTTCGACGCCGGCCCAAACGTCCGAACAGTCCCATTCCTGTGCAACTCCACCTCCTCGGCGACTTCCGCTCAGTCCAAGGAGACAACACAGGATTACTGCAAGCTAGTCTGGGAAACCTGCAAGGATGTGACGATACTCAACTCCCCCTTCCAGCCTCCGCTGCAAGGAGGCGCAAGGCTACCCAGCTCACCATCGAAGCTCACCGACGCTTGGCAGTCCGAGAGCGACTTCTGCACGTCGTTCGGCGGTGTGCCTAGCGACCGGTCAGTGTGCTTCGGTGGCGGGAACACGGTTTCGTTTGACACTGCCGAAACTTCAGCCTCTCCGAAAGGGGTATGCCTAGAGAGACTCGACAACGGGTCCTACTCCTACCTGAACATGGTTCCTCACCCTGATGGCTCTAACAGAGTTTTCCTGGGCACCCAAGCTGGGAAGATATGGCTGGCAACTGTGCCAGAACAGGGATCTGGAGGCACGCTGCAATTCGGCGAGACAGGCCCGTTCGTTGATCTGACTGACCAGGTGCATTTTGACTCAGCATTCGGGCTCATGGGCATGGCGTTTCATCCCGACTTCGCGACCAACGGACGCTTCTTTGCCTCCTACAACTGTGACAGGACGAAGTCGCCCAGCTGTTCTGGTAGGTGCTCGTGCAACTCTGATGTGGGCTGCGACCCATCGAAGCTTGGCACTGATAATGGTGCTCAGCCGTGCCAATATCAGACTGTTGTGTCTGAATTTTCTGCTAAAGGTTCATCATCGAATGTTTCTGAGGTTTGCTCGTCTGGATACATGCTTCCGTTCATGCCTTGATGCCCATTGAAGTTAAACCTTATGCACTCACACTCTTATTTGCATATTCTCTTCAGGTAACATCTGCCGATCCATCTGAAGTTAAAAGGATTTTCACAATGGGTTTGCCTTATACATCTCAGCATGGAGGCCAGATACTTTTTGGGCCTGCTGATGGATACCTCTACTTCATGATGGGGGACGGTGGACAGAAAGGAGACCCGTTTAATTTTGCACAGAACAAAAGGTCGCTATTGGGAAAAATTATGAGGCTTGACGTTGACAGTGCACCAGGTAATTCTTCGAGAAAGCCGTCTTTTGTCATTTTTGAGATTTACTCAAGTTGAAGTACTATTTAATTTTCTTCACTTTCAACCTGTTAGTTTTCATGGGACGTCTTCATATGCTTCTCTTATCTCTTAGTAGGAGAAGGTTCAGCACTCTACATTTCTGCATAGAAGTAACTATTAGTCGTTTTAGTAGAAAATTTGGTTCAGTGATAGTATAAAACAACTTGGTACTCCCGAGTCCTAACTACCTCCTTCAGTGAGATATCTTTAATGACATCGGTTTGGTACAATTTTACTTTGTAAGTGAACACTACAATTATTTTCCTGTCTAACGAATGGGCTAGTCAAATCTAGTACACGGGATCCATGCTGGCACCATTTAGCGAACTAGTGTGTTACTTTGTATATGTTCTCAATTCATATTTCATCTAAACACATTTGTAACTCAAGGTATTTAGTATACGGCATCTGAATTAATGTTCTCTGCTGCCCAGCACAACTAGTTCTGACAGACAGACAGACTATGTACTTCACTTTTTTTAAATGAAGAAAGAACTACTTTGGCATGGTTTATTAAGATTTAATTTATTCTTGAAGCTTTCTAAGATTTTATTTTGGTATTTTCAGGACCGGTTAAAATCACTAACCAAAGCTTATGGGGTAACTATTCAATTCCAAAGGACAACCCGTTCGCTGATGATAGTGACCTAGAACCAGAAATTTGGGCTTTGGGTGTTAGAAACCCTTGGAGATGCAGCTTTGATTTGGAGAGGCCTTCCTACTTCTACTGTGCAGATGTTGGCCAGGTATATTTCAAGATCATCACAAACAGTTCAATGTGTGAAGTGCTAAGACCTGTATGTAGTAACGATATATTTGCTTCATTAGTTCGATATCACCATTGGGCTATAGTCTACTTCTGTGGGATCTAGCTTGATCACTAACTTACTAGTTTCTGAACTGGAAGTACAGGATAGGCATGTATAGAAAATAACAGTTAAATTTTTGGATGTTTTGACAGAACTTTTCATTCTTGAGATCCCACCTTTGTAACTTAATATATCCTGAACTTGACAGTCATTTACAGTTTATATTGGAACACTGTTAAGTATAGGATAGGCATGTAGCACGTGATGGTTAAAAAGTCGGAAGTTTCTTATATGCATCATATTGATGGAACTCAACTATTCATTCTTGAGATCCCCTTTTTGTAACGGTACTGCGTTCTTTCTCAAGACAGGCTAGTATTTGTCTGAAAGATTAGCGTGCACTACTGGCGCAATACGTGCACTTTAAATCTATTAATCATAATTGACTGTTCCTATGTAGGATCAATACGAAGAAGTTGATTTGATCTCAAAGGGCGGAAACTACGGGTGGCGTGTTTATGAGGGTCCGTTAGTTTACGACCCACCATGGACACCCGGAGGAAACACATCGCTCAAGTCCATTAATTCCATACCTCCTATCATGGGGTACAATCATTCCGATGTTAATAAAAACATCGGATCTGCATCAATCATAGGTGGTTCTGTCTACCGAGGATCCGCCGACCCCTGCTTGTATGGAAGGTATTAATTAGCGTCGTGCGAGGGGCATATTGAATCTGATTTTCTAAGGCCTCTTGCGCTGGTTTTGAACTCAAAAGATGTGTACTGAACTACTATATGGTGTGCAGCACCATTTCTTGAAACTGCGAATTTATCTGTTAATGTGTTTTCAGGTACTTGTATGCTGACCTGTATGCGTCGGCCATGTGGACTGGCACGGAGACCCCCGAGAGCAGTGGGAACTACACCTCCAACCTGATCTCCTTCAGCTGCTCCAAGGACTCTCCCATACCCTGCGACAGTGCTGCTGGGAGCCCTCTCCCGTCGCTCGGCTACATATATTCCTTCGGCGAGGACAACAGCAAGGACGTCTACGTCTTGGCGAGCAAAGGCGTCTACCGGGTTGTCCGGCCCAGCCTCTGCAGATACACGTGCCCAACCGAGAAACCTGAGACTAACAACGGAAAGGCACCTGCTGGTCCTTCGTCGAATGCGCCAACCACGGGAGTAGGCATGCAGATGCGGGCGCTTTTGCTGTTTGTTATCATGTCCTTGGTTTTGATAAGATAGAAGGATCCTACCACCTCATATCTTCGTATTGACATAAGATCAGTTCACAATCTTATATGTACTAGCAGTACAACAATAAATCAGTAAGGATATCAGGGAATTAAATCTTGTGCAGGTAAAAATATGAATCATGACATTTCTGCCTTTGATACCCGTCTCTATATGAACTAGACAGACGTTTGCAAGAGGGAACATATGTAGAACCAGAACTTCTTTCATATATAATTCCACTGCATCTTGGCCACATCTGGTGATATGGGACAGTATTTAAGTCACCATCATAATAGTCTGTCATCATCAGGAAGATGTGCAAGTTATTGAGATAGATGTTGTTTCTTGTACTCAATCTACCCCTTTAGAAGATAGATATGTAATGTTGTGGCAAGATTAGAACTTTTCGCTTCAGTGCAACAGAATTTGTATTGTTGTGCACCTTGTTTAAGATGGATCCAAACCGATTTGTTAGAGATTGTCTTACAAGGTAGTAGTACAAGATAGATATGTGCACAAAATAGATCAAAGTTACTTTCCAAGTGCACAAAATGTGTAAACTAGTGAGATATGTCGTGTTTCTGCCCTTTTTCTCAAAATATATTGTCAGTAGTGTTATACCAAATCTTTATGCCTTTTATGGAACTGAAAGTGTAGTGTTTTGAAGGTTGCTCACAAACGACCCAAACTAAAATGGTTAGAGATTTCGTTGATGAGTAAAGCATCTAAACATCTTTGTCCTTTATAGATGGTTTTTCTTTTGTCGGACATTCAAAATCATGTGCTACTGAGATAGTTGATGTTCCGTACACTACATCTGCTTCTTTGTAAAGATATACCAGTGAGAACTAAATGTATAGTGTTGTGCAAGTTGTTCAAGAAAGTTATGGACCAAATCATTAGAAATTATGTCTTACAATGTAGTGGTACATGATAAGTAATACATTTAGACTTCATCATCTTCTAGCCATGTTTTTTTGGTCATGTATTAACAAATCATGTATCACTAAGATAGAAGATTTTGTTTCTTGTACCACACATACCATTAACAATGGTCTATGTGGCATATCCTCTTTTGCTTATGGTTTTGTATTGTACCAAGGAATATAATATTATATAATGCAAATTTTATTATTTTGTGTAACTATACTTGTAGAGTTGTGCAGGTTGTTTAAGATGGATCCAAATGTTCGTAGTTGTGACTTTCCCAGAGATTGTGTCATACAAGATAGTGGTGCATGCTAAGTAACACACATACACACAGAAACTACCACAAAAAAAAAACATTAAATAAATATTCAAAGCAAACAACATGGACTATGCTAACAATATAAAGAATTTTGGGTTGCGATTTTTGCATGTTTGTAGGATACAACATGGAATATACCTAGAATTTAATTTCAGTTTTTTTTGAAACTTTTATATATATTTTTTTTAAAACAAAGGGAGTATTGGAGCTCGGGATCCCAGGGCACTTTCCGCAGAACTTCTTCATATATAATTCCACTTCTATAGGCCACATCTGGTGATATGTGGCCGTTTTCAAGTCACCAATGGAAGGTGGCCTGTTGCTAGCTACATAATAGTCGTCGTCAACACACAGATGTGCAAGTTATGGTGTTTCTTGTACTCAATTTTCCCCTTTAAGAAGATAGATATGTAATGTTATGGCAAGGTTTAAGACTTTTCGCTTAAGTGAAACATAATGTGTATTGTTGCCCACCTTGTTGAAGATGGATCCAGACCGATTTGTCTTACAAGGTAGTAGTACAAGATATATATGTAATGTTGTACCAAAGGTTCACTTAAAATCATGTGGTACTGAGATAGTTGATGTTTCGTACACTACATCTACTTCTTTGTAAAGATATACCAGTGAGAAGTAGTTGTATAGTGTTGTGCAAGTTGTTCAAAAAAGTTATGGACCAAATCATTAGAAATTTTGTCTTACAATGTAGTGGTACATGATAAGTAATACATTTAGACGTCATCGTCTTCTAGCCATGTTTTTTGGTCATGTATTAACAAATCATGTATCACTAAGATAGAAGATTTTGTTTCTTGTACCACACATACCATTAACAATGGTCTATGTGGCATATCCTCTTTTGCTTATGGTTTTGTATTGTACCAAGGAATATAATATTATATAATGCAAATTTTATTATTTTGTGTAACTATACTTGTAGAGTTGTGCAGGTTGTTTAAGATGGATCCAAATATTCCTAGTTGTGACTTTCCTAGAGATTGTGTCATACAAGATAGTGGTGCATTCTAAGTAACACACATACACACAAAAACTACCACAAAAAAACACATTAAATAAATATTCAAAGGAAACAACATGGACTATGCTAAAAATATAAAGAATTTCGGGTTGCGATTTTGCATGTTTGTAGGATACAACATGGACTATACCCAGAATTTATTTTTAGTTTTTTTTAACTTTTTTATATAATTTTTTTAAAACAAAGGGAGTATTGGAGCTCGGGATCCCAGGGCACTTTCCACAGAACTTCTTTCATATATAATTCCACTTCTATAGGCCACATCTGGTGATATGTGGCCGTTTTCAAGTCACCAATGGAAGGTGGCCTATTGCTAGCTACATTATAGTCGTCGTCATCACACAGATGTGCAAGTTATGGTGTTTCTTGTACTCAATTTGCCCCTTTAAGAAGATAGATATGTAATGTTATGGCAAGGTTTAAGACTTTTCGGCTTCAGTGAAACATAATGTGTATTGTTGCCCACCTTGTTGAAGATGGATCCAGACCGATTTGTCTTACAAGGTAGTAGTACAAGATAGATATGTAATGTTGTACCAAAGGTTCACTTAAAAAAAGTAACGCATCAAGATGCTGAACTTTTTCCCTTATTTAGAATCATGTTGTTCAGCCTAAAGCTTGTTCAAGATTTCAGTCTTTTCCAAAAATAAATGTAACATGAAGTGGTTGGTGTGTATAAATCCGTCGGTCGTTTTAGCATGTTGAAGGATATCCTAGACTTTACTTTTAGTTGTTTGTTAAACTGGAGAAAGAGACAGCTTGTCAAATACTCAATGAATCTTTCTTGAAGAGAACCATTTGGTCATCCTCACTTTGTTTTGTACGACTCGGTGAACAATTCATATATTATAATTTTGCTAAATAGAGGATGGACATGCACACACAAACTAAAGAGCACCAAATAACGACGCCTATTGTAATTTCATATGCTAACACAATTGCATTGATGGACATGCCAAGATGTTTGCAAAGAAACCACTACTCAGAGGAAAATCTGCCCATACATTATTCCATGACAATGGTCACATACCATGGTATGTGACAGTTTATTAGTCACTGATGGAAACCATATCATCAGTAATATCCATCAGCCATGGACTTGCAATCAGAAGGGGGCATGTTGCACAGGACAGGCAGACTCTTGGCCTTCTCCATCACTTTGGACATCCGACCTGGCTGAAAGCGCAACATGATGTCGCCTTGGATAGTTCTCTTAATAGCCGTGCAACGGCACTGCATCGACACCTTTGCTAACTCTTCGCAGCATCGCTTCTGAACATCATCGCAAGAGCTCATCCCCCATTTCAAGGGCTCGGTCCATTTCCAAGGCTTGCTCCATTTCCAAGGCTGGGTGATGGGAAACTTCATCGACCTGCACCGATCCTTCACATAATCTTGGCATGCACCTAGACTAACCTGTTCCTGCTGGCATTCTACCTCACCATGGACCTCAGCATCCTCATTGCGGACTTCCGGATACTGCGCAAATGCAGTGCTTGCTACCAAAGCAATGAGAGCTAGGAGTAACAAGGCCTTCATGTTTTCAATTTTGTTTTGCTGGTGGTGCAGATAGATGAGATCATAACACCTTTATTTATAGATGAGGTGACACCATTTTCATATGATATTGTGTGTTGCTTTGGCTAGTGCTTACAAATATAGTTGGAAAGAGATCAAAGTTACTTTCCAAGCGCACAAAATGTTGTGTTTCTTCCCTTTTATCAAGATATATTGTTAGTAGTGTTATACCAAAGCTTTAAGCTTTATGCCTTTTATGAAACTGAAAATGTAGTATTGTGAAGGTTGCTCACGGACAATCCAAACTAAAATGGTTAGATATTTTATTGATGAGTAAAGCATCTGTATATTTGTCGCTTATACATGTTTTTTTAATTTTCTCGAGCATTGAAAATCGTGTGGTACTGAGATAGTTTATGTTTCGTACACTACATCTTCTTCTTTATGAAGATATACTAGAGAGAACTAAACGTGTAGTGTTGTGCAAGTTGTTCAAGAAAAGTCTATACCAAATCATTATAAATTATGTCTTACAATATAGTGGTGCATGATAAGTAATACATTTAGACGTCATTGTCTTCTAGCCATATTTTTTGGTCATATGTATTAACAAATCATGTATTGCTGAGATAGAAGATGTTTCTCGTACCACATATGCTCCTTTGTGAAGACATACCCTTAGATGGTTTATGTGGCACATCCTCTATGCTTATGGTTTTGTATTGTACCAAGGAATATCATATGGTATAATGATTCAAATTTTATTATTTTGTGTAACTATACTTGTAGGGTTGTGTGGGTTGTTTGAGATGGATCCAAATGTTCCAAGCAGTGTCTTTCCTAGAGATTGTGTCGTACAAGATAGTGGTGCATGATAAGTAACACACATACACAGAAACTACCACAAAAAGCACACATCAACAAATGAGAATATTTGTATATGTTATTATTTGTTCCTCGATGGATATACAGAGATGTTTCTAAGATAAATAAATATTCAAAGGAAAGTTCGTTCCTACATTATTCCGAGACAATGCTCACATTAAATGACATGTTATAGTTTATTAGTCACGAATGGAAACCACATCATCGGTAATAGTTGCCATCCATAAGGAACTTGCAGTCGGATCGGGCCATTTTGCACAAGATGGGTAATATCTTGGCGTTTTTCATCACTTTGGACATCCGATCTGGTTGAAAGTGCAACATGTAATCGTTCTAGATCATTTGTGTGAGAGCCTTGCAGCGGCACCATGGCGTTGTATTCCGTAGCTATTCGCAACATCGGCTTTGGACCTCTTGGCATGAGGTCATCTCCAATTTCCAGGGATCATACCATCACCAAGGTTTGGTGATCAATAGCCCCATCAACCTACACCTATCCATCATGTTGTCCTTGCACGATCCTAGACTCGCATGTTCTTCTTGACATTTGTCCTCACCATGGACCTCCTCATCCCCATCATGGACCTCCACATACTGCGTGAATGTAATACTTGCTGATGTCTATACACGCTTCTATTCTTATAGACAGTTTTGGGCCTCCAAGTGCAGAGGTTTGTAGAACAGCAGCAAGTTTCCCTTAAGTGGATTACCCAAGGTTTATCGAACTCAGGGAGGAAGTGGTCAAAGGTATCCCTCTCAAGCAACCCTGCAATCAAGATACAAGAAGTCTCTTGTGTCCCCAACACACCCAATGCACTTGTCAGGTGTATAGGTGCACTAGTTCGGCGAAGAGATAGTAAAATACAAGTAGTATGGATGATTATAAGACAACGGTGCCAAAAAAGAGCTTGACGGGGAGGAAGAGACTAAATGCAATCTGAAATAAAGATGGAAGCAAACAAACATGTAGCAGGACTAGTTGTAAAATGTGTTTCAATGCTTAGAAACAAGGCCTAGGGATCATACTTTCACTAGTGAACACTCTCATAAATATCTTCTCTTTATGATACTACTATGAACTACTCTCCAGTTAGACAACTCTAATCCACAGTAGGGCTATAACAGCACACCTCAAAGTTCTCAATCCCTATCTAGATAACCCCACACTGTCACCTTGAGCGCTATATGGTTCCAACAAACACCACAATTTCATAGAGACAACCAACTCAAAATATAACTCATGACAAGTATTTCTGTAATCTTTAGCCTAAGTGCCACACGGTGTGCACACTGTCACCTTCACACACGTGGGGACAGCCGGAGATTAATTAAAGCACTTGAGTAGCAGAGTAGATCTACTTGATTACAAAGCTCATGACCACAATAATATCACGCATAGAGAGATATGAACACATAGATACCGGTAGAGCCCTTAGCCTCGAGGGAGAACTACTCCCTCCTCATCATGGGAGTCAGCAAAGGCATTGGAGATGGTGGTGGAGATTGATGGAGATGAATCCGGGGGAAATTCCCCGTCCCGGCAGGGTGCCCGAACAGAGACTTCTGTCCCCCGAATCTCCTCTTCGGTGGTGGCGGCGGTGCAGACCTTTTTGTGGATTTTTGCCCTGTTAGGGTTTACGTCCCGAGGAGATGTATAAGTAGGCTAAAGGACAAGGTCGGTGGAGGTCCAGGGGCCCTGATGGTGCTGACGTGGAGCACTTCGTTGGAAACCCCAAGAGAAGGGTGTGATGAGCACAGAAGCAAGTCTTCCCTCAGTAGAGACCGAGGTTATCGAGCCAGAAGGAGGAAGGAAACGTCACACAGGTGTTGCAAGCAACACAGAGACCTGCACAACACAAACTCAAGACTTTGCCCCAACGAATCAGTGAGGTTGTCAAGCTCACTGGTTTGCTGTAACAAAGGATTAAACGTATGGTGTGATAGGTAATGGTTTGCAGCAAGTGAACAGGTAATAGTGGAAGATGTATCAATGGTAAAGATTGGACCGGGGTCTATAGTTCACTAGAGGTGCTCTCCTTAGATAAACAACATGGCATGAAGGGTAAACAAATTACAGCAGGGCAATTGACATGAACTGAGCAAGGCATAACAATGCAATTACTAGTCAGAAATATCCTATGAGATTCGATTGGGAAATACAACAATATACATAGACCGCCATCCAACTACATCTATGACTAGAAGTCCACCTTCACGTTATCATCCGAACCCCCTCCAGTATTAAGTTGCAAGCAATGCATAACCGCTAAAAGTGTGTAAGGTAAACAGTCCACGTGTTCCATGAACAAGAGACCGTTGTTTTCTCCATAGTGGCAACAACACATCTACAACCGAAGAGATTTCTGTCACTTCCCTTGGAAACTAGAGGCATGAACCCACTATCGAGCATAAATACCCCCTCTTGGAGTCACTATCAACTACTTGGCCAAGATAGCTACTAACAACAAAGAGCATGCAAGATAAAAAACAACACAGACATGATAGAGTCATAAAGACAAAACCATTAATCAAACCAACATAATAATCTCAATATCCATCGGATCCCCGCAAACACAACATGCATGATTACAAATAGATTAGATCTTGATCACTAACGTAGCTCACAAGATCTATACATGAAAGCACAAAGGAGGAGATACAACCATCTAGCTACTCCATGGACCCATAGTCCAAGGTGGAACTACTCATGCGTCATACCGGAGAGAAGGCCTCCAGGATGATCTCCCCTCCGGCAGGGTGCCGGGAAGAACTTCAGATCCCCCCGATCGAGGGACGATGGTGGCGGCGGCTACAGATGGTTTCGTGGATATTTGATCGGGTACTCAGGGTTTCTGCATCGGGGGCTTCTTATAGGCGAAGGGGGAGGCCGAGGCGGTGGCCAAACCTTAGCCAGGCGCGGGGCTGGGCCCACCCGCGCCTGGGTGGGTCTGGACCTCCTGGCTGGCCCCTACGGATCCCCTCTGGACTTCTTGTTCCCCACGGAAAGTAATTGACTTTGTCGTTTGTCCCGTCCAATTCTGAGAATATTGCTTTACTAAATTTTCTGAAACCAAAAACAGTAGAAAACAGGCATATGGCACTGTTGCAACTTGTTAGTAGGTTAGTACCATAAAACATTTAAAAAGCACATCAAAGTGTGTACAAGTAAAGCAAAGTAGATACTAAACAAGCATGGAGCATCAAAATTATGGATACGTTTCCAACGTATCAACATCCCAAAGCTTAACTCCTGCTCGTCCTCGAGTAGGTAAGTGATAAACAGAATAATTTTTGAGGTGACATGCACCCTCACAATAAATATCCAACCATTTGCAAACATTGAAAGCTGGGATCAAAGAACTCTAAACATGTGCATGAAAGATGGAGTTCTAACAATAGGGCATAGTAACTATGCATGCAACATGACAAGCTACAAACAAAGATCATGAATAACATGCATTGAAAAACTTTTGTTTGTTTCACATGCAGAAAACATGGCATAGTGGCAATCAGCTTGTCCCTCATAGAGTATAAAATATATGCATAGGACACCTGGAAAGTTCACAAGGGTGACTATAAACAAATAGGACAAGATCAAGTAATAACACAATATGCATCAACTAATAAGCTTTGGAACACTGCACACAGAATGACAACTATGCTCTCTTAATGGTGCCTAATGGTAGAAGGTGGAGACTCAATAATGGTGGAAGAAAGGCCTTTTTTAAAGGAAGCAGGGATTACAAGTTTAAAAAAGAGCTTCCAAAAATTATGGTACTTGTTAGCTTTCAGCCCTCATTGCCCCTATCATAAGCATCTTGAAGTGGTTAAGGTTAAAGTGACAAAGCTGGAGTATATGCTTGACGAAGTATAAATTGGCAATCTCAAGACGTCCCTTGAATACGAGGGCCACATCTCATGCATACTCAAATTTGGGTCCAGGTAAGTTCTTGTCACTGTAAGTATTTGCATATCATTGAGAACCGCCAACGGGGTACCCCTTGCACATGGTACATGAGCTTTCCCATAACCAAAATGACAAGGCAAGCATACAATGAGCATCCCATCAATCTTTTTATTTACCATATGCATAGCTTTTTATTGAGGATGCTTCATAGATAGCTCATTATGGTGATGCTGCAAGTTTCCACCATGATTAGGCATGGCTTAGGCTAGCGGCCCAGGCGTTTCTCTAACACAGGATACAAACTCCATGGACTTACAAGTTCCCTCTTTATTTCACACCGGTGACATCCATAGACAAAAGAACATGGTATCAACTTAGTACAAAGTACTAGTGCAATGTTGAAAACGTTCCTCGTGATAGCACGGATCTGCTAATTCCAACTTATAAGTGCAAGCATATACAACAAAGTTGTCACAATGGTTCAAGTTTATTAGGGGCAAATAATAAAGTGTGCCATAAAGTTTGTGAGGGTTTTAATCACTAAGTTTTCACATAACAAAATAGTTTTTAATTGGAAGATAGTTGAAAACAAGAATATACTTGGAATGGTGTAACACACCATGCATAGGAGTTTATAGTGGAAACTTTGAATAACTTGGTTTCTTGGGAGTTGGAGGCATGAGTAGAACTTACTCATACAAGTGGAGGCTAGCAAAAGAATGGGAGCAACCAACTAAGAGAGCAATAATGGCCATAATCATGTAGTGCAACAAAGCATACTAATCAAATTAAAGAGTAGTACTACAAGTCAAGGACTAAATAATCATAGAGGCTAATGGTGACTTGTCATAGTCATAACATGGTGTGAGCATGTGCCAAGTCAACCCAAGCAAAGCATCAAAGGAGAATACCACAATACTATGCTTTTGCATGCTAAAACAACGCATAATTTCTTCAAGGCACACTAAGCAATCCCAATTGTTTGGAAAGAGACATGCTACAACAATAATCACTAAGCATAAGGTCAAAACAACACCTAGCATGTCATGCTAAAGTCTAACTCATAGTCAATGCAAGCTCCTCTTGCACTTCAAGCAAGAACTTACTACTCCTTTCCAACACCAAACAACTTATTTGCAAAACAACACAGCGAGAACGTGGGTCCAATACTACTTTACTCAAGCAAACTAAACAACATAAGCAAAGCAAACGGAAACTAAGATGCTCCAAGAACAACACAACTGTGCATGAAACAATAAAAACGAAGTTTCTAGACAGACCATAGCTTTTTATTGATGAAGAAGGGGATGCCTTGGGCATCCCCAAGCTTTGATGCTTGTACCTATTGGATATTTCTTGAGGTGACACCATGGTGGAATCCCCAAGCTTAAGCTTTTTTCCATTCTTCCTCTCATTGCATCATTCTCTCTCTACACCTGAAATTTTTCCTTCATACAAAACTTCACACAATCTTCATTAGCAACATTAGTTTATTCAAAACATATTAGACCTCTGGCAAAGCTTTGGAACAGCAAGGCTTTTCACTAAAAACACAAGATACTGTAGTAACTCCCTCAAAAAGCTCAATTCACCTAAAGATAACTCAAAAGGAATCAATAAGAATCAAATGCAAATAATGGCAGAAGTCTGTCAAAACAGGCCAACAGGTAGAAACCGATTTTTTTCAGACATCTTCTGTTGCTTAAATCAAAAAGTGTTGAACTACCGAAAGTTAGCTAACATACTAGGGGATTTACTCATAACTTTTGAGCTCTAACCGAGTTACAGAGCCTCCTCACGAATTTTTTTGGTGGAGGACAGAAATCTGTTTCGGGACAGCAACTTCCCAAATCTTACTTCCCTCTCATTAGAGGTCATTCTTGGCACAAAAAGGATAAGGAGAGGTCATTACTGAATTAATAACTTCCAATACTCAAGGAAACTCTTGGGTTATCTCCCAAGAATTACTTTTCTTTAACGTCTTTAAGTTAGGCACAAGAAGCAAGAAGAATCAAGTATTTTCAAATGAGGAAGCATTAACATCAAACCTTGCTTTCAACGAGGAGCAAAAAACAACTTCTCTCCTCATAGGGAAGTGTTCAATACCCTTCTTGAATGGAAAATTATATTTAATGGTGCCTTCTTTCATATCAATAATAGCACCAACAATTCTAAGAAAAGGTCTTCCCAAAGTAATAGGACAAGAAACATTGTATTCAACATCCAAAACATAGAAATCAATAGGTACATAAGCATTGTTAACCATAATGAGAACATCATTAAAACTCCCCATGAGTTTCTTTTTAGTATTATCATTGAGTGGGACATCCAAATAACAAACTTCCAATGGTGGCAAATCAAGCATTTCATAAATCTTCCTAGGCATAATAGAGACACTAGAACCAAGATCACATGAAGCTTTGAGATCAAAGTCATTCACTTCTATATTAATAATGGGTTCTCAACTATCTTCTACTTTCCTAGGAATAGAAGCTTTGTGTTTTATCTTCTCTTCCTTAGTTTTCACAAGAACATCTGTAATATGTTTAGTGAAAGCAACATGCATATCACTAGCATCAGGACTTCTAGCAAGCTTTTGCAAAAACACAATTACTTCAGAAATATTGCAACCATCAATATCAAAATCAAACTTAGCATCACCAGTAGTAGGCTCGATAGGCTTAGGCATAGTAGGAGTAGGGATAGGGACTACTTGTGGTTTAGTGGTGATGGTGCACACACTATTGTTTCTATCAATTTTAGCTTCCCTTTCCCACCTAGCATGAAGTTGAGCTAACAGCCTAACATTTTAATCAATAGTAACTTGTATGGCATGAGCAGTAGAAAAGGTGTTTTCCATAGTTTTAGGTTTAGCGGACATTTTATTAATCAAGGAAGACTAAGCTTCAGACAAAGAAGATATATTTTTCTCAACAGTTAAAAGCTTTTCCTCTATAGTCTTATTGAAAGTGGTTTGCTTACTAATAAAGTCCTTGAGCATGACTTCAAGTTCAGAGGGGGCAGTTCTAGCATTATTGTAAGAGCTTCCATATGAATTGCCATTATTAGGAGGATAAGGCCTATAATTGTTGTTGCTACCAAAATTATTCCTATAGGCATTGTTGTTGAAATTGTTGTTTCTAATAAAGTTCACATCAACTTGCTCTTCTTGAGCAACCAAAGAGGATAAAGGAACACTATTAGGATCTAGAGGAGCTTTTCCATTAACAAGCATAACCACAATAACATCAATCTTTTCACTCAAAGAGGAAGTTTCCTCAACAGAATTTACCTTCTTACCATGTGGAGCTCTCGCAACATGCCATTCAGAGTAGTTAACCATCATATTATCAAGGAGCCTTGTTGCAACACCGAAAGTGATGCCCATAAAGGTACCTCCAAAGAATCAATCCATTTTGAGGAGAAGTTCAAACCTGCATAAAAAGTCTGGATAGTCATCCAAGCAGTGAGTCCATGAGTAGGGCAATTTTTAACCAAAGACTTCATTCTTTCCCAAGCTGGAGCAACATGTTCACTATCAAGTTGTTTAAATTTCATAATGTCACTTCTCATAGATATAATCTTACCAGGAGGATAGTACTTTCCAATAAAAGCATCTTTGCACTTAGTCCAAGAATCAATACTATTTTTAGGCAAAGAAAGCAACCATTCTTTAGCTTTTCTCCTCAAGGAGAAAGTAAAAGGCTTGAGCTTAATAATATCTCCATCTACATCCTTATACTTTTGCATCTCACAAAGTTCAACAAAGCTATTGAGATGGGCAGCAGGATCATCAGAACCAGCACCAGAAAAGGTAGCATCAGGAGTAGGTGGAGCAATAGGTGTTCTTAGGAAATCATTGTTGTTGGTGCTAGTGAATTCACACAACTTGGTGTTCTCAGCAGAGTTCATTTTGGCAAAGGTGGGCAAGCCAAAAACAACAACAACAGCTAGAGCAAGAACTATTTTTTTTGGGTTTTTGAAAGAGGCAAGCAAACCAAACTAGACTAATTTTTTTTGGGTTTTTTGAAAAGAGGGAAACAATACCAAGAAAAATAAACAAAGCAAACTAAAAACAAAGTAAATAGAAAGGAAGTGAAGGACTCCCCTAGTGAAGACGTCCTTGGCCTCCCCGGCAACGGCGCCAGAAAACTTGTTGATTGTGCTGACGTGGAGCACTTTGTTGGAAACCCCAAGAGCAAGGTGTGATGAGCACACCATCAAGTCTTTCCTCAGTAGACACCGAGGTTATCGAACCAGAAGGAGGAAGGAAACGCCATACTGGTGTTGCAAGCAACGCGGAGACCTACACAACACAAACTCAAGACTTTGCCCCAACGAATCGGTGAGGTTATCAAGCTCACTGGTTTGCTGTAACAAAGGATTAAACGTATGGTGTGAAAGGTAATGGTTTGTAGCAAGTAAACAGGTAACAGTGGAAGATGTATCAATGGTAATTATTGGACCGGGGTCCATAGTTTACTAGAGGTGCTCTCCTTAGATAAACAACATGGCATGAAGGGTAAACAAATTACAGCATGACAATTGACAGGAACTGAGCAAAGCATAACAATGAAATTACTAGTCAGAAAGATCCTATGAGATTCGATTGGGCAATACAACAATATACATAGACCGCCCTCCAACTGCATCTATGACTAGAAGTCCACCTTTAGGTTATCATCCGAACCCCCTCCAGTATTAAGTTGCAAGCAACAGACAACTGCTTTAAGAAAAGTGTGTAAAGTAAACAGTCCACATGTTCCATGAACAAGAGACCGTTGTTTTCTCCCTAGCGGCAACAACACATCTACAACCGAAGAGATTTCTGTCACTTCCCTTGGAAACTAGAGGCATGAACCCACTATCGAGCATAAATACCCCCTCTTGGAGTCACTAGCAACTACTTGGCCAAGATAGCTACTAACAACGGAGAGCATGCAAGATCACAAACAACACAGACAAGATAGAATCATAAAGACAAAACCATTAATAAAACCAACATAATAATCTCAATATCCATCAGATCCCCGCAAACACAACATGCATGATTACAAATAGATTATATCTTTATCATGAACGGAGCTCACAAGATCTATATATGAAAGCACAAAGGAGGAGATACAACCATCTAGCTACTACATGGACCCATAGTCCAAGGTGGAACTACTCACGCATCATACCAGAGAGAAGGCCTCCGGGATGATCTCCCCTCCGGCAGGGTGCCGGGAAGAACTTCAGATCCCCCGATCTAGGGACGATGGTGGCGGCGGCTACACACGGTTTCGTGGATTTTTGATCGGGTACTCAGGGTTTCTGCATCGGGGGCTTCTTATAGGCAAAGGGGGAGGCCGAGGCGGCGGCCAGGGTGGCCAAACCCTGGCTAGGCGCGGGGCTAGGCCCACCCACGCCTGGGTTGGGTCTGGCCCCGCCAGCTCCCCTCTGGACTTCTTGTTCCCCACGGAAAGTAATTGACTTTGTCGTTTGTCCCGTCCAATTCCGATAATATTTGTTTACTAACTTTTCTGAAACCAAAAACAGCAGAAAATAGGCATCTGGCACTGTTGCAACTTGTGAGTAGGTTAGTACCAAAAAAACATGTAAAAAGCACCTCAAAGTGTGGACAAGTAAAGCAAACTAAACAAGCATGGAGCATTAAAAATTATGGATACGTTTCCAATGTATCAGGCCCACACCATTTGGTCGCGCGGCCAGGGGCCCGCGCCACCGTATGTTGTGGCCGCCCTGGTGCCCTCCTCCGTCTCTCCTTCGGGCTCCGTGTCGTGTCGGGTAAATATCGACTTTGGATTTTGTTTCGTCCAATTCCGAGAATATTTCTTTTCTGGATTTTCTAAAACCAAAAACAGCAGAAAACAGGCAGCTGGCACTACGGCATCTTGTCAATAGGTTAGTTCTAGAAAATGTATAAAAATACCTCAAAGTGTAGACAAAGCATAACAACGTTGATACTAAACAAGCATGGAACATAAAAAAATATAGATACGTTTACGACGTATCAAGCATCCCCAAGCTTAAGTCCTCCTCGTCCTCGAGTAGGTAAGTGATAAAAATAATAATTTTTGAGGTGACATGCACCATCACAATCTTGATCAAAATATTTGTAAAGCATTGATAGCTGGGATCAAAGTACTCTAAACATGAGCATGAAAGATGAAGTTCTAACAATAATACATAACAACTATGTTGTAACATGAAAGGTAACACAAACAAAATATTATGAATAACAATGCATTGAAAGACGTTTGTTTGTTGCACATATAGAAAGCATAGCAAGAGTGGTATTCAGCTTGTGCTTCATGGAATAGCAAAACATAAATGCATAGGACACCTTCAAAGTTCATAATGGTGACTAGATACAAATAGTTCAAGAACAAGCAATATCAATATTATGAATCAATCAATAAGTTTTGGGACAATGCACATAGAACTAAGAATGACAACTATCCTCTATTAATTGGTGCATAAAGATGGAAGGTGGAGGCTCAATATAAAAGTGGAAGAAAGGACCTTCATAGGGAAGCAGGGATTTCAAGTTTCATAAAGAGTTTCCAAAAATTATGGTACTTGTTAGCTTTCAGCTCTCATTGCCCCTATCATAAGCATCTTGAAGTGATTAAGGTTAAAGTGAACAAAGTATGGAGTATATGCTTGGCAAATCACAAGTTGGCAATATCATGTCCCTTGAGTACGAGGGTCGTTCCTCATGCTACTAAACTTTAGTTACCGGTAAGGTCTTGTCATTGTAAGTATATGTGTATCATAGGGAACGGCCAACGGGGTACCCCTTGCCCCATGACACAGGATCTATCCCATATCAAAATGACAAGGCAACAGGTAGTGAGCATCTCAGCAATCCTTTTATTTACCATGAGAATGGTGCATATTTTTTTCTTTTTCTCTCTTTTTTTTCTATATTTGTTTTCTCTAAGGATGCTTCATGGATTGATCACTATGGTGATGCTGCAAGTTTCCATCATGATTAGGCATGGCTTAGGCTAGTGGCCCAGGCGTTTCTCTAACACACATACATAACTCCATGGACTTACAAGATCCCCTTTTATTTCACACCGCCGACATCCATAAACAAAAGGGCATGATGTCAACTGGGTAGATATTTACAGGTGTTGAAAACGCTCCCTGTGACAACACGGTTCTGCTAATTCCCAACTTATATGTGCAAGCATATACAACATAGATGACACAATGGTTCAAGTTTATTAGAAGCAAGAAAAATAAAGTGTGCCATCAAGTTTGTGAGAGATTTAATCACTAATTTTCACATAACAAGTTTAATTTGGAAGATAGATAAAACAAGAATATACTTGGAATGGTGTAACACACCATGGATAGGAATTTATAGTGAACTTTTTGGAATAACTTGGTTTCTTGGGAGTTAGATGCATGAGTAGAGCTTACTCAGTACAAGTGGAGGCTAGCAAAATACTGGGAGCGACCAACTAAGAGAGCAATAATGTCCATAATCATGTAGAGCGACAAACCATTATTAATCAAAGCATAAAGTGGTACCACAAGTCAAAAACTAAATGATCATAGAGGCTAAGGTGACTGATTCTTAGTCTTAACATGGTGTAATCATGTGCCAAGTCAACCCAAATAAAGCATCAAAGGAGAATACAGCAGTATTATGCTTTTGTATGCTAAAAAAATGCATGATTCTTTCAAGGAACATTAAGCAATCTCAATTGTTTGGAACAATTCATGCTACAACAGTAATCACTAAGCATAAGGTCAAAGCAACATCTAGCATGACATGATAAAGTCTAAGCCACAGTCAAAAAAATGCTCCCTTTTGTACCACTTAACCATGAAGCTTCCTACTCTTTTCCAACACCAATCAACTTATTTGAAACAACTCACAAAGATAATAATCAATAAAGATCAGTGAGCTTGTATCACAAATCCAAAAAGAAGAACTAAAAAGTTCTAAGCTAAAAGCACAAGAAAACTAAGGATGAACACAGTGCTAGCAAAAGAGAACACTCGCAAGACAATAAGAATGAAAACTATAGTGTTCTAGGCAATGAAAACGGAGTGTGTCTCTCTCCAAAAGAAGTGTGCTATGATCCAACTAACTTATTGCAGAAAACAAAACAAAAATAAACTAAAAAAACAAAGACGCTCCAAGAACAACATATAGTGCATAAAGCAATAAAAATGAAGTGTCTAGAAAGAGACCTAGGATTTTTATTGATGAAGAAGGGGATGCCTTGAGTATCCCCAAGCTTTGACGCTTACAACTCTTGAATATTTCTTGGGGTGACACGGGGTGTCATCCCCAAGCTTGAGCTTTTGTCCATTCTTCATCTCATCACATCATTCTTCCCCTACACTTGAAAATTACCTTCATACAAAACTTCACACAATTCTTCATTAGCAACATCAGTGTATTCAAGATAATAAGCCTTTGGGTTTAGTTTCAACACATAAATTTTTTCATTAAAAACACAAGCTACTTTAGCAATTCCTTTTAAAAATCTCAATTTACCAAAGAGAACTCAAAAATAAATCGATAAGAGGCAAATGCAAATAATGGCAGAAATCTGTCAAAACAAACCAGCAGTTAAAAACCGATTTTTTCGAAGACCGTCTGTTGCTCAAATAAAAACGTGTTTAACTAACGAAAGTTATATAAAAACATGGGTCATAAGCTCTAAAAATTACAGCTCAATCCGACATACAGGGATTGTTCACGAATTTTTACAGTGAAGCACTAAAATCTGTTTCGGGACAATACATTCCCCAAGCTTACTTCTCTCTCATTAGAGGTTTTTCTTGGCACAAAAACCACACAAAAAGGATAAGGAGAGCTTATTACAGAAGTAATAACTTCCAATACTCAAGAAAACTATTGAGTTATCTCCCAAGAAGTACTTTTGTTTAACACCTTTAAGTTAGGCTTGATAGTTTGAGAAGATGCTCACATAAGAAATATGAATTTAAGTAAAAGAGAGCATCAAGAAGCAAATATAAAACAAATTTAAGTCTAACCCACTTCCTATGAAAAATAATCTTATAAATAAACAAGTCATGAAAGCACAAAGCAACAAGCATAGGAAAGCAAAACAAGTGTAACTTCAAAATTTTCAACATAAAGAGGTGAAACTTAATATTATTGAAATACATAAAACCATGTTTCCTTCTCTCATAATAAATTTCAGTAGCAACATGAATAAAATTAACAATATAACTATCACATAAAACATTCTTATCATGAGCCACATGCAAAAAATAATTATTACTCTCCACATAAGAATAGTCATTCATATTAATTGTAGTGGGAGCAAATTCAACAAAATAGCTATCATTATTATTCTCATCACCATAATCATCAAATATAGGAGGCATATTGTAATCATAATTAATTTTATCCTCAATAGTAGGGGGATGGAAATATCAAATTCATCATTGTAATCATCTTATATTGGAGTTATAGTATCATCATAGAAATTTTCTCCTCTATAGTAGGTGGACTGAAAATATCATATTCATCATTGTAATCATCATATATTGGAGGTATATTATCATCATAGCAAATTTTCTCCTCTCAAGCTAGGGAACTAAAAAGATCATTTTCATAAAACTAGCTTCCCCAAGCTTAGACGTTTCCATAGCATTAGCAATAATGGTGTTCAAAGAATTCATACTAATAACATTGCTATTAGCATGCAAATAAAGTTCCATAGGTTTTTTAATTTTCTCTTCAAACACTTCATGTACTAACTCAATATATATACTATAAATCCCTCTATTTTTGTTGTTGTTTTCCATTAATCTTAACTAGTGAAAATAAAAACAAGAAACAAAAAGATATAATTGCAGAATCTAAAGGAAATAATTTCAAGCACTCACACACCAGCAACAGTTTTAGAAGATAGCTTAGTAGCCAGAGGATGTGAGTACCTTTTACCTTACCTCCGCAGCAACGGCGCCATAAACGATCTTGATGTCTACACACGCTTATATTCTTGTAGACAGTGGTGGGCCTCCAAGTGCAGAGGTTTGTAGAACAGCAGCAAGTTTCCCTTCAGTGGATTACCCAAGGTTTATCGAACTCAGGGAGGAAGTGGTCAAAGGTATCCCTCTCAAGCAACCCTGCAATCAAGATACAAGAAGTCTCTTGTGTCCTCAACACACCCAATACACTTGTCAGGTGTATAGGTGCACTAGTTCGGCGAAGAGATAGTAAAATACAAGTAGTATGGATGATTATAAGACAATGGTACCAGAAAGAGCCTGAAGAGGAGGAAGAGACTAAAGGCAATCTGAAATAAAGATGTAAACAAGCAAACATGTAGTAGGACTAGTTGTAAACGGTGTTTCAATGCTTAGAAACAAGGCCTAGGGATCATACTTTCACTAGTGAACACTCTCATATACATATCTTCTCTTCATGATACTACTCTGAATTACTCTCCGGTTGGACAACTCTAATCCACGGTAGGGCTATAACAGCACACCTCAAAGTTCGAATTCCCCATCTAGATAACCCCACACTATCACCTTGAGTGCTAGATGGTTCCAACAAACACCACAATTTCATAGAGACAACCAACTCAAAATATAACACATGACAAGTATTTATGTAATCTTTAGCCTAAGTGCCACACGGTGTGCACACTGTCACCTTCACACACGTGGGGATAGCTGGAGATTAATTAAAGCACTTGAGTAGCAGAGTAGATCTTCTTGATTATAAAGCTCATGACCATAATAAGATCACGCATAGAGAGAGATATAAACACATAGCTACCGGTAGAGCCCTTAGCCTTGAGGGAGAACTACTCCCTCCTCATCATGGGAGTTAGCAACGATGATGGATATGGTGGTGGATATCGATAGATGAATCCGGGGGCAATTCCCCGTCTTGGCAGGGTGCCGGAACAGAGACTTCTGTCCCCTGAATCTCCTCTTCGATGGTGGTGGCGCTGCATACCTTTTTGTGGATTTCTGCCCCTGTTAGGGTTTATGTTCCGAGGAGACGTATAAGTAGGCGAAAGGACAAGGTCGGTGGAGGGCCAGGGGCCCACACCATGTGGCCGTGCAGCCAGGGGGCCCGTGCCACCGTATGGTGTGGTTGCCTTGGTGCCCTCCCCCGTCTCTCCTTCGGGTTTCGTGTCGTGCCGGGTAAAATATCGACTTTGGCTTTTGTTTCATCCAATTACAAGTATATTTCTTTTCTGGCTTTTCTAAAACCAAAAACAGTAGAAAACAGGCAACTAGCACTGAGGCATCTTGTCAATAGGTTAGTTTCAGAAAATGTATAAAAATTCCTCAAAGTGTAGACCAAGCATAGCAAAGTTGATACTAAACAAGCATGGAACATCAAAAATTATAGATACGTTTATGATGTATCACTTGCTACCATGGCAATGAGATCTACAAGTAACAAGGCCTTCATGTTGTGAGATTTGTTTTACTTTTGGCGAATATAAGTGAGATCATGGCACCTTTATTTATAGATGAGGTGACACAATTTCTATGTCATTGTGTATTTGTTTGTCTAGTGCTTACAGATATAGTTGATACATATCAATGTTACTTTGCAAGTGCACTTTATAGTGAAAACTGGTGAGATAGATTGTGTTTATGCCCTTTCTTAAGTAGTGTAGTATAAAAAACATTATACTTTGCAATGTTCTACCGAATTTTAGTGCTGCACAGGTTTTCACCGACGATCCAAAATAGATGGTTAGATATTTTTATTTACAAGATAATAGTAGATTATAAGTACCAATTTCGTCGTCTTTTAGACATGTGTTTTTTCAGTTCTTAAAAATCATGTGGTACTTAGACATATAACGTTTTGTAGATTTATACTTATCCTTTGTGATGGCATACCATGGTAATGATCCTTGGCACATCCTCTGCTTATTATATTATTTTGTGCAACTTAACTTGTAGGTTTCTACTAGTTGTTCAAGCTATATCAAGAGGTTCTTATACATCACAACATTGCTAGAGATTGTGGTGTGCAAGTGAATAATACATGATGTATGAAGAGTAATTATTCATACTCTATCCATGTTCTTAAGTCACCAAAAGGAAGATGATCTCCTGGTAGCTACATAGAAGACATCATTAGTAGTATCCACCAATGGTGTGGATGTTTGAGTACATTGGGTAAATGTTGCATGAATGGTAGAAAAGCCATTAATCTTGCCTTGGATTGTCCCATATATGTCCTTGCATCAGCACCACAATGCCACTTTCATGGCTACTAGCAGCACCAATGTTGCAACACCGCCATATACCATCGGCTTCCATTGCAACTAAGCAAGGTTATAGGTATCACTAATGCCATGCACCATTGCATAAGGGTAATTAATCCCGGCAAGAGTCTATTTTCCTACTTGCATTGTTCTTGTACAATGTGAATATGGTGCTTTCTACGAGAGAAAAGACATCTAGGGGAAGAACACCTTCATTGTTTTTATGGTTTTTAGGTGGGCCCTATTTTACTTATGGATGATGTGACATGATTTATGTCATTGTGGGTTGCTTTCGGTTGTGTTCACAAATATAGTTCTATTTATCAAATTTTATATTACAACAAGCACAAAAAATTTGTAAGTTTTGAAGATATACGGTGCTTCTTGTACTAAAATTTCCCCTTTTCTGAAGATATATATGTAATGTTGTACAAAGGTTCAGAGTTTATGCTTCCATGAAACCAAATTTCCATAATTGTGAACTGTTCAATACTAGAATTCTCCTTGTGCCCCCGGGGGCATAGATGGTAGACAAAACGCATAACATTAAAGTACACTTGGATGATTTTGGGCTTGGTTGATAGGCATGCGCTAGAAAATTCATGGGGAAGTATGTACCCGAATGGCGGCCAAGAGAAAATTTTAGACACGTTGTTGCAAGAACAACATGCTACGAAATCCGTGATTTTATAAGTAAGCTAGGTAAGAAGAAAAGTCTAAGAAAATCATCTTACAAACCAGTGATACTCTAAGTAAAGCATATGACGTTACACTTTACAAATGGGCATGTTGCAAGCTAGATCAAAACCACTCGAAGATACAGTGTTCATGAAAAATGTGCCTGCAACGAGGGAGTTCTACTATGGCATCCAGAGAATGTCCTACAAGAAGACATGGCATGACTTTACCATCTCAGAAGCTTCGTCTGGCACCCTCGCGGTGCAGGAGTTCCTTATCACCGCCATGTTCATGGCGAGGCGCCGCTCCACCTCTAGGTGGATGATGAACTGGCACGTCCCGCTGAAATCTAGCTCTGTCGTCCTTGCTTTCAAAACCATAAACTCGATGGCGTCTCCAGGGATTATAGCCTACACCTCCTTGCCAATGAAGCACAAGCAGTACACTTGATTCATCTCCTGGAGCCAAGAACATAGAAACCGATGCCACTCAAGTGGCTTGTCGAAGCTTGAACCGTCGATGGTGTGGAAACTACGTTCATACTATTCATGCCCTGAGTCCGGATACCTCCTGACGTCACTTGACGACCCTGGCCTCTTGAGCTCAAAGACCATGCTGACGTCGAGGAGGAAGGTAGAGAGGATACACATGTACCCGATGTCTCTGAAAGCGCTCGCTAACACGCAAAACGAAGGAGTGGTCAACGTCGCCCGACACACTCGCCACACTCCGCCATCTTGGACATCTTGGCCAAGGACGCATACAGTTGAACGCACGGCCCCAACCTTTTGCCATTGATCTTTCGTGAGAGCAAGGACACGGCAACTGGAACCCAAAAAACCCTCTAAATATGATTGGAGGAACAAGGTGGGTAAGAGGCCGCGTTAAATGACGCTGGTATAGAGATACTTATTATGGAGTGCATCGCCTCAGAGCGCACGTTGAAACCACGTGACATTGAGTGTAAGCATGCAGACTCTAGCGTGCTGTTTAGACAGCACTACCGTTAGGACAACACGGTGTAACATCCCAGCATTAGAGCCTATAAATAAGCTGAACCCAAATGTGTGCATTGCATTCATGCATAGAAAATCTGAATAATTTTCGCGCTTCTGAACAAAACTTGTCAAGTGATTGAAGCTTCTCTTAACTTGATGGAATAAAGCGTAGATTATCAAGTTGACTGCGATAAGTTTCAAAATGACCTTTTCTAACACCTTATTTTGGGTAAGGGAGATTTGATCTAAGGGTAGATCAAATGTAATAAAAGTTAAACCCTGATACATTATGATTTATATTTCATCCTTAGGTGATCATATTATAGTATTCATTATAATCACTCATAAGTACCAAGTTGAGGATATAACATAAATAATAAGAATTTAACAACTTTGTCTTAATCTCATCTGCACATACCATGAGTATCATGGTAATACCTAACCCTACTTCTTAAGTAAGATTGAGTAGGAAAGAAACTAAGTTTAGATCATTCACCATATATCGTTCTTTCCATATCAATCCTTACCATCTCTATTGAGTTATATTTTAATATCTATTATTTATCAATGTTGAGAAATCAACTATTGATTCACCCATTCTCAATCTATCAAACTCTTGATCATAACACAGTTTACAATTAAGTGTCTATAAAGAAACAACTAAGAAGAGGTAAATAGTGATGCTAGTTTTAGAAATCATCTATAGGATGGGAATGATTGAAGAGAATCCAATCCATAGGATAATTGATGTAGCTAAATCACTCCTAAATAAATAGAAGAATTATTTATATCATCTAATTATATGGTGGTTAAGAAGATTACAAGGATAAACCCTGAAGATAGTTACCAGTAGTAATTCCATTAGACCAAGTGGGCATAATCCATGAATAACAGCCTTAATCCAATTAAATATACGAAGAAAATAATTCCAATACAATTGTAAGGTTGTATTGCTAAAGCCTTCATTAGCCAATTGGAAATCTAAGCTAAAAATGATTAAAGGATTATAATGATCATACTTGCTCACCAAGATTAGATACTTATATCTAGTATAAGTGACATTGGTGGGTAGAACAGGATTGAAACCCTAGCATAGGTAAGTTATCCTAGAGTAGTTATTAAAGGTCACATTAAGATAATGTGAGGTTAAAGTAGGAGTATTAGGGTAAAGGGAATGTTGGATAGTATGATTAAATTAAAGCTAGTATGGCATGGAGTTATGGAAGTAATTTTATCCATCTTAAAGGATAGTAAACTTTAAATAAAGGTAGATGGATGATTAAGGAAGATTGTGAGTGGAGTTTGGAAGAACTACTTGTGGGATTAAAGATTATCAACAGTAGAGAAGTGGATATAACCAAGAATGGATATGAGGAAACTATAAAAGCTTCAATGTCAAGCTCACTGGATTCATCCATGAGTTTAGAAGAATAAAAGGTGAATAAGAACATTCTTATGAAATAAAGCCCATCATGTTAACCATGATGATGGATAGAAAGAAGTAGTATATCTAGGAAAGGAATTCCTTAAATTAGAAATCCAGGATTGTGAATAATGGAAAATAGACATTCCTGGTAAACACTCAACTCTAAATCTTAAACCAAATATAATATCCATTTCAGGTTATTGACCCATCATCTTATATCTATATCACTTTATAAGAATATTTTCCTATAGCAAATCACATAAGTACATCCCTGTTAATTCCAATCAACATAACTATATGTACTTAGGAATATCCTTACCAATTCCTTTATGAAACATCCTAAATATAAATTTCTATTTTAAAAGGATGATGTCGTCAAATATCACAAACAAAAGCCAATATGATTAGTTATTAGATATTTACTCACAGTAACAAGGGAATATAAGTAAATCAAGCACCCTAAAATTCTTTGTTTATCATAATAGAATATATACATTGCCATATTAATTTCTTTTATATTCTATACATCAAATAATAATATAGGATCATTTTACATATAAAAATTTCTATTCAAAATATGAGCCAACTAGAGTTAAGTTTTATAAACAAATAAGAATATATCTTTTAATAAATCCATGGTTAAAAGTGGAAAGATTAATAATAAGAAAAGCTTCTACAAAATATTAAAAGGGGTTTATGTAAAGAAAATAAAAGAAATATAAAACATTATATAATAAAAGTTCACAAATGATACTAAATATATTTCAGTATTACTACAATTATCCAGCAAATAAATTCTACAAAGAAAAGTTCAAAATTAAGATTATATACAAATCTGAAAAGGAAAACAGAAATTAGAAAAAATGGAAAACAAATAAAAAACAAGACCTGGCCGTGGCCAACTCCTACCTTCTTATCTGTTGCCCTGTGCAGCCCACAAAGGCCCAATAACCAGCCCAACTCATTCTCTCCTGTGACTGACGAGTGGGGCCAGGGAAGGACTGCGGGTTGAGAGGAAAGAAACGCCAGGGGGTTATTTGCAAAATAGCACGTCGTCGTCTTCCTCCAGCTAGAAGCAACTCGGTGGCGAGGCCGAGGCCGTCCGCCATCGTCCTTGCGCCAAGATCAACGCCGCCGTTGCCAGAAGAGGATAAGGAGGCCACCGCGACGTCCCTGCTCGTCCTCATCCCCATTCCCCCCTCTGAACCCTCTCTACCTCGTTTCCCCAACCATGCCGAGAACCCTAGCTCGGAGGTGAGCCGCAGCCGGTGATTCCGTGCTCTCGCCTCGGCCAGATAAGACCACGGTTGAGGCCGCCGTGCTCTTCTCGTTCGATTGCCCCAACTTGCACCTGCGGAGGAGGCGTAAATCGACCCAATCGCACCCTCGGTTCCCGACGCTGTTCGTTAACCTCACCGTCGTCTCCGACCGCGCCTCGCCAAATCAAGCACACTATCACGTTCCTGGTGAGTCACTGAGTCTCCTAGAATGCGCCGATGCCTTTGTTTGATTCCTAGATCCATGCCACCGTAATCACCCGCAAGCACCACCGCATACGCTCGTCGTCGTTTGCCCTCCGATGACCAAAAACCAGCGGCGCCACCACTATCTTACTCGCCTTGCTGCTCTGGTTCAAACAAGCCCATGAACACCCGCTCACTCGCACGCTACTGCTCTCCTCCTCGTCGTCTGCCATGCCACCAGCGAGGTGACATCATAGTGAGATCACCCTGGCCACGTCAACGTGTTTGACCAGTCTTTGTCTCGCGTGGTTGATGACATGGCCTTGGGCCCATATATCATTGTCTGGGGGTAGCAAACCAGTCAGTAACAAATACATTCTTTAACCTGTGCGCTGAGGTGGCCATAGACCCACTGGTCAGTGACTTAGGCCCAGTTCTTTTGGCGGCTTCTCCCAGAAGTTGCCCTACCCCCAGCTTCCTGGGGAAGCCGGTTCAAAAAATTTGCGAGGCTTTCAAATTTGTTTAGACTTAACTATTTTGGAAGCCTCGCAAAATTTTTAGACCAGCTTCTCCAGGAAGCTGGGGGAGGACGGCTTCTCGAAGAAGCCCCAAAAAGAACTGGGCCTTAGGCTAGCTGTGGATGCGGTGTAAAAAGTTATTTCCTGTTTAAGAAATAAATAAAATGTTATAAATTCAAATAATAATATTCCAGAAATCAAATAAATGATTAAATCTTGTTTAATTAATAACTTTTGATTTATAATTCAGAAAAATGTGTATAATATATGAAAATCTGTAGAAAATAAAATCTACAACTTAAACTTATTATCAAATATTATTTTGATGATTATTTAAACAATTATGGTTTAATAAGAATTTTAAAAGAAATCAAACTTAGATAATTCATATTCCAATAATGGTAAATATTAGAAATATGAATAAAATACCAAAAAGCTTAGAAAAATAAAGACTATAATTTAAAACTATAATCATGCATTATTATTTCACTTACTTAAATATTTATTATTTATTAAGTATTTTTAAAGTGTTAAATCTATTAAAGGTCATATCTTAATATTTATAAATCACAAAAACAAATATAATATACCAAAATGATCACAAAAAGAATATCTACATGTTAAAAAATATAATATTCCACTTTTGAAATAATTGAAATTCAAATATTTTAATAAGCCAAATTTAAGCTTATTTACTTAATTAATAATTCATATAAGGATAAATAAAATTTGTTAATATTCCTAAAATAAGTCAATTAAATATAATAAATAGTATTAATTTTAAATGTTAATAATATGAAGCCATAATGGTTTAAAACATTATTAATACCTTTTTATTAAATTATCTTCAACCTTAAGTGAAGATTATATTCTAAAAGGATTCCTATTCATAATAAAAAAACTTAAAGAACAATTTGTAAATAAATCAAATCCTTTCTATCTACTTTAACCACCAGATTACAAAAACTACCACCACACTATATTAAATCTATAAGTAGTTAAGTAATATTATATCTTGGTTTATAAACTATAACCACTCATCTATAAAAATGTAAATGATATTACTCTAAACCACTACACCAAGTAAAAGTATAACCATTCTTAAGTAACCTTAAGGAAACATTACCAGGTACACAAGATACAAATATCATAAGCATTATACTTTCAAACTATCTTTGTTTTAAAGTTAACTTTAGTCTACAAGAATCTAAATATAACACTATACGCATTATTATATGTTTTATAGTTAACTTTGGTCTGAACTAGTTGAGTGATAAAGCATCTCAAGCCAAAACTATTCAAGAAAACACAAATAACATCGACCACCACTAACTAACCACAAAGATTGTTTAAACCTTAGAAAAAGAATCTTTTCTTTAAAAGTTATTCATTTTGCTACTTCAGACAATATATGACAAATAATCAAGATCATATTACTTCATACTTCACTCGTATACCTAGGAGCAATAACACTTAAGCTATTTATAAGTGACTCTACTTCTAAAGTAAAGTTTGGAGATAAACTATTAAAGTGTAAACAATTTTGAATAGCATTTCATGGATATATATTTTATTGTTGCATAAATATGTGTTGTTCACACACGCACTCACAAGCCCTAATAAGAAGCACAAATATAAAACTCATCTAAAAGTACAAACACATTTCAAAGACATCATTTCTAGTATCCAAACTGATGGGGATGCGCCTACCGGGGTATACCCAGCAGGACGTTTCCGACTGGCCCAAGACCTGGCGAGTGGGCCTGCAAGACGGCGACTGGATCAAAGCCCAGTGAGGACCCAAGTGACTGGAAGCTAAAGGCCCAAGCGAGTAGATAGGCCCAGTCGGATTAGGTTAAACGAGTACCGAAGCTTTAACTGATTCGGTTGAGATATGTAAACCCTAAGGGAGGTGAGCCTATATAAACCTCCCTGCAGGGCGTGTAGAGATACGTTCCATCATACACCCAAGAGACTCGCCGCCTAGCCGCCGAGCTCGCCCATTGTACCACCTTTATAATACAATTTAGCAGGAGTAGGTCTTTACCCTCCGGGGGGGCGAACCTGGGTAAAGCTTGTGTCTCCGCCCTCATATCACACTGCAGATAGCTGGCCGCCCTTGCCCCTCGTTCTACTACTCGCTGCCGATTGCAGCATCTGCCGTGACCATTCCCACGACAGTGGCGCCCACCGTGGGGCCTGGCCGGTCCGGCCGGTGTTCTGCGGCGAGATCCAATCTGCCCATCGACGAGACGGTCGCCACCGGCTGCATGATAGCGATCGGCGAGATGCTCCAAATCTTGTCGAGCAGCTAGGTACCGGCGGCGCGACCCGTCACGCATAGCGTGATCCTGCCGGTCGGCACGATCAGCCTCTTCGTCGGCCTCACCGACGTCATCGTCTCGGAGGACTCGGCTCGCATCCGCGAGTCGCCGCCACGCGATCGGCTCTCCGAGAGCCAGATCCGCATGATCCATCACCTCGCCTTTGAGTACGACTCGGCCCACAGCGACGTGGCCGAAAACTCAGCGGCCGCAGAAGACGCGGCCCTCAACAATGACGCCGACTCGGAGACCCCGGCGTCACTCGCCGGGTCCATCACCGCGGCTTCACCCGCGGGCTCCATCACCCAGGTCTCCAACGTGGGAGACTTCGAGCACCCCTCCATCCTCGGGATCTTTGAATTCGACTCCGGATCAGAAAACTCCGCCGACCTCCGCGACGGAACCGGTCGCCACGCCGCGACCTACATGGCGACCGGCACCGAGCCGCCGGAGGACCCCTTCTCCACCCCAATCCCTCCTAACGCCATGGCGACGGAGGTCGAGGAACTCCGCCTGAAACTGGCGGAGGCGGTGCGCAAGGAACAAGCCGAGCGCGAAAATTTTCGCCGAGCGGTGTGACGCCAGAAATATCGCGCTACCATCAGTAGCGGATCAGGTCGCGCCTGAACCCCACCGTTCAGGGGCGCGCCCTGAACTTCGACGACGAAAACGACCTGGCCCGCGTGGCCGACCACGCGATCTGCGAGAACGCGGCACCAGGAGGAAGCGCCCGACCCCCGCCAGGGTCGACGGCGATGGGCGCCCCACCTCCACCCAACCACACACCTCCCAGGGACCAGCCGCGGATAGTAGTCTCCTCACAGGAGCGAGACGCAAACGGCCACCCACTGTTCTCCACCCCGATGGACAACCTCGTGGCAGGGCGAGCAGCAGCCGACAACATCACGGCCACAGGCGACGGTGCCCTACAGATCCAGTACGTCAGGGCCCTGCTCGCAAAGGCCGTCGAGCAGCAAAACGCGGGCTCCGACTCGTAGGGTCGAGTATACTCGCGTTCTTCGGGAAGCAGAGCGGCCTCAAGCGACCGCCCAGTGGCAGCAAACACCCTCAACTGCCCGCCACCGGAGCCATTGCAGCTCCAACACCGACCCGCGAATGCGGCACTCTCCACCAACGACCCCAGGCCAGCGACCAACTTCGTCGCCACCAACGGTCAACCCATCGACGCCCGCACTCACATCATCAACAACCAAAGCTGGCGCGCACGCCAGCTCGATGACCTGCGACACACCCTGACCAATCGCCGCCACGGCGAGCCCATGGGGTCGCTCAGTCGACTCGGCCCCAAGTGCTTCGGACCAATGATCCGAGGCGAGAAGTATCCTCCCAACTTCAAGGCGCCGAAGGAGATAGAAAAGTACGACCCCTCGTACGACCCCGCCATTTGGCTCGATACATACCTCATGGCGATGGGGATCGCAGGCCACACCGACCTGCTAGCCGCCCGTTACCTCCCCCTGATGATGGAGGGGACGTGCAGGCAGTGGATCAACACCCTCCCCAGATGCGATCGACCGGGAGGAGATGCGCGATGCCTTCGTCAGGCACTTCGAGTGCTCCTACACCCGCGCCACCACCATCGAGGACCTGGAGCGATGCGTCCAGGGACCCCGCGAGTCGATCCACTACTGGGTCCAACGGTGGCAAGAACTCTGGTAAAACGCGGTCGGCATCCACCCTGACACCGCGATCCACTGCTTCAAGACCTCGTGCCGCTACGAGCCCCTGGTCGCCAAGCTCAAGCGACACTCTCGCACACTCGACAACATCCCGGACCTCCTCGAGATCGCCAAACGGTACGCGGAGGAAGATCCAAACCAGGAAACTGACGACGAGTCAGGAGGTCAACGTCGCACGAGCGGCAACGACAGTGGACGGCGGTCCGACCTACGCTACAGCAACACTCGCCTCACCGGCAAGCGCCGCAGTGACGGGCGAGTCGACTTCGTCGCCAACGCCGGGCACGCACAACACGATCCCAAGAGCTTCCGCCGCGATGGAGGACAACGCCGCAACGGCGGCAACTACAAGGCCAAGCCAAGGTTCGACCCCGTGGCCCTCCTTAACCAACCGTGTGCATTTCATAGCAGGGAAGGGAAGCCCGCAACGCACACAACCGCCGACTTCCACACCCTTAGGGAGATCGAGAAGGCACGGTGAGCACGGGAGGACCCCGACAACGACCTGCCAAACGGTAGAAAATTCGGCAAAGTGGCCGAATCGCTCCATACCTTCACAGGCTTCAACACGAAGCGCGAAAAGAAGGTCATCGCCCGCGCCGTCGCCGTCAACACGGTGGCCCAGATGGACGTTCCCCAGTTCCTCAACTGGTCGGAGCAACCCATCACCTGGAGCCGCCAAGACCACTCGCCACGCATCGAGTACCCAGGTCGAGTCGCCCTGGTAGTCAAGCCTAAGGTCGGCGACTACTGGCTCCCCAAGATGTTGATGGACGGCGGTAGCTCCATCAACATCCTGTACCTGGACACCTTCAGGAGGCTGCGGCTCCCGCAGTCGATGATCGAGACGACCCACACCACGTTCCATGGCATCGTCCCCGGTCGGAAAGCGTACCCGATCGGCAAGGTCACGCTGCCAGTCACCTTCGGCACACCAGCAAACTTCCGCACCGAGCGGATCGTCTTCGAGCTGGTGCCCTTCGACCTACCATCGCTGCCCCGGGCGCCAGGCGTTCGCCAAGTTCATGGCAGCACCCCACTACGCGTACAACGCGATGAAGCTCCCTGGGCCATGCGGCGTCATCACCATCAACGGCGACCCCGACATGGCCGCCGAGTGCGAGGCCAAAGGAGCCGAACTCTCTAACGCCGTCATCGCGGCGGAGACCAACCACGCCGATGAACTCGCCAAGTACGCGAGCAGGGTCAACAACGACGAGCCCACCATACTTAAGAAGCCCAACTCGGAGGGCGCAAACACCTCAACCTTCGAGGCAACGACTCACACCCGCACCGTCGAGCTGGTCCCAGGCGACTCCAGCTAGACGGTGACGATCGGGACGGGCATGAGCCCAGCATAGGAAGGCACGCTCATCGAGTTCCTCCGTG
Organism: Avena longiglumis; assembly: GCA_030063025.1. Classification (NCBI taxonomy): domain Eukaryota; kingdom Viridiplantae; phylum Streptophyta; class Magnoliopsida; order Poales; family Poaceae; genus Avena; species Avena longiglumis. The sequence goes on from CP125979.1 coordinate 230,108,064, forward strand.
AGAACAGGGACATCTTTGCATGGAAGCCTTCTGACATGCCTGGTGTCCCTAGGGAGCTCGCTAGCACAAGCTAAACGCCGACCCCAAAGTGCGACCTGTCAAACAGTCGCTGCGGCCCTTCAATGAAGAGCGCCGCCGAGCAATCGCCGAGGAGGTGCAGCGTCTACTCGCTGCAGGCTTCATCCGGCCAATCAAGTACTCCAAGTGGCTGGCAAACCCAGTCCTGGTCGAGAAGAAGAACGGAACCTGGAGGATGTGTATTGACTACACAAACTTAAACAGCGCCTGCCCAAAGGAGCAGTTCGTCCTCCCGCGGATCGACCAAGTAATCGATTCCACCGCGGGCTCGGAGTCGCTATGTTTCCTCGACGCCTACTCTGGGTACAACCAGATCAAAATGGCTGTCGAAGACGAGGAGAAGACGGCGTTCATCACGCCATTCGGAGCCTTCTGTTACACCGCCATGACCTTCGGCCTCAAGAACGCCGGGGCGACCTACCAGCGGTGCATGCAAGAGTGCCTCGCGAGCTAAATTGGCTGCAACATCCACATCTACATCGACGATGTGGTTGTAAAGTCCGCTCGCCAGGGTGACCTACTCGCCGACCTGGCGGAAACATTCGCCAACCTGCGAAAATACAAGATAAAGCTTAACCCAGGCAAATGCACCTTCGGTGTACCAGCAGGACAACTACTGGGGTAAGTCGTCTCCAAGCGAGGGATCGAGGCAAACCCCCCGAAAATCGACACGATCGCCCGGCTCGGCAAAACCGAGTGCCTGCGTGACGTCTAGAAACTGGCAGGGTGAGTAGCGGCTCTCAGTCGCTTCATCCCGCGCCTGGGCGAAAAGGCGATGCCCCTATACCGCCTGATGCGAAAGAACCCCACCTTCCAGTGGGACAAGGAGGCGGATGACGCGCTACGCGACCTCAAGAAGGTGCTACTCGCCGCTCCCCTACTCGCCGCCCCCGCTGACAAAGAATCCATGCTGGTTTACGTCGCGGCTTCCGAACGCGTCGTCAGCGCCGTCATGGTCGTCGAGCAACTACAGGAAGGAAAGGAGCGCCCAGTACAGCGACCGGTGTACTACATCAGCGAGGTCCTTACCGAGTCGTGCCAGCGGTACCCGCAGTACCAAAAGCTGGTATACGCGGTCTTCAGAGCTCAGCCGCCAGACTACTTCCAGGAGCACCCGATCACGGTCGTCTCCTCAGCACCACTGCAAGACATCATCCGCAACCGCGAGGCGACCGGGCGGGTCGCCAAGTGGGCCGTCGAGATCGGCGTCCACAACATCAAATACGGGCCACGAAAAGCGATCAAGTCGCAGGACCTAGCAGACTTCATCGCCGATTGGGAAGAGGCCCAGCTACCATACCTCCATTACTTGAGCCTGCACTTCGACGGCTCCAAGAACGCGGACGGCGCAGGCGCAGGGTGAAGGGTTTCGCGGCATAGTAAATCAAAATTTTCTACGGATGCAAATAGAGGGAAAGCCAAGATCTAATCTAGGAGATGCAATCAACGAGAGAGATTGGATTAGATTAGATCTTCATACCCTTGAAGATTCGCACAGCGGAACGTTCGTCGGAACGTGGGTGATGTAGTCGTACTCGCTTCTCCTCCTCGCGATCCGATCCGATCCGATCTAGCACCACAAGTGGCGGTGCCTCCGTGAGATGCACACGTGCAGCACCTCGACGTCTCCTCCTTCCTCGGACCAGCAAGTATGGTGGAGAGATAGATTGGATCTACAACACGACGGCGTGGTGTATATGGTGGAGAATTTCTGCAGAAGGCCGCCACAAACAAGCGGAGGGAGAGAGGAAAGCTAGCAAGGCGGCTAGGGTTTGGAGGAGAGGTGTGGGGTTGGTGCTCCCCACCCCTCTTTATATAGAGGGGGTGCCCTAGCCCTCCCCAAGCCCAAAGGATAAGGAGTGGGGGCATGGACTCTCCTCTTCTAGAAACCCTATCTCTAGTTTAAACGATTTAAACTCTAGGATCGGTTGGGCCCTATGGGGCCTTGTGCCCCTGGCCCAATGCGCCAGGACACTCCCTCATAGGCCCATGCCCTCCCCGGAAGGTGGGGCCACGTTGGTCCCCTTCCGAAGGTTCTAGAAGCTTCGGTACAATACCGATTAACCTAACAATTCCGAACTCCAAAACTGATCGCCTTATATGAATCTTATTCTCCGGACCATTCGGAACCTCTCGTGATGTCCCGGATCCCATCCGATACTCGAACAAAAATTCATAAACCAATTATCCAATCTATCCTAGTCGAGATACGTTAAGTGTGTGACCACAGGGGTTCGAGAATATGCGACATGATCTTCTATCAATAATCAACAGGGTCTGGGCACCCATATTTACTCACACATTCATCGATGATCATATTGGATGAACCACGATGCCGTGATTCAATCAATCCCATATATATATTCCCTTCGTCTCGCGATATTTTACTTGCCCGAGATTCGATCGTTTGCACCGTCATACCTAGTTCAATCTCGCTCACGGCAGTACTTTACTGCTCCGTAATCCTATATCACTTTGTGATTAACTCCTTAACCACATGCTTGCAAGCGTGTTGATATCGACACGAGTGGGCCCAAGTATATCTCTCCGACTTGGGAGGGACAAATTCCATCTCGATACATACAACCCAATGACTTTTCCGATCACCGAGAGACACCTTTATGATCACCCTCTCATAGGATGACGTTTGATGACCTCAAAGCTTTCTTCCGTACCGTGGGAGTTGCATTATCTCATGGTCTAAGGAATACAATATTTAACATAGGAAAAGCTTCAAAAGATGAACACGATGAACGATCTAATTGCTTCGCTTAGTTTGGTCATCCATCATATCATTCTCCCAATGATATGATCTCATTATCAATTGACAACTCATGTCTATGGTTAGGAAACCTTAACCATCATTGATCAATGAGCTAGTCCTTAGAGGCGCATAGGACACGGTGTTGTTCACAAACCACACAAGTATTAATGTTTTCGCTTAATACAATTCTAGCATGGAATATAAACTTTATCATGAACAAGAATTATAATAATAACATCTTTATTATTGCCTCTAGGGCATAATTCCAATAGTCTCCCACTTGCACTAGAGTCAATAATCTAGTTTACATCCGCAACAATCTCACACCCATGGCAATCGAGGTGTTGATCATGTTTTACACGTGGAAGAGGTTTAGTCAATGGATCTGCGACATTCGATCCGTATGTACTTTGCTAATCTTCAGATCTCCATCCGCTATATAATCTCGGATTATATGAAACTTGCGTTGATATGCTTGGTCTTTGGATGATATCTTGGTTCCTTAGCGAGTGCTATGGCGCCGGTGTTGTCACACAATATCTCCAGTGGGTCCAATGCACTTGGAACCACGCCAAGCTCAGTGATGAAGTTTCTGATCCAAACTCCTTCACTTGACGCTTCTGCAGCAGCCATGTATTCCGCTTCTACTGTAGATCCCGCGATCACGCTTTGCTTGCAGCTTCTCCAGCTCACAGCTCCTCCATTCAAAATATAAACGTATCATGTCTGATATTTAAAATCATCCTTGTCGGTGTCGAAACTAGCATCGACGTAACCTTTTACGACAAGCTGTTCATCACCCCCATAGACTAAGAACATTTCTTTAGTTCTATTTAGGTACTTTAGGATGTTCTTCACTGTCCAATGTTCCACTCGGATCACTTTGATATCTCGTCAAACTAAGAGCATTGGACACATCCGGTCTAGTACACAAGATGGCATACATGATGGAACCTATGGCCGAGGCATAAGGCACTTTTCTCATAGCTTCCCTATCATTTCATCAGAATGGACACTGAGCCTTGCTCAATATCTTACCTGACAACATAGGCACTGAACCTTTCTTTGCCTTATCCATTCGGAACCTTTTCAGAACTTTGTCTAGGTATGTACTCTGGCTTAAAGCTATCAGGCGTCTTTGTCTATCTCTATAGATCTTGATGCCCAATATATAAGCAGCTTCACCTAGGTCTTTCATTGAAAAACACTTGTTCAAATAACTCTTCACATCGTTAAGAATGTTAATGTCATTTCCAATAATCAATATGTCATCCACATATAGTACCAAAAATGTCACCGAGCTCCCACTCACTTTCTTGTAGATACAAGCTTCGTAGCAAATTGGAACAAATCCAAAGCTCTTGATCACTTGATAAAAACGAAGGTTCCAACTCCGAGATGCTTGCTTCAGTCCATAAATGGAACGCTGAAGTTTTCATACTTTATCGGCATCCATAGGATCGACAAAACCTTCAGGTTGCATCATATACAACTCTTCATCAATGTTGCCATTGAGGAACGCAGTCTTGACATCCATCTGCCATATTTCATAATCATGAAACGCAGCAATTGCTAATAAAATCCGAATGGACTTAAACATCGCTACGGGAGAGAAAGTCTCATCGTAGTCAACACCTTGAACTTGTCGAAAACCTTTCGCGACAAGCCGTGCTTTATAGACGGTAACATTACCATCCGCGTCCGTTTTCTTCTTGAAAATCCATTTGCACTCAACGGCCTTTCGGTCACTAGGAGGGTCCACCAAAGTCCATACTTGGTTTTCGCTCATGGATCCCAATTCGGATTTCATGGCGTCTAGCCATTTCTCAGAGTCTGGGCTCATCATCGCATCCTCATAGTTCTTAGGTTCACTATCTTCTACCAACAAGACATTCAAGACAGGGTTGCCGTACTACTCAGGAGGGGCACGCGACCTTGTCGACCTGCGACGTTTAGTAGCAGCATCGTCCGAAGCTTCATGATCCTTGTCATTAGCGTCCTCTATCACAGCAAAGTGCACCTTTGGAACAATTTCAGGTGCTGCGCTACTCTCCAATTCAAGAGAAGGTTCAATAACCTCGTCTAGCTCTACTTTCCTCCCACTCACTACTTTCGAGAAAAACTCCTTCTCAAGAAAGGAACCGTTCTTTGCGACAAACACTTTGCCTTCGGTTCTGTGATAGAAGGTATACCCAATAGTTTCCTTAGGGTATCCTATGAAGATGCATTTCTCCGCTTTCGGTTCGAGCTTGTCCGGCATCAACTTCTTGACGTGAGCTTCGCATCGCCAAACTTTAAGAAACGACAACTTAGGTTTAGCACCAAACCACAGTTCATACGGTGTCGTCTCAACGGATTTAGATGGATCCCTATTTAAAGTGAATGGAGCGGTTTCTAATGCATAACCCCAAAATGATAACGGCAAATCAGTAAGAGACATCATTGATCGGACCATATCTAATAGGGTTCGATTCGCTGCTCGACACACCATTGCGCTTGTGGTGTTCGGATGGCGTGAGTTGTGAAACGATTCCACTTGCTTTAAGATGCGTGAGAAAATCATAACTCAAATATTCACCTCCACGATCGGATCGTAGAAACTTAATCTTTACATTACGATGGTTCTCCACTTCATTCTGAAATTCCTTGAACTTTTCAAATGTTTCAGATTTATGTTTCATTAAATAGATATACCCATATCTACTTAAGTCATCGGTAAAAGTGAGGAAATAGCGATATCCACCGCGTCAAACACTCATCGGTCCGCATACATCGGTATGTATGATTTCCAACAAGTCCGTTGCTCGCTCCATCATACCGGAGAACGGGGTTTTGATCATCTTGCCCATGAGGCATGGTTCGCATGTGTCAAATGATTCAAAATCAAGAGACTCCAAAAGTCCATCAGAATGGAGTTTCTTCTTGCGCTTTACTCCAATATGACCTAGACGACAGTGCCACAAATAAGTAGTATTATCACTATCTACTTTGCATCTCTTAGCCTCAATGTTATGGATGTGTGTTTCATCCCTTTCAAGATTTAGAAGAAATAAACCATTTACAAGAGGTGCATGACCATAAAAGATGTTAATCATATAAATAGAACAACCATTATTCTCCGATTTAAATGAATAACCGTCTTGCAATAAACACGATCCAGAAATAATGTTCATGCTCAACGCAGGCACATAATAACACTTATTAAGGTTTAAAACTAATCCCGAAGGTAAAACTAAGGAGAGCGTGCCGACGGCCATCACATGAACTCTTGATCCGTTGCCAACGCGCATCGTCACCTCATCCTCGCAGTCGCCGTCTATTCCGTAGCTCTGCTTCGAGTTACAAATATTAGCAATCGAACCGTATCAAATACCTGCACTACAATGAGAGCTAGTAAGGAAAACATCAATAACATGTATATCAAATAGACCTTTGATGGTGCCAGCCTTGTCCGCTAAGTACTTGGACGGTTGTGCTTCCAAAGGACCCTTTTCCTTGCAATAGAAGCACTCAAGGTCGGGCTTAGGACCAGACTTGAGCTTCTTCTCAGGGCATTGCGCTTGTCACGCCTTCTTGAAGGGTTTCTTTGCTCCCTTACCTTTCTTAAAGGAGGGCTTGTTGACCATCAACACATGATTATCCTTCTTGATGTCCACCTCTGCAGCCTTCAGCTTTGCGAAGAGCTCGGTGATCGTATCAGTGGAACCAATCTGATTATGAGTCACTACAAAACTTTTGTAGCTGGGAGGGAGTGATTGCAGAACCCTGTCAATCTTGAGCTCCTCTGCAATCGTGGATTCCAGTTTCTCAAGACGTTGAGTGTAGCCCTACATCTTTATGGCGTGCTCACTAACGGAACTCCCTTCCTCCATCTTACAGTTAAAGAACTTCTCGGAGATCTCATATCTCTCAGAACGGGCCTGAGTCTGAAACATGGTTTTCAGCTCCTCGAGAATCTCGAAGGGCCCGGGATACTCTTCAAAACGATTTTGAAGCTCCGGTTCCATAGCAAACAACATGGTGCTCTTAATCACACCATAATCATCTTTGCGCGACTGATAGACAGCTTTCTCATCAGCCGGCGCAGTAGCAGCAGGGGGTCACCTAACGCTTTCCCAAGGACATAGTCCTTTTGTCCGCCATGTAATGATTCTTAGATTGCGGAACCAATTGGTGAAGTTAGACCCATTGTTTCTAAGCTTTTCCTTCTCAGAAAACGTTGAAGTTGAAGTTGGACTTGGCCATGTGATCTACTGATTTGCAAGTACAATTTAGACTATGTTCATGATAAATAGTTCAATTTAATCAAATTACTAGATGAACTCCCACTAAATTCAACACCCCTCAAGTTGTTTAGTGAACACGATCCAAATTCACCACACCTAATCCGATCATCACGAGAAGAGATGTGGTTTCAATGGTGGACAACAAAGTGTCGATCATATCACTCATATGACTCATGCTTAACCTTTCGGTTCTTGTGTTCCGAGGCCATGTCTGTACATGCTAGGCTCGTCAAGCTAGACCCAAGTATTTCTGCGTGTGCAAAACTGGCTTGCACCCGTTGTATGTGAGCGTAGAGTCTATAGCACCCGATCATCACGTGATGCTTGGACACGACGAACTTTTGCAACGGTGCATACTTGGGGAGTACACAGTTTTTATATTGATCTTTAAGTGAGGAATCATCTTATAATGCTACCGTCGCGATCTAAGCATAATAAGATACATAAAGGGATAAACATCACATGCATATAACTTTATGTGACATGGTATAGCCAATCCTCGCGCAATGATCTCCATCTTGTGCGTTCCGGCATGATCTCCATCACTCCACCATGATTGCCTCCACCACGAATAGCAACTACAACTATTGCTAACTACTTAGCGATAAAGTAAAGCTATTACATGGCGTATAAGAAGTTGACTCATGGGTCATACACAATTATAAAGACAACCATATGGCTCTCGCGGTTGTGTACTCATCGACATGCAAGTCGTGAAACATTACAAAACATGATCATCGCATACAATATATACATCACATCTTGGGCCATACCATATCACAGAAAACACTCCCTGCAAAAACAAGTTAGACGCCTCTACTTTGTTGTTGCATGTCTTACGTGGCTTATGGGAGTAGATGCTAAGAACGATTCTTACCTACGGAAAGTCAAAACGGTGATATTATGGTTGCCAAACTCCGGTGTTAATCCCATGACAACTATAGTGAGAGAAACTGACATCCACCAGCCGCATGTGTGGAACAAGCCACACGTCAAGTGCGGAGCCGGTCTCGCGAACGACGTCGCGTAAGGTTGGCCTGGACCGCTTCAATCTCACTATCCCGCGTCATAAGAAGAACACAAACAAGAGGCTTGCAACAGAAAACATCAACGCCCGCAACAACCATGTTGCGTTCTACTCGTGAAACACATCTACACATAGATCTAGCTCGATACATCTGAAGGGTTTCGCGGCATAGTAAATCAAAATTTTCTATGGATGCGAACAGAGGGAAAGCCAAGATCTAATCTAGGAGATGCAATGAACGATAGAGATTGGATTAGATCTTCATACCCTTGAAGATTTGCACAGCGGAACGTTCGTCAGAACGTGGGTGATGTAGTCGTACTCGCTTCTCCTCCTCGCGATCCGATCCGATCCGATCTAGCACCACAAGTGGTGGTGCCTCCGTGAGATGCACACGTGCAGCACCTCGACGTCCCCTCCTTCCTCGGACCAGCAAGTATGGTGGAGAGATAGATTGGATCTACAACACGACGGCGTGGTGTATATGGTGGAGAATTTCTGCAGCAGGGCTTCGCCTACAAACAGTCGGGAGGGAGAGAGGAAAGCTAGCAAGGCGGCTAGGGTTTGGAGGAGAGGTGTGTGGGGTTGGTGCGCCCCCACCCCTCTTTATATAGAGGGGGGGGGGCGCAGCCCTATCCCCTCCCCAAAGCCCAAAGGATAATGAGTGGGGGGCATGGACTCTCCCCTCTTCTAGAAACCCTATCTCTAGTTTAAACGATTTAAACTCTCTAGGATCGGCTGGGCCCTATGGGGCCTTGTGCCCCTGGCCCAATGCGGCCCGAACACTCCCTCATAGACCCATCCGAGACTCCGAAAAAAAATTCATAAACCAATTATCCAATCTATCATAGCGTCGAGATACGTTAAGTGTGTGACCCTGCGGGTTCGAGAATATGCAGACATGATCTTCTATCAATAATCAACAGCGGGGTCTGGGCACCCATATTGACTCCCACACATTCATCGATGATCATATCGGATGAACCACGATGCCAGGATTCAATCAATCCCATATATATATTCCCTTCGTCTCGCGATATTTTACTTGCCCGAGATTCGATCGTCGCATCCGTCATACCTAGTTCAATCTCGCTCATAGCAAGTACTTTACTGCTCCGTAATCCGATATCACTTTGTGATTAACTCCTTAACCACATGCTTGCAAGCGGTGTTGATATCGACACAAGTGGGCCCGAAGTATATCTCTCCGACTTGGGAGGGACAAATTCCATCTCGATACATACAACCCAACAGATACTTTCCGATCACCTAAGAGACACCTTTATGATCACCCTCTCATAGGATGACGTTTGATGACCTCAAAGCTTTCTTCCGGTACCAGGGAGTTGCATTATCTAATGGTCTAAGGAATACAATATTTGACATAGGAAAAGCTTCGCAAAGATGAACACGATGAAACGATCTAATTGCTTCGCTTAGTTTGGGTATGTCCATCATATCATTCTCCCAGTGATATGATCTCATTATAAATTGACAACTCATGTCTATGGTTAGGAAACCTTAACCATCATTGATCAATGAGCTAGTCCTTAGAGGCGTACCAGGGACACGGTGTTGTTCACAAACCACACAAGTATTAATGTTTCCGCTTAATACAATTCTAGCATGGAATATAAACTTTATCATGAACTAGAATTATAATAATAACATCTTTATTATTGCCTCTAGGGCATAATTCCAACACAGGGATCGTGCTAACTTCACCGAAGGGTGACAAGCTCCGCTACGTCCTCTGCCTCGACTTCACACCCTGCACCAACAACATGGCCGAGTACGAGGCCTTGCTCCACGGCATGCGAGCTGCCAAGGAGATGAATGTCAACCGCCTACGCTGCTACGGAGACTCCTACCTCGTCGCGGGGCAAAATCACTGGCACCTGTGACGCCATCTCCCCCACCATGGCGGCGTACCGCCAAGCAATGGATAAGCTGGGCGGACACTTCACAGGCTACTCCGTCGAGTGGATCGACAGGCGGAAGAACGAGGAGGCCGACGCCCTCTCTTGCATTGGGTCGGCTCGACTCGCACCACCCGCCGGCGTCTTCCTTGACACAATAACCAAGCCGTCAGTCTCTCCCCCGAGGGAGATCGACATCGGAGTCCCATTACAGCCGGAGGCAGCCCTGGTCGCACTCGTCACCGAGCCAGACGACTGGACCAAGCCCTACGTCGCCTACCTGGAGGCCGGCACCCTGCCGGCAGACGAGACGGACGCTCGGATGATCGCCCGCCGATGCAAGTACTACACCATCATCGACGGCGAGCTCCACAAGCAAAGCGTCACCGGCGTGTTCCAACGCCGCGTCCAACCCGCCGAAGGACGCAAGATCCTCCACGATATCCACTCCGGTGACTGCGGCCACCACGCCGACGCCCGCTCTCTGGTCGCCAAGGCTATGCGGCATGGATTTTACTGGCCCACCGCACACGCCGATGCTGTTGACATTGTCCAGCGGTGCGCCGGGTGCCAGAAGTACGCCAACCAGACGCACGTGCCGAGCTCAGCGCTCACAACAATCCCCATCACCTGGCCATTCGTTGTGTGGGGCATGGACATGGTAGGCCCCTTCAAGAAGGCTCCCTCAGGCTACACCCACCTCCTGGTCGCGGTCGACAAATTCACAAAGTGGGTGGAGGCCAAGCCAGTCCGGAAATGCGACGGGAAGACCGTCACTAAATTCGTATGCGAGCTCATATATCGCTACGGGTTCCCAAACAGCATCATCACGGACAACGGCACCAATTTCGCCAAAGGAGCCATGGCCGAATTCTGCGAAGAGCACCACATCCGGCTCGACCTCGCGTCGGTCGCCCACCCGGAATCCAATGGCCAGGCGGAACGGGCCAACCAAAGCATCCTCCACGGCCTGAAGCCACGACTCCAAGTACCACTCGAACGCACCGCCGGGTGCTGGGTCGAGGAGCTGCCCTCTGTCATCTGGGGGATCCGCACCTCGGTCAACAGGTCGACAGGTTTCACCCCCTTCTTCATGGTATACGACGCCGAGGCAGTCATGCCCACCGACCTCGAGCATGACTCGCCACGGGTCATCCACTACACGGAGGCTACAAACGAACTCGCCCGCCAAGACGGAGTTGATCAACTCGACGAGGCACGTGACCTCGCTCGGTCACGCACCGCCATCTACCAGCAGGGACTCCGCCGCTACCACAGCCGGCGGGTGAAAACTCGCACCTTCCAAGAAGGCGACCTGGTGTTGCGCCTTATCCAGGACAAGAAGGGCATGCACAAGCTCTCCCCTCCGTGGGAAGGGACATTCGCCATCGGGCAAGTACTCGGCAGTGACGCCTACTACCTCATCGACGTCTGCAGGGACGGAGAACTCGACATCAAGCGACCATGGAATGTAAACCTCATACGCAAGTTCTACTCCTAGAACCCCACATATGTACTCTCCAGTCGCTATGAAATAAAAAGAACTGGTTACCGCAAATTGTGCCTACTCTCCGTGTCTTGTGCCACTCGCACTCGTAATAACAACGTCAAGCTAACCACAGAAGTCAACCTTTGGTACAGCGATCGGCACGGCTAAGTAGTGCGGTGCGAGAGCACTGAGTCACCTCAGGTCTTGCATCGTCCATGAAAAACGCCTACCCGAAGCCCCATTGGAGTCGCCCAGACCGACTGGCTCTACGAGCCAAGACAACTGCCTTCGCTTCTTACAGCGACCATGGTCCTCCGCATCCTCGACATAGCGACTCGAACGGCCAAGTACCACGCTCGGGGACTGACGACCAGTTCATCACGAGCGACTCGGGAAAAAAGCCAAGTAGGAGAGCATGCCCAGGACTCTCCACGCGACTGACCTAATGGGCCAGGCAGGAGTGACGCGCCCAAACTAACGCGCCAAGTCCTCACCCACCCTCGAGTCGCGCCTAGAACAACCAAGTACCACGCTCGGGGACTCGGCCACCCGACCCCGTTCGCGCAAGGGAAAACGGTGAACTACAGAGCGGTCAAGGGAGTCGCCCTGCGACTGGCTCTTCGAGTCCGGGCGAGTAGATCACAGTAGTAAAATATTCAAAAACAACAAACATATCACACACGAGGTAAACCCCACAAAAGGGCGGACGCGCTCGGGGACTCGTTCAAAACTCAATCACAAAACATATGAAAAATCCCAAAACAGACACGATGTCTCATTCAATAGCATGTCGCATTGTCTCAAATTACAAAACATGCCCGTACGGCGGACCTGCTACTAACGCCAAAGGGCAAACTACCCTATTCTGCAGGCTTCGACGACGACTCGCCAACACCCCCAGCGATTGCGGATGAACGGCGCATACGGGTTTTACGGGTACATCATCAGCTCACTCGCTATCGCCGCGCGGAAGGGCTGATCGACCTTGAAATCCCGGTGCGGTGGCTCAGGGTCGTTGGGCGCGACGACCGTCTCCTGGTACGGAAGGAGGTCGGCCATCGCCCAGACACGCTCGGAGTACATCGCGGCGCGGTCCGTCAACTTGAGCACCTCGGAAAGCTCCACCGCGCCAGTCGACGAAGGGTAGCCACTCGTCACATCGTCGAGGTCGAAGTCCTCCGGGAAGTGAGCAAGTCCAAGGCTAAGCGCCGTCGCTGCTCCGCGCCGAAATGCCGATCGCATCATGAATTCAACGACCGAGGGCGCCTTCTCCAAGTACTTCCACACCTCGACAAGGTCACTGGGAATTACCTCTGTGGGTGATATTTCCTGGAGGTAGGCTCGGATGCACGTCGCCGACAACGTCGCCGAGTCGACGAGCGTGGCCACACATTGCCGCGCGTCGAATGAGCTCGCCTCTTCCGCGCTATCAATGATGCGACCTGCGAGTAGAAGGCAACAATGAGTACGTCGGACATCACAAAAAAAAAGCACACGTTACTGGCAGAGGCAGATGCACTCACCAATCAACGGGAAGGCGAGATCCGTGATGAAGCGTTGAAGTGAAGTATGGTCGTCTTGAAGCCCAGCAACAAGGGCGTCCGACACTTTACGATCTTCTTCGGCGGCTGTAATGGCGGCCTTGGCTCGCCCATCAGCCGAGCTCGCTTCCTTCTTCGCCTCTCGCAGCTCGCGCTCGAGATCGGCGATCCACTTTTCATCCGAGCTTAGAGCCAATTGCGCCGTCGCCAATTCACCCGCAGGGACAAGTCCCTGGCGAGCTTCCTCCGCCTTCGCGGCAACCGCCTGAAGCCCCTTATTATTCGCTTCGACGGCGGTGGCTTCCTTCTCCGCCGGTGCCACGCCAATCGGTCAGCTGATTCACGTTGCAGACCCTGCACATCATTCAAACAGTTAGACGAAGAGAAATCCTAAGTGCCCACCCGCTGAAATTCAGCGAGTGCGCACTCGGGGACTGGCAATCAAGAAATCCTAAGTGTCCACCCGCTGAAATTCAGCAAGTGCACACTCGGGGACTGGCAATCAAGAAATTCTAAGTGCCCACCCGCTGAAAGTCAGCGAGTGCGCACTCGGGGACTGGATGCGAAAAATAATAACAAGGCGCTTAAAGAATCAGACCGCTACAAAACACCGACCTGATCCTCGGGGACTGGACATACCTGGATGGCTGCGCCAAGCATGCCATGCAGTTGTATCGCATCCACAGACGCGAGAAGAGCTGGCGTGTACCCATGACGCTGGCCGACTTCCGCATCGGCGACCCCATGTGCACGGCTCGATGGCGAAGTTCCACTCGCCGCGTCCGCTTTGGCCATGAAGCGCGGGAATGTCGCGATGGAGGCACCTGCCCCGAAGGAGGTCGGCTCGGCCATTCTAGGCGAGGGGGCGCCCTCCTTCGTGGACGCGTCCGCCTCTGTTGCGGGCTCAGTCGGCGCGACCGCCATGTCGTCAGAGATCGTGACGACGTCATCGCCCTTGGCCTTCTTGCCGCCATCTGTAGGGACAACGACCTCGTCCGCCTTCCTCTTACGGGAAGGATCCTCCTCGCTGACGACAGATGGCACCTTAGCCACGGTCGGGTGGCCCATCCTCTTCACTCCGGTCCTGTCCATCAATCATGTAAGCAAGATAATCCAAGCTGCTATGGAAAACAAAGGAAGGTGAGTGTACTCACTTGGCGACGGGAATGAAGCGTAGCCCCGTGCGGAGGCCGGCCGGCTTCTCCAGTTCAGGGCCCAGTCGGCGGCTAAGTCCCATCTCTAGGACGTCGCGTGCCCAAGACACGGACGGCTTCTTCGTCGTCGAGGCCGCAACCGGAGCCTCTGGGACATCTTCAGGAGGAGCCTCCCTACGAGGCGAAGCCGCTGCAGCCGGAGCTTCCCCCAGCCCAGAGACTGGGGCGAATGGCGGAGGCATCGAAGCCAGTGTCACCTCGACGGCGGCCGTGTCCAGCACGGTTGTCGTCGTGATCCTCGCCCTGGCCGGCTGGGCGCGAGCTGCTCGCCGAGTGCGGTGGCGAGGCCGGCCTCGTCGGCTTCGTCTTCTTCTTCGGAGGGGCCTTTGCCTCCTTCTCTTTCTTCTTCTTCTTTGACGGAGTAGCCTGGCGGCGCGAGGTGGTCTCCGGAAGTTCGTCATCGTCATCGTGACGCTCGAGACTTTTACTCGCCTCGAGCTCACGCTGTCGCTGCCCGCGGGTCTTGCGAACCAGCGGGGCGACCTCCTCCTCGGACTCGTCGTCGTCATTGTTCTCGTCGCTCCCGTAATCGCCTTTGGCGGGAGGCGACTCGGCCATGTCCTGGACGGACGAGCTCGAATTCTCGTCGTCCGAAGGCGGGAGCCATCCTTCCACCACTTGGAACAGCTGCAAAGAACGCAAGATGAAATTAGAATTACCGTGACTGCAAAAACTGCGACTGCGAATGAAGCGAGGTGATTACCGTTGGGGCTGGACGCTTTGCGGTGTAAGGGGCAACCCCAGCTTGTGCGTCCAGGTACACCGCCTGGGTGATATTCTTCAGTGATGGGATGTAGTCCTCGAGCTTCCACTCGGCGAGGCAGGCCTTCGTCGAGTCTTCCCGGCCCGTGTACTGGTACATGTTGTGGTCGCGTCGGGCCAGAGGGACGAGCCGCCGCCCGAGCCAGCAGTTGTATAGGTTGATCGTCTGGAGGCCCTTCTTCTTCAAAACCGCGGATGGTCTGGAGCATATCGTCAACGACCAGCCGCTGGTCGTTGGGGAGCTTGCCGACTTGAAGACGGCGCGGCTCAGACCGGTTGGCGGAGTACCGTGGGATTGCCGTCTCGCCCTCCGGGGTCGCCTCGGCCACATAAAACCACGACTTCTTCTAGTCGCTCGCCGCCTTGGCGGGCAGCATCAAGTCGAAAAATGAAGCCTTCGAATTCAGCTGGAAGGTTAGGCCGCCCGCGGCAAGCATTGGGCTGCCCGCCTCCTCGCGGCTGATCCGTCCGTGGAACAGATCTTGCCATAGAGGGAAGTAGGGCCAGCAGCCCAAGTAGCACTCGCAGAACGCCACGAAGATGGCGAGCTGCTCGATACTGTGGGGACCCAGATCCGATGGTTGGATCCCGTAGAAGGCGCAGAAGCGCCGGAAGAACAGGGACGTGGGGAACCCTAGCCCCCGTTCAAGATGGCTGGTGAAGCAGATGAATTCCCTCTCTCGCGGGTTCGGGGTCACCTCTCCGGCCGCGGGGATGCACCAGCAGCCGGCTCGTAGGATTCCAGCCTCCTCGAAGGAAGCCAGTTGCGCCCTCCTGCACTTAGATCTACCCCAAGGTTCGGTGGAGAGGGCCATGGCGGAAAGATTTGTGGGGGATCGGAGGATTTCTGATCGGCTGGATCGTGATGCGAAGGAAGGCGAAAGTGCACGCGATCGAAGGAAATGGCGAGAAGGTGGTTCTCTGATCGCCTGCCATTCCCCTTATATAGCGGTTGTTACCCGCCAAATTAGGAGTCGTTACTACGCGGTGATTACGCCAAAGGTTACCATTGGATTACCCCAACGGCTAGTTTGACCACGTTTAACGGTCCAACTTCGGCCACTCGGCTCGCCGACCCGACAATGTTGCGCCGACTCGACTCACCAAAGCTGCGATCTGGATGATTAGTTTTTTCCTTTATACAGGAGCCCGCCGATGATTCGACTGGATGTCTACTCTGAATCCGTATACTCCGACTGCCAGCAGCCACCTACGCCTAATCGACGACGGCCTTGGGGACTACTGATGGGGATGTGCCTAGAGGGGTATACCCAGCAGGACGTTTCCGACTGGCCCAAGACCTGGCGAGTGGGCCTGCAAGACGGCGACTGGATCGAAGCCCAGCGAGGACCCAAGCGACTGGAAGCTGAAGGCCCAGGCGAGTAGATAGGCCCAGTCGGATTAGGTTGAACGAGTACCGAAGCTTTAACTGATTCGGTTGAGATATGTAAACCCTAGGGGAGGTGAGCCTATATAAACCTCCCTGCAAGGCGTGTAGAGATACGTTCCATCATACACCCAATCGACTCGCCGCCTAGCCGCCGAGCTCGCCCATTGTACCACCTTTATAATACAATCTAGCAGGAGTAGGTCTTTACCCTCCGGGGGGCCGAACCTGGGTAAACCTTGTGTCTCCGCCCTCATCTCGCACCGCAGATGGCTGGCCGCCCTTGCCCCTCGTTCTACTACTCGCTGCCGATTGCAGCATCTGCCGTGACCATTCACACGACACAAACCCTAGAACAATGTTATCCCCGGGATTCGCGTTTATAACGTGCATCACATTACTTATGCATAAAAGCATATTGCTTCTTTAAACATTAGTCCTTACCGGACCAATGATGCTGATTTCAGATTTTGGATCTTATACTGACTCGAAGACCGTGAGTGCATAATCTTGAAATCACAAAAGGCAAGTTCACACTTGCTCATGTCCTTTGTTTATTTTCTGTAAAGTATTTTACAAATCCAGTGTTGTCACAACTTGCATTTAAAAAAGATCAGAAAACACTATTTCGATAATAATATGAGCTATTTGTTACTGATCTAGGGTGATCAGCTAATCTATTAAATATGACAGTTCGAATACCATTGTTCAGAACTATATCGCCTAGGACTTAACAACCAATGCCGCCAGTGATTCTTGCGCCGCATATTACGCGTTGACCATGATATTTGGAATGGGACAGAGAAGTCATCTATATCTTCTTCCTCTCGCATGAAGCCGGATGTGCAGGTCATGGCTGTTATCCTCGAAGCTTGCATATTAATTGGTAATTCGTAGAGGATATGCAGCATATGGGTGGGAACCCTCAATGTCCCACGATAGTTCTGGCATCTAACGGTTTATACAAAACATTGCCGTAATCCAATATGTGGGCATGGTGTACACCAAGAAGGCATGCGAGGTCGCGAAGGGGATAGTGATTGGCTTGGATCATCTTCTGGGCCCCACATCATGGAATTGTGGACGGTAATAAGCTGCCCGGTTGTGCAACAAAGAGTTGATCTCTCATGGGTAAAGTAACGCACCTCTGCAGAGTGTAAGAACTATAACTTGTTACTCCCTGTTCCGGGAAGGAGCTGCGAACGTGGCGGGAAAAGAACTCCATGAAAGTTCTGGTAAACCCGTGAAGGCTGACGGACATAGCTTTTCAGAATAAAAGCAACCTTTGAAGAAATGTTTACGAAAACTTGCATGGCCTACGACCTATGGTCTGTGGCTGTAGTTATAGTGCATCAAACAGTCCTTTTCTAGTGAATTTTCTAAGTACGCTCGTACTCAAAGTATCTTCTTAACCCTTGCTAGATTCTGAAGCCGGAATAGACAACATCCACATCAAGTTATGCTCCAGGACTCGTCATCCAAAGCCAAATCTCTTCAATGAAGTCAAGGAAGTCAACATATACATCAACTCAAGTGAAGACGGAATTAATGATTAGATAGAAATATAATCTCTAGTCAAGAACCTAATTCTGTAGAGTATTGCAATAGCAGCAATGCCAACCCTTTAGTTAAAATACTAGTCTTAATATTATACTAGTTCTTGTTGGAGATATGCCCAAGAGGCAATAATAAAGTGGTTATTATCAGATCTTCATACTTATGATAAATGTTTACATACCATTCTATAATTGTATTAACCGGAAACATTAATACTTGTGTGATTTGTAAACATAAAAGAGTCCCTAGTAAAGCCTCTTGTTAAACTAGCTTGTGGGTTAATATATGATCATGGTTTCCTGATCATGAACATAGAGATGTTATTAACAACAGGGTCATATCATTAGGAGAATGATGTGATGGACATACTCCTATAGTTTAGCGTAGCATAAAGATCAAGTCATTTAATATAGTTCATTTGCTATAAGCTTTCTGATACATAGTAACCTAATTCCTTCGACCATGAGATCATGTTAATCACCATCACCGGAAGGATGCTTTGATGACATCAAACACCACACCGTAACTGGGTGGCTATAAAGGTGGCATTGAGTGTTCGGAAAGTATGGGTTGAGGCACATGGATCAAGAGTGGGATTTGTCCATCCATATGACAGATAGATATACTCTGGGCCCTCTCGGTGGAATGTCATCCAATTAGCTTGCAAGCATGTGACTGGATCACAAGGGATCACATATCACGGGAACGAGAAAAGAGTACTTATCGGTAACGAGGTTGAACTAGGTATGCAGAGATACCGACGATCAAAACCTCGGATAAGTAAACTATCGTGAGACAAAGGGAAATTGGTATCGTATGTAAGTGGTTCATTCGATCGCAAAGTAATCGTAGAAATATGTGGGAGCCATATGAATTTCCAGATTCCTCTATTGGTTATTGATCGGAGAAGTGTCTCGGTCATGTCCGCATAATTCACGAACCGTAGGGAGACACACTTAAGGATTCGATGTTATTGAGTAGTTAGGGAATGATTAGTAAGAGACCGAATGTTGTTTGGACTCTCGGATGGGATCCGGGATATCACGAGGAGATCCAGAATGGTCCGGAGAATAATATTCATATAAGGAAAGTCCTATTTCGGAGTTCGGGAAAGTTTCCGATGATTTCATCGGAGAGGTTCTAGAAGGTTCTAGAAGGTTCACCGGTCCGAAAGGAGAATGGTCCATGAATGTGTCATGGGTAAGTGGAATGATTGGATCATGTCCAAGGTCACTTGGTGTTGGCATATGCAAGAGAGAAATAAAACTCTAAATTGAAAGTCAAACGGGAAGTTTGAAAAGTCAAACTAGAACAATGGTTTCCTAGTGGGAGAAGAAACAAGTCCTTCTCTCAATCCAACTTGGGTTTGGGTTTGGATTCAAACCCACCCCTCCCAAGGCTGCCCCTCCCTCTCATAAATAGAGGGGGAGGGCTGCCCCAAACAACACAAGTTCCAAGCCCTCTCCACGAGCCGCCGCCAGCGCCGCCGCTCGCCGTCACTGCCGCCGCCGGTGCGCCGCTGACACCTCCTCCTCCTCCCAGATCTCTAAACCCTAGTTTTCCGGGAAACCCTAATCCAACATACTCGCTTCGGCTTAAGGCGAAGCCCTACGAGATCTCCCCTCTACTTCCGGTACCACACCGTCGTGCTGCCGGAATCGCGAGGAGAGTGCTATAACCTCCGCTGCCTGCTGGAACAAGGGAGAGGAAGGTCTTCATCGAGTACCGAACGTGTGACCGACTGCGGGAGTGCTACCGGAACGCAGCGCCGGAAGGAACGTCTACGCGATCTTGAGATCGGCAAGTGTACGACTACATCACCCATGATAATCTGCTCTCGTTAACCGCTTTGGAATCTTCGAGGGTGAGTTCCTCTATCGACTCGTTGCTACAATCTAGTAGATAGATCTTGGCTTGTTTGTGTGCATGCGGTAGAATTTTTTTGTTTTCCATGCTACGAACCCCTACAGTGGTATCAGAGCCGTGTCTATATGTAGATCTGTTGCACGAGTAGAACACAATGGTCATTGTGGGCGTTGATGCTTTTGTTGTCGATTGCTTATTGTGTACTTTGCATCTTGCGGGATGGTGGGATGAAGCGGCCCGGGCTAACCTTACATGACATCGTTCATGAGACTTGCTCCACGCTTGACATGCAACTTGTATTGCATAAGTGGCTTTGTGTAACACCCTCAGAATCGGACCTATGCAAGTTTTAGCGAAACCCGCCAAACCCGCATAGAAACGATTCAAAGGTGCCCACCAAGCACTTTCGTGCGGGTGGAAAACGAAGTAATAACATTACACAATAGTCCTCGATGGGACCCACAGAACAGATATATATATACAACATGACTCCATGAGTCAAGAATACAGATATAATATACAAAGATCCAAATCACCTTGAAAACGATAGAGCGTCCAGCTACGGACAAGATGCAAATGGGGCTAAGAGCCCTGAAGAATAACCAATGGCGTCCATAACCCTGCCAAGCGGAAGGTCACCCGCTAACGTCGATCTCAAAACCTGCTTAAACAAAAGGGTGCCGACAAAGGGCAAAGGAAAAAGAGGCGTCGATCTTGAGGCCAGTACACGGCGAGACTAGAATTCGGCGGTCCTCGCCTACATAGGTATGGTGGACTGAGCGGCAGCGGCAGCATGCACTGAACAACCTATAGAGACTCGATACAACTGGCGGTTATCAGAGAGGGGTAAGAATGACCTATCCGGATCCAACCTGAAGCTAACACCAAACATACCCATCCTGGTGTTCCCCCCCTCGAGACCACACGAGGAAGTCAACCGAGGAACTCACACAGTTGGCAGTTTTACTTATTCGGTTATCGTTGCAGCAATTACTACTCAGGTTTAGATAATTGTCCTGATAAAAGAAGCAGTGGGCCCTTTTAGTTATTCATTCCGTTGTAGTTACATCAATTACTAATCAGATACAGATAACATGATATAAACCCAAACCCAGCAGTTGTTGGTACTTTTATGTAGCCATTCCGTTATAGTTGCAATACTTACTAGGCAGGTACAATGGTCGCTGGCGACGACCCAAACAAGCAATTGTTGGCAGTTTTATTTAGCCATTCCATTATGGTGAAGCTGATTACTAGTCATTATAAGTCAAATTTATAGCAATAAACTTTAGTTATGCTTGTCTATGGTCGAGATACTGTGCTCCAAGTCGTCCATATCCGCGGACACGGCTTTCAGAAAGTTTTACCCGGCCGGGGTGCACCAATAGCAACACACGCTCGATCAACCTCGGAAAAACCAAATCAACACCCAATGAGGCTTTCACGACTG
This sequence comes from Avena longiglumis, assembly GCA_030063025.1. Classification (NCBI taxonomy): domain Eukaryota; kingdom Viridiplantae; phylum Streptophyta; class Magnoliopsida; order Poales; family Poaceae; genus Avena; species Avena longiglumis. The sequence continues at coordinate 230,129,404 of CP125979.1, forward strand.
AACAATCACAGCATTCAGAAATATTTCAGGGGGCCACCCCTTGGAGTCTACCCGCAACGAAGTAAGCAAGCTCCGAGACAGACTCAAGGTTTGCGACAATGGTCATGGCGATCGGGAACCGAAAACTCGGGTGTCGATGCACGTAATCACTCCGCTTACCTAAACAGTACAGTGTGCTCCTCGCACAATTTAAATACATAAGTAGCATGGCATAAGTACAGGATAGTAAATAAAACCTCAAACTAGTTTGTGGCCCCAAGAAATAAGACGGAATCAAGCTCTGGCTCAGGGGGGTCCCATATACCTCCCGGATGTGGATAGCGCGATAAATCAAGGAACAGGTATCAAGTACTCGGGGTCCTACGGGACACAAGTGGGCGTTCGGAAACCAAATATTATCTATCACCCACCGATGCCTCTGCTTAGTTCAATTTTAGTTGTTAAACAGGAATTAAAGTGAACGATAAGTAAAACTATGATCATCTCCAACATCAACATGCGGCAATACATCAACAACTGTGGCACTTGACAACACGCAACAGCACTTAAGCAAGCGACTACGACGCGCAAGTCCAACTATCTACCAAACAATAGGTAATAGGATGTGTCCCAGGCAATATAGGGCTGCACGGTATATCACAGGTACGGAAACTAAAGCATCGCAACACAGATAGCAATAGATCAACAGGAGGGAATAAATACTATAAAAGTAAGATAGGTAGAAAGGGGGAGATGCTCGCCTGAAAACATGGTCGAAGGTTCATCCGAAGATCGGGTCGACACTCGCATCAACTCAACGGCCCAATCCGCGAAGAAGCAAAACACTAGAAGAAACACCGGATGCAATATTTAATACCACGACAGAAGATCGGCATGATGCATGTATGATGTATGGCATGGCGAAGGTGCGATGCAATTAGGTCAGATTAGGCGGAACCGGGGTCCCGATAATTAATTAGGTGGTTCGAGTTATTTAGAAGCCCCGCAATTAAATGTTGTTATAACAAGGCAAGATAAGATACCGGTTTGCTACACACATTTAAATGAGGCCGATATGAGACTGGATTTGCCCGCATATGGGCCCCATATTTAATTAGGTTAATCGGCATAAGGCCCCCAAACCACATGACAATTATGCATGCATGAACATTTAATATGCAACAAGTTGTTATTACGTTATAAAATAGGGTTCCGGGAAGGGGTACACACATTGAGGGATCTCGACGATCTTGAGGTTCCGGGGTTCAGGGTCGGTCTCAGGGTCCAGGGTTCGACGGGATCGGGGTTCGGGGTTCGACGGAAGCGTTCTCGGATACGGGGTAGATCTTGGCACAATCGCGGTGGTCGTCCATGTTGTCGGGCATCGGATCTAGGGAAGTACTTGTCGCATCTATCGTCTTTGGGTTTGCTTCAATCGGGTCCATGTCGGAGTACTTGTCGTCCCATGTGGTCTTCGGGTCCGGGGTCCCAGTCATGGCGTTCCAGGGAAGTACATGTCGTGTCCGTGACGGAGATCTTGAAGGTACCTGAACTCGACGAACTTGGCGTACTCCCGGTTCGGGTCTTGGCGTCCGAGGGTAGATCTTGGCGTGTCGAGGGTCCGGTCTTCGGATCCATGAAGGGTTCCTTGGTGCTCCGTGATGTAGAACTTGTCGGTTCCATGGCGATCTTGGCGGCTCGGAGGGGGTTTGAGGAATCGGTACGGTTTTCGGATTCCGTGAGAGAGATCATGGCGCGCACGGATCTGGATCGGCCTTGGGTTCGGGGTCTCGGCGTTCGTAGTAGGTCTTGGCGCTTGGTTTGATGTCGTCCTCCAGTACCCGGGTTCTCGTGGTTGGCACACTTGGTCTAGAGTCGAGGTTTCTACCAAGATCCTGGGTCCCTCTTGGTCTTGCCGATGCCAAACTTGTCGTGGGGCTCGGCGTCGGCCTGCAACAGCGGTGCAAGGCTTGGCGAGGCGGGCGAGGCATGGCCTCGGCACGACGACGATGGCGGGCGAAGCTGGTTGGCGACGGAGGTGCTCCAGTGGCGGTGACGGAGAAGCGCGCAGCCTGCGGGCCAGAGCTCGGTCTTGAACTGCTGAGCAGCGGAGGCTCGGCCTCGGCGGCGTCACGCGCAGGCCGGCGGCGGAGGGAGGGCGGCGAGGCGGCCAGACGCCGGCGGACAAAGCAGCCCAGCGCGGTGGGACCTGGCGGAGGCGGCAGAAGGGGCCGAGGCGGCGCGCAGTGCAGTGGAGGCGGGCTTGGGCTCGCTGGAGACGGCTTGCGCGGCGGGCGGTGGCGGGTGAAGGTGGCGAGGCGGAGGCCGGGAGGACAGGTGAGGCGGCCGTGCCAGCGCTGGCGAAGCTCGTTCGCGAGCACCTGTGGTCGGGCGGCGAGCCAGGCGGCCACGGCGGAGAGGGAGCATGCGGGCGGATCCGGCGGGCGCTCGCGTCAGGCGGGGACGAGGCCGAGGAGGCCGGCGGGCTTGCGGCCTGGGCGGCGAGGGGGCTTGGCGGCGGTGGGGACCGTCGTCCCTGGCGGCGGTGGAGAGGCGGTCGGAGGGAGCTGTGGACGAGGCGGAGGCGGGCGGCTCCCTGGGCGGAGGTTGGTGACGGCGGTGGGCGTGTGGAGCCGCGGCGGAAGGAGGCGGCTGCGAGCACCGCGGTGGCCGGAGGCGCGCGCGGCGGCGCCGGGGAGGAAGGAGAGCGGCTCGTCGGAGTTGGCTCTGGGAGGGAGAGGCAGAGAGGAGGGGAGCTGCGGGGGAGACGCGGTCGCGCGGGCTGAGGAGAGGAGGCGGCGAGGAGGACTGGTGGCGGGGGCCTGCGCCGGCGACGGGGAAGAGGGAGGAAAGCGGCGACTGAGGGGAGAGGAGGCGGAGGCGGTCGCCGGTGAGGGAGGGCCCGACGCGGGGAAGAGAGGGCCAAAGGGAGAGAGCGAGCGTGTCGGGGGGGGGGTCGCGTGCGGGATGGGCGGTTCCAGGGGCTGGTCGGTGTGGGGCCCGGTGGCAGGACAGAGAGAGGGTCCAGGCGGGCGGGCCAGCTGGTGGCGGTGGGGATCAGGTGTGTGGGGTGAGTGTGTGGCCTGGGTGTGTTGAGTGTGGCCAGGTGGGGAGGGAGGAGAGAGAAGTGAGAGAGGGCTGGGTGAGGTGTCAGCACATGGTTGGTGGGGGGGAGAGGAGAGGGTGAGGTGGCGCGACGGGGTTGGCCGGGGTGAGGTGGCCAAAGGGGTGTGGGTTTGTTTGTTGGTAGCTTTAGGATTTAGAGGGGCTGTTTTAGGTGGCCCGATTTAATTCCGGGGGTGGTCGTTCGGGTCGTTCGGCCCGTTCGACTGCCCCACTAAAATAACTTAATATTTTATTTACTTTAATTGGACCGTTTGCAAACCGATAGCAACAAAACAAAATAATCCGGAGACCCGGGGTTTTGCGTTTGAATAAAGTCGGGGCGTTTTAGAAAACAAAACGGGCTTTGCGAAAATAGTTTTAGACAAACAACACATGATGATGACGATGCAATGCACAAATTCAACGCGATTTTCTAGTAGTGGTTTTTGCGGGATGCCACACTTTGCGGGTGCCTGTTTCTCCCAACATAGTTAAGATTCAGTTTACAACGGGTGATTGACAATACTAGTATCAATGTTGTGGTTCTTGTTCATAAGTTAGAACGACACTTATTGAAAGCCCCCAACCACGTAAAATATGCAAAGAAAATTAGAGGCGTCTAACTTTGTTTTGTAGGGGTGTGCTGTGATGTGATGTGGCCATGATTGTGATTATATATGATGTATGCAATGTTCCTTATTGTAAGTTGGCAACCGGCAGGAGCCATATGGTTGTTTCCATTAAGTCCTGCGTGTCTATTATTCAAAGTAGTTGTAATAGTTGATGCTGGTGGAAGACAACCATGAAGCGGCGCCATTGACCTTGACTCCACACCGGTGATGATGGAGATCATGTTCGTGCTTGAAGATGGAGATCGGAAGCACAAGAAGAAAGGCCATATCATATCACATATTATGAATTGCATGTGATGTTAATCCTTTTATGCATCTTGTATTTCTTAGTTCACGACGGTAGAATTATAAGATGATCCCTCAAGCACACAATTTCAAGTTTTAAAGTGTTCATCCTTAGTAAGCACCGTTGCTAAAGCTCGTTGTTTCGAAGCACCACGTGATGATCGGGTGTGTTAGATTCTGCGAGTGTATACAACGTGAGCAAGCCAGATTTGCTCATGCGGAAGCTAAGGTTTGATCTTGACGAGCCTAGCATGAGTCATATAGTAGATATGATGAACATGGTCTCGGAACACGGATCACCGAAAGGTAAAGCATGAGTCATATAGTAGATATGATGAACATGTTGATTGTTCGCCATTGAAGCTACACCAACTCTCGTGATGATCGGTTTTGATGTGGTGGATTTGGTTCGTGTGATCACTAAAACAATGTGAGGAATATTGTTTTGAGTGGGAGTTCAACAACAATATGATTAAAAGTTGAACACTATTTATCATAAATTAAATCAAAGTGAATTTGCATAGTTGTTGTAGTCATTGGCATCCGTTTACCATCTTGCGCTTAGTTTTAATTGAGATGATAGAACTATAGAATTCTGGTTAGTTACTTTACGAACTGGTATCGTATTGTTTTTGAAGTGTTAATCTAAAGTTTAAAAGTCCCATTGCAAACTTTCAGTAAGTTCCGGTTACTCCATGAAGTTTAATAGTTGGTATTAAATCAAGAGTAACAATTCCAAGAGTTAGTGTATGAGTATCATGTTTGTCTCCATGATTTTTGATATTCAAAGGATTGTCTTAATATCAAGGTTATCTAGGATCTGAAAGAGTTGTTTCAGAAAGCATGATGTGTGGAAGATATTGTGATATCTGAAACGAAGTTTTGGTTACAACATGATAGAGTATAATATGGCAAAAGTCATGTTCTCATATTTGATGAGAATTTGCAAAAGGTTGGAGACACTAGTCCTAATCCTCCAAAAGGTTTTGGAGAGCAACATTATACTCGCGATTCACCATTATAAGCTAAAGTAGCTTGATCATGAATAATTCCATAAGAAGGGTGAATATTTGATGTAGGCAAAATGTTTACTACACCAAGAGATTACTAAAGAAAGGAATTTGAAAAAACACCAAACATTTGATAATGGTGATCTACTTCAAAGTGCAAGTCCAAAGACATTGGTATTTAACTATACACGCTTTGGACTATGTGTCATGTGTATGGCTCCACTATTGATGTTGATAGATTCTTTAAAACAGAAAAAGAAATACTGAAAGAGAATCTCATAAATATATGGCAGAAAAGAAAAGACTAGAATTGTTCAGTTTAGGTATATAAAGGATATACGTGTTATGGCTATATTCTTTGCTTATTAAACAAAGTGGTTCTTAAGTATTTGATATTGAATTTGTTGGTATGAATCGTCATACGAAACAACAGAATTCATGAACTACAATGGCCTAAGTAACTAGCAAAAGAATATGTGATGATGTTCATCGAGAACAAATAAAGGGTTATTGTGTTGCTCGTTAAACATCAAAGCTTGCCTTCAAGATTTGGTTTATCAGGTATTATGAGAACAAAAGGGTTGTTCGAATAATTGCCGTAATCCATAAAAGATGGATGATTTACAAATCTCGTTGGAGAAATCACATCCATAAAACTAGTGCTAAAAATGTCGAAAAACAAATTGATTGAAAGATCACTTAGGAAGTGACATCGCCGTTTAAATTATATTGGAAAGAAAACATGAAGAAACTCCATGTAGATGGAATTTGGAGTCCTTTTGATTTTGATCAAATGACGCTTGTGAAACTTTCCTAGAGATAATTAAAACTTCGTTCATAGGCCAAAAGGGAACGAATGACTAGCTTATTGGAACTTGTACATATTGTTGTACGAAGTCCATTATGTGTAGTCAAGAGCGATGGATTTCAACTTCATATGCTTTCTCCGAATATTTAAGTGAATATATGAATATTTACTTAATAAGGATGAAGTATGAAACATTTGAAAAGTTCAAAGACTTTCATGATGAAGTGCAAAATCATTGTAACAAGAATATAAATAGTTTATGATAAGATTATAAAGGAAGATATTTAAGTTACGAGTTTAGCATATTACCTAAGATTTAAGGAATCGTTCCGTGGATTTGCATTTCCCGAAACACCATAAGAGTATGGAGCGTTCGAGATATGTAATTAAACCTTGTTTGAAATGGTAAGATCAAAGGTGTAATTCATAAAACTGCCATTATATTTTAAATATTAAAAGCTTTAGAGACTACCGTTTTTTATCTCCATCATAATCTGTTGAAATGACACCATATAAAGTTATGGCTTGAGATAAAACCCAAGTAGTCCTTTCTTAAACATTGGTATGCTATGCATAAGAAAGATGTTTGCAACCAAAGTCGGATGAACCTGTCTTTGTATGTTACTTTGAATAACTGTTCCTCCATAACATCGGAGACAAAAGTGTTTGTCACTTAGAACGTCAAGTTTCTTTGAGAAGGAATTTTTCGTGAAAAGATAAGTGGGAGGACAATAGAACTTTGATAAGGTTAAAAGAACCTTAGCTATATGTGCAAAGTTGCGTAGCACCGAAAAGTGTTCCGGAGGCAGCAACAATGCTCATGGCTCACGTGCCTCAAAGGTTGCGGTCGCAGAGGTCTAAGTTCCTATTGAAACAAGTAGGTCGGGTAAACAATCAAATACCAAGATTTGAGAGTTAAATCATTATTTGACAATAATGATCCGACTACATGCAAAGAAGCAATGATGAGCCCTGACTCTGTCAAATGGCTTGAAGCCATAAAATCCGTGATAGTTCCATACACGAGAAATCAAGTTTTGAACTTGAAGGACCCTCGAGAAAGGTGTAAGACATTACAATTGTGTTTGGATCTATAAAGAAATAGACATGGATGTTTCGCATCTATGAAATGGTCGACATGTTGGGAAAGAGTTCACAACAATGTTCAAAGGTTGACTATGACAAGATTTGATCTTTCATAGCGATATTTAGTCTAGACGGATTAATATAGCAACCAATACATATAATTTTGTTATGTGGTAGTTGAATAAACAAAACAAATTCTTCTAATAGAATTTTTACCTAGGACATGTGCATAACACGGTCCATAGGGTTTTGTTAATTCAAAGGATGCTAAAAGCATCTGCAAACTTCAATGGTTGAAGTGAGCATCGCGGAGTTGGAATCTTCACTATGATGAAACTATTAAAAGAGTTTAATTTCATCAGAGACAATGAAGATGCTTGCATTTGCAAGAAATTAAGTGGGAGCGCTAAGACATGTTTCTAATACATTATGTGGAAGACATATTTGAAGGGAATATGCCCTGAGAGGCAATAATAAAGTGTTTATTATGTGTATTCCAAGTATATGATAGATGTTTATTTTGCATGCTATAATTGTATTAATACGGAAACGTTAATACATGTGTGTTTAATAAACAAACAGAAAGTTACTAGTTATGCCTCTCTCATAAACTAGCTCGTTGATTAACAAGATGATCAAGGTTTCCTGATCATGGACATTGGATGTTGTTAATAACGGGATCACAACATTAGTGTAATGGTGTGATGAACATTCATCCGAAGTATAGCATTACGATCAAATTCATTGAGTTTATATTGCTATAACAACTTACAGTGATCCTAATCCTTAGACCATGAGATCATGTCAATCACTAACAGGAAGAGTTTCTTGATAACATCAAACGTCACACCGTAACAGGTGATTATAAAGATGGATTCAGAACTAATAAAGTGTTATGTTGAGGCTCATGGATCGAGAGTGGAATTTGTTCATCCCAATGACGGATAGATATACTCTGGGCCCTCTCGGTGATATCACATTGATTAGCTTGCAAGCAAGTGATTTGATCACTAGAATGTTATATCACAGAACGAGAAAGAGTGCATGTCGATGTGAGATCAAACTAGGTATGGAGATACCGATGATCGAATCTCGGACATGTAATATATCGTGAAACAAAGGGATTAAGATACTAACGTAAAAGGTTCCGACGATCACAAGAAAGTCATCGTTGAATGTGTGGGAGTCAGTATGGGTCTCCGGATCCCGCTTCTGATTATTGATCCGAGAGGGGTCTCGATCATGTCCGCATTATTCACGAACCGTAGGGTGACACACTTAAGAGACACCGACATCCAATTGGAGCAAATGTTTCATGCCGAAAGAATGAACAAGCGCAGGAATTTATTTCACTAGATACCGAAACAGGTTTTCGTGTGAAATTCCATAAAGTGGTTATACATGTGAAATAGAATTCTAGCAAGGGGTTATTTGTGAATGTTTGTCATTAAAGTAATTGACAAAATTCTGAATAAAATAAAAGAGTTTTATTTAATGAGAGTTTGCATTAAATTTGGTGGAAATTTAATGGGAATTTGAGTGGACTTTTGAGTGGAGGGAATTTAAAGGAGATTTGTGAGTGGAGTGTCCACCCACATGAAGAGGGGAGGAAAAGGGGGCAGCCCCCATGCGCCGGCCACCCCCTTGGGGTTCCCCCCTCCTCCTATAAAAGGAGCCCCCCTCCTCACTTGTCTCTCACACCTCCTCGTGAAGGATCTCTCTCCCCCTCTAGAATTTATCCCCCATGGTCTCGGACTAGCGAGATACATGTTCCCGGTGGCTATTCGGCAAGAAAGAGTTGTGCTTCCGCTGCATCGCTGGAGCGAGGAGGCGGAGGTTGCTCGGTGCCTCGAACGTGTGTGCGAAACGGATGCTGCTGATTTGCGGCGCTAGGACTTCCTCTCGATCTTGAGATCGGCAAGAGATCGTCTACATCAACCACGAGTTGAACTCGTTAAGCTTTGTCGGTCTTCAAGGGTATGTTCTCTATGGATATACATCCGCCCGTTGTTTGTATCTAGTAGATGGATCTTGGTATATAGTTCACATCGTAGGAAAATTTTTGTTTTCTATGCTGCGAACCCTACAGTGGTATCAGAGCCGGATCTATGCGTAGATACTTTACACGGGTAGTACACATATGAGTATGTGGGCGATGATGATCATGTTGTTGCTCCTTTGTTGTAATTTTGGATATTGGTGGCATAGTGGGATGAAGCGGCCCGGACAAACTTTACATGTCCTCGCACATGAGACCTGTTCCACGCTTGACATGCAACTAGTTTGCATAAGTGGCTAGCGGGTGTCTGTCTCTCCTACTATAGTCAATATCTATTTTGCAAGCGAGTTGTCAACAATTTGATTATCCTCGTTGTGGTTCATGTTCGTAGGTAAGAACGGTTCTATCTCGAAAGCCCTAAGCCACGTAAAACTTGCAATGGATAAATTAGAGGCGTCTAGTTTAGATTGTTGTTGGGCTAGTGTTATGATATGATAGTGTTGTAAGTAGAAGTATGAGATGATACTCTTACAACACACATAGCGTGTAAAATCCATAGACCTTGGATTTACACATATAGGTATGATAGTGATCATACCACGATGTACATGATAGAGATCATCTGCGGGAACCATATAATTTCACTAATAAACATATGATGGTTGATAGCATCTTATATTGCTTGTTTAGCGCTTTGTTAGCATAATAAGATGATCCCTCATTTAAATATCAAGATAAGAATGTGTTCTTCCTTTAGTATGCACCGATTATGTTTTCGTCGCTCCAAGACATCACGTGATGATCGGGTGTTCTTGGATCCACGACCATATTTCGGGTGTAAAACAGTTACACACGCGAATACTAAGGTTCTAACTTGGCGAGCCTAGTATGCACAGACATGGCCTCAGAACACGGACCGAAAGGTTAAGCATGAGTCATATAGTTTATATGATGCCCATTTGATGCTCGCCTTTGAAGCTATACCGACTCACGTGATGATCGGACTTGGTGTAGTGGATTTGGTTCATGTAATCACCAAAAATGCACGAGGGATGTCGTTTTTGAGTGGGAGTTCATTTGATTAGTTGAACTCAATCTATCATACATTTAGTCTAAACTTTACAAATTCTGTTGTAGATGGCACCACCTGCTTTTAATTTCAATGTGTTCATGGAGAAAGAGAAACTAGCAACGAACGGTAGAAACTTTACCGAATGGGCCATGAATTTGAGGATTCTCCTCTCTGCTGCACAAAAGCAATATGTGCTAGAAGCGCCGTTAGGCCCCCCACCTTTAGATGATGCCCCTGACGAGGAGAAGAATGTCTATCGGACTTCGGGAGGACCACAACTTAGTTCATTGCGTTATATTGTATGGGCTAGAGCGGAACTTCAAAGCGTTTCGAAAACGGCAATGCATTTGATACAATGGGTGAGTTGAAAATGATTTTCGACACACATGCTGTTGTAGATAGCTACAACGCTTCAGAAAAGTTCTTTAGCTGCATGATGGAAGAGCATATCTCCGTTAGTGAGCATGTACTCAAGATGTCGATTCTGCCGATAAGCTTGTGTCCGGGAATATCGATTCCCATTGACTTAGGCATCCATCGTGTTCTCAGGGTCTCGCCACCTAGCTATAAGAGCTTCGTGATGAACTATAATATGCAAGGCATGAAGAAGTCTCTCCCCGAGCTTTTGTCAATGCTTAAAACTGCACAAGTGGAGATCAAAAAGGAACATCAAGTGTTGATGATCAATAGGAACACTGGTTTCAAGAAAGACAAGAAGGGAAAACGAAAGGGAAGTAAGGGCGGCAAGCTGTTGCCCTTTGAAAAGAAACCCGAGTTGGACCTAAGTCTGATTCCGAGTGCTACTATTGTAAGGGTCGCTGCCTTTGGGCATAATCGTCCCAAGTATCTGGCAGACAAGAAGGCCGGCAAGGCAAACAAAGGTATATATGATATACATGTTATTGATGTGTACTTGACTAGTGCTCGCAGTAGCACCTGGGTATTTGATACCGGTTCAGTTGCTAATATTTGTAACTCGAATCAGGGGCTGCGGAACAAGAGACCGCTAGCAAGGGGTGAGGTCAAGATGCGTGTCGGCAGTGGATCAAGTGTTGATGTGATCGCCGTCAGAACGCTGCCTCTCCACTTGCCGTCGGGATTAGTTATAAACTTGAATAAATGTTATCTGGTGCCTGCACTTAGCATGAACATTGTATCTGGATCGTGTTTGATGCGAAGTGGTTATTCATTTAAATCCGAGAACAATGGTTGTTCCATTTATATGAATGAAATCTTTTATGGTCATGCACCGATGATGAATGGTTTATTTATATTAGATCTCGATGATAATGTTACACATATTCATAATGTTGATGCTAAAAGGATTAAACTTAATGATGATATATCCGCATATATGTGGCACTTCCGTCTAGGTCATATTGGCGTTAAACGCATGAAGAAGCTCCATTCAGATGGACTTTTGGAATCACTTGATTATGAATCATTTGATACATGTGAGCCATGCCTTATGGGCAAGATGACTAGAATGCCATTTTCCGGTTCAATGGAACGGGCGACAGATTTATTGGAAATCATACATTCTGATGTATGTGGTCCAATGAGTGTGTCGGCGCGAGGTGGATATCGTTATTTTGTTACTTTCACGGATGATTTGAGTAGATACGGTTATATCTACTTGATGAAACACAAGTCTGAAACCTTTGAAAAGTTCAAGGAATTTCAGAATGAAGTGGAAAATCATCGTAATAGAAAGATCAAATTTTTACGGTCCGACCATGGAGGTGAGTATCTAAGTTACGAGTTTAGCACTCACATGAAAGAGTGTGGAATTGTTTCACAACTCACACCTGCCGGAACACCACAGCGAAATGGTGTGTCGAACGTCGTGTCGTACTTTATTAGATATGGTTCGATCTATGATGTCTCCGACGGACTTGCCGTTGTCATTTTGGGGTTATGCACTAGAAACTACATTCACTTTAAATCGGGCACCATCTAAATCCGTTGAAAAGACACCGTATGAATTGTGGTTTGAAACAAACCTAAGCATCATTTCTTAAAGTTTGGGGATGCGATGTTTATGTGAAGAAACTTCAACCGGATAAACTCGAACCCAAAGCGGAAAAATGCGTCTTCATAGGATACCCTAAAGAAACTATTGGGTATTCCTTCTATCACAGATCCGAGGGCAAGGTTTTTGTTGCCAAGAATGGATCCTTTCTAGAGAAAGAGTTTCTCGCGAAAGGTGTGAGTAGTCGGAAGGTAGAACTCGAAGAGGTTGTGGAACCTTCTCTTCAAAGTATGGCGAGTAGCGCAGCGCCGTAAGTTGTTTCGGAGTTGGCTCCACCTGTTGAAGAGGGAACTAATGATAATGATCATGAAACTCCGAAAGAGAGTACAACCGAACCTCGCAGGTCAAACAGGACGCGTGCAGCTCCCGAGCTGTACGAAATCCTGTCATGAATTTCATGGTTGATGAAAATGATGACCCTGCGACGTATGAAGAAGCGATGATGGGCCCGTATTCCAACAAATGGTTAGAAGCCATGAAATCCGAGATGGAATCCATGTATGAAAATCAAGTTTGGAACTTGGTGGAATTACCTCACGACCGAAAGGCCGTGGAGAACAAATGGATTTTCAAAAGGAAAACTGATGCTAATGGTAATGTGATCGTCTATAAAGCTCGACTTGTCGCAAAGGGGTTTCGACAAATTCAAGGAGTTGACTACGATGAGACTTTCTCTCCCGTAGCGATGCTAAAGTCAGTTAGGATTATGTTAGCAATTGCTGCATATTTCGATTTTGAGATATGGTAGATGGATGTCAAAACCGCGTTTCTCAATGGTAATATTGAAGAAGAGTTGTATATGATACAACCAAAGGGTTTTGTCGATCCTAAGGATGCTAACAAGGTGTGCAAGCTTCAGCGATCCATCTATGGATTGAAGCAAGCATCACGAAGTTGGAATCTCCGCTTTGATGAGGTGATCAAAGAGTTTGGATTTGTCCAAACTTATGGAGAAGCTTGTATTTACAAGAAAGTGAGTGGGAGCAATGTGGCATTTACGATATTATATGTGGATGACATATTATTGATCGGAAATGATATAGATCTTTAAACAGTGTTAAAAGTTATCTAAACAACAAATTTTCAATGAAGGACCTAGGTGAGCGTCATACATATTAGGCATAAAGATCTATAGAGATAGATCTAGGCGCCTAATAGGGCTATCATAAAGTACATACCTTCATAAGATTTTAAAGAAGTTTAAATCGACGGAAGTAAGAAGGGTTCTTACCTATGTTGCAAGGCAAGACATTGAGTAAGACTCAAAGTCCGGCTTCGGAAGAAAGAGATAATGGACAAAGTCCCCTATGCTTCACCATAGGCTCTATAATGTACGCCATGCTATGTACAAGACGGATGTGGCACATGCTATTAGTTTGACTAGTAGGTACCAATCGGATCCAGGTTGAACATCGGATAGCGGTCAAGAATATCCTTAAGTACTTACGAAGAACTAAGGATATGTTTCTTGTATCTGGAGGTGAAGAAGAGCTCGTCGCTAAGTGTTATGTCGATAGCTTTGACACCGATCCGGATGACTCTAAGTCTCAATCCGGATACGTATTTCTCATGAATGGCGGAGGCGGTTAGTTGGAGGATCTCCAAACAACCTGTGGTAGCGGGATCAACAACGGAGGCGAATATGTTCTTTGCTTGAAGCGGCTCGAAGCGATTTGGATGAAGGAGTTCATATCCGAACTAGGAGTGGTGGCAAACGCGTTGGACCCAATGGTGATCTATTGTGACAACAATGGTGCCATTGCCAATGCCAAAGAGCCAAGGTCTCACAAGCATTCCAAGCATATTAAGCGCCGGTTTCACTCCATCCCCGAGCATGTCAAGGATGGAGATATAAAGATTTGTAAAGTACATACGGATCTCAATGTAGCAGATCCGTTGACTAAAACTCTCCCTAGAGCAAAACATGATCAACACCAGAACTCAATGGGTGTTAGATTTATCACTATGTAACTAGATTATTGTCTCTAGTGCAAGTGGGAGACTAAAGGGAATATGCCCTGAGAGGCAATAATAAAGTGTTTATTATGTGTATTCCAAGTATATGATAGATGTTTATTTTGCATGCTATAATTGTATTAATACGGAGCGTTAATACATGTGTGTTTAATAAACAAATGAAAGTTCCTAGTTATGCCTCTCTCATAAACTAGCTCGTTGATTAACAAGATGATCAAGGTTTCGATCATGGACATTGGATGTTGTTAATAACGGATCACAACATTAGTGTAATGGTGTGATGAACATTCATCCGAAGTATAGCATTACGATCAAAGTCATTGAGTTTATATTGCTATAACAACTTACGAAGTGATCCTAATCCTTAGACCATGAGATCATGTCAATCACTAACACCGGAAGAGTTTCTTGATAATATCAAACGTCACACCGTAACAGGGTGATTATAAAGATGGATTCAGAACTAATAAAGTGTTATGTTGAGGCTCATGGATCGATAGTGGAATTTGTTCATCCCGATGATGGATAGATATACTCTGGGCCCTCTCGGTGATATCACATTGATTAGCTTGCAAGCAAGTGATTTGATCACTAGAATGTTATATCACAGGAACGAGAAAAGAGTGCATGTCGGTAACGAGATCAAACTAGGTATGGAGATACCGATGATCGAATCTCGGACATGTAATATATCGCGAAACAAAGGGATTAAGATACTAGCGTGAAAGGTTCCGACGATCACAAGAAAGTCATCGTTGAATGTGTGGGAGTCAGTATGGGTCTCCAGATCCCGCTTCTGATTATTGATCCGAGAGGGGTCTCGATCATGTCCGCATTATTCACGAACCGTAGGGTGACACACTTAAGAGACACCGACATCCAATTGGAGCAAATTTTTCATGCCGAAAGAATGAACAGGCGCAGGAATTTATTTCACTAGATACCGAAACAAGTTTTCGAGTGAAATTGCATAAAGTGGTTATGTATGTGAAATAGAATTCTATCAAGGGGTTACTTGTGAATGTTTGTCATTAAAGTAATTGACAAAATTCTGAATAAAATAAAAGAGTTTTATTTAATGAGAGTTTGCATTAAATTTGGTGGAAATTTAATGGGAATTTGAGTGGACTTTTGAGTGGAGGGAATTTAAAGGGCATTTTGTGAGTGGAGTGTCCACCCACATGAATGAAGGAGGGGAGGGGGCAGCCCCATGGCGGCCACCCCTTGGGTGCCCCCCTCCTCCTATAAAAGGAGCCCTCCTCCTCACTTGTCTCTCACACCTCCTCGTGAAGGATCTCTCTCCCCTCTAGAATTTATCCCCCATGGTCTCGGACTAGCGAGATACATGTTCCCGGTGGCTATTCGGCAAGAAAGAGTTGTGCTTCCGCTGCATCGCTGGAGCGAGGAGGCGGAGGTTGCTCGGTGCCTCGAACGTGTGTGCGAGCACGGATGCGCTGCTGATTTGCGGCGCTAGGACTTCCTCTCGATCTTGAGATCGGCAAGAGACCGTCTACATCAACCACGAGTTGAACTCGTTAAGCTTTGTCGGTATTCAAGGGTATGTTCTCTACGGATATACATCCGCCCATTGTTTGTATCTAGTACATGAATCTTGGTATATAGTTCACATCGTAGGAAAATTTTTGTTTTCTATGCTGCAAACCCTACATGACCGACTGCGGGAGTGCTGCCGGAACGCAGCACCGGAAGGATCGTCTACGCGATCTTGAGATCGGGAAGAGTACAACTACATCACCCACGAGAATCCGCTCTCGTTAAACACTTTGGAATCTTCGAGGGTGAGTTATTCCACCGACTCGTTGCTACAATCTAGTAGATAGATCTTGGCTTATTTGTTTGTATGCGGTAGAAATTTTTTGTTTTCCATGCTACGAAACCCTATAGTGGTATCAGAGCCGTGTCTATATGTAGATCTGTTGCACGAGTAGAACACAATGGTCATTATGGGCATTGATGCTTTTATTGTCGATTGCTTCTTGTGTACTTTGCATCTTTCGGGATGTTGGGATGAAGCGGCCCGGGCTAACCTTACATGACATCGTTCATGAGACTTGCTCCACGCTTGACATGCAACTTGTATTGCATAAGTGGCTTTGCGGGTGCCTGTTTCTCCCAGCATAGTTAAGATTCAATTTACAACGGGTGATTAACAATGCTAGTATCAATGTTGTGGTTCTTGTTCGTAAGTTAGAACGACACTTATTGAAAGCTCCAAACCACGTAAAACATGCAAAGAAAGTAGAGGCGTCTAACTTTGTTTTGCAGGGGTGTGCAGTCATGTGATATGGCCATGATTGTGATTATATTTGATGTATGCAATGTTCCTTATTGTAAGTTGGCAACCTGCAGGAGCCATATGGTTGTCTTTAATTTATGTTAAGACCCGCGTGTCTATTCAAAGTAGTTGTAATAGTTGAAGCCGGTGGACGACAACCATGGAGAAGCGTCATTGACCTTGATGCAATGCTGGTGATGATGGAGATCATGTTAGTGCTTGAAGATGGAGATCGGAAGCACAAATAAGAAAGGCCATATCATATCACATATTATGAATTGCATGTGATGTTAATCCTTTATGCATCTTGTATTGCTTAGTTAACAACGGTAGCATTATAAGATGATCCCTCATGCACATGAATTTCAAGTCATAAAGTATTCACCCTTAGTTAGCACCGTTGCTAAAGCTTGTTGTTTCAAAGCACCACGTGATGATCGGGTGTGTTAGATTATGCAAGTGTATACAACGTGAGCAAGCCAGATTTGCTCATGCGGAAGCTAAGGTTTGATCTTGACGAGCCTAGCATGTACAGACATGGTCTCGGAACATGGATCACCGAAAGGTAAAGCATGAATCATATTGTAGATATGATGAACATGTCGATTGTTCGCCATTGAAACTATATCAACTCTCGTGATGATCGGTGTTGATGTGGTGGATTTGGTTCGTGTGATCACTAAAACAATGTGAGGGATATTGTTTTGAGTGGGAGTTCACCTAGATTAATTTAACTATTAATTAGAACTCAATTTGTCATAAACTTAGTCTAAACTATTGCAAATATGTTGAGGATCAATGGCGGCCCCTACCATCAATTTTAATGCGTTCCTAGAGAAAGAAAAGTTGAAAAACAACGGAAGCAACTCGGCGATTGGTTCCGCAATTTGAGGATTATCCTCACGGTGATAATTTGACCTATGTCTTTGGATGCACATTGGGTGACCCACTGCATCTACTGCTACCGATGAAGTAAAGAATGTTTACCTTGCTCGGAAGACTCAAGACTCCACAGTGTGCTATCTTGTATGGTTTAGAATCGAGCTTGAAAGGTTTGAGAATTCAGACCCACATGATATTGTCCGTGATCTCAAATTGATCTTTGAGACTCACGCGGCAATTGAGAGCTATGAGGCTTCTGAAAAGTTCTTTAACTGCAAGATGGAAGAGGGCAGCTCCGTCAGTGAGCATGTGCTTAAGATGTCTGGGCACGCAAACAAACTTCAAAGCTTGGGTATAGTGATTCCTAATGCTTTGGGGATTTACCGTGTCCTCCAATCACTACCACCAAGTTACAAGAACTTTTTGATGAACTACAATATGCAAAACATGAACAAGCAGTTGCCAGAACTCTTTGCCATGTTGAAATCTGCAGAAGTGGAGATCAAGAAAGAGCACCAAGTGTTGATGGTCAATAAGACCACCAAATTCAAGAAAGGCAAGTCTAAGCAAAAGGGACACTTCGAGAAGGGTGGTAAGAAAGTTACCGCACCGACGAAGAAGACCAAGGCTGGACCTAAGCCTAATACTGAGTGCTTTTACTACAAAGGAGAAGGTCACTGGAAGCGGAATTGCCCAAAGTACTTGGCGGATTTGAAGAACGGCAACATCAAGAAGAAAGGTATATCCGATATACATGTTATTGATGTGTATCTCACTAGTACCGTAGTAGTGCCTGGGTATTTGATACTAGTTCGGTTGCTCATATTTGTAACTCGAAACAGGTGCTGCAGAATAAACGGAAGCTAGCGAAGAACGAGGTGACGATGCGCGTGGGAAACGGATCAAAGGTTGATGTGATCGCGGTCGGCACGCTACCCCTTCATCTACCATCGGGATTAGTTTTATACTTAAATAATTGTTATTTGGTGCCTACGTTAAGCATGAACATTATATCGGGATCTTGTTTATTGTGAGACGGTTACTTGTTTAAGTCCGAGAATAATGGTTGTTCGATTTATATGAGTAATATGTTTTATGCACATGCACCTTTGATAGATGGTCTATTCTTATTGAATCTCGATAGTGGAAATACACATATTAATAACATTGAGGCTAAACGTTTGAAATCGTATGTAACTCGACCTATATGTGGCAATCGCTGTCTTGGTCACATTGGAGTGAAGCGTATGAAGAAACTCCATTCCGATGGACTTCTTGAATCACTTGATTTTGAATCACTTGAAAGATGCGAAGCATGTCTGATGGGTAAAATGACTAAGACTCCATTTTCTGGTATGATGGAGCGAGCTGCGGACTTATTGGAAATCATACATACCGATGTGTGTGGTCCAATGAGTGTAGCATCGCGCGGTGGTTATCGTTATGTTCTTACCTTCACGGATGACTTGAGTAGATATGGGTATATCTATTTCATGAAACATAAGTCCAAAACTTTCAAGAAGTTTAAGGAATTTCAAAGTGAGGTAGAGAATCAATGTAACAAGAAGATTAAATTTCTACGTTCTGATCGTGGAGGTGAATATCTAAGTTACGAGTTTGGCGAGCATTTGAAGAAATGTGGAATACTTTCACAATTGACACCGCCTGGAACACCACAGCATAATGGTGTGTCCGAACGTCGTAATCGAACTCACTTAGATATGATTCGTTCTATGATGTCACTTACAGATTTACCGCTATCATTTTGGGGTTATGCATTAGAAACAGCCGCATTCACTTTAAATAGGGCACCATCTAAATCCGTTGAAACGACACCGTATGAATTATGGTTTGGGAAGAAACCTAAATTGTCGTTCCTTAAAGTTTGGGGTTGCGAAGCCTATGTAAAGAAGTTACAGCCGGACAAGCTTGAACCCAAAGCGGAAAAATGCGTCTTCATAGGATACCCGAAGGAAACTATTGGGTATACCTTCTATCATAGATCCGAGGGCAAAATCTTCGTTGCCAAGAATGGATCCTTTCTAGAGAAGGAATTTCTCTCGAAAGAAGTGACTGGAAGGAAAGTAGAACTCGACGAGGTTGTCGAACCTTCTCTCGAACTTGCGAGTAGCGCAGCACCGGAAGAAGTTCATGTGGTGCCTGCACCAATAAGAGAGGAAGCTAATGATGATGATCATGAAACTTCGGTTTAGTTGCTACAGAGCCTCGCAGGTCAATGAGAACTCGTACCACTCCTGATTGGTATGATCCTGTTATGAATGTCATGTTGGTGGACAACACCGATGACCCTGCGACATATGAGGAAGCGATGATGAGCCCAGATTCCAATAAATGGCAAGAAGCCATGAAATCCGAGATTGGATCCATGTACGAAAACCAAGTATGGACTTTGGTGAACTTACCGGATGGTCGGAAGGCTGTCGAGAACAAATGGATTTTCAAGAAGAAAACAGATGCTGATGGTAATGTTACTATCTATAAAGCTCGACTTGTCGCAAAAGGGTTTCGACAAATTCAAGGAGTTGACTACGATGAGACGTTCTCACCTGTAGCGAAGCTAAAGTCTGTGAGGATTATGTTAGCAATCGCTGCATATTATGATTATGAGATATGGCAGATGGATGTCAAAACAGCATTCTTCAATGGAGACATTGATGAAGAGTTGTATATGATGCAACCTGATAGGGCAAAGGTGTCCGATCTTTCGATGATTTGGCGATAATCAATTTGGTGGAGTTCGGGCTTGACGATCCGACTACACGTGCGAGCACGAGCGCCAATGCAATCGCTAGGCCAATCTCCTGGAGGTTACCGATCCTGCGTGAACACGATCAGCCTGACCAGCGAGGGTCTTAATTCCTACCTGAAATCGAGAACAAGTAAGAACCAATATTGCAATCAAGATATTGCGGATTAAGAGGAAAGCTTTATTGAAGAGGTGGGATCCTGAATAGGTGCGAAGTACAAGAGGCCTCTACGACGCTCGAGCCTTGGCGAAGTTGCGACTATGGCTAACTTAATGTCTAAACAAAATCCGAGTCTAGGGGGTCGGCTATGGGGAGTATTTAAGGGCGAAAAGGTGGGGTTTCGGCCAGCCATGGAAGTGGTGGCCGAATCCAACCCTAGAAGTCCTTTTCCCCTCAAATACGGACTCTAAAAAGTGGCTAATTAAAATCCTGCGAAAATTACATGGGCCTGGCCCAAAATAAAGGTGTCGCAGCACCATATTAAGCTATGGACGAATTCGTAAAGTATTGATCTTGAATATTTCATCCAAGCCTTCTTTCTTCATTATGGTGGCCTCAAAGTTCTGAAATCTTCATCCTTGGCCTTCTCTTGGATCATCACATGCTTGCTGCCATCTCCATGCATGGCCATGCTCCAATGCTTGTCCCTCTCATCCATGCTTGGTCCATCATTCCTAAGAGTAAGAAATATATCTGATTTAGGCAGCATCATATTCTCATGTATGTGAGGAATAGTTCCAAGAAACGAAAGTACCTGATAGTTAAGTTGTTTGGCATGAGATCTTGTGATGGGTCCTTGTATGTGTGTTTTTGTAGGTACAACGGTTGTATCAATAGTAGGGATGTCCACATCATGCTCCCCTTCTTGAATTGAAGTCGTCCTCGACGCAATCTCATCTTCCTCACCAAAGTAAGGCTTCAAATCTGCAATGTTAAATGTAGGACTAACCGTACCAAAGTCTGCAGGCAACTCAAGTTTATATGCATTATCATTGATTTTCTCTAACACCTTAAAGGGACCAGCAAGACGCATTAACTTAGACTTCATGTAAATCAGGAAAACGATCTTTACGCAAATGTAACCAAACAAGATCGCCAACATCAAACACAACATGCTTTCTCCCTTTATCCCACAAGTTTATACTTAGCATTCATGTGTTCAATGTTATCTTTAGTAGTCTTATGCAAGTTTAATATCATTTCAGCGTTGTGTAGCATCCAAATTATGTTGCAATCAAGAAGGTAAAGGCAATAAATCAATAGGTGCACGAGGAACAAAACCATACACAATCTCAAATGGGCACATCTTTGTGGTAGAATGCAATGAACGATTATAAGCACATTCTATATGAGGTAAACACTCTTCCCACAATTTTAAGTTCTTCTTTAAAACAGCCCGTAACATAGTAGACAAAGTTCTATTTACTACTTCAGCTTGACCATCAGTTTGGGGATGACATGTAGTACTAAAGAGCAATTTAGTCCCCAACTTAGCCCATAAACATCTCCAAAAGTGGCTAAGAAATTTAGTATCACGATCAGAGACAATAGTATTTGGCACACCATGCAAACGAACAATTTCACGAAGAACAAATCAGCAATATGCAACATCATCCGTTTATGACAAGGAATAAAGTGTGCCATCTTAGAAAACCGATCCACAACAACAAAATACTATCCTCCCTTACGTGTTCGTGGCAATCCCAAAACAAAGTCCATAGAAATATCCTCCCAAGGAACACTAGGAACAGGAAGAGGCATATATAAACCATGTGGATTAAGGCGAGACTTAGCTTTTTGACAAGTAGTGCAGCGTGCCACAAATCTCTCAACATCTTGACGCATACGTGGCCAAAAGAAGTGTGCAGCAAGAACATCCTCCGTCTTCTTGACACCAAAGTGTCCCATCAATCCTCATCCATGCGCCTCCTGTAACAACAAAAGACGAATAGAGCTATCTGCAATGCATAGTTTGTTAGCACGGAACACAAATCCATCATTGAAGATGAACTTGTTCCAAGTTCTACCATCTCTACAATTCTGCAACACATCTTTAAATTCAGCATCATGCACATATTGTTCCTTAATAGTTTCCAATCCAAATATTTTGAAGTCAAGTTGAGATAACAAAGCATAACGGCGTGACAAAGCATCAGCAATAACATTATCTTTACCCTTTTTGTGTTTGATAACATAAGGAAAAGACTCAATAAATTCAACCCACTTTGCATGACGACGATTCAACTTAGCTTGACTACGAATATGATTCAAAGATTCATGATCAGAATGAATAACAAATTCCTTAGGCCATATATAATGTTGCCAAGTTTCTAATGTCCGAACCAACGCATATAATTCTTTATCATAAGTAGAATAGTTCAGACTAGCCCCACTCAATTTCTCACTAAAATATGCAACAGGTTTTCCCTCTTGTAATAACACCCCTCCCAAACCAATTCCACTAGCATCACATTCAAGATCAAAAGTCTTAGTAAAATCAGGAAGTTGGAGTAAGGGAGCATGTGTTAGCTTATCTTTCAATATGACGAAGGCTGTTGTTGTGCATCGCCCAAACAAAGGGCACATCCTTCTTGGTAAGCTCATTCAGCAAGGCAATTGATCCAAAGTCTTTGACAAAGGGCCTATAAAACCAAATGAGGCCAAGAAAACTCCTCACTTGTGTGATGTCTTGGGCTGCGACCAATTCTCAATAGCTTCAATCTTGGCTGGATCCATCAATACCCCGTGATGATGTAACAACATAGCCAAGAAACGCAACTCGATTGGTGCAAAATGTGCACTTCTCAAGGTTACCAAACAAACGTGCATCACGTAAAGCATTGAAAACAACACGTAAATGGTCCAAATGATCCTCTAAAGATTTGCTATAAATCAGAATATCATCAAAGTAGACTACCACAAAACGTCCAATGAAAGCACGTAAAACTTCGTTCATTGATCTCATGAAAGTGCTAGGTGCATTAGTTAAACCAAACGGCATTACTAACCACTCATATAAACCGAACTTAGTTTTAAATGCTGTTTTCCATTCATCTCCTAATTTCATACGAACTGTGGTAACCACTACGCAAATCAACTTTAGAAAACATGGTAGAGCCACTCAATTCATCAAGCATGTCATCTAAACGTGGAATAGCATGACGATATCGAATAGTAATATTATTGATAGCTCTACAATCAGTACACATGCACGAAGAACCATCTTTCTTAGGTACCAAAATAATAGGAACAACACAAGGGCTAAGGGACTCACGAATATGATATCTGTCGAGTAGTTCCTGAATTTGGCGTTGTATCTCCTTTGTCTCCTCTGGATTGGTTCTATATGGCGCGCGGTTGGGCAACGTGGCACCAGGAATTAGGTCAATTTGGTGCTCAATTCCTCTAATAGGAGGTAGTCCTGGTGGCAGCTCAGCGGGAAAGACGTCCTCATATTCCTGCAAAAGGTTAGCAATAGCGGGTGGCAAAGAAGGAGGCATATCCTCAAATGAAAACAGAACCTCTTTGCAGACAATTGCATAACATTGAGTATTGTTTACATCTAGTTCAGCAATATCAATTTTATTTGCAAGCATACATGGACTCTTCAAACGAATTTCAGTAGCATGTGTAGAATCAAATTTAGTGTTCTTTGGTGGTATAAAATCTGCAGCAACAATCTGATTCTCACTTTTATTTTTCTCCTCAGTTTTAGCTCTACTAGCTCTAGCAAGATCATCTTTTAAAATCTGTTCGGGAGTCATAGGTTTTAGACCAATTTTCTTTCCATCATGCATAAGAGAATAGTGATTATTTTTTCCATTATGAACATATTCTCTATCAAATTGCCATGGTCTACCAAGTAACAAAGAACAGGCTTGCATAGGTACAACATCACAATCAACAAAATCAGAATATGTACCAATAGTAAAATGCACGCGTACCGTTCTTGTTACCTTGATCTTGCGATAACTCTCAAACCATTGGATGTAATATGAATGTGGGCGTTGTCTTGTTGGAAGTGCAAGCTTCTCTACCATGTCAACACTGGCCAGATTATTACAACTCCCTCCATCAATGATGATCCGTATAGCTCTATCCTTGACAACACCACGTGTTTGGAACAGGTTGTGGCATTGATCTTGCTCAGATTTGCTCAATTGCACACTCAACACACGTTGTGTAATTAAGCTCCTGTATTGATCAGAACCTTCAGCTCCCATTACCTCTGTCTCTTCATCAGCATCAGAATTGTCTCCATCTCGAGCAGAAATAAGGGCTAGTGTATCTTCATCAAAGTCACTCGCTGAATCGTATTGACCATCTTCGCGCACCATCATCACACGTTGTGTTGTGCACTGTCTCTCAATATGACCAAAACCCCAGCACTTGCGGCATTGTATATCCTTTTTCTTACCCGTGGAAGCCATAGAAGATGCACTACGAGCAGGAGCATTGGATGATGGTGGAGGAGCAGCTGGAAATCTTGTGGTGGCCTTGGATGTGGTAGTAGCTGGAGGCGAATCACGAGGAGGCGCTGATTGTCGGGATGTCTGAGTGGATGTGCGACCTGCAGAATTATTAGTCCTCCTCCATGGTGTTTGGCGATCCTGCACTTCACGTTCAGCTTTGCAAGCAAGATGAAACAAACGAGTGATAGAATTATATTCCTTATAATCTAAGATGTGCTGAATGTCCTTGTTTAATCCACCAAAGAAACGTGCAAGCATTTGTTCATTAGATTCAACAAGACCACACCGAACCATCCCCGTTGCAATTCCTGATAATACTCTTCTACAGAAATTTTTCCTTGCTCTAAACGTGTCAGATTCTTTAGTAAATCACGTTGATAAGTAGGAGGTACAAAACGAACACGCATAGCAGTTTTTAAAGCAGTCCAAGTACTAGGAATAGTAGTAGGATTTAAACGACAATACTCAGACCACCAAAGGGAAGCAAATTTAGTAAATTCACATGTAGAAACACTAACACGCATATTCTCAGGATATTTTAAGCATGCAAAACGTTGTTCTACTTCCATCTCCCATGTATGATATGCATCAGGATTATATTTACTCTCAAAAGATGGAATATTTAATTTAAGCTTTGCAACATGATCATCATCACGTACCGGTGGTCGAGCGTTGCGGTAGTAATACCGGGGACGACCAGCAGGTACCTGTGGAGGTTGTTCAACCTCCTCGGCATACAGATCGTCGGCGTCGGGGTCGCAGTAGTACCCGTCGTCTGTCCCCAATGTCGCAACAGCAGCCGCGGCAGAAGTTTGAGGAGCGTCAGCCGCAGCAGTAGCCGTCGGGGGTGCGGCGGCAACCGAACCAGCAGTCTGACCCATGATCGGAATGCGTCGTGCGCCATGTGTGGGTGCCGGTGCGGGTGCGGGCAATCGGTTCAAAAGATTCTTGAACCGAACGTCAAGCTTGGCGTTGAAGGATTTCTCGAGTCCATCGATCTTGTCCATGGCGTTGGTGAGCTTGGTGTCAAACTCCCCGAGGCGCGTATCCACGTCTTCAGCGCGACTGACCAAGAGCGCGGAGAAGTGGGCATGTAGTTCCTCGTTCGTCATTGTGGCAGGGTTCCGCGAAGTATCTGTCATGGTTAGTCCTTAAAAAGCACAGGTATATAGTACGGAAATATGGTGGAAGTCACGCGTAATCCGTCAAGCAATATACGAAGCTCTTACAAGTTCTTACCAAACAGCAGGAAAAGGCGATGTGCAACCACGAGGATCAGTGGGTCCAGAGATTGAACCAAGCGATTACCAGGAGTCGAAACACCGCACGTGGAGAGTATCTGTGGAGCTCTGGGAAGGCTTAGCAAAGGGGTCAGCAATTATCAAAACAGCAATGCAAAAGTTGAAAGAATGCTCAACGACGGTACTGTGCTGGTCCTAGGCTAGACCGTACTAGAGACGCGAGCCTAGATCACCAACGATGTCACGACGCGACACAACAAGCACTGTATGATGATATGGCACCCTGAAAAGCGAACCGAGATGCAGAAAATCACTATGATGGCGAGTGTCTAGAACTGATCTACGGGGTCTAAAAAGAGGTTAGCCCCCAAAAAAATTTCGAAATTTTTTATTTTGCTCCGGAAAGCGCGCAGGCGCCAAAAAAATATCGCTATAACGGCCGATGGAGAAAAGTGATCCCCGGGGTCGAAAAACAGTATAGCCAGAAAAAAAATTCGGAGGCGGTTCCAGACTTTTTTTTGCTCTCCTTCTGGACTTACGACCGGACTCTTAGCTCGACACGGACTTTAGCTGAACACGGAAACAACAAAGAAGGAAAGTAAAAAGAAATAACGAGGAAACAATGACTCTACTCGGACTCATACCACGACGAAGAAATATCGGATCTGATTTAGGCAGCATCATATTCTCATGTATGTGAGGAATAGTTCCAAGAAACGAAAGTACCTGATAGTTAAGTTGTTTGGCACGAGATCTTGTGATGGGTCCTTGTATGTGTGTTGTTGTAGGTACAACGGTTGTATCAATAGTAGGTATGTCCACATCACAACCCAAAGGTTTTGTCGATCCTAAAGATGCTAACAAGGTATGCAAACTTCAACAGTCCATTTATGGATTGAAGCAAGCATCCCGAAGTTGGAATCAATGTTTTGATAAGGTGATCAAAAGTTTTGGTTTTATACAAACTTATGGAGAAGCTTATATTTACAAGAAAGTGAGTGGGAGCTCTGTAGCATTCTTAATACTATATGTAGATGACATATTGTTGATTGGGAATGGTGTAGACCTTCTTAATAGTGTCAAGGAATATTTGAATAATAGTTTTTCAATGAAGGATCCTGGCGAAGCAGCTTACATATTAGGCATAAAGATTTATAGATATAGAACGAGACGCCTAATATTATTGTCACAAAGTACATATTTGGACAAAGTTCTAAAGAGGTTTGGAATGGAAGATAGCAAGAAAGGGTTCTTGCCCATGTTGCCCAATACGACCTTGAGTAAAACTCAAAGTCCGACAACGCGTAAGATAGAGAAAGGATGAGTAAGACTCCTATGCCTCAGCCATAGGATCTCTAATGTATGCCATGCTATGTACTAGAACCGACATTGCATATCGTTGTTTAACCAAATAGATATCAAAGTGATCCGTGAGTGGATCATTGGACAATGATCAAAACATCCTTAAGTACTTGAGAAGAACTAAGGATATGGTTCTTTCTTATGGAGGTGATGAACAACTCGTTGTTAATGGTTACACCGATGCTAGTTGGAACACCGATCCGGATGATTCTAAATCACAACCTGGATACGTATTTACTTGGAATGGTGCAGCAGTTAGCTGGAGGAGTGCAAAGCAAAGCGTTGTGGCGAGATCTTCAACTGAA
Source organism: Avena longiglumis (assembly GCA_030063025.1). Taxonomy (NCBI): domain Eukaryota; kingdom Viridiplantae; phylum Streptophyta; class Magnoliopsida; order Poales; family Poaceae; genus Avena; species Avena longiglumis. The sequence continues at coordinate 230,156,715 of CP125979.1, forward strand.
TCGGAATACATGGCTGCTTCAGAGGCTTCACAACAAGCGATATGGATGAAAGAGTTCATTCCAGAGCTGGGTGTGGTTCCTAGTGCACTGGACCCAATGTCTATCTACTGTGATAACATGGGCGCCATAGCCAATGCGCAAGAACCAAGGTCACACAAGAAGTTGAAGCACATCAAGCTACATTTTCACGCTATTTGAGAACATGTCCAAGATGGGGACATAAAGATTTGCAAAGTACACACAGATCTGAATGTGGCGGATCCGTTGACTAAACCTCTCCCGAGGGAAAAACATGACCAGCACCAAACTGCCATGGGTGTTCGGTATATTACCATGTAATCTAGATTAGATGACTCTAGTGCAAGTGGGAGACTGTTGGAGATATGCCCTAGAGGCAATAATAAATGTAGTTATTATTATATCTTTGTGTTTATGATAAATGTTTACATTCATGCTATAATAGTATTAACAAGGAAACATTAATACTTGTGTGATTTGTAAACTAAAATAGAGTCCCTAATAAAGCCTCTTTATAATACTAGCTTGTTGGTTAATGAATGATTGTGGTTTCCCTATCATGAACATTGAGATGTTATTAACAACAGGATCATATCGTTAGGAGAATGATATGGTGGACATACTCCTATAGATAAGCGTAGCATAAAGATCAAGTCATTTTAATAGTTCAATTGCTATATGCTTTCTGATACATAGTAACCTAATTCCTTCGACCATGAGATCATGCATATCACCTTCACCGGAAGGATGCTTTGATGACATCAAACACCACACCGTAACTGGGTGTCTATAAAGGTGGCATTGAGTGTTCGGAAAGTATTGGTTGAGACACATGGATCAAGAGTGGGATTTGTCCATCCATATGACGGATAGATATATTCTGGGCCCTCTCGGTGAAATGTCATCCAATTAGCTTGCAAGCATGTGACTGGGTCACAAGGGATCACATATCACGGGAACGAGAAAAGATTACTTATTAGTAACGAGGTTGAACTAGGTATGTAGAGATACCGACGATCATAACCTCGGATAAGTAAACTATCGTGAGACAAAGGGAAATTGGTATCGTATGTAAGTGGTTCATTCGATCGCAAAGTAATCATAGAAATATGTGGGAGCCATATGAATTTCCAGATTCCTCTATTGGTTATTGTCCCCTCTACTTCCGGTACCACGTCGTTGTGCTGCCGGACTCGCGAGGAGAGTGCTACAGCCTCCGCTGCCTGCTGGAACAAGCGAGAGGAAGGTCTTCGTCGAGTACCGAACGCAGTGACCGATCAAGGGAGTGCTTTAACGCAGCGCCGGAAGGATCGTCTACGCGATCTTGAGATCGGGAAGAGTACGACTACATCACCCACGAGAATCTGCTCTCGTTAAACACTTTGGAATCTTCGAGGGTGAGTTATTCCATCGACTCGTTGCTACAATCTAGTAGATAGATCTTGGCTTATTTGTTTGTATGCGGTAGAAATTTTTTGTTTTCCATGCTACGAAACCCTACAGATATGCCTAGTACATCTAGACAGGAATCTGTTGAAACTCCTAAACCTGCTATTCCCATGGAATATTATGAACGAGCACATGATGAAATTCCTGACAATGAAGTTCCTGTAAGGAACAAGAGACAGAGGATTGCAAAGTCCTTTGGTGATGATTTCATTGTCTATCTCGTGGATGATACTCCCACCTCTATTTCAGAGGCTTATGCATCCCCTGATGCAGACTACTAGAAAGAGGCTGTTCGTAGCAAGATGGATTCCATCATGGCAAACGAAACATGGGAGATCACTGATCGTCCTTATGGGTGCAAACCTGTAGGATGTAAGTGGGTGTTCAAAAAGAATCTTAGGCCTGATGGTACGATTGAAAAGTACAAGGCTCCGCTTGTTGCCAAGGGTTATACCCAAAAAGAAGGTGAAGAATTCTTTGATACTTATTCGCCTGTGGCTATATTGACCACTATTCGAGTTCTACTCTCATTGGCTGCCTCACATGGTCTTATCGTTCATCAAATGGACGTTAAGACAGATTTCCTTAATGGAGAGTTGGATGAGGAAATTTATATGGATTAGCCAGATGGTTTTGTAGTAGATGGTCAAGAAGGCAAGGTGTGCAAGCTATTGAAGTCTTTGTATGGACTAAAACAAGCACCTAAGCAATGGCATGAGAAGTTTGATCAAACTTTAACATCTGCTGGCTTTGTTGTAAATGAAGCCGACAAATGTGTATATTATCGCCATGGTGGGGGCGAAGGAGTTATACTTTGTTTGTATGTTGATGACATACTGATTTTTGGGACAAATATGATTGTCATCGAACAGGTCAAGAGTTTCTTGTCTCAAAGTTTTGACATGAAAGACCTTGGAGAAGCTGATGTTATTCTAAACATTAAGCTACTGAGAGATGAGAATGGCGGAATTACACTTCTGCAATCTCACTATGTGGAGAAGGTGTTGAGTCGCTTTGGCTACTCAGATTGTACTCATTCGCCGACACCATATGATCCTAGTAAGATGCTTTGAAAGAACAAAAGAACAACTAGAGATCAGCTGAGATACTCTCAGATAATTGGTTCGTTAATGTATTTAGCTAGCGCAACAAGGCCTAACATCGCATTTGCTGTGAGAAAACTTAGCCAGTTTGTTTCCAATCCAGGAGATGATCATTGGCATGCTCTTGAGAGAGTAATGCGCTATCTAAAAGGTACATCGAGTTATGGTATTCACTATACCGGAGACCCTGCGGTACTTGAAGGGTATAGTGACTCAAATTGGATTTCTGATGCTGATGAGTTGAAAGCCACAAGTGGATATGGATTCACTCATGGTGGTGGCGCTGTTGAAGGGAATATGCCCTGAGAGGCAATAATAAAGTGTTTATTATGTGTATTCCAAGTATATGATAGATGTTTATTTTTCATGCTATAATTGTATTGATACGGAAACGTTAATACATGTGTGTTTAATAAACAAACAGAAAGTTCCTAGTTATGCCTCTCTCATAAACTAGCTCGTTGATTAACAAGATGATCAAGGTTTCCTGATCATGGACATTGGATGTTGTTAATAACGGGATCACAACATTAGTGTAATGGTGTGATGAACATTCATCCGAAGTATAGCATTACGATCAAAGTCATTGAGTTTATATTGCTATAACAACTTACAAAGTGATCCTAATCCTTAGACCATGAGATCATGTCAATCACTAACACCGGAAGAGTTTCTTGATAACATCAAACGTCACACCGTAACAGGGTGATTATAAAGATGGATTCAGAACTAATAAAGTGTTATGTTGAGGCTCATGGATCGAGAGGAATTTGTTCATCCCGATGACGGTTAGATATACTCTAGGCCCTCTCGGTGATATCACATTGATTAGCTTGCAAGCAAGTGATTTGATCACTAGAATGTTATATCACAGAACGAAAAGAGTGCATGTCGGTAACGAGATCAAACTAGGTATGGAGATACCGATGATCGAATCTCGGACATGTAATATATCGTGAAACAAAGGGATTAAGATACTAGCGTGAAAGGTTCCGACGATCACAAGAAAGTCATCGTTGAATGTGTGGGAGTCAGTATGGGTCTCCAGATCCCGCTTCTGATTATTGATCCGAGAGGGGTCTCGATCATGTCCGCATTATTCACGAACCGTAGGGTCACACACTTAAGAGACACCGACATCCAATTGGAGCAAATGTTTCATGCCGAAAGAATGAACAAGCGCATGAATTTATTTCACTAGATACCGAAACAGGTTTTCGGGTGAAATTGCATAAAGTGGTTATGCATGTGAAATAGAATTCTAGAAAGGGGTTATTTGTGAATGTTTGTCATTAAAGTAATTGACAAAATTCTGAATAAAATAAAATAGTTTTATTTAATGAGAGTTTGCATTAAATTTGGTGGAAATTTAATGGGAATTTGAGTGGACTTTTGAGTGGAGGGATTTTAAAGGGCATTTTGTGAGTGGAGTGTCCACTCACATGAATGAAGGAGGGGAGGGGGCAGCCCCCATGGCCGGCGGCCACCCCCTTGGGTGCCCCCCCCTCCTATAAAAGGACCCCCCCTCCTCACTTGTCTCTCACACCTCCTCGTGAAGGATCTCTCCCCCCCCTCTAGAATTTATCCCCCATGGTCTCGAACTAGCGAGATACATGTTCCCGGTCGCTATTCGGCAAGAAAGAGTTGTGCTTCCGCTACATCGCTGGAGCGAGGAGGCGGAGGTTGCTCGGTGCCTCGAACGTGTGTGCGAGCACGGATGCGCTGCTGATTTGCGGCGCTAGGACTTCCTCTCGATCTTGAGATCGGCAAGAGATCGTCTACATCAACCACGAGTAGAACTCGTTAAGCTTTGTCGTTCTTCAAGGGTATGTTCTCTACGGGTATACATCCGCCCGTTGTTTGTATCTTGTAGATAGATCTTGGTTTATAGTTCACATCGTAGGAAAATTTTTGTTTTCTATGCTGCGAACCCTACAGTGGTATCAGAGCCGGATCTATGCGTAGATACTTTACATGGGTAGTACACATATGAGTATGTGGGCGATGATGATCATGATTTTTCTCCTTTGTTGTAATTTTGGATATTGGTGGCATAGTGGGATGAAGCGGCCCGGACAAACTTTACATGTCCTCGCACATGAGACCTGTTCCACGCTTGATATTGGTGTCTGTCTCTCCTACTATAGTCAATATCTATTTTGCAAGCGAGTTGTCAACAATTTGATTATCCTCGTTGTGGTTTATGTTCGTAGGTAAGAACGGTTCTATCTCGAAAGCCCTAAGCCACGAAAAACTTGCAATGGATAAATTAGAGGCGTATAGTTTAGATTGTTGCTGGGCTAGTGTTATGATATGGTAGTGTTGTAAGTAGAAGTATGAGATGATACTCTTACAACACACATAGCGTGTAAAATCCATAGACCTTGGATTTACACATATAGGTATGATAGTGATCATACCACGATGCACATGATAGAGATCATCTGCGGGAACCATATAATTTCACTAATAAACATATGATGTTTGATAGCATCTTATATTGCTTGTTTAGCGCTTTGTTAGCATAATAAGATGATCCCTCATTTAAATATCAAGATAAGAATGTGTTCTTCCTTTAGTATGCACCGATTATGTTTTCGTCGCTCCAAGACATCACGTGATGATCGGGTGTTCTTGGATCCACGACCATATTTCGGGTGTAAAACAGTTACACATGCGAATACTAAGGTTCTAACTTGGAGAGCCTAGCATGTACAGACATGGCCTCGGAACACGGACCGAAAGGTTAAGCATGAGTCATATAGTTGATATGATGCCCATTTGATGCTCGCCTTTGAAGCTATACCGACTCACGTGATGATCGGACTTGGTGTAGTGGATTTGGTTCATGTAATCACCAAAAAGGCACGGGGGATGTCGTTTTTGAGTGGGAGTTCATTCATAATATGGATTATTTGAACTCAATCTATCATACACTTAGTCTAAACTTTACAAATTATGTTGTAGATGGCACCACCTGCTTTTAATTTCAATGTGTTCATGGAGAAAGAGAAACTAGCAACGAACAGTAGCAACTTTACCGAATGGGCCATGAATTTGAGGATTCTCCTCTCTGCTGCACAAAAGCAATATGTGCTAGAAGCGCCGTTAGGCCCCCCACCTTTAGATGATGCCCCTGACGAGGAGAAGAATGTCTATCAGACTCGTCAGGAGGACCACAACTTAGTTCATTGCGGCATATTGTATGGGCTAGAGCCGGAACTTCGAAAGAGTTTCGAAAACGGCAATGCATTTGATACAATGGGTGAGTTGAAAATGATTTTCGACACACATGCTGCTGTAGATAGCTACAACGCTTCAGAAAAGTTCTTTAGCTGCATGATGGAAGAGCACAGCTCCGTTAGTGAGCATGTACTCAGGATGTCGGGATACGCCGATAAGCTTGTGTCCTTGGGAATATCGATTCCCATTGACTTAGGCATCCATCGTGTTCTGCAGTCTCTGCCACCTAGCTATAAGAGCTTCGTGATGAACTATAATATGCAAGGCATGAAGAAGTCTCCCGAGCTCACAATGCTTAAAACTGCGAAGTGGAGATCAAAAGGAACATCAAGTGTTGATGATCAATAGGAACACTGGTTTCAAGAAAGACAAGGGAAAATGGAAGGAAGTAAGGGCGGCAAGCCCGCTGTCGCTACCGAAAAGAAACCCCGAGTTGGACCTAAGTCTGATTCCGAGTGCTACTATTGTAAGGGGACTGGCCACTGGAAGCGCAAATGTCCCAAGTATCTGGCAGACAAGAAGGCCGGCAAGTCAAACAAAGGTATATATGATATACATGTTATTGATGTGTACTTGACTAGTGCTCGCAGTAGCACCTGGGTATTTGATACCGGTTCATTTGCTAATATTTGTAACTCGAATCAGGGGCTGCGGAACAAGCGACCGCTAGCAAGGGGTGAGGTCAAGATGCGTGTCGGCAATGGATCAAGCGTTGATGTGATCGCCGTCGGAACGCTGCCTCTCCACTTGCCGTCGGGATTAGTTATAAACTTGAATAAATGTTATCTGGTGCCTGCACTGTGCATGAACATTGTATCTGGATCGTGTTTGATGCAAAGTGGTTATTCATTTAAATCCGAGAACAATGGTTGTTCCATTTATATGAATGAAATCTTTTATGGTCATGCACCGATGATGAATGGTTTATTTCTATTAGATCTCGGTGATAATGTTACACATATTCATAATGTTGATGCTAAAAGGATTAAACTTAATGATGATATATCCGCATATATGTGTCACTGCCGTCTAGGTCATATTGGCGTTAAACGCATGAATAAGCTCCATTCGGATGGACTTTTGGAATCACTTGATTATGAATCATTTGATACATGTGAGCCATGCCTTATGGGCAAGATGACTAGAACGCCGTTTTCCGGTTCAATGGAACGGCGATGATTTATTGGAAATCATACATTCGATGTATGTGGTCCAATGAGTGTGTCGGCGAGGTGGATATCGTTATTTTGTTACTTTCACGGATGATTTGAGTAGATACGGTTATATCTACTTGATGAAACACAAGTCCGAAACCTTTGAAAAGTTCAAGGAATTTCGAATGAAGTGGAAAATCATCATAATAGAAAGATCAAATTTCTATGGTCCGACCGTGGAGGTGAGTATCTAAGTTACGAGTTTAGCACTCACATGAAAGAGTGTGGAATTGTTTCACAACTCACACCTGCCGGAACACCATAGCGAAATGGTGTGTCGGAACGTCGTAATCGTACTTTATTAGATATGGTACGATCTATGATGTCTCTGACGGACTTGCCGTTGTCATTTTGGGGTTATGCACTAGAAACTGCTGCATTCACTTTAAATCGGGCACCATCTAAATCCGTTGAAAAGACACCGTATGAATTGTGGTTTGGAAACAAACCTAAGCTGTCATTTCTTAAAGTTTGGGGATGCGATGTTTATGTGAAGAAACTTCAACCGGATAAACTCGAACCCAAATCGGAAAAATGCGTCTTCATAGGATACCCTAAAGAAACTATTGGGTATTCCTTCTATCACAGATCCGAGGGCAAGGTTTTTGTTGCCAAGAATGGATCCTTTCTATAGAAAGAGTTTCTCGTGAAAGGTGTGAGTAGTCGGAAGGTAGAAATCGAAGAGGTTGTGGAACCTTCTCTTCAAAGTATGGCGAGTAGCGCAGTGCCGGAAGTTGTTCCGGAGTTGGCTCCACCTGTTGAAGAGGGAACTAATGATAATGATCATGAAACTCCGAAAGAGAGTACTACCGAACCTCGCCGGTCAAACAGGACGCGTGCAGCTCCCGAGCTGTACGGAAATCCTGTCATGAATTTCATGGTTGATGAAAATGATGACCCTGCGACGTATGAAGAAGCGATGATGAGCCCGTATTCCAACAAATGGTTAGAAGCCATGAAATCCGAGATGGAATCCATGTATGAAAATCAAGTTTGGAACTTGGTGGAATTACCTCACGACCGAAAGGCCATGGAGAACAAATGGATTTTCAAAAGGAAAACTGATGATGATGGTAATGTGACCGTCTATAAAGCTCGACTTGTCGCAAAGGGGTTTCGACAAATTCAAGGAGTTGACTACGATGAGACTTTCTCTCCCGTAGAGATGCTAAAGTCAGTTAGGATTATGTTAGCAATTGCTGCATATTTCGATTATGAGATATGGCAGATGGATGCCAAAACCGCGTTTCTCAATGGTAATATTGAAGAAGAGTTGTATATGATACAACCAAAGGGTTTTGTCGATCCTAAGGATGCTAACAAGGTGTGCAAGCTTCAGCGATCCATCTATGGATTGAAGCAAGCATCACAAAGTTGGAATCTCCACTTTGATGAGGTGATCAAAGAGTTTGGATTTGTCCAAACTTATGGAGAAGCTTGTATTTACAAGAAAGTGAGTGGGAGCAATGTGGCATTTCTGATATTATATGTGGATGACATATTATTGATAGGAAATGATATAAATCTTTTAAACAGTGTTAAAAGTTATCTAAACAACAAATTTTCAATGAAGGACCTAGGTGAAGCGTCATACATATTAGGCATAAAGATCTATAGAGATAGATCTAGGCGCCTAATAGGGCTATCGCAAAGTACATACCTTGATAAGATTTTAAAGAAGTTTAAACTGGACGGAAGTAAGAAGGGGTTCTTACCTATGTTGCAAGGCAAGACATTGAGTAAGAATCAAAGTCCGGCTTCATGGAAGAAAGAGAGATAATGGACAAAGTCCCCTATGCTTCAGCCATAGGCTCTATAATGTACGCCATGCTATGTACAAGACCGGATGTGGCACATGCTATTAGTTTGACTAGTAGGTACCAATCGGATCCAGGTTTGGAACACTGGATAGCGGTCAAGAATATCCTTAAGTACTTACGAAGAACTAAGGATATGTTTCTTGTATACGGAGGTGAAGAAGAGCTCGTCGCTAAGTGTTATGTCGACGCTAGCTTTGACACCGATCCGGATGACTCTAAGTCTCAATCAGGATACGTATTTCTCATGAATGGTGGAGCGATTAGTTGGAGGAGCTCCAAACAACCTGTGGTAGCGGGATCAACAATGGAGGCCGAATATGTTGCTGCTTCAGAAGCGGCTCGGGAAGCAATTTGGATGAAGGAGTTCATATCCGAACTAGGAGTGGTGGCAAACGCGTTGGACCCAATGGTGATCTATTGTGACAACAATGGTGCCATTGCCAATGCCAAAGAGCCAAGGTCTCACAAGCATTCCAAGCATATTAAGCGCCGGTTTCACTCCATCCGCGAGCATGTCAAGGATGGAGATATAAAGATTTGTAAAGTACATACGGATCTCAATGTAGCAGATCCGTTGACTAAAACTCTCCCTAGAGCAAAACATCATCAACACCAGAACTCAATGGGTGTTAGATTTATCACTATGTAACTAGATTATTGTCTCAAGTGCAAGTGGAGATCAAGGAATATGCGAGAGGCAATAATAAAGTGTTTATTATGTGTATTCCAAGTATATGATAGATGTTTATTTTGCATGCTATAATTGTATTGATACGGAAACGTTAATACATGTGTGTTTAATAAACAAGCAGAAAGTTCCTAGTTATGCCTCTCTTATAAACTAGCTCGTTGATTAACAAGATGATCAAGGTTTCGATCATGGACATTGGATGTTGTTAATAACGGATCACAACATTAGTGTAATGGTGTGATGAACATTCATCCAAGTATAGCATTACGATCAAAGTCATTGAGTTTATATTGCTATAACAACTTACGAAGTGATCCTAATCCTTAGACCATGAGATCATGTCAATCACTAACACCGAAGAGTTTCTTGATAACATCAAACGTCACACCGTAATGTGGTGATTATAAAGATGGATTCAGAACTAATAAAGTGTTATGTTGAGGCTCATGGATCGAGAGTGGAATTTGTTTATCCCGATGACGGATAGATATACTCTGGGCCCTCTCGGTGATATCACATTGATTAGCTTGCAAGCAAGTGATTTGATCACTAGAATGTTATATCACAGGAACGAGAAAAGAGTGCATGTCGGTAACGAGATCAAACTAGGTATGGAGATACCGATGATCGAATCTCGGACATGTAATATATCGTGAAACAAAGGGATTAAGATACTAGCGTAAAAGGTTCCGACGATCACAAGAAAGTCATCGTTGAATGTGTGGGAGTCAGTATGGGTCTCCAGATCCCGCTTCTGATTATTGATCCGAGAGGGGTCTCGATCATGTCCGCATTATTCACGAACCGTAGGGTGACACACTTAAGAGACACCGACATCCAATTGGAGCAAATGTTTCATGCCGAAAGAATGAACAAGCGCATGAATTTATTTCACTAGATACCGAAACAGGTTTTCGGGTGAAATTGCTTAAAGTGGTTATGCATGTGAAATAGAATTCTAGAAAGTGGTTATTTGTGAATGTTTGTCATTAAAGTAATTGACAAAATTCTGAATAAAATAAAAGAGTTTTATTTAATGAGAGTTTGCATTAAATTTGGTGGAAATTTAATGGGAATTTGAGTGGACTTTTGAGTGGAGGGATTTTAAAGGGCATTTTGTGAGTGGAGTGTCCACTCACATGAATGAAGGAGGGGAGGGGGCATCCCCCATGGCCGGCGGCCACCCCCTTGGGTGCCCCCCCTCCTCCTATAAAAGGAGCCCCCCTCCTCACTTGTCTCTCACACCTCCTCGTGAAGGATCTCTCTCCCCCTCTAGAATTTATCCCCCATGGTCTCGGACTAGCGAGATACATGTTCCAGGTGGCTATTCGGCAAGAAAGAGTTGTGCTTCCGCTGCATCGCTGGAGCGAGGAGGCGGAGGTTGCTCGGTGCCTCGAACGTGTGTGCGAGCACGGATGCGCTGCTGATTTGCGGCGCTAGGAATTCCTCTCGATCTTGAGATCGGCAAGAGATCGTCTACATCAACCACGAGTTGAACTCGTTAAGCTTTGTCGGTCTTCAAGGGTATGTTCTCTACGGATATACATCCGCCCGTTGTTTGTATCTAGTAGATAGATCTTGGTTTATAGTTCACATCGTAGGAAATTTTTTGTTTTCTATGCTACAAACCCTACAGCTGTTTCATGGAAGTCTTGCAAGCAGACCATCTTAACGAGGTCAACAATGAAAGCAGAACTCACAGCACTAGATACAGCTACTGTTGAAGCAGATTGGCTTCGTGAACTCTTGATTGACTAGCCAGTTGTTGATAAACCTGTGCCGGCTATTCTTATGAACTACGACAATCAAACTGTGATCGTCAAAGTGAGTAGTTCAAAAGATAATATGAAGTCATCAAGACATATAAAGAGAAGATTGGCATCTGTTAGGAAAATGAGAAACTCCGGAGTAATAGCATTGGATTATATCCAAACAGCTAAGAATCTAGCAGATCCTTTCACAAAAGGTCTATCAAGAAATGTGATAGATATTGCATCAAAGGAGATGGGTTTGAGACCCACATGAGTTACCATGGTAGAAACCCAACCTATGTGATCGGAGATCCCGTGAATTAGGACCTGGGGAAACAAGACAGTGGCTAACTGGAGGAGAGTAACTTTTATTAATCCACTCCGCTCAAGATGCATTACTATCACGATCTGTATAGCAGGTTGACTTATTCTTAATGTGTTCATAGGCTTGTATAAGACAAGATGCTATCCTACAGAGAAGTCTTGAAAGAACACACCTATGTGAGCCCGACTGCTGGTCACAGTCTATGAGATAGGGTAATCTCTAGGAAGCTCATGAAAAAGGCCAGGAGTGTGACTTATATGCTCCACCCGAGGGGTAGCCTTCGGCAGCCTAGTATCAGTATGACATTAGGTGAAACTCATTTACACAAAACTGGCAATTCAAGACTTAGTCCATTGACAGTTGTTGATGAGTGTAGTCTAATGCTCTAGGTGGAAGTTCAACTTAACAGTCTCCACTGAAAAACGCTGGTATATCAAAACAGTGATTTGGAACAGAATGACGTGCCAATGAGAGTTTGTGGGGGGTTGTTGGAATTTGAGGCATATTTGATGTTGGGCTTTTGGCCCATAACAAATACAAATTCTGAAATTCTCTTTGGCCCATTATTATGGTAGCTCATGTGTGTGCTAGTGGTGGCAAAGTTTAGTCCCACATTGCTAGTGGAAGGGGAGTTGGACCACCTTATATAGCAGAGTGTTGCACCACTCACTAAGGTGTGAGAAGAAGACAAGCCCTCGCGCACTCCTCCTTCGACACCGCCCGCCTCGTCACGACGCGCGCGCGCCGCGGGTTGCGAGAATCTCGCCGAGCCGACCTTTATTTTGTTGATTGGGAAAATTAATTGTGTATTAATTATGAGTCATTAAAGCGTCATTATGGACGCGTTATCAACCGGCCGTTTCTACATCGTGGGCTGTTGCCCACATCCTACCCGACCCGCACTATATAAGCAGACAGACGCGAACCCTAGCCGTTACCAGCAATTAGATTGCATCTGCCTACCTGCGCATCGCCGTTCCACCTCTCTGTGCTGCCCTCTGCTACTCCATCCCGCCGGCTGCTTGCACGGCCGTCCGGGAGAGCAGGCCTCCGGAACCCCGTATCTTTGATCCTGCACCGGGAGAGAGGTGATAAGGTTTTTGGGGAGCGTCTAGGCGCGACTGCTCAAGCTCTTCTACATCCGGCTTCCTCGACTCCATCGCCATGTCTGACGACGCTTCCAAGAAGGCTGTTGCTGCTACCGCCGGTGGCGGATCCACTTCTGTTGCGCCGTTGGTCATACCATCGACGAACTCGTACGTGTTATTTGCTCTCCTGTTATTTCCTATGATGACTACTAGTATTACAGTATGCGTAGATGTGCTAGGTTTTCAGTTGCCTGTATGGTGCATGTCTACTATGCGTATGCTAGTTAGTCTTGGAAATTGTTCTGTCATAATTTACACTTGGATTAAATTAATGCGAAAACTGCTAATTATTTCAACACATCCATCCATACTCTCCAAAATGTCACTCTCACCAGACCATCGCACTCGCACATGCTCACTGGAGATGGACATGGATTGATTTAGCCAGAGCAGCCTCTTGGCTTCCACTTCCACCATGGCTAAGCCGATGCCGATATCGACGACGACGTGCCGCCGGTTGCCTCCAGCCGTCGTCCTCTACTGCTACCTGCCCCCTCGCCTTCCCGCTCTACACCGACCAGACTTAGTAACTCAGTACTCGGTACACCACCGCTGTTCAGACCCGGACAACCTCGACTCATCTCTTATTGTCGTTTCTTGCTCACGGGCGCCGCTGCCACTCAACGGGACGCTCACCTTCCGCCGCTACGCCGGCGCCACCACCTGCTGCGATGCCGCCGTCGACGCCGCCTGCGCAAGCAGTTCGAGGCCGCCACACGGCGTCTTGTGATCTGAGCGGTGGGCAGGCGCCAGGCGAGATCGATCAGTTCGATTGGGGTGGTTTTTTAAGCAGATCGATCAATGAGTACGAGCAGGCGTCTGGACCATTTGGGCTACGGAGTACTTCGGGCCCAGGAATAAAACGATGGGAGACGCTCACGATCAGACGCAGTAGGGCGCGTTTGGTAGCCTTTAGGCTTTGTTCGTTTCGTCCCAACCCGACAAGGATTAGGACGATATCCCCGTGTATCGGGAGGGCTCTGAAACACGCGGTTTTAATCCCGGCTTGTCCGTGTCACGTGTTCGGTTACTTCCGCCCGGGAATCCAACCCTATCTTTTCCCCTCCAACTCCCGTCGTTTTGGAGTGGAAATAAAACTCGACCCGTAACCCGTGGAACAAATCCCCCAGCGCAGCGCAGCGAGGCTTCTCTCTCTCGCCCCAGCGCAGCGAGTCTACTCACGATTTGGAGGGCCGGCGGCGGCGGGGGTTGAGGGCCGGCGGCGGCAGGGGCTAAGGGACGGTGGCGGCGCAACGAATCCAGATCAAAGACGAGTCCTCCTCCCTTTCCCCTTTCCAACCGGCGACGGAGCAACCACGCGAGTTTGACCCGGAGATCTCACCCCGTACGATCTCGGCGGCGCCCGTGATACGTCACCTCCGGCGTCCTCTCCACCGCACTGGTAAGCGCCTACTCTTCCTCCTCGTCCTCTCACAGTTTCTAGGGTTTGGGCATGTCCTGTAACAGTTTCTAGGGTTCTTTGCATGGTCAGTAGTGGTAGGTTCTTTACCATATATGTTGTTATCTTAGACCATGCTGTCTGTCCTCGTCCTCTCACAATTTCAGACCAACGCTGTCTGTCCGACAGCGACAAGCCATGTCTCTTGTCTTGTTTCTCTATCAGCTCCCCAACTGATTTGGGTAGATCGATCCAAACAAAGACAGAGAGAGGTCAACCTTTGTTTACTAATTTTCTGATACATACTTGGTTGCTGCGTCAACAAACATGTCCTGATCAACAAACATGGGGTACTGATGGTCGGTTGTATTTATGGGCTGGTCGTGTTGATAGTAGCTACCCCTGTGGTGGTCGTCCATTTGTTGGGTGCTTTCCATATTAGTACCTAGACATTATGGAATAAAGAAAGTACATAGTTGTATCTAGTACAGAATAATTCTCTGAATGTCCCTTGTTGATTATAAAACCGGTCTGATGTTCTGTTTCATTATTCTCCTGAGCTCCAGTATGTCAAATTCGCATCGGTGAGAAAAATTAACTTCAGTTTTGATAATGTTCAAGAAGAGGGTGTACCGATCGAGTCATATAGGACTGTTGGTGTCTGTGATGGACAAATAAAGTTCGCTACGACTTGTACTGAACAACTTGTCCTATGGTTGATGATCCCTTCTAAACCCACTTGTTAGCTAACTATTGTGATTTTTTCAGTCTAAAATAAAAAATAGGCCATGCTTTTTTAATATGCCTAAACGACGCTCCAGGAACGTACATATCCAAACAAAGTACTGTAATTACTGTCTTTGATGGCCGACAACATTCATTCATCATTCTGGTAGAGTGGTACTATAGGCAGCAGCAATAGCTTTTTTGCCAATAGGTGTCCAACTAGGTGTCTAACTCATCTGACAGCTAAACTATATGTGCAAGTTTGTTTATTTTGATGACACCAAGTTTAGGAAATCAGTTTATGCTGACAATGCATGGTTGATGAATTGTATTTATGTTTCTTCTAATTATTTCCACTCACATGCTGATTGCTACTATTTCTTCTTAAACATGTTAGCTGCAGTGTGTTGGCGTGTTCCATTTTAGCACATATTCTATCTACACTGATAGCAAACCCAAAAGGCTTGTTATGGTTAACTTATCTTGTTGTTCCTTGGTATGGTGTCTAGTGTTGGTTAAGGTTGCATGTTGCGATTACAAGAGATTTTGAGGAATGTCATCTGTGTGCAGCTTCTTTTCTTATGCAGTCAGCTTCTGTTCTTGGGCTCTTTACGAGTTGATGAACTGTAAATATTTCTTCTTATACATGTTAGTTGCAGTGTGTTGGCGTGTTCCATTTTAGCACATATTCTATCTCTACACTATCAATTTTGCTACTGGTAACTAGTGGTCTGTTTCTTTTTAAGTCTTTGCATGGATCTGAGAATGAGGGATCGCATTAGAAAGAGGGAGGAGGAGGATGACGATGATGATATGATGCTTTTCCTTCTACCTGCACTGCATCTACTGGGTGCAAGTGAACCAAAAAAGCCGCGACATACATCGATTCTAAGAGGCGATGAGGTTGTAAGGGATTTGCTTGAAGGGCACGTCAAAAATTGTCAAGAAGCATTTAGGATGGAGCCTTATATCTTCAGGGCTTTGGCTAGTTTCCTTCGACGGGGGGAGTTGGTACGTGATACCAGACTTACTGTCGAAGAGAAACTAGCAGCCTTTCTGTGGATGTTGTCCCACAATTCCTCCTTCCAGGCTCTCCAGGTCCAATTTAAGCGCAGTGGTGATACTTTTCATCGGCACATGAAGAATTTCTTCAACATAATCCCTACTCTATCAAAGCATTTTCTCAAGCCTCCAAATCCTACTGAAGTACATCCAAAGATCCAGTCTAACCCGAGATTCTTCCCTTATTTTCAGGTTTTTGCTAAATCATATTCCCATGACAATGCCTTCCTTTCCACAAACCAAAATAATTTCTTATTATTTTCTTATCATTTTGTTTGCAGAACTGTATTGGAGCCATTGACGGGACTCATATTCCCATGACCATTTCGGGTGACAAAGCTGCTCCCTTTAGAAATAGGAAGGGGACAATCAGCCAGAATGTTATGGTCGCGTGTGACTTTGATCTAAATTTCACATTCATATCTTGTGGCTGGGAGGGATCGGCTACTGATGCTAGGGTTCTTAGATCCGCACTTCTCAAAGGGTTTAAAGTACCTCGTGGAAAGTTCTATCTCGTAGAGATGGTGGTTATGCAAACACTCCCTTCTTTCTTGCACCATACCGTGGTGTTCGGTACCATTTGAAGGAGTTTGGCCGTGGTCGTCGGCACCCCAAAACTACAAGGAGCTATTCAATCACCGACACGTACTCACGGAATCATATTGAACGTGCATTGGGAGTCCTGAAGAAACGTTTTCCCATTCTCAAAGTGGGAACCCATCACACAATAGAGAATCAAGTAAAGTTACCAGCGGCTGCTGCAATATTGCATAACATCATCCGTTTGCATAAGGGAGATGAGAGCTGGTTAGATAACCAAACAAACAACATACCCCCAGAAACTTATGTGGACCTTCCTGATGGTGATCTTCCTCAAAACCATCAAGTCAACAATGAAGGCAACAATCTTAGAGATATGATTGCGCATCAAATGTGGGCGGATTACCGTCAACAGTAAAGTCAAGTGTGATGTAATAAAGTAGTGACATTTGAGCTACTTTTGTTTCTTATGTGATGTAATAAAGTAATGACACTGAGCTTCTTTAATTTGTTATGTGGTGTAATAAAGTAATGACATTTGAGTTTCTTTTGTTTTAAATTTTTATGTGAGGATAAATGTCTTGCTGCTTGTATCATGAATATTGTTCCAGGGGTCATGATGATGACTGGAAGAGGTTCTCCGAGGATTAATCTCATGCAAGCTAAAGTTGTCCAGAAGAATCTCTCACCAAAAGGCAGGGTAACAAAAAAGCGGTCTAAAGGTAGAGACTTCAATTCTTAAACCCAATAGCTTATTATACATGTTTATTTTTGGGTAACTTGAAAATCTTTCTCAAGCAGATAGAGCCTCTTGGAATGCTGAACTAGAAAAGTCTCTCGTGGATCTGCTGCATGAGCACAATACCCCTCAATATAAGGGTCAGAACGGGTGGTCCTCGGACGCCTGGAATAAGATCGTCAAGAGATTCCAAGCAAGCCATCCGTATGTGACTTACACAAAGGGACAGATCCAAGATAAGGAGAAGGAGCTAAAAAGGGTATATAAGATGCTCAAGGAAGCTAGGAAACAAAGTGGAGCATCCTGGAATGACAAGCGTTCAATGATCGAAGCTGAGGAAGCGTTGTGGGATAACCTTATCATTGTAAGATAGTTTCAGCCCCTTACATGCATCTGGTCATTTCCTTATTATCGTAAAATATTCCTTATTATGGTATATCACTCGTCTTGTTTTCTGTTGTGCAGTCATTTCCTAAGATAGGGAAGTTCCGTACTAAGGCTTTTCCGCTTTTTGATGCCTTGGGAGAGTTGTATGACGGACAGACCGCCGAGGGGACCTATAACTTTACCTCCACTCATCAGTCCAAACAAGCAACCCTTACAGAAGTGGAGTTTGATCCTGAGGTCAGTTCTGTAGAGGTCATACAGCCCCATATTGGAGATACCGTGGTGGATGTTGAGGCTGATACACAAGGAGGCATGCAAGACGCCAGTTTTCAAGCTAACCCAATAGTGGCTGCTGCACCATCAACAAGCACTGATAGCGAACCCAAAAGGCGCCGATCAAATGCAGATGTAGCTGCAATGATGGAAAAGTATATTGAGATGAAGACAAAGCAAATTGAGGACACGAAAGCTGATTCGAGGAATGTTGATGAGTTCTCAATCAAGAATTGTATTGCTCGCCTAAGCACAATGGAATTCTCGCAAGAGGAGAAGGTGAAAGCTCTACGAGTCTTTAAAAGTGCAGACAATCGCGAGCTCTTCATCTGCACTGACCTTGAGACGGCTGCGATGTGGCTGCGAAGCGAAATGGCCTAGCAAAGGTGAAATCTTCTGTTCTTTCTTATTTTTGTCCAAGTTGCATCACTGCTACTACTGTCATCTTATGTTTCTTTATTGCATCATACTTGATATAGCAGCAACATGAAAATGATTATTCTTTGTTGCATTATAATAGTATTTCTAATTTTGTCCATTGTAGTTTCTATTTGCCTTCAGCATGCTATTCCGCTAGCATCCTCCTATGTACACCTTGAATGCCCACAGGCCCCCCATATAGGAGCATGGCTTCTATGGGGCTTCCTCTGTTGTTGCCGCTGATGGAGAACTACTGCTTGTTCGCATCGTGGTGCCTGTGAAAGAGAAGTATGGGTACAAGTTCCCTGTAGAGTACTTCATCTACGTACCCAACCAGCTAACCCGCTCAATTGAGTGCCTACCTTGTCTGTGATGGACAAATAAAGTTTGCTACAACTTGTACTGAACAACTTGTCCCATGGTTGACGATCCCTTCTAAACCCACTTGTTAGCTAACTGTTGTGATTTTTCCAGTCTAAAACCAAAAATAGGCCATGCTTTTTTAATATGTATAAACTGAAAATAATTTTGAATGAACATGAGGAAGAGAGGGAGCTCTCTCATGACTGAATCATCACCGTGAGCATGGAAGTTTAGGACTTTATAGGCAAACTGGGCAATCCACTAACCTGCTTATAATGACTGCTAACAGCATATCAGTGAATCATCACGTGAGCATGAAAGATGACAGCAATCTGATATTGCAGCTGGTTTCCAACTAGGTGTCTATGTTTCTTCTAATTATTTCCACTCATATGATGATTGCTGCTATTTCTTCTAGTTAGTGTTGTAACTCTGCTTGCTTATTAGTTAGTGTTGCTAGCTGTAACTCCGCTTGCTTATTAGTTAGTGTTGTTGATTCATTTTTACTAAGAATCAGGGGTGAATGAAAAGAAAATTGAAGTTGTTTTACACCTATTGGCAGTTGGCAATATTATGCTATAACTTACCATCATCACATAAATGTTTGGCTCTCCAAAATGAATTCTTGTACATGATGGATATTTTGGTCTTCTTCTCAACATTGGTACCATTTTAGACCTGAGTCATGTTCTTATAGTTTCTCTGTATATTAGGTACAATGATGAGGGAATACATGATGAGGGAAAAGAGCTGGAGTTCTACATGAACAAGATCGAGAAGAAGAAACACAAGGCTGCTATGGCGATCAATGTGTGTGTGCTCTACAATAAAAAGACTGCATATTTATTTGTTTTGTCTGCATATTATTCACTGTTTTTTTGTGGTGTCACTATTTTTCTAAGGACGAATCTCACGGTATTTCACTGCAAATTTGTGTGTGCGTTCACTGTATTTTGTTGCCTGTATTTTTAGCTGAAGAGAGCTGTCTTTTTTTTCTGATTGTATGTTATGTTGCTTCCTTGTTGTCCCATGTGCTGTCGCATGTTCTTGCTTGTTTCACTGTATTATTATGTTGTCGCATGTGCTGCTTCCTGCCTTCTGAAACCGGTGCAGTGCTTGTCCCCCTGCTGGTTGTACCGGGATTAACCGAATGGCAATTAAAGACAGAGATTACTAGGAAACATGGGGAGAGGGGTGGTGGAAATCGGGGTGACAACTGGGGATCACCCAATCCCTGCAGGTGTAAGATCCACTAGTGGATTTAACCCCATGCAACCGAACAAAGCCTTAAGAGTATTTCAGCCCAACCGCTGCCCGTGGTACTGTCCATTGCAAACGAGCGTCAGCCAATTTCTGCAGCTCATTTGGTAAATTGAGTCATATTTTTTTGTACCGAATTACATTCTGTTTGGTTGCATGTTTTTTTCAGCAGATACAAAAAGGGTGTTTGGTGCCCAGCGTTGTTGCTTCTCTTTGCACACACATACTCATACACTCACCATATTCAAATATAATGATCTTATCACAGCACATGAACACAACACACTAGCATCGATCAGATCAGATCATATATTCATAGAAACTAGAAATTAGAGTAGGTACAATCATAGAAACTAGACTAGAAACTGCACTAGTCAGGTTAGTTCAGAGTTAGGTCCATCCCATGGCACCTGATAGGTTGTTCATGACACACCCCTGACCCAAAGAACCCCCATAAGATAGTGGTTCGATATTAACATCCACCAGATAAACGATTAGTCTATATATACAATCAACAGCAGACAGGAGGATCACATGAGCTTATCGTAGGTGATCAACTCCTCCGTGCTGCTGAAAGCCCTCAAGAGAGTCACCTTGAAGCCCTTCTGCTTATTGATGTACTTGAAGGCGAGGACATCCCCAACCTAGAGCTTGATCTTGGACGCAAACTCACTCCAGCCCTTCATGAAGTACATCTGCCCCTCGAACATGTGCAGTTGCACACCGTACTCATAGAAGGAGGATGTCAACACCCAAATTTTTAATCTCAGATGCCTGTTATGCCATGCATCGCAATCCCAGGATTACCATTTTTGCGAGACATAACAGATTGGTACCATAGTTTATCATCCATTACAAACCACAATAAAGGCCTTACAAATAAATGATCTCATGATCCAATCTTAATACAATCAACATAGCGAAATAATATAATAATGGTAGCATGGGCGAAGCTCCATCTTCACGGTCACATGCAATGCTGACGATGGGAGATGATCCTAGTTGTCGTAGACTTCTTGCGGTCCATCTTCCTGATAGTCCTCCTCATAGTCTGGCCACGAGAATAGCCAGGGACAAAGCCAAAAGTACTCTTTAAGTACTCGCAAACTATCACTAACAAGTAAAGTGGTTCAAGTAGGAATACTAAGCTCTAGGTTGTTTTGCAAAAAGCCAGGTTTATCTCTAGCTGAGTTCAGAAGTAAAGAAAGCTAGTTGAAGGTTTTATAACACCTAAGTGGAAACTTAAGTTTCACTTTCACAACCCTATTGTGGTCAAGTCAAAGTCATGATTCATTTCACAAGTCATTTTGAAAACATCTGACGACGGAACAGTATGGTCACTCCAACTGTCCATAACCGTAGACGCGACTATTCGAATAGTTTGACACTCTGCAAAGGTGGTACACTTTCACCACAATATTCGATACATCCGTCAGGAACAATCCTGAATTCACCATACTCAGTATGCGAATAATCAATCCTAACCTTTCAATTACACACCCTAGTATAGGCACCTCTCCTATGAGTTTGGCCTCCCAACCCTGACCATATGTCATCTTGGAAACTGCACGGGTGGACAATCATCACAAGGTAGCCTCAGCTCAAACCTCGGCCACAAGGGAACCCATACTAATGTATATAAACTTTCAGTCAAGCCCTACCCAATTTTGGGTATTGTGGTTTTACGATAAATTTGGAATGGTGTCGCATCCGAACACAACCATCCGTTTTATAAAGGGCTAAGGCTCATGCCTCAACATTTTCATCATCAAAGTCATCTTGTGTTCAATAACACATGTCAAAACATTTCATTAGAATGACTCATCATTCTAAGGTTTTCATAACCATTTTCACCAAGTATTCCCATCTAAAGTGATCAAGTTTTATGCTTAGCACTAGCTACTAAAGTTTGGGGTAAACACTAATGAGGGATGATAATCAAGTGTGACTTATCTAAGTATAATCTCATGCCTCAGGATGACATCTAGTTCTACCTAACTTAGGCCAAGTTTTATGTTCTTTATGCTACCTCTAATATCTTTCCAAAACTTCACAAATCACTAAGTAAACATAAATAAAAAGCTTTGATAAAGAACTAAATATAATCAAGCTTGCAAGTAAAACTGGGATTTACGATAATCAAGTTTGTCTAATCAAAGCATGCCTAATGCATTGCATAGGTTATCTAGCTTTCACAGTTTCAAGTGTTAGATTTCTAGGACGGCTTGCTTAGTTAGTAGTTTGCCTTGTGTAGTGTAGTGGTTGAAGTTCTCCTATGCTTCCTCTTCGTAGTAGTTTCCTTCCTCTTCGTATCCTTGGTCGATACTAGCATCTATAAATAAATACGAAGTACACAATCACCAAACAATACTTAACTACTTCTATTTGGCACACAAGGGTTTACACTATATGATCTAGCATCATCACAATCATCACAAGAATTAAGGCAATAGTTTTATTTATTTTATTTTAGAAAAATATTTTCTACTCATTAAAAAACTACTTAAGATTTAATATTCTCCAATTAAAATATGGGATCATGTTGACACATGTCATCACTACATATTTCAATACTTGGGAATATGATTTAAAGTGGTGTCACAATTTAATAAGGTTTAACCTTTTTATTTTAATTAATTAAAGTGACTAGAAATGCCTATGGGGCATTCTTTTATTACTTGTCCATTATTTCTACAAGTAAACCTAGATATTTTTATATATTCAGAAAGGCCTTATCAAATGTGATTTTTGAGAGTTGGAATCAACTCAAAAGCATTTATGGTTGAATTTTAAAAAATGTTTGAATGCAGAAAAGTCTCTTCCTTGTTATTTTTACTATAGGTGATCTATAAATTCAAATGGTTTGAATCCAACGGGCTTGGATTACGAATTTCCATACCTTTCTAGAAAAAATGGTTTCATGCTATTTGGTTGAGTAAAACTCTCTGAATTGAATTTTCAATCTACTGTCAGAACTAGGTTTGAAACTAAATAGATAAATCTAAATTCAAACTACTCGGTCGCGCGGGAAATCTAACTGGGCCGGCCCACTGCGCACACCGCAGCGTGTGGGCTGGTTAAGTGGTGTCCCCACGCGTCAGTGAGACGGGGGTTGGCGAAGGGGTATGAGCGATTACGACCATAGGATTAGATTAAGGATCAACGGCTCACGGCCATCGTCCTCGTCTGAACAGAACGTGATAGGCTCGAACCCTAGCGCGGCCAGTGGGGGTCTGGGGCGGCTCACCGGGGCTTAGGCGATGGTCGGCGATGGGGGCGAATGACGAAGTCCACGACGGCGGTTCTCCTAGTACTGGCGGCTCCTCCTAGGGTGGCTCCAATCGACGGCGCCCTTCTCCTCTAGCAGCTGCAAGCTCCGGCGAAATTCCGGCGAGGGAGAGCTCGCCTTGCTCCAGGAAGAGGTGGGAATTATCAGTGAGAGGTGGGGAGTGAACTGGTGTGAAGAAAACAAGCTGGGGAGGCCTCCTTTTATAGGCGAGCGAGAGAGGTCGAGCGGCATGGGCAGTGCTCGTCGGGGTCGGGGTTACAGCGAGCTACGGGCATGGCTGAGGCTAGCGGACGGTGTGTCATGTCTAAGTGTTCCGATCCAGAGAATAGAGTAAGAGCGAGTTTGAGAGAAAATGCCACGCAGTGGGTTTATATAGGAAATAGACAAAAAAGGTGAAAACATGAAGCAACCGTACATGCGGTACGACAAGGAACGTTAACGTTGTGGTCTGCGTTGGCTGGCTCACACGGTGATTACACTGATCGGGAAGAAAAATTGATAGAAAGACCATGAGAACAATAAGTCGCTTGGACGTGGTTGTTTGCACTGAGTGACTCGCATAGTATAGTACTATCTTTTAAAGACGGAAGGATTCTCGATCCCTTAGCGCCCCAAATCAGCGATCGCTTGATACCCTGTTACTGTTGATTCCGAATTTTAACCAATCACTGCTCGACGCGTCGGAGCGGACAGAGTCGTGTGGGGGCGTTTTGTTCTCCTTTTTTTTGCTCTCTCATCCCGTCGCCTTGGTCACCGCTTGCCGCGTGTAATTTGGAAGGACTATGTGTATTTTTAGGCCTTTCACAATGGAGGGTCTCTTAGCATATTTTCATAGGCAAAATAAATGCTTAAGCGACAACCTCTCCAATGGATTGTTTCTTAGGTGGTGTCTCTTAGGGGTGTTGCATTTATTAGCAATTGGGATCACAATTGCATGTCAATAGTGTAGCTTGTTTGTGGTACATGGCTATCTTTGATACACACAAGGATATATAGTTTTGAACTTAACAATCTCCATACCAAAATAGCGATGCATTACATATAAATACATAGCAAAATATAATTCCGGCCATACCAAAGTACCGATGCATTACATATAAATATATAGGAAAATATAATTCCGTCCGCATGCACCAATTCATGAAAATAAACTATTTTGGGCCAAACTTTGCCCAAATGTGCTCAATCAAGTCATTTTTAAGTGCCTTATGTGTCGAGCGATCCCTGATGTCAGAATCTCTTCGCAGTACATCCGCGAATTCTGGCACACCATGAGAGAATACCGGTGGTAGAATGGTCGACGTGCTTGCGCTCTCATTCAAATCAAGAATATCGGCCGTATTCTCCCCTTCATCAACAACTATCATATTGTGAAGAATTATGCATGCTAACATAATATCATGGAGACAATTTCGATTATGCAAACGAGCTGGACGTCGTATGATAGAGAAACGACCCTGCAAAACTCCAAACGCACGTTCAACATCCTTCCTTGCTCCTTCCTGTTGTTGGGCAAACAAATTGTGCTTTGGATTTTGCGGGAGGGATACTGTCTTCACAAACGCAGCCCACTCTGGATATATGCCATCTACAAGATAATATCCATGCTTGTATTGTTTGTCGTTTACATAATAGTCCACCCGAGGAGATTGCCCTTTCAACTGGTTAATAAACAATGATGATTGATTAAGCACGTTGATATCATTATTCGATCCAGGGATACCGAAATAGGCATGCCATATCCGAAGATCCTGGGAGGCAACTGCTTCTAGAATAAGTGTAGGCACCCCTTTATCGCCTCGAACAAATTGACCTCTCCAAGCAATAGGACATTTTTTCCAATGCCAATGCATACAATCAAGACTACCCAACATACCAGGAAACCCACGCCTCTCATTGACACGAAGTACATGAAGTATGTGCTCCACATCTTCAGTGTTGGGACTTCGCAAATACTCTGCACCAAACACCACAATAACACCCGCCGCAAAGTTCTTCAAGCACTCCATTGAAGTGGTCTAACCAATTTTGATCTACTCATCGAGCAAGTCCGCAGGAGTACCATATGCCAATTGGCGAATAGCTGTTGTACATTTCTGCAGCGGAGAGAGCCCTTGGCGTTGAGTGGCATCTACTCGTTGGGTGAAATAGGGATCCCACTCACCTAGTGCATGGACAATACGTAGAAACAGAGATTTCCTCATCCGGAACCTTCTATTGGAATCTTTGTCGTTGTAGAGAGAATTTTCGGAGAAGTAATCATTCACTAGCTGCTGATCAGATTCTTCACGAGGCCGATTCTTGTATTCTCTCGGACCACTCTTGCTAAGAGAGCTCCGCTCGAGATCTTCAAGACTTCCTTTTAGACCTACCGCGACCTCGTCAACGAAGGAGTCCAAGATATCCTTCTCGGCAATGAATTCTTCAAGAGTATATACATCCGCTGGATCAACACTGCTTGTGGTATCACCATCTTCGTTCTGATGTGTGACATCAGGATCATCCGGCTGATGGGACATGTTGCTTGAAAATACTAATTGGAGAGGAAGAAGTCAGGATGCTTTATGAGATGTAGAGGAAGGAGTTCGGCTGACGGTCCCTGTATATATATATATAGTTTACTTGGAGAGGAATCGGTTTAGTCACATAGGACGATACATGCAGTCATGTAACGCACTCACATATATATTCATTCATATCAAAATCAGTTACATACGTGCATGCTTTCAGTTTCCAGTTGATCATGCCCATTCAGATTCATCCATTAAGTAACATAGTTCAGGTATACATGACACGATTGATTATCTAATTCAGGCATTCTAGAAACACACCTCGATCCAGCGCTTAGAAAATCATACAAAATACCAGGTAGACAACGCCACAATGTCTTTCTCAGCCGGTCCAGCAAAATACCAGATGGACATGCTCCAGGTTTAAATCAGCTTTCATACTCTTTCTCAGCCTGTCCAGCATAGCAAAGTACAATATTTAGAAATAAAAGAGAACAGTAGGTTGTGGACAGCAGTAAAATTATACTTCTATACCTCATTTCTTTGAAGAAATAAGTTCGATTCCATGCTCGTCATAGCCCTTGCACGCGCGGCCTTTGCAACATCGTCCATCACACTTGTGTCGGCTAACAACAACTTTTCGTAAAGATCAAGCATTTTTGTCTCTTTCGCGAGCTTTGCCGTTTGAAGCTTCTCACTTGATAATCGCTGCTGGCTTTCTATGACCTTTTGGCGCTCCTTCTTAGACGCGGCCTGAACCTCAATCAACTTGTACAATTTCTCCCTGATCACCATCACAGCCTCCGGTGCCTTGCGTTTACCATCGCGTTCAGCCTTAGCTTTGTTGCGGCCAGCTGACGGCCACTACTCATCATCCACATTGATAACATGTGATGCGAGATTGATCCCGGCAGATGGTTTCTTATTTTGCTCTTCCTTCATTGCTGCCATCAACGCCAACCGTTTTCCATCATCCTTGAGTCTTCTCCACATAAGCAGATGTGTGAAACTTGTGCCTCTGTTTTTCTCATATTTCTCTAGGGCCATTGCTTGAAGTTGGTCATCAGAAAAGCCACTAGTGTACACTTTAGTGACATTAGAGTATTCCCCATGGAAAGCATTGATCTTTGTCTTCACCTTATGAAAATGTTGCTTCAGCTGTATAGCATCTCTCTTCCGTTGACTTGGCGTGTTACTATTGTAGTCGGCGGCTACATCATCCCAATACCGCTCGCTCTTCTTGTTATTCCCATCGATTGGATCATATGAGTTCTCCAACCAAGCGCTTGCCTACATTTCGAAGTAGATTAATTAGTTGTACCCAAATGAAAATAAGTTTAAAGAAAATTGTATCATATTTTGAGCATTGAGGCAAGATATATCATTACCAATCTCGTCTCTTCCTCTGATGTCCAAGGCAAACGTTGTGCGATCCGGGCTGGCTCTGGATCCTCTTCAAGATTAACAACAAGTTTTTTTTTGAAGAACCTTTAGATGATGGAGCCACTTTGGCCGAAGCCGACCGAGAAGATCATGGAATCCCTTTAGCATGTTGTGGTGGTGGTGGAGGTGTCGAAAATGACCCCAGTTGGGGTGGGAAACCAACAAAATGAAAATTTTCCATGCTAGGTTGTCCTTGTTGGGGAGAGTTAAAATTTGATGGATGTTTCATTGGTCGGAATGGCGGGGTTTGTGGAGTATGTAAGAAACTTAGCAGAGCATCAGGTGGCTGAGTATACATCATCCTGTAATATGTGACAATGTAGTAAGATAACAAGTCTGCATATGAATCGGGATATGTGCAGATGGCATATGAATCTAGTAAAATCAGGCAATATTAATTAAAATATTACCCCTAACAGGATATGTGCAGATGGCATATGTATCTAGTAAAATCAGGCAATATTAATTAAAATCTTACCCCTGACAGGATATGTGCAGATGGCATATGAATCTAGTAAATACTAACACTAGTGAAGCACAATGCAGATTCAGTTTGATGTTTTTGCAGTGACAATCTCACTTGAGCAGGGATGAAAAATACCAGGTTGCTCTATCATGTAAAGGACTGAATATCAACATGCAACATTAAGCAAATCAAATAGATTAATACCATTGATTTGTTGGTCTGCTGGTGGAGGAGCTACCAGCAGCGGCGGAGCTGAAATGCGCCGGTGCCGGCATCCAAATTGACGGCCTTGGGGCTTTCTCCCTGCTTCCGTCCATGGCTGCACTTGCAGCGGGCTTCTTCCCTGATTCATATGGAGGGGGCGGCGGCATAGGGAAGGGGGCCGTCGGGCCGGCCTCAGAAGAGAGGCGATGGAGGAGGCCGATAGAGGGTAGCACGACGTAGGGGATGGTGGTGGAGAGTAGGACAGCGCCGCCGGCGGAGAGCAGGGCACGCCCGCGGCGGCCTGAGCTCGCTGGTCGCTCGGCTGCTCGAGGTAGAAGAGGAAAGGGAATAGAAGGAAAGAGCCACACGGGATCGCTAAATTGATTGCGCTGTTTCGGGAGAAGGGCTAGAGCCGTTTCTTCGCTAACATACAGCTTCCCTCTCTCTTCTTTAACTACTATGCCACATGCCCACATCAGCGCATGGCCTAGGATACGGTGTTAAAATACGGCCATTGTCAAACGCCTTAGGCTTCATCCCGTTCCAAATACATCCTATTTTCACGGCTACCAAAGCGGTCAAAGCGGTGCAGGCGTATCAACAAGCTCTGTCGCTTGGACTCACAAAACAACCCAAAAAAAGGCCACCTTCTCTTGCTCCCGTCGACACCGCCCACATCCTTCCTTGGGACCGTCGCCGTGCTCTCTTCCTCCCTGGCCGTCGTTACTTTCCGTCTTCCCGGTGAGGCCCCCGCCGTCCTTCTAGACCGCGTGCCCCGGGTTCCTGAGGGCAGACATGGCATCCCGCCTCCGAAGACCTCGGCAGGTGGTTGATTTGGCGGTGTCGCCGTCGACATGGAGGCAGGCGGCGACCAAGGAGAGGTAGGTTTGGGTCGTGGGGAGACTTCCGATGGCCACCAGGGAGAGGAGCGGGTGGCGCGCAGACTATCCCTCCAGCAGGGACCAGGGGTAAGGATGCGACGGCGCACTTGTGGTGTGGGGCACGGTCCTTCGAATCAGCATCTGGAGGGGCACGGTCCTTCGAATTAGCATCTGGAGAGACGAGAGATGGAAAATTGGAAGGGGTCCAAAATTGGAAAGAGAGCAGCCGTCCTCGCCTTGTGTTCTCTTTCTTTCTGTAGCTTTTCATGTGAATGTATGTCATGCAGTTTAGCAGGTGGCCTGCCATAGCGTTTTGCCCCTTCTGTGACGCCTCCTTCGTTGCTGCATTGGCGCCGTCGTCACGGTGTCTACTTCGGTTCGTGCTGGTCGTGTTCCGTAGTGCCTGCGCAAGATGAGGTACACTTCAAGGCCCTGAGCGAGGCTGTAGCCGGACGGCCTTGGCGGCCGTTTCTGTTGTTCCGTCTATGCTCGCTGTGCCTTCTCATGTCTATGGTAAAACGGCTGGTGCTATGATCGAGCCGGCGGCTGATTCTGCGCCCGTTGTTCTGGACGCTGCTATTTCTAGATTTGTTTTGTCTAAGGCGGGTTCTCGTGGGCACTCGGAGTCGGCCGATTTGGTTGGGCAATCAGCCGATTTTGCGGAATTGTCTGATGATACTGACGATTTTGCTGAATTGTCTAATGATAATGATTATGTTCCTTCTCTTTGTTCCTTCACTGTTTCTTTTATGTGCACATGATGTTAAATTAGCGCTTCTAACGCTATTATTTGTTTTTTCTTGATTTAGTTTTTTCGTGTTCGGGGCCAGAAGCAGGTGATTCTTCAGGAGATCCAATCCTTGGACCTGCAGGCGGATCAGGCCGGCCTGTCGGCTGACGAATGGGCCCATAGGTATTCTCTTGAGACCTCCATTATGGAGATCTATAAGGGTGAGGAGGCATTCTGGCGGCAGCGGAGCCGCCAGAACTGGACCATCCAGGGGGAATCTAACACAGCCTACTTCCATGCCATCACAAATGGCAGGAGGAGGAAGTGCCCGATCCCTTGCCTCTAGGCTGCAGACGCCCTTCTGGAAGACCAGAGGACCATCTCAGCCCATATTTATGCCTTCTACCGGGACCTATTCTCGGCCTCCCCGAGATCGGGGCTGGCCCTGGGGCTTGAGTTTTGGCCGGAGGATGCCCGAGTTAGCCTCGAGGAGAATAGGGAGCTGACCCTCCCCTTCCTCCTATCGGAGGTCGCCGAGGCCATCAATTCCATGAAAGCCAACTCGGCGCCTAGGCCGGATGGCCTTCCGGTCGTATTCTTTCAGACGTTCTGGGCTCAGTTGAGCCCGGTGATCATGCGCATGTTTCAGGAGTTCTACATTGGGACTCTTGTCATGTCGCGGCTCAATTTTGGGGTGATTACCTTGATCCCCAAGGTAGTGGGGGCCACGGATATCCGCCATTTTAGGCCGATAACGGTGATCAATGTCATCCAGCGGGTCTTCTCGAAGGTCCTCACCCTCCGCCTCGCACCGATCATGGAACGCTTGACCCATCCTCTTCAGTTTGCCTTCCTTAAGGGGCGCCTTATTCATGATGGTATACTGGCTCTTCATGAAATCATTCATGAGGTGAAGGTATCCCATCAGAAAGGGGTGTTCCTTAAGCTAGATTTCCAGAAGGCCTACGATAAGCTAGATTGGGCGTTTCTGAGGCAGGTTCTCGAGCTTAGAGGTTTTGAGGATAGGGTGATCTCGTGGATCATGCAACTCTTGATGAGTGGGAGCACGGCGAAAAACGTGAATGGGGAGGTGGGTCCTTATTTCAGACCTTCCTGCGACGTTAGACAAGGGGACCCTATCTTTCCCTTGCTCTTTAACGCTACGGTGGATGCCCTGGCAGGGATCTTGGACAGATCCAAGGTTGCTGGCCACCTATCAGGGGTGGTGGGGCATCTAATCCCCGGAGGTGGGATCACCCACCTCCAGTATGCAGACGACACTATGATTATGGTTCAGGGTTCGGAGTCGGACATCATCAACCTCAAATTCTTGCTGCTTTGTTTTGAGTCTATGTCTGGACTCAAAATCAACTTTGACAAGAGCGAGGTTATGGTCCTTGGGTTCCCCGAGGACGAGCGGCAGTTGATTGCGTACCGGCTTAACTGCCAGTTAGCGGACTTCCCCATCTCCTACTTGGGGATGCCCATGCGTGACTCGCGGGTTCTGATCAGGGACTTGACCCCCATGGTCGCAAAGGTTCGGTCCAAAGCCGAGCCGTGGCGCGCTCGCCTTACGTCCAAGGGGTCCAAGACGGTCCTGATCAATTCCTGCCTGTCCAGCCTCACCATGTACCAGATGGGCCTGTACCTGCTGCCCGAAGGAGTCCGTGCAGACTTTGCGAAAGAGTTGTCGCGATTCTTTTGGGCGGCAGGCGACAGGCACCAGAAATACCACATGGTGAAATGGGTTGATATTTGTACCCCCAAGCCTCTTGGGGGTTTAGGAATCCTGGACTCCCGCCGCTTCAATGTGGCCCTGCTCCTTAAATGGGTCTGGCGTATCCTCCATGAGGATGGAGGTCTGTGGCTCCAGCTGATTAAGGCTAAATACCTTCGTGGCCGGCCCTTGCTGGCATGCGAGCGCCGTGATGGTTCCCAGTTTTGGAGGGCTATTCAGGACATCAAGCACCTCATCCGCCGTGGGTTAACCTTTGCGGTGGGGGATGGCCAGGACGTCCTGTTCTGGGAAGACCCCTGGCTGCTTGAGGTCCCCCTCAAACGGGAATTCCCGGCGCTCTTTGCTATTTGCGCGACCCCCTCGATGTTAGTGGCGGAGGCTATGCAGGAGGAACAATGGAACATCCCGTTCCGGAGGACCTTCAGTGTAGCCGAGGCGGCGGACTTTAGGAGACTGAGGAGTTCCTTTCCCCTATCCCTCTCCGGGGAGAGGGATTCGGTGTCATGGAACCAGTCCCCCTCGGGGGTCTTTTCTGTTAGCTCTGCTTACCGGACCCTCTTCCAGGGCCCGGAACTCCCCTTGATGGCTCACCTGTGGAAGGCCCCCCTTCCCCTGAGTGTGCGCATCTTCATGTGGAGGTCGCGAAACGTAACGGCCCGGGTAATGGCCTGTGTCCTCTATGTGGGACCCCGGAATCTAGCACCCAGATAATGTTCACGTGTTCTGCCGCCCAGTTTCTATGAAACTTTATCCGTGAGGCCCTGGGTCCGACTTGGCAGGCCCATGAGCTTGGTGAGTTCCAGGAAACTGAGGCGACCAGCACCAGGAGTGGGCGCCACCTCTTCTGGTTGGTGATCGCGACCATCACTTGGACGTTGTGGAAGATTAGGAATAAGATGGTGATTGAGCGGATTTTTTCCTCCCGGGCCTCTGACTCTGTTTTTTCTTTTCTTGCGCATCTTCAGCAGTGGTACCCGCTCTCCAGGCAGCGTGACCGGGTTCGCGTCGACGGCATCATGCAGGCGCTCTGGACGTCGGCGCATTGCTTCGCTGCGCCTGCTAGTGTGGTCGTGCCCCCTTAGGTTGCCTTCCGTTCCTGAGGCGCTTTTCCCCCCTTTTTTTGTCTTGGGCTTATTGTGTTGTTGCCCCAGCGAATTATTTTTTATTTCCCATTTTGACGTACTGGGCGTTGGTGAACTTGTATCCTGGATGTGGTTGCTTTATTTATAAAGCTAGGCGTGGAGCCTGTTTCAAGGAGGAGAGTGCTGGTTGTGCAGGACATGTCGCGTGGGTGGGTGGTTGTTCCGTTACTGATATTTCCGCTGGGTTATCTGTGGTGCAGTCCTGAAATATTGTTGATTGGTTCCACTCATGCTGTGGTTGATCTCAATAATCTAGGTTTTACTTAGGCCATGCACTATGTATACCAAAAGCGGTTCAAAGGGCTAGTTCAGTCGAATCCATACATAGTGGAGCATCGACTCCTTGCTCCTGACACAACAAGCGAACCAACTTATTGGTTCGGTTCATACCATAAGAAAGTGATTTATTTAGTGAGACAAAGATATAGGAAGAATGCTGCTCACACCGAAATGGTACGGAAAGAAGGAAAAAGCAATCATTTTTTACTGTTACTAGGCCCCATCGGCACTGTATAATGCGGTTCACACATAGTAGCAAAACAGATGCGATTCTTTATCTAACACCTTTTTATTTTGAACCGGCTAAACATAGTACATGGTCTTAAATGCATCGTGCTATACCAAATGGTTTGTAGGTTTTCTTTTTCTACTGCTACGATTCGTGATTTCTTATTGTCGATGTCCTGATCATGTACTTTTCCTTTTGGGTTTGCAGTAGTCGCTGCTCCTTGCACACCTGCCCATACAGGTGCTGCAAGTTGTCGGGTGCATAGGTCAATGCGTCAGCATCTAGCATTTGTTTTTAGGGTTCATCGGTGTCTCGAAGTATAAGTGTGTCTTTGCTTTGGCTGTTTCCTGGTTATATTGTCTCATTTGATTGGCTGTTTATTTTTTTATAATTTATCTTGTGTTATTTTCTTCTACCTAATTGCCCTAACATATGGTACTATGGCGGGCCTCATCATGTCTGCAAGAATTATGGTGCGTCTACCTAGATGATAATCCAGTTCCTAAGTATCATTGGTGCGTCTACCTAGATGATAATCCAGTTCCTAAGTATCATCAGCTTTATATCTATGGCATAACGAATTAGTTGGATCACAACATGGATATATTTGGTGCAGGCGACGAGGCTGCTGACGTGAATGGACAGGCATCGTCTCCGAATCGAGGTCCTCGGCAGCAGAGGGAGCTCCGCCCGGTGATGCTGAATTGGATGGTGCATCGATGCGCCCCGCCGACGGCGGCTTAGGGAAGTTCCTGATCCTTTCATAGTAGAATGCTTGAGTAGTGTGTTTAGTAGTTAAGTTGTAAATCCTCTTGTGCAAGATTCGGTATGGATTATATGATGCCAGATGTAGATATATATTAGTACCACCAAGTAGCTAATCTTTGCTTTTCTGCATGAATAATATTGTTCAAATGATGCGATTTAACATTACCACTATAAAACTCTTGCAAGCATTGACAATCTCAAAACATGGGAGTCATGATGAAGGAAACACCTATTTTAGTGCTAAAACTCTTGCAAGCCTGGTGTATTTTTAGTTGGTAGAAAAAACACCAGCATCAACAATCTCTATATGGTAAGGAGAGGAAAAAAATAAAAAAGAACCAATATTTATTTAAGTATAGCCGACAAGAGTGGTAACTAACATGACAGAGAGTCCGAGAAGTTTCGTGCTAATGCAGTTATATTATTTCTGGAAACAACAAGGTTAGATCACACATGTTTTAGCACTTATCAAGACTCAAACGAGATAAATATTTCGTTTGAACTGAAAAATACCATGGTCTTTATGTTTATCAGGGGTACTTACTACTTGCTAGATGAGTGAGTGAGTGAGTGCATTTTTATGTTCCATTTACCACGTTACAATTTTGGAGGGCATGGAATTGATGTTTTTTCTTTTCGTGATACATAAATATGTGTACTCCCTCCGTTTCAAATTATAAGATTTTTGAGTTTTGTGAAGAGAATATATCTAGACTTATTTTAGTACATAGGTTCACTCATGTTTAGAGTGAATCTAGACACTAAAACAAGTCTAGATACATTTGTTTCATAAAGCTAAAACATCTTATATATTGAAACGGAGGGAGTACTTGTGAGTGAGTGATACAGAATACATGAGGCAGGGCATATGCTATAAAATTTGTATGCCAACGAGCATTGTTCATTTTGCAAGCTGTTCTTAATCTAAGAATGAACATTTGGAAACTGTCCTCTTTTTAATTCGAATATTTTGATGATGCTTTGTTTATTCAACGCTTCCTTTAGTGATGAATTCTGAAGATGAATTTTTTTCCAGTTCACACTAGCACTTCAACATCGTTTTCGAGTTCCTTCTAATTAAGTACTGAATGTACTGATCAGCTCCGCATTAAGTTCTGAGATCGAGCGAACCTGCTGATTTAGAAGGTCAGCTTTCCCTCTTTCATTATATTGTTTTTTCTTAAATTTAGCCAGTGTGGCAACTTTTTCTGCCTTACTCAGATCGACGAGCAGGGGGAGAAAGTAGGTTGTGGTGTGCTGCTGTTTCAAATTCTTTTTCATTCATTTTCCTTCAATTCAGATCTTTTTAGCTCCAGAAACTAGCATAATGTTGTAGTCACAGGTACAAGATCAGCAATACTTCTATTTTCTTAATCACATGTTGTCTGGATACCTCAATAAGTGACACAAGCAACTTACTTGCACTTTCAGACATTCATGTATTCAATAACCTGTACTAAACTAAAAGCTTCAGTATTTGTTATGCTACATATTTTTTCAATCTTCTAATGCTACATATTTTTTCAATCCAACCAAATACTGAAGATTTGTTTCAATCCTAGGGAAAACACAATGGAAGGGTGCGTGCCAGTGATCACATAGATCAGTTCAAGGCTAGCTTAGAGAGGGTTCAGTGTGCACTTTGAAGCTTTCAGGATTGAAGATCATCCACATAGGATAGACTGGCAAGGCTCGGGAAGTGCCAAACCTCAACCAGTCGAGTCAATACTTTATGATCTTGCTAAAGAGTTAAGGGAAGACCTTTTGGTGAACCCTCGCATGCTATTTTAAAGAACCACCGAGAACAACCCTCACAACAGGCCATATACACAAATGAGATCATGCAAGGAATCTTACCATATATACAGATGGGTTAATGCCACGGGTGCGGCCGCACCGAGTTACCTAGTAATGATTACAAGAAGCGAGAATAAAAATCAAGATCAGGACTGTGAGAGGGAGCATCATTCAAAACTACGTCATCACAAACATACATCGTCATTCATAGTAGAATAACACACATGATCATTCAATACTATGTCATAATTTTTCTTTCCCATACATATTAGCACATATATTCATTGCCGTTCATAGCAGACCTAGGCATGCAGTTTTACGAACATACGTCATCAACCTTCTGTATTCATGTTAGAACATCTTTTACACGTAGAATACAACATCACGTTCTCTATACACGATCATGTACAACAATATACGTTGTACAATATCAACATCAAATTCTCTATACAAGATCATGTACAACATTGTACACTCTACAACATCACATTCTCGACTATGTAAAACCTTTGCATTGCTTCTAGGAAGAGCAATTCGAAGAAGGTACATCGCGTAGCACTACATCAAAAATAGGCTCACATAAAGACCGCCTCAAGCGAGAGCCCAAACGTGAAGACACGACCTGGAACGCGTCAACTCAAATCCATTTTCAACGCTCTTTCCAACTCCAGTGTGTTTGCTGTAATGCAACATTAGAACGATCACATCGCAAACACACATGGAAAGGACATCAAATCCTGCACAATGAACATAAAACACATTTATAAATAGCAAACGATAAGAGGAAGGAAGAAACCAAAATAGCATAAAACTACCACTCACCTGAAGCGATGTCAATCGGTTGGAAACACGTGCTAACGTAGAATGTCCTCCCACGGTTAATGGAAAACCATTGTGATCCACCTAACAAAGGAAAGGAATACTGATGTGAGATACATTATTCGATAAAAAGTCTATAGGCTCCAAAGAACAAAAATACGAAGAAAGGAAAGAGCGCACGGAACATACCATGACCTCAAAGAATCCACAATGCGAGGGATAGAATTCCTATTCATTGAAGAAGGTTTTTCTGAAAAAACCCTGAAAAGCAACAAAGAAAGAATTATACATAACAACAGGGAAGCCGGAAAACTAAACAAAAAAGAAAAGAAGAAGAGGAGATGACGTACCGCTCACACCGATAAGCGTGCAAGACCTGCAGAACAAAGATAGGAAACTTTCGACGGCATAAAAACTACAAAAACCTTGCTAATCAACTGCTTGCACGGGCAGCCATGCGTACCACCGCATGATGGAGCGAGGGGGCAACGAACCTAGCAGAGAAGTGACAGCAAGACATGCATGTGAATGACGCCGCCGTGGATTTATGGATCGGGAGGGTGCAGAGAATCACGCACGCACGAAAGCCAGAGAGAGAGTTTATGCTAAAGCAGTTGTACGACACTAAGGGGTGTCAGTTGTTTCCACGCTCGGATTGTACTTCTGCGCATGATGAACCGTGTACGCCTATGGACGAAAGTACCGCCACGCGTGAAAAAACGCTCAAGTTTGGGATCCACAAACCGATACTATACGTTCGTTTGTGACGATCCACAAATACCTAGGACTCACTATACCTGTGGACGTGAGAAACCATGCACGACCACACACCACACTTCCTCTTCACAAGGACCCATGTCCGCTGAGGTTTTCACTACCACCTTAGTTTTTGGATGCAAGGACCCGCGTATGGCCAGAACATCCCCTGCCACGGCGGGCGAGGTTTTTCACTTCCACGTTGGCCTTAGACATTCCCCACGTCTTGACGGGTGCGAAGCGCCTGTCTCTTTCCATATGCCTCTCACATGAAGCATCGTCACGCACAATCGCCAATGCGGGGGACAGGAGATGGCGTGTGGTCCATCATCCAGCATCGCTATGCAAGAAAGGGTGTGCGACCTCTCCACGCTAGGGAATCTCGGTCTGCGGGACCGCCTCCCCGTGAGAGTTAGGCTCCGTCGCAATCACCATGTGTCCTCCTCGTCGTCTATCCCATGGCCGGAAAGAATCAGGATGACATGGATAGCAGATTCTGCTGAAACATTCATGCGCTACTATTGACTCTGGTATGCATATAAGACATTTCCAAATTTTTAACTGTCATGTGCTACATGCCTATCCTGTACTTACAACTAATAATACAGTAAGTTATCGATCAAATTAGATACACAGTGATACAAATATGTGATTAATTACAACACAAAATTATGAACCGATATAAATTTATCACCTTGTATGGAAGTGTTTAAATCAACTCAAGCAGATCCTGTAAAACACGCACAACCCACAAACTAGCCGCTTGTTTTCAGTTTTGGACGGAAAAAAGGCCCCGACATATCTCGTAAATACGCCGGACCCTTAATTTTTTTCAGGGGATGGAAATCGCGCCACAACTCCTACATACTCGGGCTACGCGACCGAACCGACTGTGTGTCATGTACTTGTGTTGCTATTCGTGCGGGAGGGATATTTCAACTCTATCCTGCCTATGCGCCACCAGCGTTGTTGATCTACCTACCCACGCGGTTTCGGCACCGCGGTGTCCCGGATTCGACGCCATGGACCTCACCGACCTTCTTCCCACCCCTGACGAGGTCGTGTAGCCTTAATCGCAGCCTCCCGCATCTCCAAAATTTAGCATAGGTGCCCCAACCACTGGCGTGGTTGCCTCCATGATTGCTGGCTCTAGAGGCAAGAAGAGGAAGTGTACGAGCACCCACGTCATCCTTTATTCCATTCAAGCCCCTTTAAGCAACTAGTGATGCCTCTGGTTTCCAATTGGAAGAGCCAATCGTTGTCATGGCTCCGGCACCCAAGCCACGTCCTCAAGCGTGGAAGTCGGAGGAATTGGGTCAAAGAAGAAGCATGGCGTGCACTACAATGCCCTTCTTCCCATCGCACTGCCTTTGGCTATCATCGACATCCTAAAGGATAACCACAATGTTGCTGGTGACATGTTCATCGAACCCAAAGGTACAAACTCAAACTTTTATTGATCTAGTCGCAAAAATTACATGAAAATCGAAGACAATTTTCTTGTGCGAGAATGGTTGAAAGTGTACATTGATGTGGTGGCCGACATGAATCACACTAGGCAGTGTGATTGGTAATGGATCAAAGACAAATTATTCAAGATCATGCCTCAGGTTGATTCATCGGTAGCTCGCTCGTATAGATCCCTACAAGGACGATGGGATGTCATCAAGGCATGTTGTATCCATTTGAGTGGAGCTATGGATCAAGTGCGGCTAGCACCACCAAGTGTCATAGTTATCAATGAATGTGAGTTTCATTGTGCATTTGGAAAAAAGAAAGCAATCTCTTCTAGGTGGTGGTGCACATGCTAGTGGTGGTGGATTGTCAGGTGGTCTTGGTGGGCCTACGATGAGTGATGGTGGCAGTGGTGATGCCTATGGTGACCTCAACGACGGTGATGTTGATTGATGCAATCATCAAAGGCATCATGATATGACGGTGCAACTTTTTGGTCACTTCTAGGATCGTGATAATTTGATGTAAAACTACGAACCATTGCATTGATTGTTCTCCTATTGAATCTATATGTGCCTGTTGCATAAAAATTGTACAAACCAAAATATATGATGCCAGTTTGTGCTCGCATGGAACAAATCTTGTATTATGCCACCCGTAAAACATTACAGGCGCGAAATGCAGGATATGTTCCGCGTGGTTGCAAACCGGAACGTAAAACATGTTTTCCGTGCATGTAAACGCAATTATGGGCCACACGTTTAGGGAATATGCTAGAGTTGCTCTTATTTTATTAAATAGTACCTAACTACACACATTTGTAGGAAGGCCTCTCAAAATTTCCATTTACGGAATATGCTAGAGTTGCATCTTCAAGGGTTTCTTATACCCAATTCTCAAAATTCCGTTTCAAAGTTCCTATCCTTAGAAAATGTACGCAATTATGGACCTCTGGTTAGTGATTTTACCCAGTCATGAAAAACAAAAAGAAACTAAAAGATCTTTAGGAATAAATGATATAATCTTAATAAACATCGTTGATCTACATGTTTGTAGTATCTACTTCATATAAGGGAAGTGAAGTGCAAATTTTGTTTGACTTTACCATTTGTGTTGGCAACAAAGAAAGTAAATCTAGATGCAATACCTAATATGGAGGGTAATGGCAATGAGAAGGAAAGTATAATTGAACTTATTTATGTATCGTCGATGACCCTTGTATGCATTATCATAGCACCCAAATGATGTTTGTACAATGATGGAAATATATAACAAACATTAGGCATCAACCACATGATATTAAAATATTAATAAATTAGGACAACTCGATGAATCGTTACTTATCATGCACCACTATCTTCTATAACACAATATCTAGAAAATTCACATATAGGAAATTTTGGATCCATATTAACCAACCCGCATAACCCTAAAAATCTAGGTACACAAAACAATAAAATTTTAATATTTATTACATATTATTTTCTTTGGTTTAATGCATAACCATAAGCAACACAGGACGTTCCCCAGATGTTGGTTCATGTATATATTTAGAAAGGAGCACATGCCTACATGAAAGGTATCACATGATTTGTAATATGTAACATCCCAAAAATCTTGATCATGATTATCAAATTCTAATCACTAAAATTAGGGTTAACAAAAACTTTGATTAAATAAAAACCAAATAAATGAATGTGTGTATGTGATGATTATGTGAATGCATGAATGGACTTGTGTGATTAACCTAAATAGCAAGGAATGGTTTAAAGATGAAAATAAAATCATCTAAAACATTTCCAAGAAGAAACAAATCAAGAGAAAATAAAAAACAAAACAAATAAAGCAAATGGTCATTTTTGCCAATCTTGCTCACTAGGCCACTTTGAGTGTTTCTAGTCCAAGATTTCAAACAGAAACTTTTCCATTTATATTTACCCCTTGCAAGACCAAGTAAAAGTGAATCAAATCCCACCTTTCAAACTTGCAGAATCATTTGGCAACCCCATTCAAATGACAATTGAAAATTGAATCTATAACATATGTGAAGATCACACATATTCAAAACCCAACCAAACCAGTGCCCCTTGACCAATCCAACTAACCCAATACTCCCTAGTATGTACCCCTAGCAAACCCACCAAGTTTGAATCCAAAATTCAAATTTGAATTTCTTTCGGCCATTTCATCAAACACCTTGCTGGCATCAAACAAACAAACCAAAAAAACTATTAGTACCAGTAATTTTGGCCAACCTTGTCCCCTCTCTAGCTCACTCTACACTCTCAGTAGATGATCAAACTAATCTAACTAGCCTTAGCATCACTGTGAGCATACATAGCCATTAATGGTGACCATGCCGAGAGCACCCTTGCCATCCCCATTTCGCCAGCGAGCTAGGAGGAGCTCTAGCCTCGCCAACCTTGTCTGGCACACTCTCCATCGTCCACCGCTACCCCTGTCCAACGCTCGAGCCTTGCCATCCCATGGACCACATGACAAGCTCGCGCCCAGTTTCTCTGCGTGTGTGCCGAGAGCGCGCCAGTGCGCCATCAGTGACACGATCCCACAGACCGCGTGCCGCCTTCGCCGCTTGCGTGCGTGATTTCTAGCACCCCAGCAACCCGCCAGACAACCCTGTTCGCCGCTGCGCGGACCATGGACGTTGTGCGCCATTAAACATGCCGTCGGACCCGCCCAGAGCGCCGTGATGTTCCGACCGTTCCTCACCGCCCCACGCTGCGCCATCAAGCCTTTGAGCTTCGCCGGGAGGCAACACACTGTCCCCTATCGTCGCCCATGCCACTAGCACGCTATGCCGACGACCACGACGAGCTTCACCCGTCGGTCCCCTTTAGGCACTATAAATAGAGGCCATCCCCGTTCGATTTGAGCACACCATATCACTCCCCACCTCTCACTGATCACACCCACTCACTCCCGGAGCAAGGCGAGCACCAGGTGGCCGGAATTTCACCGGAGTTCACCGCTGCAGAGGAGGAGAGGCGTCTTCGATTGGAGCCGCCCCAGGAGGAGCTGCCGGTACCAGGAGGATCGTCGTCGTCGACTTTGTCGTTCGCCCCTATCTCCGACCAACGTCGGAGCCCCGGTGAGCCCCAACTGACCCCCACTAGCCACGCTTGGGTTCCACCTCGCCGCGTCCTGTTCAGGCGTGGACAATGAGCTACAACCATAGGATTAGAACTAGATCGCACGGCCTAGATCACCTCGTACCCCTTCGCCACTCGTTGTCTCACTGACGAGTGGGGTCGTTCGCTTAACCAGCCCACGCGTGCGTTGTGCATAGTGGGCCGGCCCAGTTAAACCTCCCGCGTGACCTAGCAATTCAAACTTAGTTTATTCATTTAGTTTTAAAATCAGTTATGTACCTAGATTCAAAAATCAACCCAGCTAGATTCATTGAACCAAAATGCATGAAACCAATTTTGTTAGAAAGGTACTGAAGTGCTTAATCCAAGACTGTTGGATTCAAACCAATTGGAGTTGTAGATCACACTTGGTAAAATATAATCACATTTAACCATACCTTTTAGAATATATAAAAATATATAGGGTTACTTGCAAAAATAATGATCAAGTAATAAAAGAATGCCTCATGGGCCATTCTAGTCACTTTATTTAATTAAAATAAAAAGGTTAAACCTTATTAAATTGCGACACCACTTTAAATCACATTCCCAAGCACTGAAATATGTGGTGATGACATGTGTCAACATGATCCCATGTTTTAGTTGGAGAATATTAAATCTTAAGTAGTTTTTCAATGAGTATAAATTACTTTTCTAAAATAAAATAAATAAGACAAGTGCTTTAATCCTTGTGATAATAGTGATGATGCTAGATCATCTAGTGTGCTTTAATCCTTGTGATAATAGTGATGATGCTAGATCATCTAGTGTGACCCTTTGTGTGCTAAATAGAGTATTTAAGAATTGTGTGGTGATTGTGTACCTCGTATTTATTTATAGACGCTAGTACCAACCAAGGATACGAGGAGGAAGGAGGATACTACGAGGAAGAAGCCGAGGAAAACTCCAACCACTGCTCTACACAAGGCAAGCTATTGACTTTGCAGGCCTATACTTGCAAACTTGCAAGCCTTACTATATAAGTTGACCTAGCAAGCTTACACCTTGATGACACACCATCCTAGTTTTACTTGCAAGCTTAGTATTTTATTTCTTTATCAAAGCTTTCTATCAAAAGTTTACTTATTGTCCTGTAGATTTCAGAAAAATATTTAAAGGTAGCATAAAGAGCATAAAACTTGGTCTAAGTTAGATAATCTTTATGTCATCCTGAGGCATGAGATTGAACTTAGATAACATACACTTGCTTATCACCCCTCATTAGAGTTTATCCCCCAATTGTAGATGCGAGTGCTAAGCATAAAACTTGATCAGCTTTAGATGCAAATACTAGGTGAAAATGGTTATGAAAACCTTAGAATGATGAGTCATTCTACTGAAATATTTTGACATGTGTTCTTGAACACCAGATGATTTTGAGGATGAAAATGTTAAGGCATGAGCCTTACCCCCTTTATAAAACTGATGGTTGTCTGGATGTGATACCATTCCAATTTTATCGTACAACCACAATACCCGAAAATTGGGTTGGGCTTGACTGGAAATTTATATACCTTAGTATGGGTTCCCTTGCGACCAAGGTTTGAGATGAGGCTACCTTGTGAAGATTGTCCACCTGTGCAGTTCCCAAGATGACAGTTGGTCATGTTTGGGAGGCCAAACTCACAGGGGAGGTGCCTATACTAGGGTGTGTAATTGAAAGGTTAGGATTGATTATCCACATACTGAGTATGGTGAATTCAGAATTGTTCCTGACAGATGTATCGAATGTTGTGGTGAAAGTGTACCACCTCTGCAGAGTGTCAAACTATTCGAATAGCCGCGTCTGTGGTTATGGACAGTTGGAGTGGCCATACTGTTCCGTCATCAGATGTTTCCAAAATGACTTATGAAATGATTTATGACTTTGAATTGACCACAACAGAGTTGTGACATGAAATTCAAGTTCCCACTTAGGTGTTATAAAACTTTCAATTAGCTTTCTTGCTTCTGAACTTAGTAGAGGTAAATCTGGCTTTTTGCAAAACAACCTAGAGCTTAGTATCCTACTCAAAACCACTTCACTTGTTAGTATTAGTTTGCGACTACTTAAAGAGTACTCATGGCTTTGTCCCTGGCTATTCCCGTGGCCAGACTATGAAGAGGACTATCAGGAGGATGGACAGCAGGAAGGTTATGACAACTAGGATCATCTCCCATCGCCAGCATTGCATGTGACCATGAAGATGGAGCCTCGCCTACGCTATCATTATTATTATGTTATTCCGCTGCTTGATTGTATTAAGACAGGATCATGTGATCCTTATTTGTTGTAAGACCTTTTGTATGGTTTGTAATGGATGATGTACTGTGATATCC
Source organism: Avena longiglumis (assembly GCA_030063025.1). Lineage (NCBI taxonomy): Eukaryota > Viridiplantae > Streptophyta > Magnoliopsida > Poales > Poaceae > Avena > Avena longiglumis. The sequence goes on from CP125979.1 coordinate 230,200,620, forward strand.
AATATGTTATGTCTCGCAAAAATGGTAATCCTGGGATTGCGATGTATGGCATAACAGCCATCTGGGATTAAAAATCCGGGTGTTGACAAGTTGGTATCAGAGCCATCCTGACCATAGGAGACCCTAGATTAGAATGGACGTCTGAATCAAAAACTTAGTTTCAAAACCAAGGAAGTGAGTATTTATGAAAACTTATTCTCATTCTTATCACTTAGACTCTTTCATGAAAATTCATGTTCCTCAAAAATTCTTGCAAAATTACATAAAATTTGACACACTTGATCACTCTACTAACTTACTCATCCTATATTCTTATAGATGGGCGTGAAGTACAACAAGTTTTATCAGTTGGGGAATGGAGGAGACCTCATCTTTGAGCGTGACTCGGACCATCTTTCAGAGATGCTGGAGTCTCCGCACCCCGAGTTCTTCGGAGCTCAGCTCAATGATCAGGAAGGAGAGGATTTGCAGTGGCTAGTTGTTGCAAGTATCCGGGGAAAGATTGAAGCCCCCACCTCAGAGGGAATTCAGTTCACCTTGCGAGAGAACAACTGGCTCGATGGACTTGCTAGGGCCATGCAGGAAGCTCTTGCCCGTCTGTGTGGGCATAGTATCAATCAGATCAAGGGTACCCGCTTTGAGTTCTACCCAAGGCGTGATGTTATTGGACAGCCACTGGAGGCCCCATACCACCACGAGCTGAAGAGTCAATTGGACCACCTCAGCGTCATGATGTATGATCGTCAGAAGGAGTTGGACAATGCTCGCTCCTACACCAACCACAAGTACGCCATCACCGCCAAGAAGGATCATACCATTGCCATGCTAGTGAAGGATCGCCAGTCTCGTCCCCGTCAGCTCGACAAGAAGGAGTGCATCATTGCCCGTCTTCGCCACCGGATCACGGGTTTGGAGGAGACCATCCACAAGAGAGATATGCAGTTGGAGGAGAGGGAGAATGCAGGGGAAGACCTTCGTGGAGACCCCTACTCCTATCTCAATGATGATGATGACTTTCTGGAGGATCGGGCCATGGAATTCTTCACCGATGAGGATGACTTCGCCTTCATCGATGATGATGATGAGGACACTGACTCCGAGAAGTAGTAACACTTGAGCACTAGCGTTAGTGAGTTGTATTCATTCCCACTGTATCGTAGTTTCACAGAATGGTTCTTAAAACCATCTGTTTTCCCTTGTTGTGGTGTGAGTTTGTATCGTGTGCTATGAATGAATGAATGAAAAGCAAGTTGCTAGAAAAATCTGAGTCGGACTTTAAAAACTTTTCAAAACCCTGAACCTTAGAAATTTCCCTCTTTTCTTATGATCTATATTAATCTTCAGATGTGTCACGGAGGAAGCACTTCATCCCCGAACCCGATGTTGCAAATCTTGCAAATGTTGGTTTCTGACCGTGAAGCCGAAAGAGCCGAACGTCAAGCAAACTTAGCCACCCTTCAGCAGATAGCTCAGATGGCCAACAACAATCAAGGCCATGGAAATCAGGACAACCATGGATCTAAGCTCAAGAATTTTCAGAACACCAATCCTCCCGTTTTCACTAACTCAGAAGAGCCCCTAGATGCAGATGATTGGATGCAAACCATGGAGAATAATCTGGAAGTTGCAGGAGTGGAAGCTAACGAGAAAGTGTTGTTTGATACCCACTACCTGGCCGGAGATGCAAGAGAATGGTGGAACAGCGTTCGCGCGATGACATGAGGTCAGATGATCACTTGGGAAGAGTTCAAAGTCAAGTTCAGCAGAACCCATGTGCCAACGGGTTTGATCAAGAGGATGAGAGATGAATTCAGGGAACTGAAGCAAGGCAGGATGACAGTAGTTGAGTATCGTGACAAATTTGTCATTGGCTAGGTATGCACTAGATGAGATAGATACTGAAGCCAAGAAGAAGGAGAGATTCCTGAATGGTTTGCACGATGAGATGTAGACGGTGTTAGTCAATATCCCATTTGCTGATATTGAAGCCTTAGTTGACTCTGCTATTCATATGGAAGGCAAGATCAACCAAGACAATGAGAACCGCAAGCGTCGCATGATGAATCAACCAGGAACCCACCATACACCGAAGTATCTCCCCAACCCATCTCCAGGATTTGCCCCGAGAAATAACAAAACCCCGATGAACCGTCTGACATACCCCAACCGTGGAAACCCAAGGCCCAGAGGAAACAACAACAACCCTAGCAACACCAGCAATTTCAACCGTGCACCACCTAACTTCAACAACAACAATGTCACCACCAACACCAACACTTCCCCAAGGACTGGAAGCAATGTTGTGCCTTTTGCAGCAAAGGACAAGTCGCAAGTGACTTGTTATGAATCTGGAACCAAAGGTCACTACTCCAATGAGTGCCCCAAGAAGATTGTTGCAGCCCCCAATGCAAATGCCCCAGCTCAGCAGCAGCGTCGTGTTCAACCTGGAAGAAGGTTTTCCCCAGGGAATTCACTCAACCGCAACGGCCGTCTCTTTCTCATGCATGCTGAAGAAGCCCAAGAAGCGTCGGATGTCGTGTTGGGTATGTTTTCTGTTAACTTAGTACTTGCAAGAGTGTTGTTTGATTCTGGAGCATCGCACTCGTTTGTTACTGAAGAATTTGCATGCACTAGTAAGATTCAACCCACCAAATTGAAGCATGTTATGATAGTTCAAATACATGGTTCAACCACCAAAGCTAGACAAATTTGCAAAGTCGTACCTATCCAAATTCATGGCATAGATTTTTATGCTAATCTAATAGTACTCGGAACTAAAGGTTTGGAAGTAGTACAAGGAATGGATTGGATGTACAAACATAAAGGATTAAATGACTGTGCCAAGAAAGCCATAACAACGACCAGTACATCCGGAATATCATTCGAGTATATATCTGAAACCTTGCCCCGTCAATTCAAGTGCAACAAGTGTATAGCCCATCCAACCATTTACCAAGTCCGGATAGTTTGTGAATACCCCATGTATTTCCAGATGTTTTGCCCGATACGCCCCAAGATCGGGATATCGAGTTTATCATTGAACTAATTCCTGGAACCGGACCCATAGCCCAGAGACTATATAGTATGAACCCGTATGAACTAGTGGAACTGAAGAAGCAACTGGATGCCATGCTAGAAATAGGATTGGTCCAACCAAGTGCATCACCATGGAGATCACCTGTCTTGTTTGTGGATAAGAAATATGGAGGTAACCGTTTGTGTACGGATTATCGGAAGTTGAATGATTTCACCATAAAGAATAAGTACCCGTTGCCCAAGATAGAAGACCTGTTTGACCAGTTGACTGGTGCCAAAGTGTTTTCTAAGATTGATCTTAGAACTGGCTATCATCAACTCAAGATTCGCGCAGAGGATATTCCAAAGACTGCCTTTACCACCGGATATGGATTATATGAGTATACTGTCATGTCTTTTGGATTAACCAATTCTCCCGCTTATTTCATGAACCTCATGAATAAGATTTTTATGGACTTCCTGGATAAGTTTGTCGTTGTTTTCATCGATGACATTCTAATTTATTCAAAATCAGAATAAGAACATGAGCTACACCTAAGGACCATCCTTGGAACCCTTAGAGAGCATCAACTGTATGCCAAGTTTAGCAAATGTGAATTCTGGTTACAGGAGGTAGGATTCCTTGGACATATTGTATCAACCGGAGGAATTGCCGTCGACCCTGCAAAGGTGAAGGATGTTGAAGATTGGCAAGCCCCAACCACTCAAACCCAAGTTCGTGCATTTCTCGGATTAGGGGGATATTACCGCAAGTTCATAGAAGGATTCTCGAGTATTGCTAGACCCATGACCCAATTGTTGAAGAAGGACAAGAAGTTTGAATGGACGGACAAATGTGAAGCGAGTTTTCAGGAACTCAAGAGGAGATTGATTTTAGTCCCAATCTTGATCATGCCGGATATCAGAAAGCCCTTTGATGTATATTGTGACGCATCCAAGATCGGTCTCGGATGTGTGTTGATGCAAGAAGGCAAATTTATATCTTATATATCCGACAACTAAAGTAGCATGAACAGAATTATCCAACCCATGACCTTGAACTAGCAGCATATAGTTCTAGCCCTAAAGACATGGAGGCATTATCTTATGGGAAACCGTTGTGAGATTTATTCGGATCACAAGAACTTTAAGTATATATTCACCCAAAAGGAGCTGAATATGAGGCAGAGAAGATGGATTGAGATAATTAAGGACTATGATCTGGACATCCACTATCACCCTGGTAAAGCCAATTTGGTAGCAGATGCCCTTAGCATATTTCCGTGCCGCTTGAACTCCATGATTCTAAAGGAGCAACCAAGCTTGCACAAAGAGATGGAAGATTTTAGAATGGAATTAGTAAGTGAAGGATTTTTGGCATAGAACTTCAACCCACTTTGATCAGTCAGATCAAGGAGGCACAAAAAGTAAATGCTAGTATCGACGAAATCAAACGTCGTATCGGTACAGGAATAGTACCCGGATTCACCAAGGATGAAGAAGGAGTTCTGTGGTACAAAGAACTTCTCTGTGTACCAGCAGACTCAAAATTGAAGCAGTATATTTTGAAGGAGGCCCATGATACTCTTTATTCTATCCACCCAGGAGGAACGAAGATGTATCAGGATTTGAAGGAGCAATTTTGGTGGCATAAGATGAAGAGAGAAATCGGAAGCTACATCGCCAAGTGTGATATTTGTCAAAGAGTCAAGGCGGGACATCAAAGACCCGCAGGACTGTTGCAACCATTGCAGATTCCGGAATGGAAGTGGGATTCCATTGGAATGGACTTTATCACCGGATTGCCTACTTCTAGTAGGGGAAATGATTCTATTTGGGTCATAGTTGACAGATTGTCTAAGGTAGCCCATTTCTTACCACTCAAGACCACCTACTAGAGCTCGAAGCTAGCAGAGTTATACATCGCTAGAATTGTCACTTTGCACGGAGTCCCCAAGAACATCGTATCAGATCGAGGAACTCAGTTTACCTCGAGATTCTGGAAGAAAGTCCAAGAAGGTTTAGGAACCCGGCTAGATTTCAGCACAGCATATCACCCTCAGACCGATGGACAAACAGAGCGAGTAAATAAAATACTCGACGATATGTTGAGAGCATGTGTGCTAGAGTATGGATCTAAATGGGAAGACTGTCTGCCTTTCACAGAATTTTAATACAACAACATTTATCAATCTAGTTTGCAAATGGCCCCATTTGATTTCTTGTATGGAAGGAAGTGGCGTACCCCTTTGAATTGGTCGGAAGTAGGAGAGAGTCAGATCTTCGGACCCGACATCCTACGAGAAGCAGAAGAGAAAGTTCACAAGATTCGTGAGCACCTCAAGACCGCCCAGTCAAGACAGAAGAGTTACACCGAGAGGAGACGTCGAGACCTCACTTTCAATATTGGAGATTTTGTGTATCTCAAAGTGTCGCCTTTGAAGGGAATGGAGCGTTTCCAGCTCAAAGGAAAGTTAGCCCCCAGATATATTGGACCCTTCAAGATTCTGAATCATTGAGGAGAAGTATTGTATCAATTGGAACTACCAGAGGAGATGTCAGCAGTGCACAATGTGTTCCATATATCGTTACTTCGCAAATGCCTTGAAGTTCCGGAGAAGACCGAAGTTTTCAAGAACATTGATCACCATACCATAGAGATCAACGATGACCTGACTTATCCCGAAGTACCCATCCGTATTTTCGAGGAAGCTTTCAGAACCACCAGAACCCGAAGCATCAAGTTTCTCAAGATTTAGTGGAGCAACCACACTGAAGAAAAAGCTACCTGGGAGCGAGAAGATCATATTAGGACGGAGTTTCCCGATCTCTTTAAATCCTAGGTAATCTTTTTTCTTCTTTTTCAAATCTCGGTATGAGATTTTGTTTAAGGAGGGAAGGTTTGTAACATCCCAAAAATCATCATGATTATCAAATTCTAATCACTAAAATTAGGGTTAACAAAAACTTTGATTAAATAAAAACCAAATGAATGCATGTGTGTATGTGATGATTGTGTGAATGCATGAATGGACTTGTGTGATTAACCTAAATAGCAAGGAATGGTTTAAAGATGAAAGTAACATCATCTAAAACATTTCCAAGCAGAAACAAATCAAGAGAAATTAAAAAAAAACAAATAAAGCAAATGGTCATTTTTGCCAATCTTGCCCACTAGGCCAATTTGAGTGTTTCTAGTCCAAGATTTCAAACAGAAACTTTTCCATTTCTTTTCACCCCTTGAAAGACCAAGTAAAAGTGAATAAAAGCCCACCTTTCAAACTTGCAGAAACATTCCATTCAAATGACAATTAAAAATCGAATCTATAACATATGTGAAGATCACACATATTCAAACCCCAACCAAACCAGTGCCCCTTGACCAATCCAACTAACCCAAGACTCCCTAGTATGTACCTAGCAAACCCACCAAGTTTGAATCCAAAATTGAAATTTGAATTTCTTTCGGCCATTTCATCAAACACCTTGCTGGCATCAAACAAAAAAACCACAAACACTATTTGTAGCAGTAATTTTGGCCAACCTTGTCCCCTATCTAGCTCACTCTACACTCTCAGTAGATGATCAATCTAGTCTAACTACCTTTAGCATCACTTTGAGCATGTATAACCATTAATGGTGACCATGCCGAGAGCACCCTTGCCACCCCCATGTCGCCAACGAGCTAGGAGGAGCTCTAGCCTCGCCAACCTTGTCTAGGACACTCTCCACCGTCCATCGCCACCCCTGTCCAACGCTTAAGCCTTTCCATCCCCTGGACCACATGACAAGCTCGCGCCCAGTTTCTCTGTGTGCGTGCCGAGAGCGCGCCAGTGCGCCATCAGTGACACGAGCCCACAGACCGCATGTCGCCCTTGCCTCTTGCGTGCGTCATCGCCAGCACCCCAGAAACCCACCAGACAACCCCGTTCGCCGCGGCGCGGACCATGTACGTTGTGCACCATTAAACTTGTTGTCGGACCCGCCCAGAGCGTCGTGACGTTCCGACCATTCCTCACCGCCCCACGCCGCGCCATCAAGCCGTTGAGCTTCTCCATGAGGCAACGCACCGTCCCCTATCGTCGCCCATGCCACTAGCACGCTGTGCCGACGACCACAACGAGCTCCACCTGTGCCCGTATGTCCCCTTCAGGCACTATAAATTGAGGGCACTCCTGTTCGATTTGAGCACACCATCTCACTCCCCACCTCTCACTGATCACACCCACTCACTCCCGGAGCAAGGCGAGCACCAAGTGGCCGGAATTTCACCGGAGTTCGCAGCTGTAGAGGAGGAGAGGCTCTGTCGATTGGAGCCACCCCAGGAGGAGCTGCCAGTACCAGGATGTCAACACCCGGATTTTTAATCCCAGATGCCTGTTATGCCATGCATCGCAATCCCAGGATTACCATTTTGGCGAGACATAACAGATTTGGATATCACAGTACATCATCCATTACAAACCATACATAAGGTCTTACACAAATAAGGATCTCATGATCCAGTTCTTAATATAACTCAAGCAGCGGAATAACGTAATAATAAAGGTAGCATAGGCGAAGCTCCATCTTCGGGGTCATAGGCAATGCTGACGATGGGAGATGATCCTAGTTGTCGTAACCTTCCTGGGGTCCATCATCCTGGTACTCCTCTTCATAGTCTGGCCATGGGAATAGCCAGGGACAAAGCCATGAGTACTCTTTAAGTACCCGCAAAGTATTACTAACAAGTGCAGGGGGGTTTTGTATTAGGACACTAAGCTCTAGGGTTGTTTTGCAAAAAGACATATTTACCTCTACAAAGTTCAAAAGCAAAGAAAGCTAGTTGAAAATTTATAATACCTAAGTGGGAACTCGAATTTCATATCACAACTCTATTGTGGTCAACTCAAAATCTCAATTCATTTCACAAGTCGTTTTGAAAACATCTGACGGGGGAACAGTATGGCCACTCCAACTATCCATAACTGTGGACGCGGCTATTCGAATAGTTTGACACTCTGCAGATATTGTACACTTTCACCACAACATTCGATACATCCGTCAGGAACAAATCCTGAATTCACCATACTCAGTATGCAGATAATCAATCCTAACCTTTTGATTACACACCCTAGTATAGGCACCTCTCCTGTGAGTTTGGCCTCCCAACCATGACCAACTGTCATTGTGTATTGCACAGGTGGACAATCTTCACAAGGTAGCCTCAGCTCAGACCTTGGCCGTGAGGGAACCCATACTAAGGTATATAAGTTTCCAGTCAAGCCCTACCCAATTTTCGGGTATTGTGGTTGTACGGTAATATTGGAATGGTATCGCATCCAGACAACCATCAGTTTTATATAGGGCTAAGGCTCATGCCTCAACATTTTCATCATCAAAATCATCTGGTGTTCGGAAACACATGTCAAAACATTTCAGTAGAATGACTCATCATTCCAGGGTTTTCATAACCATTTTCACCAAGTATTCCCATCTAAAGTTGATCAAGTTTTATGCTTAGCACTAGCATCTACAAGTGTGGTAAGTACTAATGAGGGGTGGTAAACAAGTGGTGATTAATTAAGTTCAATCTCATGCCTTAGGATGACATCAAGATTATCTAGCTTAGGCCAAATTTAATGCTCTTTATGCAACCTTCAATTATCTTCCTAGAATCTACAAGTCACTTAAGTAAACTCTAAAAGAAAGCTTTGATAAAGAAATAAAGTATAAACTTTCAAGGAAACTAGGATTGGGTTATCAAGTGGGTATGATCACATATGCTTAAGGCATCTAGTTGGCATGGTAACAAGAAGGTATTAGCTTGCATAGGTCAACTTGATTAGTAAGGCTTGCCTTGAGCAGAATAGTGGTTGAAGTTCTCCTCGGCTTCTTCTTCGTAGTATCCTCCTTCCTCCTCGTATCCTTGGTCGGTACTAGCGTCTATAAATAAATACGAGGTACACAATCACCAAGCAATACTTAACTATTTTCAATCATCACACAAAGGTGTACTATAGATGATCTAGCATCATCACTAACATTACAAGATTAAAGCCTTTGTCTTATTTATTTTAATTTGAGAAAAGTAATTTCTACTCATTGAAAAACTACTTAAGATTTAATATTCTCCAACTCAAACATGGGATCATGTTGACACATGTCATCACCACATATTTCAGTACATGGGAATGTGATTTAAAGTGGTGTCACAATTTAATAAGGTTTAACCTTTTTATTTTAAATAATTAAAGTGACTAGAAATGCCTATGTGGCATTCTTTTATTACTTGAACATTATTTCTGTAAGTAAACCCATATGTTTTTATATATTCTGAAAGGTAGGATCAAATATGATTTTTGAGAGTTGGACTCAACTCAAAAGCTATTATGGTTGAAATTTTAAAAGTGTTTGAATGCAGAAAAGCTTCTGATTTGTTATTTTTACCAAGGGTGATCTACAGATCCAAATGGTTTTAATCCTACGGGCTTGGATTAAGCATTTTAGTACCTTTCTAACAAAATTGGTTTCATGCAATTTCGTTCATTAAATCGATCTGGAATGATTTTTGAAGCTGGGTACAGAACTGTGTTTGAACTTAAAAAGAAAAATCTAAATTCAAACGGTTGGGCTGCGCGGGAGATGCTAATGGGCCAGCCCAGTGTCACTCCGCAGTGCGGGGCTCAGCTGACAGGGGGTTCCACCCGTCAGTGGCTCATAACACGCGAAGCGGTACGGGGCGATGTGGTGCGTTGGAGTAGAAGGGCGATCAACGGCTAAGGGTCGTCGTCGACGATGAACATGTCACCGGCGAGATCGAACCTTAGCGGCTCAGTGGGGGTCGTGGGAGGCTCACCGGGGCTCACGCGAGGGTCGGCGATGGGGGCGAACGACGAAGTCGACGACGGCGATTCTCCTGGCACCGGCAGCTCCTCCTGGGGCGGCTCCAATCAATGGTGCCTCTTCTCCTCTGCAGCGGCGAACTCCGGTGAAATTCTGGCCACCTGGTGCTCGCCTTGCTCCGGGGAAGGGTGTGGGATGTTTCTGAGGGAGAGGGGAACGAACTGGTGTGAAGAAATCGAGCGGGGTAGGCCTCTATTTATAGTGGCGAGAGGGGACGGACGAGCACGAGCTGAGCTCGTCGTGGTCGACGGCACAGGCAGCTATCGGCGTGGGCGACGTTAGGGGCGGTTCTAGGTTCCCTGGCGAAGCTCAACGACGTGGTGGCGAGGGGTGGGCGGTGCTGATCGGTCGGAACGCTTCGACGCTCTGAGCGGGTCCGACGGAGGTTTTGATGGCGCACAGCGCGCGTGGTCCTCACGGCAGCGAAACGGCGTGTCTGCGGGGTTACTGGGGTGGTGGTGATCACGCGTAGACGCGGCGAGGGCGGCGCGCGGTCTGTGGGCGTGTGTCGAGACTGGCGCTCTGGTGCTCTCTCGGCATGGTTGCAGAGAGGGTTGGCATGGCCTGGGCATGTGGTCTAGCGGCTTGCATTGCTCGAGGCTAGGACAGGGAGTGGCGGTGGGGTTCTAGCTAGCTCCTAGACAAGGTTGGCGAGGCTAGTGTGGCCTCTAGCTCTCCAGCGACAACGGGGTGGCAAGTTTGCTCTCGGCCTGCTCACCATTGATGGCAATGGCAAGCTCACAGTGATGCTAGAGGTTAAAAACTAAGCTAGATGATCTACTAGAGGTTTGCTGTGAGCTAGAGAGGGGACAAGGTTGGCCAATTCACTGCTCAAAATAGTGTTTGTGATTTGGTTGATTTGAATCTGCAAGCTGTTTGATGAAATGGCCGCAAGAAATTTATTTTTAAATTTTTAAAAGATTTTTGGTGGGTGTGCTAGGCATGTGTTGAGGATTCTGTGGGTGCTTGGGTTTTGAAAATTGAGGTTGTTTGAGTGGTTTTTGAAATAGTGGGATCTTCCCATATGAGATAGATTCAATTTTAAACTGCCATTTAAACTTAGCATTTGAATGTTTTTGGATGATCACAAATTGGGCCTTGGTACCTTATTATGATTACTAATAAGGGGTGCAAATATCCATACATGTTTCTGTTGAGTTTTGAAAATTAGAGATAGCCAAAGTAGGCATGGGAGTTAATTTGGCCAAAGTGACCATTCACTTAATTTATTCATTTTGAGTTGTTTGTCTTTGGGAAAAGTTTTGGGGATTGTTTAGATGATGTTTATTTCACCTAAGAATCCTTTTACAAGCAAAGAAAAACAAAACCATGGCAATTCAAAAGAATCCAAATTTTGAATACACACACATATGAATGCTTTCATATTTTTAGTTAGGAAAGTTTTTGTTAACCCTAATTTTGATGATTAGAGTTTGATGATCCAAGTTTAATATTTTTGGGATGTTACACAGGAGGATCGTCGTCATCGACTTTGTCATTCGCCCCATCGCCGACCATCGTCGGAGCCCCAGTGAGCCTCCACTGGCCGCGCTAGGGTTCAACCTCGCCGTGTCCTGTTTAGGCGTGGACGATGAACCACAGCCGTAGGATTAGAACTAGATCGCACGGCCTAGATCACCCCGTACCCCTTTGCCACTCGCTGTCTCACTAACGAGTGGGGTCCTTCACTTAACTAGCCCGCGTGCGCTGTGCGTAGTGGGCCGACCCAGTTAAACCTCCCGCGCGACCCAACAATTCAAACTTAGGTTTATTCATTTAGTTTCAAAATCAGTTCTGTACCTAGATTCAAAAATCAACCCAGATCGGTTCACTGAACCAAAATGCATGAAACCAATTTTGTTAGAAAGGAACCGGAGTGCTTAATCCAAGCCCGTTGGATTCAAACCAATTGGAGTTGTAGATCACCATTGAATAAATAACAAGGCAGAAGCTTTTCTGCATTCAAACATTTTTCAAAATTCAACCATAAAGGCTTTTGAGTTTATTCCAACTCACAAAAATCACATTTAACCATACCTTTCAGAATATATAAAAATATATAGGTTTACTTGCAGAAATAATGATCAAGTAATAAAAGAATGCCTCATGGGCCATTCTAGTCACTTTATTTAATTAAAATAAAAAGGTTAAACCTTATTAAATTATGACACCACTTTAAATCACATTCCCAAGCACTGAGACATGTGGTGATGACATGTGTCAACATGATCCCATGTTTTAGTTGGAGAATATTAAATCTTTAGTAGTTTTTCAATGAGTAGAAATTACTTTTCTAAAATAAAATAAATAAGACAAGTGCTTTAATCCTTGTGATAATAGTGATGATGCTAGATCATCTAGTGTGACCCTTTGTGTGCTAAATAGAGTAGTAAGAATTGTGTGGTGATTGTGTACCTCGTATTTATTTATAGACGCTAGTACCGACCAAGGATACGAGGAGCAAGGAGGATACTACAAGGAAGAAGCCGAGAAGAACTTCAACCATTTCTCTGCACAAGGCAATCCTAATACTACTAGTTGAATTAGCAAGCTATTGACTTTGCAAGTGATAGCGCTTGACGAGGTGGAAGAGGTTGAACTAGATTCCTTAATAACGGCACCAGAAAGCTTGATGGCGCCTGGTGTTTGACATGGAAGCGCTTCGTTGGAAACCCCAAGAGAAAGGTGTGAAGCAGCAAGCAGCAAGTCTTACCTCAGTTGAGACCGAGGTTATCGAACCAGAAGGAGGAAGGAAACGTCACACATGTGTTGGAAGCAACGTGGAGACCTGCACAACACAAACTCAAGACTTTTCCCTAACAAATCAGTGAGGTTGTCAAGCTCACCGGTTTGCTGTAACAAAGGATTAAATGTATGGTGTGGAAGGTAATGGTTTGCAGCAAGTAAACAAGTAACAGTGAAAGATGTATCAATGGTAAAGATTGTACCTGGGTCTATAGTTCACTAGAGGTGCTCTCCTTAGATAAACAACATGGCATGAAGGGTAAACAAATTACAGCGGGGCAATTGACAGGAAATGAGCAAGGCATAACAATGCAATTACTAGCCAGAAAGATCCTATGAAGTGGATTGGCAATACAACAATATACATAGACCGTAATCCAACTGCATCTATGACTAGGAGTCCACCTTCAGGTTATCCTCCGAACCCCTTCCAGTATTAAGTTGAAAGCAACAGACAACTGCTTTAAGCAAAGTGTGTAAGGTAAACAGTCCACATGTTCCATGAACAAGAGACCGTTGTTTTCTCCCTAGTAGCAACAGCACATCTACAACCAAAGATATTTCTGTCACTTCCCTTGGAAACTAGAGGCATGAACCCACTATCGATCATAAATACTCTCTCTTGGAGTCACTAGCAACTACTTGGCCAAGATGACCACTAGCAACCGAGAGCATGCAAGATCACAAACAACACAGACATGATAGAATCATAAAGATAGAACCATTAATCAAACCAACATAATAATCTCAATATACATCGGATCCCCGCAAACACAACATGCATGATTAAAAATAGATTAGATCTTGATCATGAACGGAGCTCACAAGATCTATACATGAAAGCACAAAGGAGGAGATACAACCATCTAGCTACTACAAGCCCATAGTCCAAGGTGGAAGTACTCACAAATCATACCGGAGAGAAGGCCTGCGGGATGATCTCCCCTCCGGCAGGGTGTCGGGAATAGCTTTAGATCCCCCCGATCTAGGGACGATGGTGGCGGCGGCTACATATGGTTTCGTGGATTTCTGATCGGGTGCTAAGAGTTTCTGTATCGGGGGCTTCTTATAGATGAAGGGGGAGACCGAGGCGGCTGCTAGGGCAGGCAAACCATACCTAGGCATGGGGTAGGGCCCACCTGCGCCTAGGGTTGGTCTGGCCCCCTAGCCAGCCTCCTAGTCTCTCCTCCAGACTTCTTGTTCCCCACGGAAAGTTATTGACTTTGTCCTTCGTCCCGTCCAATTCCGAGAATATTTCTTTACTAACTTTTCTGAAACCAAAGACAGCAGAAAACAGGCATCTGGCACTGTTGCAACTTGTTAATAGGTTAGTACCAGAAAACATGTAAAAATCACCTCAAAGTGTAGACAAGTAAAGCAAAGTAGATACTAAACAAGCATGGAGCATCAAAAATTATAGATACGTTTTCAACGTATCAGCAATCTAACACTTGCAACTATGAAAGTGAGATAACCTAGGCAATGCATTAAGCATGCTTGGTTAGATACATTTGATGATACCTAATCCTAGTTTTACTTACAAGCTTAGTATTTTATTTCTTTATCAAAGCTTTTATTTGAGTTTACTTAGTGACTTGTAGATTTTAGAATGATATTTGAAGGTAGCATAAACAGCATAAAACTTGCCCTAAGTTATATAAATCTTGATGTCATCCTGAGGCATGAGATTGAACTTAGATAAGATACACTTGCTTATCACCCCTCATTAGTGTTTATCCCCCAGTTATAGATGGTAGTGCTAAGCATAAAACTTGATCAACTTTAGATGGGAATACTTGGAGAAAATGGTTATGAAAATCTTAGAATGATGAGTCATTCTACTGAAATGTTTTGACATGTGTTCTTGAACACCAGATGATTTTGATGATGAAAATGTTAAGGCATGAGCCTTGGCCCTTTATAAAACTGATGGTTGTCTGGATGATACCATTCCAATTTTACCGTACAACCACAATACCCAAAATTTGGGTAGGGCTTGACTGAAAATTTATATATCTTAGTATGGGTTCCCTTGCGGCCAAGGTTAGAGCTGAGGCTACCTTGCGAAGATTGTCCACCTATGCAGTTCCCAAGATGACAGTTAGTCATGGTTGGGAGGCCAAACTCACAGGGGGGTGCCTATACTAGGGCGTGTAATTGAAAGGTTAGGATTGATTATCCGCATACTGAGTATGGTGAATTTAGGATTGTTCCTGACGGATGTATCGAATGATGTGGTGAAAGTGTACAATCTCTGCAGAGTGTCAAACTATTCGAATAGCCACATCCGCGGTTATGGACAGTTGGAGTGGCCATACTGTTCCGTCGTCAGATGTTTCCAAAATGACTTATGAAATGATTTATGACTTTGACTTGACCACAACAGAGTTGTGACATGAAATTCAAGTTCCCATTTAGGTGTTATAAAACTTTCAATTAGCTTTCTTGCTTCTGAACTTAGTAGAGGTAAATCTGGCTTTTTGCAAAACAACCTAGAGCTTAGTATCCTACTCAAAACCACTTCACTTGTTAGTATTAGTTTGCGAGTATTTAAAGAGTACTCATGGCTTTGTCTCTGGCTATTATCGTGGCCAGACTATGAAGAGGAGTATCAGAAAGATGGACAGCAGGAAGGTTACGACAACTAGAATCATCTCCCATCGTCGGCATTGCTTGTGACCAGGAAGATGGAGCCTCGCCTACGCTATCATTATTATTACGTTATTCCGCTGCTTGATCGTATTAAGACTGGATCATGAGATCCTTATTTGTTGTAAGAACTTATGTATGGTTTGTAATGGATGATGTACTATGATATCCAATATGTTATGTCTCGCAAAAATGGTAATCCTGGGATTGCGATTTATGGCATAACAGACATCTGTGATTAAAAATCCGGGTGTTGACATAATGATGCTGACATATAAATGCATTACTTATCATGTAATACTAACTTCTAATGCAAAATGTCTAAAAATTTGACTTTTACTTTTCTTCAATAACTTGCACATAACACTATACGTTTAGTTCCACATAAGCTTTGGTACACGATTACTTGTTTCTATCTTGAGAAAAGGATGAAAATATTATCTATCTCAACAACTTGCTTAGTTTTAGCGCCTGCAATATCCAACTAAATTTGTAAGCACTAGACAAAGGAACACACAAATCACAGACATAATCCATGTCACCTCGTCTGTAAATAAAGGGGTGGGTCTCATATGTTCATAATCACAAGTAGAAAAAGACACTGAAGACAAGAATACCTTCTTACTTATAGTTCTCCTTGATCTACTAGCAAGAACCATCTTTGCTCAATATGGACATGATGCAAAAGTTGACAACAAAAAATGCCAACATGAGTAGATGGATCTGAAATCTTGCCGGGATTACATGATGGGTTGGTGCAAGACGAAGAGGTTATCGATCACCCAACCATGGAAATGGGGAATGATGGGTTGTCATGAGATCCACAACCAGTGCTGCCAACAACTTTGGAAGACGGAATTGTGGTGTCGATGCATGGCCATTAAGAAAACTAGGAAACCTGGCGCGGCGCCACGCCCGTAGCGGCGAATTTTGGAGTATATAGTTAATTTAGATGTTGGTACAGATTTGAATATTTGTTAGGTGTGAGATAGTACCGGCAATATCATACAGCTAGTAGGTATATTTACACTGGATTACGTAGTGGTTTATGCTAAGAGCGCTGGTACATAATTTTTAGTGGGCTTATCCAGTGCATATACGTTCTATTGCATTACAGAGAAGATAGACTCTAATATAAGCTAGTGTTGACAGATAGAGCTGAATATACACTTACATACATATTACACCGAGTTCACAATATTATTGATTTGAGTATTTGAGTTCATATTACTACTGCCACTATTCCATCAGTTGTGTCTGTTGTTGTCCTCTTCGTCTGAGAGATCTTATGATGCTGGAAGTTGCTAAGATCCACATTATCAAGGATACAATAAATCTGCATCAACCACATGGTCAATTATTTTGCAAGTAGTATCAAAACTTTCAAGTTCCCATGCATTTCTAGGAATTCTAGAGAAACCATATTATTTATTGTGTTGGCAACATTATTAGTAGAACAAAGTATTGTACGATGTGCCAAATAAAATGCATCAGTATAGTTTTCAGAAAATGGGTCTTAAATTAGCCTCCCCTTCCCTTGTGTCCCCTTCACAAAAAGTATGTGAAGTAAAGCCAAGCCGTACAGCTGCACAACTAATGCTAGAGAAAGAGGTTTGTAAGAGTACTTGTACATGTCCTTTCCTCTCACCTTAATGGCTATGTAAACTCAAATTTTCCATCCGCTTAGCATACTGGACAAAAAGTGATTATGCAGTCATACTGGAAGGTAAGTAAACATATTGTAAGTATCAACAAACTGGCTTTCGGTAATAGAGCGAAAGCATTGATAAAAATAAGATGAATAGCACATCTTAACTACATGTTTTTTATTTGGAAGGGATAATTGCGGTAAATCTATCACAAATTGCTAATTGGCAGCAACCAAATGCCGCTCAAGTCTTGGTACAAAACAAAACAGAAGAAGTAGGAGAGACAGAGAGCTCACCACAGTAACCATCCAATGCAAGCCATGGTCGTGACAGACATGGCAGTCAGTCTGCTTGCCAGGACCACGCAGTAGTCGATGAGCATGTGCGAGAACAGAAACAAATAGTTTTCAGTTGAGCTGCGTATTTGAGAGAGGAAAATTCTGTTTGCAAGCAGTTGGACTATTGCTACCCCTAAAGTTGGCTGGCATGTCGGTACGTGTTGGCATGTGCATGAAGAAACAATGAAGTACCATACGTTCTCCATCTCCTCCTAGCACACAAAGCTGGTTTGCATCTAACTATCTAACATTAGTAGCCTATCTAACACTATCCATGAGTGTGGCAACATACATGTCGATCCTTGTTCCACCACCGGCCATTAACACTGTCAGGAATATGCAACTTGTATTCCTCTGGGGGCCAAAGGCGATCAGAAAGAGGATCACCATCAGTAGGTTGAAGCTTAACATTAAGCTCCATAGGGGTCTCAACAGTGCGCTCATCCCCAAGAGCAGCACGAGCAAGAAGATCCTGAATATACTTTTCCTGAGAGATGTAAAAGCCATCAGAAGTGGAGGAAACCTCAATCCCAAGAAAGTATCGAAGAGGACCAAGATCAGTCATAAGAAACTGATCACGAAGACGAGCCTTAACAAAGGCGATATACTCAGGATCATCACCAGTAATGATCATATCATCAACATAGAGAAGAAGAAGAGTGCGTCCACGAGGAGAAGTGTGAACAAACAGCGCTGGATCATGAGCACTAGGGGAGAAACCAGCAGCAGTCACTACAGAAGCAAAGCGCTCAAACCAGGCACGAGGGGCCTGTTTCAGGCCATAAAGAGACCGTCGAAGACGACAGACCATCCCCTCGGGAACAGAATACCCAGGAGGAGGCTGCATATACACCTCCTCACTCAACTCACCATTGAGAAAGGCGTTCTGAACATCAAGTTGAGACACAGACCAGTGACGAACAGAAGCAACAGCAAGAAGAGTACGCACAGTGGTCATATGAGCTACGGGAGCAAAGGTCTCATCATAGTCACGACCATGCTCCTGCTGAAAACCACGAGCCACAAGACGCGCTTTATAGCGCTCTAGAGATCCATCAGAGCGGGTCTTAATCTTATAGACCCACTTACACGTGATAGGACGAACACCGGGAGGGGGAGAAACAAGATCCCAGGTGCCAGTGCGCTCAAGCGCAGCAATCTCCTCAGCCATGGCCAGCTGCCATTCAGGATGATGCTCAGCATCCCGATAAGAAGTCGGCTCGGAGGCAACTGAAAGACCATACTGACTGGGAGAGTAACGGTCGGGGGCACGACGCTGACGAACAGGACGAGTAGAGGGAAGCTCATCAGAGGAAGACGACTCAGGAGACGACGATGAAGAAGAAGGTATAGCAGAGGAAGACTCCGGAGAACGAGGAGAACTAGGAGAACTGGACGGAGCAGAGGCGGACGGTGTCGAAGAAGAGACAGCAGGGGGAGAAGATCCTGAAGAAGACACAGGAGGAGTAGAAGGAGGGGTGTCAGGAAAGAGAAGAAAAGATATATCTTCCACCGGGTAGGTACCAGCGGTGGGACGAGGATAGAAAGGACGCGTCTCATCAAAAGTAACATCACGAGAGATACGCATCCGACGAGCAACGGGGTCCCAACAGCGATAGCCCTTATGCTCATCACTGTATCCAAGGAAGACACACTCAACAGACTGAGCAGTCAGTTTGGTGCGTTCACGAGGAGCCAGGAGAACATAGCAAACACATCCAAACAAGCGAAGCATGGAGTAGTCCGGTGACTGTCCAGATAGGCGCTCAAGAGGGATACCACCCTGCAGAGCAGCAGACGGCTGAATATTGATGAGGTAAGCCGACGTAGCAACGGCCTCAGCCCAGAAATGTGGCGGAAGAGAAGAGGCAATCATCATGGCACGAGTGGTCTCAAGAAGATGGCGATGCTTACGCTCAGCAACGCCATTCTGGGCATGTGCGCCAGGACAGGAGAACTGAGCAAGGGTGCCCTGCTCAGCAAGAACACCTCGCAACATCTGGGAGATATACTCACCAGCAGAATCAGCACGAAAAACACGGATGGGGGTAGAATACTGAGTACGGACCATGGCCGCAAAACGCTGATATATGGAAAGCACTTCACTGCGAGAGCGCATAAAATACAACCAAGTGTAGCGAGAAAAATCATCGATAAATAAAATATAGTAGCGATGACCCCCTTTCGAAGCGAAAGGAGCCGGACCCCAAACATCGGAATGAACTAAATCAAAAGGTCGCTGAGATACAGACGCGCTAGTAGGATAGGGAAGCTGAATCTGTTTTCCCAACCTACAGCCCTGACAATGCAAAGACCCATCTCCTGAGACAGACCCCAGAAGACCACGATGAACTAATGACGACAGGCGAGAGTCACAGAGGTGACCAAGACGATGATGCCACTGCTGAAAGGAGCTGGTAGTAGAGGCGACAACCGGAGAGGAACTGGCAGAAGAAGTGGCAGCGGAAGGAACACGAAGCCAGTCTAACTCCCAAAGTCCTGAAGAGTCACGACTGCGAGGGCCAGCTCCAACCAGGGCCTGGGTGCGACGGTCCTGGACAACACAAGAATCAGCATCAAGAATGACGCGACAACCAGAGTCAGTAAGCTGGCTAGCAGAGAACAGATTCATCTTAATAAGAGGGACATGAGAAATGTCAGGAACAAAAAAGGAAGAAGTAGAAAGGGTGCCCCGACTAGAAACAGGAAGAGAGGTACCATCAGCCGTAAAAACACGGATAGGAGAAGGGAGAGAACGAAGAGCGGACAGAAAAGAAGACTCAGAGGTCATATGAAAAGAAGCTCCAGAATCCAGATACCACGGGCGACTGCACCGTGTGGAAGGTGGTGGTCGATAGTGCTCGAAGAGTCGATCCGTAACCAGGTGCCCGTCGAAGAAGAGCTCAGCAGCAAGCGGACCGCGAAGACTCGATAATGTCCTGATCGGAGAGCAACAGCTGCTGAAGACCGGAAGGAACCGATCGCCCACGAGCTGGTGCTGGCGGCGTGGCGGGGTCCCGTGTATAACAGGTGGCCCAAGTGTGTCCATCCCTGTTGCAGTTAGAGCAATGACGAAGAGAACCACGGCGACCCTGGCCACGAGCCTGCTGGTGCGGACTCGACCACGAGGCTTGGTGCGGGCGACCGACCACGACACGGAGGAGTGGGTAGTATCGGCGGCGGCGGCACAGGGGACCGCGGCTGAGTCGAGGGAGCAGACGGCAAAGGAGCACCACGAGTAGCAAGCACAGACGGAACCGCAAGAAGACCAGCACCACGGAGACGGGTCTCCTCAGCCGGCTCGACAACACCTCGAGAGCGGAACACGACCACGAGCATTCAGCTGAGCACGCGGGCTCAAACTCTGGCAAGCGAGACAGAAACTCATAGATGCGGTGAAACTCCAAATCCGGCGCTGTCTGGCAAAGACGAGCATGTGCCACAAACAGCGATACGGAGAGAATCAAGGCGGCCAGATAGCGGCACTCAGTATAGAACTCATCAATAGTGGAATCACCTGCTGAAGAGCATGTTCTGGCGAACCACGACGGTAAAGAGCATCTCCAGACGGGCGATAGCGGCGAAGATGTGCCCATTGAGCGGCAAAGAGGGGAGACTCATGAACTCAGCGACATCGGGGTAGAACACGGAGGTGAGAACGGCAAGACGAGCATCCTCATCGACCCACCGAGTGTAGGCGGTCAGGCGTGGCGATAGGTCTCGAGGTCACAGCCAGTCTTGTTGAACTTCAGATCATAGGCGACAAGCACTATCATCGCGATCGGCAAGCATCCTTGGCCTCCTGAGAAGCATCAGCACCAAGAACAATCGGCGTCGGTGGAAGAGGAGCCACAGGAGCAGGAGGGCACGGTGGACAGGAGACCTCGCCAGAGAGCACACCCCAAAGACGGAGACCGCGCATGTGAACGCGCATGAAGGCAGCGAAATCAGGATAATTCGCGCCATCGAAGATCACCGGACAGCGAGGAATCGCAACATAGCCCGATGCAGAAGACATTTTTTTTTTCTCAGATCCAATCTAGAACAGACACAAACCAACCGTCAGAATCAACGAAAATCAACTGGGCGCAGATGGGCAAGCGGACGAATGACAGGCGGCGAGGTGATGCGAGGTCCAGCGTGAGGCAAGCGAAGACCCCCGCGTGAGAACAGCAGCAGCAGGTCGCGTGGCGTATCGTCAAACAGTGAAGACCCCGCGTGGAGCAGTGCTGCAGGGCCCGCGTGGAGCAGTGCTACAGGGCAGGGTCAGCAGTGCCAGGTCCTGGTTGGATTCCCCGCGTGGAGCAGTGCTGCAGGGCCCGCGTGGAGCAGTGCTGCAGGACAGGGTCAGCAGGCTTCTCGGTGGATTCCCTCAGGAGGCAGCACGCCCAGGCTTCTCGGTGGATTCCCTCAGGAGGCAGCACGCCCACGCCCACGCGCAGGAGGCGTCGACCGCAGGTGGAGCCCGCGCACCTGGACGTGTCAATCTCACGTGGAGCCCGCGTCCCGTCGGCCTTGTGCGTGGAGGATGAGGAGATCTGACGCGCGCGTGGAGAAGAGAAGTTGGTGGCCGTCCCGTCGATCCAACGCAGACGCAAAACGACCTGGAGAGATCGCAGACCGATCTGGATCTAAAACCGATCTGGATATGATTAGGACAGACGCAGACGCACGAGCAGCGGCGACGGCGGCGACGACGGCAAGGCCGTCGGCGACAGGGACGGTGACGGCTGCAGTGACGAAGTTGCAAGGAGGAGGAGGCTAACCTAGCTCTGATACCATGTCAGGAATATGCAACTTGTATTCCTCTGGGGGCCAAAGGCCACAATATATAGTACAGGTACAGGGCAAATATGCAGGAAGCCCCCTAACATATGGGGGAAATACAAAATACATATATATACATCTAACAAACACAACATGGATCATCTCCTAGCTCACCTTACCGATTTGCAAAGAAGAGCGACCAAAATGATATAGGATTAGTCAGTGGTAAGCATCTGCAAATTAGAAGAAATCTACCAAAAAATCATGATGTATGCAACGGCCTAGAGAAACAAATATAGAAGCCATTTCAAATAACTATCAACTCGGCAAATTACTAAGAGTTGAACAATATACGTCCTAATATATTGAGTACAACACGTAAATATAGCACCAAAAATTAAGAATGATCATATTGATACATCTTGCAATATTCCAGCATGTGTGCACTAAAAAAAGTTCTTTAGGGCTTGATTTAAACACGATGAAGACATCTTGCTAATGAGTTGCACTTAGTGTATTTCAAAACACACACACTAACACAGATGTAAACACATAGCATCAGCTACAGTACACACCAACCTGGAGGTGCTGATACTTATCCAAAATATTGTCAGTAGCTGAAATGCACAAACATACGGACTGACTGACAGGAGGTAGAGAAATATATGAATTACCTTATCCAAAATCATATGAATGCCCCATGGAAATCAAACCAAAAGCAAGGAAGCTTAGAACAACCTGTAGAAAACATGTGCACCAGAAAATCAGTATACTACAGCGAAGGCATATACTTAACGAATATGCTTTTAAAAACTTGTATATATAGTTGATTAATGTCAGACTCTATTAGTCCACAAAACTATTGCAAATCCTGGCAAACGGTCGGATGTAGAGCATTGTCGTCGGAGACCATGCCAAGGCTGTGGCCGACTGCCGCTTGTGGCACAGGCACCTTCTCCATTGCCCTCGTGGTCGTCGCAGCCATCCTCCACAGCTTGGGAGTCCACTGTGTGGCGGCGGTCGTCGCCCTCAACATCGCTAGCTAATATCAGTCGGCGAACCAGTCGGTGGCCTTCTCCTCCCGGCAGCAGATCCACGTGTCGCACGTTGGGGCCCACCTTTGCTGGACTGTGGGCATAATGCAGCCTGTTTTAGCCATAAACACAAACACCTACAAAGCATATAATGTTGGACGCTCATAGTTTAATCCATCAGCAAATGCTACACGCTCAAAGTTTAATCCATTGGAAAAAAATCAAACATCTGAAAGTAGAAAAAAATGATTCTAGTGCTAATCGTCTCACATATATCGTTTTTAAAGTTTTTTCTGGAGACACATACCAGGAAGCCACCGAGAAGCCAGGGCACCTTCTTGCTATTGTCATGCCACTCCTCCTCCTCTGTGATGCTCGCTGCTTCATGCATGTCGCTGCCGTTTCTCCCCGCTGTCAGCTTGCTGCCGGCAGGCGCTCATCCCTACCGCTAGTTTGCTAGCGTACCCATGGTCAGCATGGTCGAGATCTGGCGCATAGCAGAAATCCTTCCTGCATAATATCCATGAACCTGCTGTCGTAGATCCCTTGGTTCCATCGATTGAGAGTTGAGACTTGAGAGTGAGAGGATATGAGAACAGAGAGGTGAGAGGTGCGTACCTGCCGCCCCGTGCTCGACGTTATGGTGGAAAACGAAAGTCTAGCGTGCACGCGATATACCGGGCATGCATGCACCGTTGCTTTCTTCCCGATTGCTTTGAGATTAGAAAATGCAAGGAATCTTTGTATCTGACACACAGTGACACATGAAAGCATCTTTTTGGTACAATGCATGTCCCACCAATACCACTTTCTCTTACACTCATTTTATTTCTAATCTCACGTCGCGTATGTGACAAAATAAATACCAGATTGATAATCCGTTTGCACGTGTCTATTTATTTTGACAGTATCTTTTAAACCAGTCTAATATAGGTTTTTGGACAAAATTTGAAATCTGAAATTCGGAACGCAATGTAAAGTCATGGTGGACTGTGAAACCCAATAAAATAACACTTAAGTAGATACAAAATTTAATACTTCTGTTATTTGACAAACAATTGGACGCTTTGGCTGTCGTGAAACACATTCAAATATGATGATTATTAACAGATCGGTGAAATATTGCAAAAAGAAACTTGATAGTACAAAATAGTGTCTCTGATTTGTGGTCGCTATGATTTTAGTGCAATTATCATGTGTTTATGTTATGATTTGAACTCAAAATTCTATGTTGTTCATCTTTTTTATTAATATATTTTATAGTTTAAACTCTAAGGCAATTGCAGATTATTTTGTAAGACCTAAGAACTAAGTTTGAAACGAAGTGAAACAGATTGTTTCTCAAATATTTTTTCCTGGTTTTATAATTTTTTTAAGTTTCATCAAGTTTCAGTTGTAGATTTTAAACATTGTCAAAATATATTCAATATTGGTCTTATTTTGAAGCTCTTTTTACTAGGAGTCAAAGTGTGTAAACGATTCATAAATTGGATTTTGCATTAAAAAGTTATGTACGTCCCAAATTCAGAAAATGCATGCATATGTGAAGTGAACGCTGCATGCAATAGTATATATCTCAGGTATAGTGAAAGAGAGAGAGAAGGTAGTACTGCATGCAATAGTACATTTGGCAGATAAAGTGCAAAGAAAGATAAGGGGAAGCCATACACGCTATATAACGTGCACGCTAGAATCGCTGCTCTCTGGATTAGCCGCTCCCCCAGCTGCTCCGTTGCACCGTGTGCAAACTCCCGAGCGGACAACGCGACCGCTGATACCACGGGTCTTCACCCGGAGCAGCAGGTGGCTTTCCCTACCGGCTCCGAATCCACACGACGCAGATCGAGCCCCTCCAATCCTCGCGGCTGACATGAGATAGAGATCGACACGATGTGACCATGTAAGGAAAGAGAGAGAACAGGGCGTGAGAGGAGGGAGTGGGAGAGATTGATGCAGAGGGCGAACCTGCCCTATCAAATTACCCATGGAGGCTGCTTACCAGCTCGTCGGCGCCCACGACGCTGGAGAAGGAAAAAGCCCACGCGCGGGAGAGGTGGAGGTAAGCAGCGTCTTGAGGCAATAGTTCCCCTCTTATTGCGGCCGGTCAAAGCGGCAGGATTAAGCGGTGGAAGACGCAGCGGACCCACCCGAGCAGATCGATCCAGATCCTGAAGACCCCGCGCAGAGAAGTGACGGCACATGAAAGAAAAATAAGAAGAGAGGACACATACTGAGGGGGAAAAACAACATGGCAGCACGCATGACCGACGAACGAACTTGCACCGTAGAAGTTTCAAGTTCGTGTCTCTACAGTAACACGGGATGACGTGGCCGTATGAATCGATGGCTAGAACGCTTCAGAGAGAGGGGCATCTTACCTGGCTGAAAGTGCAAAAAGAGATCGCCTTGGACTATTACTATTACTATTACTATTACTATCTATATGAAAGTGAGGAGAGGGGCAAGATTCTTCCCGCCATGTGCGGAATGGCCCCAATTTAATGCAACATACCTATGATTGGTGGATATTGCTGATGATGTAGCTTATGTCCAAGACTGTTAGATAGTCGCATACCACTGTATGTGACCACAAAATATAGGCATGATTAATAAATGAATGAAGCTTTCTTCGAATAGTTCCAGCTCTTCCAAGAGCTTCAGTATGCATATGTTCATCGAGATACTTACATTAACATATACCTCTAACATAGGCTTGGATGAATGTGTGTCCTTGGTGATGGTTGATTTATGTAGCATTCGTGTCTCCTTTATTGACATGACATGTTAATGCTCTGGTTGTTGTCGCAACAAGTAAAAGGAGTATAGAATATCCCATATCATTTTAATCATACATGATGATAGATTCATATGAAGAAACCACTTCATGTGCATTTTTGCACCATAAAAAAGAAGTGTCATGTTATTGTAATCCATATGTTGCACAATATCACAAATAGTTAAAAAGTTAACAAAATCTAAAACAAGCACATGGCCTAAACTGACAAAACCAAACTACATCAAGAAGACGACCACATATTGGTGGAATTTTGTAAAGAATACTTGATGCATTACTCATCATAAACTACAACATATTTTAAGATATAACCTCTAAAAAATCTCCATTGAATCATCGGAGTCAATAATAGCGCATGAAAGATTTGGCCGAGTCTGTTCCTTGTCTCTTTGATTCTTTCTGGCCGTGGGATGGACGGCGAGGAGGACACACATGAAAACATCACCATGGAGCCCAACTCTCCTGGGGAGAAGGTTCCCACAGATCGAGATTCCCTGGTGCCGGAGTGTCGTGCGCCCTTTCCTGCCTCGCGTCGCAGGACGATGGGCCGCACACTGTTTCCTGGCCCACGCATCAACGGTTGTGCGCGAACATGCTCTGTGTGAGAGGATATGGAGTGGTATAGGTTCTCCGCACCCACAAGGTCTTGGGGCCCATCGATGGACAACGTGGCAACATGAACCCTCGACTGTTGTGGGTTCTCGCGGCGTGCAGCCGATTCTGGCAGCGAATATTCTCATCCCCCGCGGGTTGCTGTGGTGTGGGTCTAGTCAAAAAATTACATGGCAGCGAAAACGCTCGCCCTATGTGGGTTCTAGTGTCCGAGAGCTGAGGTTCTTGCGGGAATCCTAGACGGCTATGGGTTGTCATGGCGAGATCGTGCGGTGGGTCCCCTCCGCTGGGGAGGACAACTCTCACACACGGTATTCGTACACCTGATTCCAGTTTTACGCTATGCCTCCATTACACGTATTGTACTGTGATATAAGGGGAGATCACGCATGATGCGCAATTTTCTCCAGCCGCTCGCACCGCCCTTTGTCCTTCCTTTCATCTGGACGCTCAGACTATAGAACACTATGTCCTCTTCGTTCTTTCAGGCATTCTAGCGGCTTTTTTTTCCTCTTTGTGGCTTAGATTCTGCATCCTATCGCCATAGAAATAACATGACCAAAAAAACCCGAGCAGTGGCTTAGCTGTATTCGACGTTTTCGATGTGTCAATGTGATTTATGTTAGTCCAAGGGGCGATAGAAGCGAAAAGGTGTATTTTTATTCATAGAACATGCATATTAACAGGAAAATATTATTGTATGGTTCATGTTTGGGATTACGCTCACAATTTGTGCCATTTCTTTTGAAATTTTCTCTTTTTTTATATGTTTTGCCTTCTCTAGAATTATTGTTCATGCATGCGTTCGATGTCATGCTTACATGGTGCTTGTGGTTTTTACTCTCACGCTACGACCAGAACACTCCGAGTAGGAGCACATGATGAAACTCGGTGTATCCACATAGTCTAGAAGAAATGTGTAGATCCGTATCGATTTCTGACATTTGTAAATACGTTATAACCCTTATATACAAAAGCTATTCTTCATAACGAAAGCTTGAGTGACGAAAATATGTTGACTAAGAGGGTCGAGTAGCAATAAATGTGTATTATCGATTTGTGTCTTTCTAAACTTTTTATATATCATCATGGTGTATATAAAATATATTTTTACTCATAACTTATGTACCTATTCCTGCTACCTCTTATTAATAACTTAAGGTGTCGTTTCTTTCATGTCAGTCTCTAGAGTACTCTAGACTTTACTAGCCTTTTTTGCTCGGGTTTAGTTTTTTCGGCTTCGCTACATTCACATGTCTGAACGACAAGGCGTTTCAGCATAGGCTATGCATTAGCGTTCTCTGCTCTTACGTACAATGTTTGCACACCGTGTGCGGTGACCCAACATACCACTGCATGATGTAGTATACTATAGTCATGGACATAACACCAATAAAACACCGTTCACTAGTATTACATCCCTCAAAATGGCACAACAGAAAAACAGCGGATCCAATACATGGCTAAAGGTTACAAATCACTCTTTACACAAGATCCAGAGAACACTCTAGGTTAAAGAGAGAGAAAAAACTTCTTATGAAGAAGAATCAAATATGATCAACGCAAGAACTGTAAGGGTTCGTAGCATGGAAAACAAAAAAATTCTACCGCATGCACACAAACAAGCCAAGATCTATCTACTAGATTGTAGCAACAAGTCGATAGAGGAACTCACACTCGAAGATTCCAAAGCGGTTAACGAGAGCAGATTCCCGTGGGTGATATAGTCGTACACTTGCCGATCTCAAGATCGCTTAGACGATCCTTCCGGCAGCACTCCCGCAGTCGGTCACACGTTCGGTACTCGATGAAGACCTTCCTCTCCCTTGTTCCAGCAGACAGCGGAGGTTGTAGCACTCTCATGATTCCGGTATACGATGGCGTATGGAAGTAGAGGAGATCTCGAGGCTTCGCCTTAAGCCGAAGCGAGTATGTTGGATTAGGGTTTCCCGGAAAACTAGGGTTTAGAGATCCGGGAGGAGGAGGAGGTGTAGGCGGCGGTGCGGCGACAGACCGGCGGCGGCGGCGAGCCGTGGAGAGGGCTTGGAACTTGTGTTGTTTGGGGCAGCCCTCCCCCTCTATTTATGAGAGGGAGGGACAGCCTTGGGAGGGGTGGGTTTGAATCCAAACCCGAACCCAAGTTGGATTGAGAGAAGGACTTGTTTCTTCTCCCACTAGGAAACCATTGTTCTAGTTTGACTTTTCAAACTTCCCTTTTGACTTTCAATTTAGAGTTTTATTTCTCTCTTGCATATGCCAAACCAAGTGACCTTGGACATGATCCAATCATTCCACTTACCCATGACACATTCATGGACCATTCTCCTTTCGGACCGGTGAACCTTCTAGAACCTTCTAGAACCTCTCCGATGAAATCATCGGAAACTTTCCCGAACTCCGAAATAGGACTTTCCTTATATGAATCTTATTCTTCGGACCATTCCGGATCTCCTCGTGATATCCCGGATCCCATCTGAGACTCCGAACAACATTCGGTCTCTTACTAATCATTCCCTAACTACTCAATAACATCGAATCCTTAAGTGTGTCTCCCTACGGTTCGTGAATTATGCGGACATGACCGAGACACTTCTCCGATCAATAACCAATAGAGGAATCTGAAAATTCATATGGCTCCCACATATTTCTACGATTACTTTGCGATCGAATGAACCACTTACATACGATACCAATTTCCCTTTGTCTCACGATAGTTTACCTATCCGAGGTTTTGATCGTCGGTATCTCTGCATACCTAGTTCAACCTCGTTACCGATAAGTACTCTTTTCTCGTTCCCGTGATATGTGATCCCTTGTGATCCAGTCACATGCTTGCAAGCTAATTGGATGACATTCCACCGAGAGGGCCTAGAGTATATCTATCTGTCATATGGATGGACAAATCTCACTCTTGATCCATGTGCCTCAACCCATACTTTCCGAACACTCAATGCCACCTTTATAGCCACCCAGTTACGGTGTGGTGTTTGATGTCATCAAAGCATCCTTCCGGTGATGGTGATTAACATGATCTCATGGTCGAAGGAATTAGGTTACTATGTATCAGAAAGCTTATAGCAAATGAACTATATTAAATGACTTGATCTTTATGCTACGCTTAACTATAGGAGTATGTCCATCACATCATTCTCCTAATGATATGACCCTGTTGTTAATAACATCTCTATGTTCATGATCAGGAAACCATGATCATATATTAACCAACAAGCTAGTTTAACAAGAGGCTTTACTAGGGACTCTTTTATGTTTACAAATCACACAAGTATTAATGTTTCCGGTTAATACAATTATAGCATGGTATGTAAACATTTATCATAAGTATGAATATATGATAATAACCACTTTATTATTGCCTCTTGGGCATATCTCCAACAGTCTCCCACTTGCACTAGAGTCAATAATCTAGTTTCAAACCTTTGTGTATTCAACACCTATGGCTTTCTGGTGTCATATGTACACGATTGCTAGTGGTCAACTGATCTCCGGATCTGACACTTCCAGGTCCGTGTGTAATTGCATGTCTTTGCGTCTCTACGCATCACTCATTCTCTAATGAGATGGCTTCATACAAATTTGGTCCTTTGGTGTGACCTTTAGTTCTTTGGGGTTAAAACATGTTGATAATATTGTCGTACAATATATCTTCATAGTACTATCCCACTGTGAACTAGACCTACTTCGATAACAAACTACTTGACACAAATGCCCTCTTTTGCTGCTATAATAGCAGTCATATACTTAGCCTTTTGTTGTAGTTGAAGGGTTTCGCGGCATAGTAAATCAAAATTTTCTACGGATGCGAACAGAGGGAATCCAAGATCTAATCTAGGAGATGCAAACAACAAGAGAGATTGAATTAGATCTTCATACCCTTGAAGATTCGCACAGTGGAACATTCGTCGGAACGTGGGTGATGTAGTCGTACTCGCTTCTCCTCCTCGCGATCCGATCCGATCTAGCACCGCAAGTGGCGATGCCTCCGTGAGATGCACACGTGCAGCACCTCGACGTCTCCTCCTTCCTTGGTCCAGCAAGTATGGTGGAGAGATGGATTGGATCTACAACGCGACGGCGCGGTGCAAGTGGTGGAGAGTTTCTGCAGCAGGGCTTCGCCTACACGCAGTCGGGAGGGAGAGAGAGAGGAGGGCAGCAGGGCGACTAGGCTTGAGGGGAAGGTGTGGGGGGTGGTGCGCCCCAGCCCTCTCTATATAGAGGGGTGGGCTCCAGACCTAACCCCTCCCCCAAGCCCTAGGACGGAGGCCAAAGGAGGGAGGAGTGGGGGGCAAGGAACCCTCCCCCCTTCTAGAAGCTCCAAACTAGGGTTTCCCCTTGTTTGGCCGGCTGGGACCTATGGGGCCTTGTGCCCCTGGACCAATGCGGCCAGGGCACTCCCTCATAGGCCCATGCCCCCTCCCGACAGGTGGGACCATGTTGGCCCCCTTCCGGAAGGTTCTAGAAGCTTCCGGTACAATACCGATTAACCCGGAACAATTCCGAACTCCAAAAACTGCACTGCCTTATATGAATCTTATTCTCCGGACCATTCCGGAACCTCTCGTGATGTCCCGAATCCCATCCGAGACTCCGAAAAAAACTCATAAACCAATTATCCAATCTATCCTAGCGTCGAGACACGTTAAATGTGTGACCCTTCGGGTTCGAGAATATGCAGACATGATCTTCTATCAATAATCAACAGCGGGGTCTGGAAACCCATATTGACTCCCACACATTCATCGATGATCATATCGGATGAACCACGATGCCAGGATTCAATCAATCCCATATATATATTCCCTTCGTCTCGCGATATTTTACTTGCCCAAGATTTGATCGTCAGTACCGTCATACCTAGTTCAATCTCGTTCACAGCAAGTACTTTACTCATTCCGTAATCCGATATCACTTTGTGATTAACTCCTTAACCACATGTTTGCAAGCGTTGTTGATATCGATTACCGAGTGGGCCCGAAGTATATCTCTCCGACTTGGGAGGGACAAATCCCATCTCGATACATACAACCCAACAGGTACTTTCCGATCACCTGAGAGACACCTTTATGATCACCCTCTCATAGGATGACGTTTGATGACCTCAAAGCTTTCTTCCGATACCAGGGAGTTGTATTATCTCATGGTCTAAGGAATACAATATTTGACATAAGAAAAGCTTCGCAAAGATGAACACGATGACACGATCTAATTTCTTCGCTTAGTTTGGGTCTGTCCATCATATCATTCTCCCAATGATATGATCTCATTATTAATCGACAACTCATGTCCATGGTTAGGAAACCTTAACCATCATTAATCAATGAGCTAGTACATAGAGGCGTACTAGGGACACGGTGTTGTTCACAAACCACACAAGTATTAAAGTTTCCGCTTAATACAATTCTAGCATGGAATATAAACATTATCATGAACAAGAATTATAATAATAACATCTTTATTATTGCCTCTCGGGCATAATTCCAACAGTCTCCCACTTTCACTAGAGTCAATAATCTAGTTTACATTTGGCAACAATCTCACACCCATGGCACTGAGGTGTTGATCATGTTTTACACGTGGAAGAGGTTTAGTCAATGGATCTGCGACATTCAGATTTGTATGTACTTTGCTAATCTTCAGATCTCCATCTGCTATATAATCTCGGATTATATGAAACTTGCGGTTGATATGCTTGGTCTTTGGATGATATCTTGGTTCCTTAGCGAGTGCTATGGCACCAGTGTTGTCACACAATATCTCTAGTGGGTCCAATGCACTTGGAACCACGCCAAGCTCAGTGATGAAGTTCCTGATCCAAACTCCTTCACTTGACGCTTCTGCAGCAGCCATGTATTCCGCTTCTACTGTAGATCCTGCGATCACGCTTTGCTTGCAGCTTCTCCAGCTCACAGCTCCTCCATTCAAAATATACACGTATCCTGTCTGAGTTTAGAATCATCCTTGTTGGTGTCGAAACTAGCGTCGACGTAACCTTTTACGACGAGCTGTTCATCACCCCCATAGACTAAGAACATTTCTTTAGTCTTATTTAGGTACTTTAGTATGTTCTTCACGGCTGTCCAGTGTTCCACTCCTGGATCACTTTGATATCTGCTCGTCAAACTAAGAGCATTGGACACATCCGGTCTAGTACATAGCATGGCATACATGATAGAACCTATGGCCGAGGCATAAGGCACTTTGCTCATAGCTTCCCTATCATTTATCGTAGCTGGACACTGAGCCTTGCTCAATATCTTACCTGACAACATAGGCACTGAACCTTTCTTTGCCTTATCCATTCTGAACCTTTTCAGAACTTTGTCTAGGTATGTACTCTGGCTTAAAGCTATCAGGCGTCTTTGTCTATCTCTATAGATTTTGATGCCCAATATATAAGCAGCTTCACCTAGGTCTTTCATTGAAAAACACTTGTTCAAATAACTCTTCACATCGTTAAGCATGTTAATGTCATTTCCAATAATCAATATGTCATCCACATATAGTACCAGAATGTCACCGAGCTGCCACTCACTTTCTTGTAGATACAAGCTTCGTAGCAATTTGGAACAAATCCAAAGCTCTTGATCACTTGATAAAAACGAAGGTTCCAACTCCGAGATGCTTGCTTCAGTCCATAAATGGAACGCTGAAGTTTTCATACTTTATCGGCATCCATAGGATCGACAAAACCTTCAGGTTGCATCATATACAACTCTTCATCAATGTTGCCATTGAGGAACGCAGTCTTGACATCCATCTGCCATATTTCATAATCATGAAACGCAGCAATTGCTAATAAAATCCGAATGGACTTAAACATCGCTACGGGAGAGAAAGTCTCATCGTAGTCAACACCTTGAACTTGTCGAAAACCTTTCGCGACAAGCCGTGCTTTATAGACGGTAACGTTACCATCCGCGTCCGTTTTCTTCTTGAAAATCCATTTGCACTCAACGGCCTTTCGGTCGCTAGGAGGGTCCACCAAAGTCCATACTTGGTTTTCGCTCATGGATCCCAATTCGGATTTCATGGCGTCTAGCCATTTCTCAGAGTCTGGGCTCATCATCGCATCCTCATAGTTCGTAGGTTCACTGTCTTCTACCAACAAGACATTCAAGACAGGGTTGCCTTACCACTCAGGAGGGGCACGCGACCTTGTCGACCTGCGACGTTTAGTAGCAGCATCGTCCGAAGCTTCATGATCCTTGTCATTAGCTTCCTCTATCGTTGGTGCAGGCGGCACTGGAACAATTTCAGGTGTTGCGCTACTCTCCAATTCAAGAGAAGGTTCAATAACCTCGTCTAGCTCTACTTTCCTCCCACTCACTACTTTCGAGAAAAACTCCTTCTCAAGAAAGGAACCGTTCTTTGCGACAAACACTTTGCCTTCGGTTCTGTGATAGAAGGTATACCTAATAGTTTCCTTAGGGTATCCTATGAAGACGCATTTCTCCGCTTTGGGTTCGAGCTTGTCCGGCATCAACTTCTTGACGTAAGCTTCGCATCCCCTAACTTTAATAAATGACAACTTAGGTTTAGCACCAAACCACAGTTCATACGGTGTCGTCTCAACGGATTTAGATGGTGCCCTATTTAAAGTGAATGCAGCGGTTTCTAATGCATAACCCCAAAATGATAACGGCAAATCAGTAAGAGACATCATTGATCAGACCATATCTAATAAGGTTCGATTCCGGCGTTCAGACACACCATTGCGCTATGGTGTTCCGGGTGGCGTGAGTTGCGAAACGATTCCGCTTGCTTTAAGATGCGTGAGAAAATCATAACTCAAATATTCACCTCCACGATCGGATCGTAGAAACTTAATCTTTCTGTTACGATGGTTCTCCACTTCATTCTGAAATTCCTTGAACTTTTCAAATGTTTCAGATTTATGTTTCATTAAATATATATACCCATATCTACTTAAGTCATCGGTAAAAGTGAGAAAATAGCGATATCCACCGCGCGTCGAAACACTCATCGGTCCGCATACATCGGTATGTATGATTTCCAACAAGTCCGTTGCTCGCTCCATCATACCGGAGAACGGGGTTTTGATCATCTTGCCCATGAGGCATGGTTCGCATGTGTCAAATGATTCAAAATCAAGAGACTCCAAAAGTCCATCAGAATGGAGTTTCTTCATGCGCTTTACACCAATATGACCTAGACGACGATTACCACAAATAAGTAGTATTATTACTATCTACTTTGCATCTCTTAGCCTCAATGTTATGGATGTGTGTTTCATCCCTTTCGAGATTTAGAAGAAATAAACCATTCACAATAGGTGCATGACCATAAAAGATGTTACTCATATAAATAGAACAACCAGTATTCTCCGATTTAAATGAATAACCGTCTTGCAATAAACAAGATCCAGAAATAATGTTCATGCTCAACGCAGGCACATAATAACATTTATTGAGGTTTAAAACTAATCCCGAAGGTAAAACTAAGGAGAGCGTGCCAACGGCCATCACATCAACTCTTGATCCGTTGCCAACGCCAAGATCGTCACCTCATCCCTCATAAGCGCCGTCTATTCCGTAGCTCTGCTTCGAGTTACAAATATTAGCAATCGAACCAAGAGATCAAATACCCAGGCACTACAACGAGGGCTAGTAAGGAAAACATCAATAACATGTATATCAAATATACCTTTGATGGTTCCAGCCTTCTTGTCCGCTAAGTACTTCGTACAGTTGCGCTTCCAGTGACCCTTGTCCTTGCAATAGAAGCACTCAGTGTCCGGCTTAGGACCAGACCTGAGCTTCTTCTCAGCAGGGGCAACGCTCTTGCCGCCGCCTTTATTGAAGGGCTTACCCTTACCTTTCTTGAAGGTGGGGGGCTTGTTGACCATCAACACATGATTATCCTTTTTGATGTCCACCTCCGCAACCTTCAGCTTTGCGAAGAGCTCGGTGATCATATCAGTGGAACCAATCTAATTGTGAGTCACTACAAAACTTTTGTAGCTGGGAGAGAGTGATTGCAGAACCCTGTCAATCTTGAGCTCCTCTGGAATCTTGCAGTCCAGTTGCTCAAGGCATTGAGTGTAGCCCGACATCTTAATGGCGTGCTCACTAACGGAACTCCCTTCCTCCATCTTGAAGTTAAAGAACTTCTCAGAGATCCCATATCTCTCAGAACGGGCCTGAGTCTGAAACATGGTTTTCAGCTCCTCGAGAATCTCAAAGGGCCCGGGATAGTCTTCAAAACGATTTTGAAGGTCCGATTCCATAGAAAACAACATGGTGCTCTTAATCACACCATAATCATCTTTGCGCGACTGATAGGCAGCTTTCTCATCAGCCGACGCAGTAGCAGCAGGGGCGTCACCTAACGCATTCTCAAGGACATAGTCCTTTTGACCGCCAGAGAGAATGATTCTCAGATTGCGGAACCAGTTGGTGAAGTTAGACCCATTGTTTTTAAGCTTTTCCTTCTCAGCAAAAATGTTGAAGTTGAAGTTGGACTTAGCCATTTGATCTACAATATTTGCAAGTACAAAATAGACTATGTTCATGATAACTAGTTCAACTTTTAATCAAATTACTAGATGAACTCCCACTAAATTCAACATCCCTCAAGTTGTTTAGTGAACACAATCCAAATTCACCACACCTAATCCGATCTTCACGATAAGAGATGTGGTTTCAATGGTGGACAACAAAGTGTCGATCATACCATTCATATGCTTAACCTTTCGGTTCATGTGTTCCGAGGCCATGTCTGTACATGCTAGGCTCGTCAAGTTAGACCCAAGTATTTCCGCGTGTGCAAAACTGGCTTGCACCTGTTGTATGTGAACGTAGAGTCTATAGCACCCGATCATCACGTGATGCTTGGAAACAACGAACTTTCAAAACGGTGCATACTTGGGGAGAACACAGTTTTTATCTTGATCTTTAAGTGAGGAATCATCTTATAATGCTACCATCGCGATCTAAGCATAATAAGATACATAAAAGGATAAACATCACATGCATATAACTTTATGTGACATGGTATAGCCAATCTTCGCGCAATGATCTCCATCTTGTGCGTGCCGGCATGATCTCCATCACTCCACCATGATTGCCTCCACCACGAATAGCAACTACAACTATTGCCAACTACTTAGCGATAAAGTGAAACTATTACATGGCGTATAAGAAGTTGACACACAGGTCATACACAATTATAAATACAACCATATGGCTCCTGCCGGTTGTGTACTCATCGACATGCAAGTCGTGAAACATTATCATCGCATACATTATACACATCACATCTTGGGCCATACCATATCACAGAAAACACTCCCTGCAAAAACAAGTTAGACGCCTCTACTTTGTTGTTGCATGTTTTACGTGGCTTATGTGAGTAGCAAGCTAAGAACGATTCTTACCTACGGAAAGCCACAACGGTGATATTATGGTTGCCAAACTCCGGTGTTAATCCCATGCCAACTATAGTGAGAGAAACTGGCATCCACCAGCCGCATGTGTGGAACAAGCCACACGTCAAGTGCGGAGCCGGTCTCGCGAACGTCATCTCGTAAGGTTGGCCTGGACCGCTTCAATCTCACTATCCCGCGTCATAAGAAGAACACAAACAAAAGGCTTGCAACAGAAAACATCAACGCCCGCAACAACCATATTGCGTTCTACTCGTGAAACACATCTACGCATAGATCTAGCTCTGATACCACTAAAGGGTTTCGCGGCATAGTAAATCAAAATTTTCTACGGATGCGAACATAGGGAAGCCAAGATATAATCTAGGAGATGCAAACAACGAGAGAGATTGGATTAGATCTTCATACCCTTGAATATTCGCACAGCGGAACGTTCGTCGGAATGTGGGTGATGTAGTCGTACTCGCTTCTACTCCTCGCGATCCGATCTGATCTAGCACCGCAAGTGGCGATGCCTCCGTGAGATGCACACGTGCAGCACCTCGACGTCTCCTCCTTCCTTGGTCCAGCAAGTATGGTGGAGAGATGGATTGGATCTACAACGCGATGGCGCAGTGCAAGTGGTGGAGAGTTTCTGCAGCAGGGATTCGCCTACACGCAGTCGGGAGGGAGAGAGAGAGGAGGGCAGTAGGGCGACTAGGCTTGAGGGGAGGGTGTGGGGGGGTGGTGCGCCCCAGCCCTCTATATATAGAGGGGTGGGCGCCAGCCCTAACCCCTCCCCAAGCCCAGGCCGGCCAAGGAGGGAGGAGTGGGGGCAAGGAAACCCCCTTCTAGAAGCTCCAAACTAGGGTTTCCCTTGTTTGGCCGGGTCAGTATGGTGCCCCTGGCCCAATGCGGCCAGGGCACTCCCTCATAGGCCCATGCCCCCTCCCGACAGGTGGGACCACGTTGGCCCCCTTCCGGAAGGTTCTAGAAGCTTCCGGTATAATATCGATTAACCCGAAACAATTCCGAACTCCAAAAACTGCACTGCCTTATATGAATCTTATTCTCGGAACATTCCGGAACCTCTCGTGATGTCCCAGATCCCATCCGAGACTCCTAACAAAAACTCATAAACCAATTATCCAATCTATCCTAGCGTCGAGACATGTTAAGTGTGTGACCCTTCAGGTTCGAGAATATGCGGACATGGTCTTCTATCAATAATCAACAGCGGGGTCTGGAAACCCATATTGACTCCCACACATTCATCGATGATCATATCGGATGAACCACGATGCCAGGATTCAATCAATCCCATATATATATTCCCTTCGTCTCGCGATATTTTACTTGCCCGAGATTTGATCGTCGGTACCGTCATACCTAGTTCAATCTCGTTCACAGCAAGTACTTTACTCGTTCCGTAATCCAATATCACTTTGTGATTAACTCCTTAACCACATGCTTGCAAGCGTTGTTGATATCGATTACCAAGTGGGCACGAAGTATATCTCTCCGACTTGGGAGGGACAAATCCCATCTCTATACATACAACCCTACAAATACTTTCCGATCACCTGAGAGACACCTTTATGATCACCCTCTCATAGGATGACGTTTGATGACCTCAAAGCTTTCTTCCGATACCAGGGATTTGTATTATCTCATGGTCTAAGGAATACAATATTTGACATAAGAAAAGCTTCGCAAAGATGAACACGATGACACGATCTAATTGATTCGCTTAGTTTGGGTCTGTCCATCATATCATTATCCCAATGATATGATCTCATTACTAATCGACAACTCATGTCCATGGTTAGGAAACCTTAACCATCATTAATCAATGAGCTAGTCCATAGAGGCGTATTAGGGACATGGTGTTGTTCACAAACCACACAAGTATTAAAGTTTCCGCTTAATACAATTCTAGCATGGAATATAAACATTATCATGAACAATAATTATAATAATAACATCTTTATTATTGCCTCTAGGGAATAATTCCAACAGTAGTATCTGTCACAATGTCTTAACTTTGAAATTCATCCAAATTCATTATGGAGCTTACTTTCATTATATTGTGCCACCCTTAGT
Source organism: Avena longiglumis (assembly GCA_030063025.1). Taxonomy (NCBI): domain Eukaryota; kingdom Viridiplantae; phylum Streptophyta; class Magnoliopsida; order Poales; family Poaceae; genus Avena; species Avena longiglumis. The sequence goes on from CP125979.1 coordinate 230,239,613, forward strand.
TTAGATTTAGATAAACTTAATTTGTACTTTGTGACAAAACTAGTATCAATGTAGTACTTTTACAATGAACTAACCATCTATTTGTCACTTCTACAAATAATATACTCTTAGTTCTTCCAAAATATCATAAGAATATCCTTACTATTGTCCAATGATCATCTTATGAATCATTTTGGTATATGCTCATAACATTTAGAGCATAGGACATATCTGGATTTGTACATATCACAGTATGATTGATATAAATACTCTTTGTGATTTCATACATCAAGTATCAATCTATACTTGAACCTTTGTTGCACTTACCAAGTGTCAATACACTTGAATATATCATCAATATTGAACTCATTCAATCCTTTCTGTGCGACAAGAACCTTTCTTGTAGTTTCTATATTGAACTTATTCAATACATCATCTATGTACTTTCGGCACAACAATATTAGCGTCTATTGATGCCAAATATTTGGGTTTTGCCTAAGTCTTTCATCGGGATGAAATTCTTCATATGTGTTAATAAAAGATACATCATTTTTAATCAACAATATTGTAGGGTTCGCAGCATAGAAAACAAAAATTTACTACGTTGTGAACTATATACCAAGATCTATCTACTAGATACAAACAACGGGCGGATGTATATCCGTAGAGAACATACCCTTGAAGACCGACAAAACTTAACGAGTTCAACTCGTGGTTGATGTAGACAATCTCTTGCCGATCTCAAGATCGAGAGGAAGTCCTAGCGCAAGAAATCGCAGCGTGATCCGTGCTCGCACACACGTTCGAGGCACCGAGCAACCTCCGCCTCCTCGCTCCAGCGATGCAGCGGAAGCACAACTCTTTCTTGCCGAATAGCCACCGGGAACATGTATCTCGCTAGTCCGAGACCATGGGGGATAAATTCTAGAGGAGGGAGAGATCCTTCACGAGGAGGTGTGAGAGACAAGTGAGGAGGGGGCTCCTTTTATAGGAGGAGGGGGGAACCCCAAGGGGGTGGCCAGCGCATGGGGGCTGCCCCTTGCCCTCCCCTCTTCATGTGGGTGGACACTCCACTCACAAATCTCCTTTAAATTCCCTCCACTCAAAAGTCCACTCAAATTCCCAATAAATTTCCACCAAATTTAATGCAAACTCTCATTAAATAAAACTCTTTTATTTTATTCAGAATTTTGTCAATTACTTTAATGACAAACATTCACAAATAACCCCTTGCTAGAATTCTATTTCACATGCATAACCACTTTATGCAATTTCACCCGAAAACCTGTTTCGGTATCTAGTGAAATAAATTATCGCTTTGTTCATTCTTTCGGCATGAAACATTTGCTCCAATTGGATGTCGGTGTCTCTTAAGTGTGTCACCCTATGGTTCGTGAATAATGCGGACATGATCGAGACCCCTCTCGGATCAATAATCAGAAGCGGGATCTGGAGACCCATACTGACTCCCACACATTCAACGATGACTTTCTTGTGATCGTCGGAACCTTTTACGCTAGTATCTTAATCCCTTTGTTTCACGATATATTACATGCCCGAGATTTGACCATCGGTATCTCAATACCTATTTTGATCTCGTTACCGACATGCACTCTTTTCTCGTTCCTGTGATATAAAATTCTAGTGATCAAATCACTTGCTTGCAAGCTAATCAATGTGATATCACCGAGAGGGCCCAGAGTATATCTATCCGTCATCGGGATGAACAAATTCCACTCTCGATCCATGAGTCTCAACATAACACTTTATTAGTTCTGAATCCATCTTTATAATCACCCTGTTACGGTGTGACGTTTGATGTTATCAAGAAACTCTTCCGGTGTTAGTGATTGACATGATCTCATGGTCTAAGGATTAGGATCACGTAAGTTGTTATAGCAATATAAACTCAATGACTTTGATCGTAATGCTATACTTGGATGAATGTTCATCACACCATTACACTAATGTTGTGATCCCGTTATTAACAACATCCAATGTCCATGATCGTGAAACCTTGATCATCTTGTTAATCAACGAGCTATTTTATGAGAGAGGCATAACTAGGAACTTTCGCTTTGTTTATTAAACACACATGTATTAACGCTTCAGTATTAATACAATTATAGCATGCAAAATAAACATCTATCATATACTTGGAATACACATAATAAACACTTTATTATTGCCTCTCGGCATATTCCCTTCAAGATCCCACTTGCACTAGAGACAATAATCTAGTTACATAGTGATAAATCTAACACCCATTGAGTTCTCGTGTTGATCATGTTTTGCTCTAGGAGAGTTTTAGTCAACGGATCGCTACATTGAGATCCGTATGTACTTCTACAAATCTTTATATCTCCATCCTTGACATGCTCATGGATGGAGTGAAACCGCGCTTAATATGCTTGGAATGCTTGTGAGACCTTGGCTCTTTGGCATTGGCAATGGCACCATTGTTGTCACAATAGATCACCATTGGGTCCAACGTTTGCCACCACTCCTAGTTCGGATATGAACTCCTTCATCCAAATCGCTTCTCGAGCCGCTCACAAAGGCAACATATTCGACCTCCGTTGTTGATCCCGCTACCACAGGTTGTTTGGAGCTCCTCCAACTAACCGCTCCGCCATTCATGAGAAATACTTATCCGGATTGAGACTTAGAGTCATCCGGATCGGTGTCAAAGCTAGCGTCGACATAACACTTAGCGACGAGTTCTTCTTCACCTCCGTATGCAAGAAACATATCCTTAGTTCTTCGTAAGTACTTAAGGATATTCTTGACCGCTATCCAGTGTTCCGAACCTGGATCCGATTGGTACCTACTAGTCAAACTAATAGCATGTGCCACATCCGGTCTTGTACATAGCATGGCGTACATTATAGAGCCTATGGCTGAAGCATAGGGGACTTTGTCCATTATCTCTCTTTCTTCCGCCGAAGCCGGACTTTGAGTCTTACTCAATCTCTTGCCTTGCAACATAGGTAAGAACCCTTCTTCCGTCCATTTTAAACTTCTTTAAAATCTTATCAAGGTATGTACTTTATGATAGCCTATTAGGCGCCTAGATCTATCTCTATAGATCTTTATGCCTAATATGTATGACGCTCACCTAGGTCCTTCATTGAAAATTTGTCGTTAGATAACTTTTAACACTGTTAAAAGATCTATATCATTTCCGATCAATAATATGTCATCCACATATAATATCGAAATGCCACATTGCTCCCACTCACTTTCTTGTAAATACAAGCTTCTCCATAAGTTTGGACAAATCCAAACTCTTTGATCACCTCATCAAAGCAGAGATTCCAACTTCGTGATGCTTGCTTCAATCCATAGATGGATCGCTGAAGCTTGCACACCTTGTTAGCATCCTTAGGATCGACAAAACCCTTTGGTTGTATCATATACAACTCTTCTTCAATATTACCATTGAGAAACGCGGTTTTGACATCCATCTGCCATATCTCATAATCGAAATATGCAACAATTGCTAACATAATCCTAACTGACTTTAGCATCGCTACGGGAGAGAAATTCTCATCGTAGTCAACTCCTTGAATTTGTCGAAACCCCTTTGCGACAAGTCGAGCTTTATAGACGGTCACATTACCATCAAGACGCAGTTTTCCTTTGAAAATCCATTTGTTCTCCTTGGCCTTTCGGTCGTGAGGTAATTCCACCAAGTTCTAAACTTGATTTTCATACATGGATTCCATCTCGGATTTCATGGCTTCTAACCATTTGTTGGAATCGGCTCATCATCGCTTCTTCATACGTCGCAGGTCATCATTTTCATCAACCATGAAATTCATGACAGGATTTCCAGACTGGGAGCGACGCTGGCGTCTGTTGACTGCGAGGTTCGGTAGTACTCTCTTTCGAGTTTCATGATCATTATCATTAGTTCCCTCTTCAATGTGGAGCCAACTCGAACAACTTCCGCGCGCTACTCGCCATACTTTGAAGAGAAGGTTCAACAACCTCTTCGACTTCTACCTTCCGACTACTCACACCTTTCGAGAAACTCTTTCTAGAAAGGATCCATTCTTGGAAACAAAAACCTTGCCCTCGGATCTGTGATAGAAGGAATACCCAATAGTTTCTTTAGGGTATCCTATGAAGACGCATTTTTCCGCTTTGGGTTCGATATTATCCGGTTGAAGTTTCTTCACATAAACATCGCATCCCCAAACTTTAAGAAATGACAGCTTAGGTTTGTTTCCAAACCACAATTCATACGGTGTATTTTCAACGGATTTAGATGGTGCCCGATTTAAAGTGAATGCAGCAGTTTCTAGTGCATAACCCCAAAATGACAACGGCAAGTCCGTCAGAGACATCATAGATCGAACCATATCTAATAAAGTACGATTACGACGTTCCGACACACCATTTATTTGTGGTGTTCCGCCAGTGTGAGTAGTGAAACAATTCCACACTCTTTCATGTGAGTGCTAAACTCAGAATTAGATACTCACCTCCACGATCGACCGTAGAAATTTGATCTTTCTATTACGATGATTTTCCACTTCATTCGAAATTCCTTGAACTTTTCAAAGGTTTCAGACTTGTGTTTCATCAAGTAGATATAACCGTATCTACTCAAATCATCCGTGAAAGTAACAAAATAACGATATCCACCTCGGCCGACACACTCATTGGACCACATACATCGAATGTATGATTTCCAATAAATGCCGCCTGCTCCATTGAACCGTAAAACGGCATTCCGTCATCTTGCCCATAAGGCATGGCTCACATGTATCAAATGATTCATAATCAAGTGATTCCAAAAGTCCATCCGAATGGAGCTTCTTCATGCTTAACGCCAATATGACCTAGTCGGCAAGCACATATATGTGGATATATCATCATTAAGTTTAATCCTTTTAGCATCAACATTATGAATATGTGTAACATTATCATCGAGATCTAATAGAAATAAACCATTCATCATCGGTGCATGACCATAAAAGATTTCATTCATATAAATGGAACAACCATTGTTCTCGATTTAAATGAATAACCACTTCGCATCAAACACGATCCAGATACAATGTTCATGCTCGCAGGTGCACCAGATAACATTTATTCAAGTTTATAACTAATCCCGACGGCAAGTGGAGAGGCAGCGTCGACGGCGATCACATCAACGTGATCCATTGCCGACACGCATCTTGACCTCACCCTTGCTAGCGGTCGCTTGTTCCGACCCACGATTCGAAGTTACAAATATTAGCAACCGAACCGGTATCAAATACCCAGGTGCTATGCATGAGCACTAGTCAAGTACACATCAATAACATGTATATCATATATACCTTTGTTTTCCTTGCCGGCCTTCTTATGCCGACATACTTGGGGCGATTGCGTTTCAATGGCAGTCCCTTACAATAGTAGCACTCGGAATCGACTTAGGTCCAACTCGGGTTTCTTTTCAAAGGGCAATGCTTGCCGCCTTACTTCCCTTTCGCTTTTCTTGTCTTTCTTGAAACCAGTGTTCCTATTGATCATCAACACTTGATGTTCCTTTTTGATCTCCACTTCTGCAGTTTTAAGCATTGACAAAAGCTCGGGGAGAGACTTCTTCATGCCTTGCATATTATAGTTCATCACGAAGCTCTTATAGCTAGGTGGCAGAGACTGCAGAACACGATGGATGCCTAAGTCAATGGGAATCGATATTCCCCAGGACACAAGCTTATCGGCGTAACCCGACATCTTGAGTACATGCTCACTAACGGAGATATGCTCTTCCATCATGCAGCTAAAGAACTTTTCTGAAGCGTTGTAGCTATCTACAACAGCATGTGTGTCGAAAATCATTTTCAACTCACCCATTGTATCAAATGCATTGCCGTTTTCGAAACGCTTTCGAAGTTCCGGCTCTAGCCCATACAATATAACGCAATGAACTAAGCTGTGGTCCTCCTGACGAGTCTGATAGACATTCTTCTCCTCGTCAGGGGCATCATCTAAAGGTGGGGGGCCTAACGGCGCTTCTAGCACATATTGCTTTTGTGCAGCAGAGAGGAGAATCCTCAAATTCATGGCCCATTCGGTAAAGTTTCTATCGTTCATTGCTAGTTTCTCTTTCTCCATGAACACATTGAAATTAAAAGCAGGTGGTGCCATCTACAACAGAATTTGTAAAGTTTAGACTAAATGTATGATAGATTGAGTTCAACTAATCAAATGAACTCCCACTCAAAAACGACATCCCTCGTGCATTTTTGGTGATTACATGAACCAAATCCACTACACCAAGTCCGATCATCACGTGAGTCGGTATAGCTTCAAAGGCGAGCATCAAATGGGCATCATATAAACTATATGACTCATGCTTAACCTTTCGGTCCGTGTTCCGAGGCCATGTCTGTACATGCTAGGCTCGCCAAGTTAGAACCTTAGTATTCGCGTGTGTAACTGTTTTACACCCGAAATATGGTCGTGGATCCAAGAACACCCGATCATCACGTGATGTCTTGGAGCGACGAAACATAATCGGTGCATACTAAAGGAAGAACACATTCTTATCTTGATATTTAAATGAGGGATCATCTTATTATGCTAACAAAGCGCTAAACAAGCAATATAAGATGCTATCAAACATCATATGTTTATTAGTGAAATTATATGGTTCCCGCAGATGATCTCTATCATGTGCATCGTGGTATGATCACTATCATACCTATATGTGTAAATCCAAGGTCTATGGATTTTACACGCTATGTGTGTTGTAAGAGTATCATCTCATACTTCTACTTACAACACTGTCATATCATAACACTAGCCCAACAACAATCTAAACTATACGCCTCTAATTTATCCATTGCAAGTTTTACTTGGCTTAGGGCTTTCGAGATAGAACCGTTCTTACCTACGAACATGAAACACAACGAGGATAATCAAATTGTTGACAACTTGCTTGCAAAATAGATATTGACTATAGTAGGAGAGACAGACACCCGCTAGCCACTTATGCAAACTAGTTGCATGTCAAGCGTGGAACAGGTCTCATGTGCGAGGACATGTAAAGTTTGTCCGGGCCGCTTCATCCCACTATGCCACCAATATCCAAAATTACAACAAAGGAGCAACAACATGATCATCATCGCCCACATACTCATATGTGTACTACCGTGTAAAGTATCTACGCAGATCCGACTACGATACCAATCGTAGGGTTCGCAGATAGAAAACAAAAATTTTCCTACGATGTGAACTATATACCAAGATCCATCTACTAGATACAAACAACGGGGATGTATATCCATAGAGAACATACCCTTGAAGACCGACAAAGCTTAACGAGTTCAACTCGTGGTTGATGTAGACGATCTCTTGCCGATCTCAAGATCGAGAGGAAGTCCTAGCGCCCGCAAGCAAGCATCCGTGCTCGCACACACGCTCGAGGCACCGAGCAACCTCCGCCTCCTCGCTCCAGCGATGCAGGAAGCACAACTATTTCTTGCCGAATAGCCACCGGGAACATGTATCTCGCTAGTCCGAGACCATGGGGATAAATTCTAGAGGGAGAGAGATCCTTCACGAGGAGGTGTGAGAGACAAGTGAGGAGGGGCTCCTTTTATAGGAGGAGGGCACCCAAGGGGTGGCCGCCATGGGGCTGCCCTCCTCCTTCATTCATGTGGGTGGACACTACACTCACAAAATGCCCTTTAAATTCCCTCCACTCAAAAGTCCACTCAAATTCCCATTAAATTTCCACCAAATTTAATGCAAACTCTCATTAAATAAAACTTTTTATTTTATTCAGAATTTTGTCAATTACTTTAATGACAAACATTCACAAATAACCCTTGCTAGAATTCTATTTCACATGCATAACCACTTTATGCAATTTCACCAAAACCTGTTTGGTATCTAGTGAAATAAATTCCTGCGCTTGTTCATTCTTTTCGGCATGAAACATTTGCTCCAATTGGATGTCGGTGTCTCTTAAGTGTGTCACCCTACGGCTCGTGAATAATGCGGACATGATCGAGACCCTCTCGGATCAATAATCGAAGCGGGATCTGAAACCCATACTCTCCCACACATTCAACGATGACTTTCTTGTGATCGTCGGAACCTTTACGCTAGTATCTTAATCCCTTTGTTTCACGATATATTACATGTCCGAGATTCGATCATCGGTATCTCCATACCTAGTTTGATCTCGCATCGACATGCACTCTTTTCTCGTTCTGTGATATAACATTCTAGTGATCAAATCACTTGCTTGCAAGCTAATCAATGTGATATCACCGAGAGGCCTAGAGTATATCTATCCGTCATCGGGATGAACAAATTCCACTCTCGATCCATGAGTCTCAACATAACACTTTATTAGTTCGAATCCATCTTTATAATCACCTTACATTACAGTGTGACGTTTGATGTTATCAAGAAACTCTTCCGGTGTTAGTGATTGACATGATCTCATGGTCTAAGGATTAGGATCACTTCGTAAGTTGTTATAGCAATATAAACTCGATGACTTTGATCGTAATGCTATACTTCGGATGAATGTTCATCACACCATTACACTAATGTTGTGATCCCGTTATTAACAACATCCAATGTCCATGATCAGGAAACCTTGATCATCTTGTTAATCAACGAGCTAGTTTATGAGAGACGCATAACTAGGAACTTTCTGTTTGTTTATTAAACACACATGTATTAACGTTTCCGTATTAATACAATTATAGCATGCAAAATAAACATCTATCATATACTTGGAATACACATAATAAACACTTTATTATTGCCTCTCAGGGCATATTCCCTTCAGGTGACACGTTCGGTACTCGACGAAGACCTTCCTCTCCCTTGTTCCAGCAGGCAGCGGAGGTTGTAGCACTCTCCTCGCGATTTCGGCAGCAGAACGGCGTGGTACCAGAAGTAGAGGGGAGATCTGGCAGGGCTTCGCCTTAAGCCGGAGCGAGTATGGTGGACTATGAGAGAGCTCCTCGGTGATATAGGGTTTAGACACACCAAGGAGGAGGCTTGGCCGGTGGCTAGGGTTATCTAGGCGGCGGCAGCTGCAGGAGGGCCGGCGTCTTAGTGCTAGGGTTTGCGGGTGGAGGTGTTGGGTCTAGGAGGGGCAGCCCTGCCCCTCCTTATATAGGTGGAGGGGCCGCGCCAGGGGAGGGGAGTCCCTCCCCAACTCGGTTTCCCAAGGGGGCCGGCGATGGAGGGGAGGAACTCCTCCCCAACTCGGTTTCCACCTTCCCCTCCACTTCCCAAAATAGCCGTTTGACTTTTCAAATTGGCGTTTGACTTTTCAAACTAGGATTTGATTAAACCCTTTATTTTGTTCAGCAATGACACCTAGTACATGATGCAATCATTCCAACTTGGTATGACACATTCATGTACCCTTCCCCTTCGGAGTGCCGGACATTCCGGAACCTTCTAGAACACTCCCGATGAAAACACCGGAACCATTCTCCAACCCCGAACCAGAACTTCCCTTATATGAATCTTATTCTCCGGACCATTCTGGATCTCCTCGTGATATCCCGGATTCCATCCGAGACTCCGAACAACATTCGCTTACTCATCATTCCATAACTACTCAAACAACGTCGAATCCTTAAGTGTGTCTCCCTACGGTTCGTGAATTATGTGGACATGATCGAGACACTTCTCTGAACAATAACCAATAGAGGAATCTGGAAATTCATATGGCTCCCACATATTTCTACGATTACTTTGCGATCGAATGAAGCACTTACATACGATACCAATTTCCCTTTGTCTCACGATAGTTTACTTATCCGAGGTTATGATCGTCGGTATCTCTGCATACCTAGTTCAACCTCATTACTGATAAGTACTCTATTCTCGTTCCCGTGATATGTTATCCCTTGTGAGCCAGTCACATGCTTGCAAGCTAATTGGATGACATTTCACCGAGAGGGCCCAGAGTATATCTATCCGTCATATGGATGGACAAATCCCACTCTTGATCCATGTGTATCAATCAATACTTTCTGAACACTCAATGCCACCTTTATAGCCACCCAGTTACGGTGTGGTGTTTGATGTCATCAAAGCATCCTTCCGGTGAAGGTGATATGCATGATCGCATGGTCGAAGGAATTAGGTTACTATGGATCAGAAAGCATATAGCAATTAAACTATTAAAATGACTTGATATTTATGCTACGCTTATCTATAGGAGTATGTCCACCATATCATTCTCCTAACGATATGATCTTGTTGTTAATAACATCTCAATGTTCATGATAGGGAAACCACAATCATTTATTAACCAACAAGCTAGTATTATAAAGAGGCTTTACTAGGGACTCTATTTTAGTTTACAAATCACACAAGTATTAATGTTTCCTTGTTAATACTATTATAGCATGAATGTAAACATTTATCATAAACACAAAGATATAATAATAACTACATTTATTATTGTCTCTAGGGCATATCTCCAACAATATCTTTCATCGAAAAAATATCCTCAAAGAATGTAGCATCCTTAGACTCCATAATTGTAACGACCTTCATGTCAGGTACCTTAGATTTCACCAATAGAAATTTTTTATCCAACGCTATGATGAGCATAGCCAAGAAAGACACAGTCTACGGTCTTTGGTCCAAGTTTACGCTTTTTGGGAATTGGCGAATTCACCTTTTGCCAAACATACCCAAGTACGTAAGTACGAGAGTGTTAGTTTTCTCTTCTCCCATGATTCATAGGGAGCAGTTTCATTGTCTTTTGTGGGAACTTTATTCAGGACATGACATGATGTCAATATCGCCTCCCCCTACCATGCCTTGGATAAACCCGAAGTACCTAACATGGCGTTAACCAAGTCTGTTAGAGTACGATTTTTCCTTTCGACAACCCCGTTAGATTGGGGAGAATGGGGAGGCGTCCTCTCATGAATAATGCCATGTTCCGCACAAAACAAATCAAACTCATTAGAGAAATACTCTCCACCACGATCTGACCGGACTCTCTTAATCTTTCTCTCAAGTTGATTTTCAACTTTTGCCTTATAGTTTTTAAAGTGGTGTAGAGCCTCATCTTTAGTTTTCAAAATATATATATATAGCAAAATCTAGTAGAATCATCAATCAACGTCATGAAGTATTTCTTTCCACCTTTAGTCAACACACCATTCATCTCACATAGATCTGAATGTATAAGCTCTAGTGGTGCCAAGTTTCTTGCTTCCTGCACAGGCTTGTGAGGCTTGCGTGGTTGCTTAGCTTGAACACACTCTTGACATTTAGAGCCTTTGGCTAAAGTGAAACTCGGAATTAAATTCATCTTAGCTAGCCACGTCATACAACCAAAATTAATGTGACAAAGCCGTGAATGCCAAATATCGGTATCATTGCCAGGGGCACAAATATGGTTTACAACCTTATTATAAAAATCTGATAGGGAAAGACGGAACAAACCGCCACACTCAGAACCTTTACCAATAAATTGTCCATACTTAGAGGTGACTACTTTATTGGACTCAAATACCAACTTAAAACCTTCTTTGCAAAGAAGGAGGCCACTAACGAGATTCTTATTTATTGAGGACACATGCTGCACGATCTTTCCCGAAGTAAACTTCAGATCCACCGTGCCAACACCATGAACAGAAGCATGCGATCCGTTTCCCATCAAGACGGAGAGATCTCTTGTGACCTGATAAGAAGAAAACAAAGAGATATCAGCACACACATGAATATTAGTACCGGTGTCGATCCACCAATCTGTAGATTGACAAATTGACAAAACAGTAGGTAAATTACCATACCCGGATGCACCCTTATCATTGTTGCTCATAGTCACGTTGACAGACTTAGAGTTCTGTCCATTTGGATTCTTCCTTCCTTTGCGCTGCTTGCAGTTTGGAGCCCAATGTCCAACCTCGCCGCACACAAAGCAGGGATCCTGTGACTTGTCCTTCTTATTCTTTTTGAAGTTGGTAGTACGAACGGCCTTGGTCTTCCCTTGAACTTGTTGTGGAAGTTCTTCTGCACCACATTGGCGCTTGACTGGGTTGCCTCGGCTCCCTTTGGGTGTGCGTATTTTGCCTTTGCCTTTTTCTCAAGGTCCAGAAACCCAATAAGATTCTCAACAGACGTCTCTTGCCTCTGGTGTTTGAGGTTAGTGGCAACACTCCTCCACGATTGAGGAAGCTTTGCAATGATGCATCCCGCAACAAATTTGCCGGGCAACGTGTAACACCCTCAGAATCGGACCTATGCAAGTTTTAGAAAAATTCGCCAAACCCGCATAGAAACGATTCAAAGGTGCCCACCAGGCACTTTCGTGCGGGTGGAAAGCAAAGTAATAACATTACACAACAGTCCTCGATGGGACCCACGAGCATATATATAACATAATGACTCAAGGAGTCAAGAATACAGATGTATTATACAAAGATCAAATCACCTTGAAAACAATAGAGCGTCCAGCTACGGACAAGATGCAAATGGGGCTAAGAGCCCTGAAGAATAACCAATGGCGTCCATAACCCTGCCCAGGCCAAGCCGGAAGGGTAACCCTGCTAACGACGTCGATCTCAAACCTGCTTCAACAAAAGGGGTGCCGACAAAGGGCAAAGGGAAAAAGAAGGAGCGTCAGTACACGGCGAGGCTAGAATTCGGCGGTCCTCGCCTACATAGGTATGGTGGACTGAAGCGGCAGCGGCAGCATACACTAAACAACCTATAGAGACTCGATACAACTGGCGGATATCAGAGAGGGATGAGAATGACCTATTCGGATCCAACCTGATACTATCATCAAACAAACCCATCCTGGCGTTTCCCCCTCGAGACCAATCGAGGAAGTCAACCGAGTAACTCACACAGTTGGCAGTTTTATTTAATTAGTTATAGTTGCGTCACTTTACTAGTCAGGTTTAGATAATCGTCCTGATAAAGTAAGCAGTGGGCACCTTTAGTTAACCATTCCGTTATAGTTACAACAATTACTAATCAGATACAGATAGCATGAGATAAACCCAAAACCCAGCAGTTGTTGGTACTTTTATTCAGCCTTTCCGTTGTAGTTGCAAGATTTACTAGTCAGGTACAATTGTCGCAAGCGACAACCAAGCAAGCAATTGTGGGCAGTATTAATTAGCCATTCCATTATAGTGAAGCTGATTACTAGTCATTTTAAGTCAAATTTATAGCAGTAAACTTTAGTTATGCTTGTCTATGATCGAGATACTGTGCTCCAAGTCGTCCATATCCGCGGACATGGCTTTCAGAAAGTTTTACCCGGCCGGGGTGCACCAATAGCAACACACGCTCGATCAACCTCGGAAAAACCAAATCAAAACCCAACGAGGCTTTCACGACTGAACAATCACAGGATTCAGAAATATTTCAGGGGGCCACCCCTTTGAGTAGATCCCGCAACGAAGTAAGCTAGCTTCGAGACGGCCTCAAGGTTAGCGCCAATGGCTGTAAGCGACTGGGAACCCGAAAACTCGGGGTGTCAATACCGCGTAATCACTCCGCCTTCCTAAACAGTACAGTGTGCTATCTGTCGCACAAATTAAATACAGAAAGTATCATGGCATAAGTACAGGATCGTAAATAAAACTTCAAACTAGTTTGTGGCCCCAAGAAATAAGACTGGATCAAGCTCTGGCTCAGGGGGGGTCCCATATACCTCCCGGATGTGGATAGCGCGATAAATCAAGGAACAGGTATCAAGTACTCGGGGTCTTACGGGACACAAGTGGGCGTTCGGAAACCAAATATTTTCTATCACCCACCGATGCCTCTGCTTATTTCAATTTTAGTTGTTAAACAGAAATTAAAGTGACGATAAGTAAAACTAGAATCATCTCCATCAACATCATGCGGCCATACATCAACAACTGTGGCATATGACGACACACAACAGCACTTGAGCAAGCGACTATGACACGCAAGTCCAACTATCTACCAAACAACAGGTAATAGGATGTGTCCGAGGCAATATAGGGCTGCAAGGGATATCACGGGTACGGAAAACTAGAGCATCGCAACACAGATAGCAATAGATCAACAGGAGGGAATAAATACTATAAAAGTAGGATAGGTAGAAAGGGGGAGATGCTCGCCTGAAAACATTGTCGAAGGGTTCATCCGAAGATCGGGGCGAAGCTCACATCAACTCAACGGCCTTATCCGCGAAGAAGCAAAACACTAGAATAACACCGGGTGCAATACTTAATACAATGGCAGAAGATCGGCATGATGCATGTATGATGCATGACATGGCAAGGATGCGATGCGATTCGGTCAATATTAAGCGGAACCGGGGTCCCGACAATTAATTAGGTGGTACATGTTGTTTAGCTACCCCGCAATTTAAATGTTGTTTAGCAAGACAACAGATGGATCCGGTTCGCTACACACGTTTAAATGAGGCCAATATAAGGCTAGATTTGCCCGCATATGGGCCCCATATTTAATTATTAGGTGAATCGGCATAAGGCCCCCAAACCACACAATGTACATGCAAGATGAATGGCAATTTAATATGCGACAAGGTTATATTTCATTTATAAAATAGGGTTTCGGGAAGGGGTGCACACATCGAGGGGTCTCGACGATCTTGGGGTTCCGGGGGTTCGGGGTTCGAGGTCGGTCTCGGGGTTCAGGGTTCGACGGAACGGTCTCGGCGGGCTCGTTCTCGGTATCGGGGCAGATCTTGTCGCATCGGGGTCTCGATGTCCGGGGGGCAGAACTTGGGTCAGTGTCGGGGCGCATCGGCTTCTTCCGGGTCGGTGCCGTTCTCGTCGTCGCGAAGGTCTTGTCGGGTCCGCGCCCTCGAGTCGGTCTCGGCATCCGGGGCGAAGTGCTTGTCGTTCCGTGTAGGCGACCTTGGCGTTCGGTCCTCGGGCATCGGTCTTCGGACTCCGTGAACGGGGCTTCGATCCCGCGTCTGGGAAGGAGATCTTGGCGCGGCACCGGGTACGGGATTGGTCTTCGGAATCTGGGTCTCGACGCCTTTGAATCCGGAAACTTGGCGTCTGCGGTCTTCGGTCCTTCGGGTCCCTTTATATCGGTCTTGTGCTCCGCGTGTTACTGAAGATCTTGTCGAGAAGAAAAATGGGCACGAGAGCCACTGCAGAACTTGGAAACGGCGTCAGGGTCCCCGGGGGTACGCCATCGATGTTGATGTCGAACTTGAGTTTCGATGCAGTCAATCTTCGGATGGTGCTCTTGGTCATCGGGTAGCAGCAGCTGCACACACGCGGGCGGAGGAGGCGCTCGATGGCGTCCTTGGCGAGCTTGCCTCCACGCGGTCGGGAAGACAGGGCCTGCCGCGACTCTGGGCCGGAGTGGGGAGTCCGAGGAGGTTGCGGCCGAGCTCGGGAACCGGGGGGGGAAGCAGGGCTGGCAGCGGACAGACGGGCACGAGGCCGCGGCGGCTCGTGACGCTGCTGGCCGGCGCGAGACGGCGGCGACGCCGCTGCTGGGGATGAGCGGAGGTGGAGGGGGATGAGGGCGCGGGCGCGCTGGAACCGGGGCTGCCGGTGGAGGCGGGGCTGGCTCGAGGCGGCGGTGCTGGCTCGGGAGGCGGGCGACGCTCGGAGGGCGGAGCTGGCTCGGGAGGCGGAGCGGTGGACGGGGGTCGGCGGTGAGCGCAGAGGGCAAGCGGGCGGAGGGCGGGCTCGCTGCCCACTGGCCGGGAGGGCCGACGGAACAGGCGAGCTGAGCCCGGGCGCTGGGGCGGAGGGGCAGCGCTTGAGGAGAGCCGCGGGCTCGACGACGGAGGCGGGGCACGCTGGAGGGCGGCGACGGCGCGGAGACCGGGGGAGGCGGTGAGCGCAGAAGAGGGAGGAGGAGCTTGGGCGCGGGCGCAACCAGGGAGCGGGCGAGCCGGGCCGGGCGGAGCGGGAGAGGCGGCCGCCGAGGGCGAGAGGCCAGCGCGGCCGCCGAGGAGCTGCAGGAGGGAGGTGGAGAGCCCGATGCGGCGGTGATGAGGTCCGCACGGGGCGGCTCAAGGCAAGGGGAGACGATGGGAGGAGGAAGGTGGTGGGGCCGGGCGGCAGGCGTGGGTGGACGCGGTCCGCCTGCTGGGATGGGGCTGAGAGGGCAGCTGGTCTGTGGGTCCGGGGTGAGGGACCGGGGGACCAGAGAGAGGGTTGGGGGGGCGCGTGCGTGTCCTGTGTGCGTCGCTGGGTTTGGGAGAGAGAGAGGAGAGAGATAGGGGGAAAAGGGTAGTGGGTTGGCCTAGGTGGCAGCAGCCGATTGGCTGGAGGGAGGAGAGAAGGTGAGGTGGCGGATGGGGATAGGCTGAGGTGATGTGGCCAAGGGGTGGGGGTAGACTAGTTGGTAACTTTAGGATTAAGGGGTGGGACTGGTTGGACCGAATTGTTGTATACGGGGGTGGTCGTTCGGGTCGGGTTGGCCCGTTCGACTGCCCCTACTAAAATAAATTAAATATTTTATTATTTATAAACGGGACTTTTGCAAACCGATGCTAGACAAAACAAATAATCCGGACAAGCCCGGTTTTTGGGGTTTTGAATAAAGACGGGGCGTTTAATATAGAAAACAAAACGGCTTTGCGAAATAGTTTAATGCAAACCATGCATGATGATGACGATGCAATGCACAAATTCAACGCGATTTTCTAGTAGTGGTTTTGCGGGATGCCACAATTCGACACCACTAACAAGGGATCTCGCCCTCGAGATCCGCCTCATGGTACCGGAAGGAAAGGTCGGCGATCTGCGTCTTCTCGCTTCGTGTAGATCTTCGCGACACCACTAACAAGAGGTCGTTGTCCCTGATCGTCGAGAGAACACTCCGGATAAACAACGGACGAAGTTAAAGGTAAGGCCACCTCTAACTTCCATGGAAGGAGTAAAATTGCATCGATCCACCATTCAATGTACATAAGCGAATGATAAGAGTAGTGGTATGGTCGCGACTCCATCCCGCACTCAAAGCATTACTATGTGCACGAATAGACAGATTATGCAACCAACCCTCAAGATTCAGACTGAAGACCTCGACAAACGAGGTTCGGATCAAGGGAGTGATGCAGACGCTGCATCGGATCTGGCATAGAAGATGTCGTCGCGTCGGAAAACACCGGAAGTCACAAACAGGGAACAAAGAATGGTACCACCGTAGACGGATCACTCGGCAGCATGAACACCGGATGGTAGAACACCGTTATCAAAGAAGGAAGCGAAATCCTGAAGGTACGACGGAAAACCCAACCACGAGAAGTCCTGGACTCGAAGAAAGAGAAGAGAGCGGATTCAAAACACGTCGAGATAAGAGGGGATCAGCAGAGGGGTAAGGAGTAAAATCAGACCTATTCAGAACTATCCAACCGATTTTAGAAAATAGTTTTGACACTCTATCGCCGTTAGCTAGGTTATCCTACAGTCGGACTTGTGGGGTATCGCAACCTGAGCTCGATACCACTCAGAACACCCTCGATCGACCTATGCAAGTTTTAGCAAAATTCGCCAAACCCGATAGAAACGATTCAAAGGTGCTCACCAGCACTTTCGCGGGTGGAAAGCAAAGTAATAACATTACACAACAGGTCCTCGATGGGACCCATGTAGCAGATATAACAGCGACTCAAGGAGTCAAGAATACAGATGTATTATACAAAGATCAAATCACCTTGAAAACAATAGAGCGTCCAGCTACGGACAAGATGCAAATGGGGCTAAGAGCCCTGAAGAATAACCAATGGCGTCCATAACCCTGCCCAGGCCAAGCCGGAAGGGTAACCCGCTAACGACGCCGATCTCAAACCTGCTTCAACAAAAGGGTGCCGACAAAGGGCAAAGGAAAAGAAGGAGCGCCAAGATCGAGGCCAAGACAGCGAGGCTAGAATTCGGCGGTCCTCGCCTACATAGGTATGGTGGACTGAAGCGGCAGCGGCAGCATACACTAAACAACCTATAGAGACTCGATACAACTGGCGGATATCAGAGAGGGATGAGAATGACCTATTCGGATCCAACCTGATACTATCATCAAACAAACCCATCCTGGCGTTTCCCCCTCGAGACCAATCGAGGAAGTCAACCGAGGAACTCACACAGTTGGCAGTTTTATTTAATTAGTTATAGTTGCGTCACTTTACTAGTCAGGTTTAGATAATCGTCCTGATAAAGTAAGCAGTGGGCACCTTTAGTTAACCATTCCGTTATAGTTACAACAATTACTAATCAGATACAGATAGCATGAGATAAACCCAAAACCCAGCAGTTGTTGGTACTTTTATTCAGCCTTTCCGCTAGAAGTTGCAAGATTTACTAGTCAGTACAATTGTCGCGACAACCAAGCAAGCAATTGTGGGCAGTATTAATTAGCCATTCCATTATAGTGAAGCTGATTACTAGTCATTTTAAGTCAAATTTATAGCAGTAAACTTTAGTTATGCTTGTCTATGATCGAGATACTGTGCTCCAAGTCGTCCATATCCGCGGACACGGCTTTCAGAAAGTTTTACCCGGCCGGGGTGCACCAATAGCAACACACGCTCGATCAACCTCGGAAAAACCAAATCAAAACCCAACGAGGCTTTCACGACTGAACAATCACAGGATTCAGAAATATTTCAGGGGGCCACCCCTTTGAGTAGATCCCGCAACGAAGTAAGCTAGCTTCGAGACGGCCTCAAGGTTAGCGCCAATGGCTGTAAGCGACTGGGAACCCGAAAACTCGGGGTGTCGATACCGCGTAATCACTCCGCCTTCCTAAACAGTACAGTGTGCAGTACCTCGCACAATTTAAATACAGAAAGTAGCATGGCATAAGTACAGGATCGTAAATAAAACCTCAAACTAGTTTGTGGCCCCAAGAAATAAGAATGAATCAAGCTCGCCTGTGGTGTCCCATATACCTCCCGGATGTGGATAGCGCGATAAATCAAGGAACAGTATCAAGTACTCGGGATCTTACGGACACAAGTGGGCTCGAAACCAAATATTTTCTATCACCCACCGATGCCTCTGCTTATTTCAATTTTAGTTGTTAAACAGAAATTAAAGTGACGATAAGTAAAACTAGAATCATCTCCATCAACTTCATGCGGCCATACATCAACAACTGTGGCATATGACGACACACAACAGCACTTGAGCAAGCGACTACGACACGCAAGTCCAACTATCTACCAAACAACAGGTAATAGGATGTGTCCGAGGCAATATAGGGCTGCAAGGGATATCACGGGTACGGAAAACTAGAGCATCGCAACACAGATAGCAATAGATCAACAGGAGGGAATAAATACTATAAAAGTAGGATAGGTAGAAAGGGGGAGATGCTCGCCTGAAAACATTGTCGAAGGGTTCATCCGAAGATCGGGGCGAAGCTCACATCAACTCAACGGTCTTATCCGCGAAGAAGCAAAACACTAGAATAACACCGGGTGCAATACTTAATACAAAGGCAGAAGATCGGCATGATGCATGTATGATGCATGACATGGCAAGGATGCGATGCGATTCGGTCAATATTAAGCGGAACCGGGGTCCCGACAATTAATTAGGTGGTACATGTTGTTTAGCTACCCCGCAATTTAAATGTTGTTTAGCAAGACAACAGATGGATCCGGTTCGCTACACATGTTTAAATGAGGCCAATATAAGGCTAGATTTGCCCGCATATGGGCTCCATATTTAATTATTAGGTGAATCGGCATAAGGCCCCCAAACCACACAATGTACATGCAAGATGAATGGCAATTTAATATGCGACAAGGTTATATTTCATTTATAAAATAGGGTTTCGGGAAGGGGTGCACACATCGAGGGGTCTCGACGATCTTGGGGTTCCGGGGATTCGGGGTTCGAGGTCGGTCTCGGGGTTCAGGGTTCGACGGAACGGTCTCGGCGGGCTCGTTCTCGGTATCGGGGCAGATCTTGTCGCATCGGGGTCTCGATGTCCGGGAGGGGCAGAACTTGGGTCAGTGTCGGGGCGCATCGGCTTCTTCCGGGTCGGTGCCGTTCTCGTCGTCGCGAAGGTCTTGTCGGGTCCGCGCCCTCGAGTCGGTCTCGGCATCCGGGGCGAAGTGCTTGTCGTTCCGTGTAGGCGACCTTGGCGTTCGGTCCTCGGGCATCGGTCTTCGGACTCCGTGAACGGGGCTTCGATCCCGCGTCTGGGAAGGAGATCTTGGCGTGGCACCGGGTACGGGATTGGTCTTCGGAATCTGGGTCTCGACGCCTTTGAATTCGGAAACTTGGCGTCTGCGGTCTTCGGTCCTTCGGGTCCCTTTATATCGGTCTTGTGCTCCGCGTGTTACTGAAGATCTTGTCGAGAAGAAAAATGGGCACGAGAGCCACTGCAGAACTTGGAAACGGCGTCAGGGTCCCCGGGGGTACGCCATCGATGTTGATGTCGAACTTGAGTTTCGATGCAGTCAATCTTCGGATGGTGCTCTTGGTCATCGGGTAGCAGAGCGACACACGCGGCGGAGGAGGCGCCGATGGCGCCCTGATAGCTTGCCTCCACGCGTCGGGAAGAGGGCCTGCCGCGACTACGGGCCGGAGGGAGTCCGAGGAGGTTGCGGCCGAGCTCGGGAACCGGGGGGGGAAGCAGGGCTGGCAGCGGACAGACGGGCACGAGGCCGCGGCGGCTCGTGACGCTGCTGGCCGCGCGAGGATCAAGGCGACGCCCGCTGGCGGGATGAGCGGAGGTGGAGGGAGAGGCGCTGCGGAACCGCGCCGCCGTGGGAGGCGGGCCGGGCTCGGAGGCGGGCTGCTGCTCGGGAGGGGCGGAGCGGTGGACGGCGGGGGTCGGCGGTGAGCGCAGAGGGCCGGAGCGGCGGAGGGCGGGCTCGCCGCTCATCGGGCCTGGGAGGGCGAGGAACGGAGGCGGAGCTCGGGCGCTGGCGGAGGGGCTGACGCGGACAAGAGAGCCGCGGACGACGGAGGCGGGGAACGCTGGAGGGCGGCGACGGCGCGGAGACCGGGGGAGGCGGTGAGCGCAGATGAGGAAGGAGGAGCTTGGGGCGGCGCGGCGCAACCGGAGGGAGCGGGGCGAGCCGGGCCAAGGAGGGGGAGAGGCGGCCGGAGGGCGCTTGAGGCCAGCGGCGGCCGAGGAGCTGCAGGAGGAGGTGGAGAGCCCGATGCGGGCGGTGGCGAGGTCACGGGCGGCTCGGGCGTGCGTGCGGGGGAGACGATGGGAGGAGGAAGGAGGTGGTGGGGCCGGGGCGTGGCAGGCGGTGGGTGGACGCGGTCTGCCCGCGGGGGGGATGGGGCTGAGAGGGCAGGCGCGGGTCCAGGGTGGGTCCGGGGGTGAGTGGGACCCGGGGACCAGAGAGAGAGGGTTGGGGGGGCGCGTGCGTGTCCTGTGTGCGTCGCTGGGTTTGGGAGAGAGAGAGGAGAGAGATAGGGGGGAAAAGGGTAGTGGGTTGGCCTAGGTGGCAGCAGCCGATTGGCTGGAGGGAGGAGAGAAGGTGAGGTGGCGGATGGGGATAGGCTGAGGTGATGTGGCCAAGGGGTGGGGGTAGACTAGTTGGTAACTTTAGGATTAAGGGGTGGGACTGGTTGGACCGAATTGTTGTATACGGGGGTGGTCGTTCGGGTCGGGTTGGCCCGTTCGACTGCCCCTACTAAAATAAATTAAATATTTTATTATTTATAAACGGGACTTTTGCAAACCGATGCTAGACAAAACAAATAATCCGGACAAGCCCGGTTTTTGGGGTTTTGAATAAAGACGGGGCGTTTAATATAGAAAACAAAACGGCTTTGCGAAATAGTTTAATGCAAACCATGCATGATGATGACGATGCAATGCACAAATTCAACGCGATTTTCTAGTAGTGGTTTTGCGGGATGCCACACAACGCACACTTCAGGAGCTCAAGTTATTTTGCAATGCACTGAATCTCATGAGCTTGTTCAACAACAGAACGGTTTTCAACCATCCTATAGTCATGAAACTGCTCCATGGCGCATGCCATCACAAAGACGTAGTAATCAATTTTGCTTCGAGTGCATCCCACAGTTCTTTGGTATTGCGCATATGTAAATATGCATCCACCAACTTGTCCCCAATGACGCTTATGACACATCCCACAAAGAATATGGTGGTCTCCTTGAATGTCTTCTCCTGTTCAGGAGTGATCGTTCCTTCAAGATTACCAGCCGATACCCAGAAGGCGTCCATAGCAATCAGCCAGATGGTACACTTGGTTTGCCAGCGCTTAAAGTGCGAACCCGTAAACGGGTTCGATTTCAGACAAGCGGCAAAGCCTTGACATGAAAACAGCCTAAAATAAGGTTTTTAGATTGTTGAAATAATTAGCAGTTTTCGCATTAATTTAATCCAAGTGTAAATCATGACAGAAAAATTTCCAAGACTAACTAGCATACGCATAGTAGACATGCACTATACAGGCAAGTGAAAACCTAGCACATCTACGCATACTGCAATACTAGTAATCATCATAGGAAATAACAGGAGAACAAATAACACGTACGAGTTCGTCGATGATATGACCAACGGCGCAACAGAAGTGGATCCGCCACCAGCGGTAGCAGCAGCAGCCTGCTTGGAAGCATCGTCAGACATGGCGATGGAGTCGAGGAAGCCGGACGTAGAAGAGCTTGAGCAGTCGCGCCTAGACGCTCCCCAAAAACCTTATCACCTCTCTCCCGGTGCAGGATCAGAGAAACGGGGTTCCGGAGGCCTGCTCTCCCGGACGGCCGTGCACGTAGCCGGCGGGATGGAGTAGCAGAGGACAGCACAAAGAGGTGGAACGGCGATGCGCAGGTAGGCAGATGCAATCTAATTGCTGGTAACGGCTAGGGTTCGCGTCTGCCTGCTTATATAGTGCGGGTCGGGTAGGACATACCAGCCCACTATGTAGAAACGGCCGGTTGATTAACGCGTCCATAATCTATATACCTAATAATAAAAGACGAAGTGTTTATTCCCATCCAATACTTTTCTGGACAGGTTTACCCTTCCACCAAGCTACATATTACAACCAACGCCACCGCTAATTCGAAGAAAAAACAGACGTCGGAAAAAATACCCACTAAAACATATATTACCAGATCGATATACGTCTGCCTTAACTGCCAAGTCGTGCTTGGTTCGGTTATGATCTGTTTTGGTTTTGTTTCGTGGCACCTAAGTCTTGGCTCGAGATTCGATTGGCTAGACTACATATAAACAAGAGAGATCAAAACGTATCCACCATCGGGCCACCAAGCCTCCTCTCGAAATCAGATCGATTTCTGTTGAAACAATCGGTCGAGCAACTCGATTCCCAACGGATGCAGGCCAACCACCGATGCTCACCTACAACGGATGGATCGATGGATCAGACGCCAAACGATATATAGGGAAGAAATCAGAGGAATCCAATCTAAACAATAGAAGGAGGAAATCAGTGGCAGCGCAATGGAGTAGGAGCTCTATGACGTCGCCGAATTTTTATGCTGCGCTCTAGCTGCCCGTCGAACCCGTCGTTTGCGCCAAGGTCCACTAGTGCAGAGCCCCCCCTTTAACTCCGGTTGGGAGGGTCCTCTAACAGCGGTTCCCCAACTGCTGTTGAGGGTTCGGTGTTAGAGGGGGGGCCCTTTAACACCGGTTCTTATACGAACCGGTGTTAAAGGGTGGCGACGTGGCTGCCGAGCTCAGCCCTTTAACACCGGTTCGTATTCGCAACCGGTGTTAAAGGTTCTTACATGGCGATTTAGGCCGTTTTCCGCCGCAGAAAACGCCTAAATCCGCCGTGGCGTAGCCTCCCGCCTGCTCGGGCGATTCTGGAGGGGGAGCGAGGGGAATCGATCGAGCGGTATACACATAAATCGTCATCGGTACATACAGTACATGAATAATTAAGCAACTATTATTATACACAAACATCGTCATCACATACATCGTCATCGCACATACATCGTCATCGTTCATTTTGGTGGATATCTAAAGAGTTCTCCGCCGCGTGACGACCTCATCAAGTATGAACCCGCCAATTCCTCTTGAATGGCTCGTATGCTCAAATGGTAGGAGTTGGTCCCGCATCCGCTCGATCTGAATATATATGAAGAATGGGCCAATATATATATAAGAATAAAACTCAACACAATTGATGGTAATAAAATAATGTTGTGGACTTTGTTTACTTACTCTAAGTTGTTCTAGTGTGGCTTGGCTCGTCGCACATATCGTGTTGTGAATGAATTCGCAAACATAGTACCCACATAAGTTATTGCCGTGTACCTGATGCGCGCACTTTACGAGAATAGAGAGTTCAATCAAAATAATAATCAATAAAGCATGATATAATGGAATTGGAAGCTAGCTAGTATTACTTACATTTTGGTCTACAAATTTTAGTTCTTCTGACCATTCACCCACGGCCCTGGCCATGAACCTTTTCAAACCACGTCCGGCAAAGAAAATGGATAAAGGAGTAATTAATTACTTATTGTCACGAAGTTGCCGATCTAGTGCGATAATATGATTGAAATTACCTGGATCATCTCTCTAAAGTCTGCCCATAGCTCTTTTTCTTTTCGTAACGAGTCCATGACAAGGACTTTTCCGAGTCGGGTTGAATGACTAGCGAATAAAGTGGAACCTATGCACGCATAACTCATCATCAATTACACTTAACATCGAGTAAGCGAAGCAGAATGTGTACAAGAGAGAGGTAACAAGACTCACGAGAAGTTGTAAGGCAATAGTATTTCCCTTTTGGTTTGTTGTCTCAAGAAAGACTTTAGCAAGTAATCTTACATTTGCGGTTTGTCTCTTACCACTTGTTCATGAACTCTATTTGGGTCAACGAACCCAATGTCAAAAGGGCCTCCTTTCATGCATTCCATAACCTTTTTCCTGCATAATAGTATATACATATATGGTGAGCATATATATATATACATGCAATTAATGAAGTGAATGAGATGAGATAAAAATTATAGAAATAGTACTTACACACAATAAAGGCTGATGGAAGATTTGTCGAGTTCCTTCTGATTGAATAGAAAATGCAAGTCTTGAATGTTGAAGTCGATTGCGTCGTCTCCGCACAAGAAAATATGATCTCTTATATGCGCCGTGATCCATTCTACCTTTCTCGTCTTGCAGAAATCAAGGTACCGCTTGTGCAATTTTCGCATCTTTGTTGGTAGAGTCTTGAGCTCCTCTTTCTTGACGAGATTCTTCCCATACTTCCATGGCTGTATGGGGTTGGCATCGCATTTGGGCAAGTTGTCTCCCATGACGTTCAAGTATGCAATGTAAGTCATCCCCATCTCATTGGCCTTTCTTTGTAGCTCTGCCTCGTAATCATCCCTCTCTCGTGCAGGGCCTTCTCAGCTTCCTCCCACTTAGGCCTCTGAGATATGTAGCCACCTGACCCCGTCCTCTGGTGATATTCCTTCTTCAGGGCATTAAGCGTATTGGTTTCTGACCTCTTTTTAGCTATAGCACTTTTTTTATATGTCTCAAATTCGGGCCAGTGAGGTCTTATCTTCGCATAATATGCGTCTTCGAAATTTGGAGTCTCGCCAGATTTGACAAATTTTTTCAATTTTGTCTTCCAGTTGCGGAAAGCGTCAGCCATCTTCTTTAGAGTCCACTCTTTGACCTTTTCCTTTATAACCGGGTTGTTTTCATCCTCCTCTGGAAGGGTGAAATTTACCAACAACGAATTCCAAAGCGCTTTTGGATCTGTCATCGACAAAGGTACCGCCTTCTTTGGCTTATTACAATTTTCAATTGTGATTGGGATTTGGTCCCTAACAAGAACTCCACGACATACAAATTTGTCTCATGGGACTTCTTGGGCTCCATCGGCCTGCCATCAACACGGACTCCTTCGATCGTGAACTTTGCACGATCTTTCAACCGCTGGCTCGCGCCTCGCTTGCTCTTTTTCGTAGAAGAAGATGGTTGCTGGCTGGTCGATCCAGAAGGCTAAAAGAAGAAAGAAGCGTTAATTAATACATGTAGAAGAAGATTGTTGGTGGAAGTCAGCAGAGGCTTAATCAATGCATATACCTCGCCGGACTTTGTAACCATTAAATTGCGTTCACCGGAGTCTTCATCTTCTCCATGACTAGTACTTGAGTTGTCGTCATCATGTCCCTCCAAGTTCATATATTGTGAGGTGTCCTCATCAATAATGTTCTCCATTATTTCTTCTTCTTCAAGGTTTCTACTAAGTGGATCCATAGTTTCTAAAACAATAATATTATCTAGAGTAAGAGTGTAAACATTCAAGTGGACTTGGATTCATACACAAATATACATATTATTCATACCAAAATACACAATGAAATTAAAACCCTAAGGATGCTTGATCATTTTAAACGAGTTCCGAGGGGTCCAAACCCTAATTCGGAGAAATCCCGAATGCATATGAGAGGGGCTAGCTACAGTGGCTGACCGGAGGCTGGCGGCGTTGGAGAGCGACCTAGGGAGCGCGAGGTAGCGTGATGCGGCCTACCTAGAACGGGCGTTGTTCGAAAGAGGAGGACGAGGCAAACATTATAGCGACGGAAAACAACTTGGAAGAACAGATACAATGTGGAGGGGATGTCCCCAAGATAGGCCCCAGACCGAGGGGGGATGCCACATCGGAGCTCGCACCCCACCTAGGCCGCATCGCGAGCTCGCACCCCATGGCCACCACCGGAGCTTGCACCCCACCTAGGCCGCCCCCGCAGTCGAGAGGCCGTCCCGCCGCCTGGGCCCTGGGCCTCCCCGACGAATCCGCCTCCCTGACCCATCCCCTCCACTTCCCTGTCATTGGCCCCAATCCGTGGACGCGCTCGCGTAGCCGCTCCTGCCCGCCACACCCGATGACGCGAGCTACCACGTCAAAGTTGTCCTCGTGTCCGATTTGATCCTAGCTACTACTAATAAGTACAATGGAGGGTTCGATTTCATCTTGGTACATCTGTTCGGAGGGGTTCGATTTCATCTTGGTACATCTGTCGAGGCCCCAATCCGGACGGGCCGCATGAGAGCTCGTGGGGAGGCCGGCTCGCGAGGAACTGCTCGGGGCGAGCACGGCAGCACGGGAGGCAACGGCAGCACGGCGACGACGGGCAGCACGGCGATGAGGCGGCGCGACGTGCGTAGCGCACTGTAAAGGGGCGGCAAGCAGAAGGGAGAAGCAGAGGGGACGACCGGCGTCCGCTAGCTCACCACGCGTCGGGGTTCTTGTAGGCGCCAAGGCGTTGCCGGCTATGGCGCTGCTGTGGCGGTGGCGGCCGATTGCAAGGTGGCGGCGGCGGCGAGGGCGCTGCCGATGGCGGCGAGGACGACGGCGAGGGTTCGGCTCTGGCGGTGGCGCGATCGCTCTGGGGAAGAAAGGCGAAGGCGCATTTAACCCCCCTTTAACACCGTGGTCGACCGGTGTTAAAGGGAATTCGCTGCACAGATGATTACCCCCTTTAACACGGTTCCGCCACGAACCGTGTTAAAGGGGGTTCGTTGAACGAATAAATGTTTCGCTTTAACATCGGTTCTATGCTGGAACCGTGTTAAAGGGGGGCATTTATTTCATGCATTAAAGGGCTTTTTAATTCAAAAATATGATATGAATTTAGAAAATTCATATCTTTTTCATTTCAACTCAAAAATATGAATAATATATCATAATTTTGAAAAATAATATCTATCCATTCATGTAAATCATTTTATATTTACTTTACATGAATTTTTTAAAATAATTAAAACACTTACATATAAATTTTGATTATTCAATTCAAACAAAAATAAATTGTTAAATCCTAAAACTTTGAACATAAGAAATATTAAGCATCTAAAAAATGATTTTTATTAGATCAAATCATATTTTAATGCCGCATATTTTGTATTAACATTTTTGAATTGATTGGATATTTAAATGTCGCATCTTTTGTATCCACTTGAATCTCACCAAGCCTCGCTCAACTTGCATTGTTTTTTTTGATAAAATAGCATATTGTGAACCTAAAAATGTGTTGGTGGTTTTTTGGATTAGCCATTTGGTGGTTGCTTCACAAAACCGTCCGTTTTTTATGCTCGGAAAATGGAAAATGCCTTTTTGGTGCGATAAAAAGGAAAACTCCTCTTGCAAACTATGCCTTGATTCTAGCCATAACATTGGTCATTTGACCCGAAAGCCAAGAAACCTCGAATGAGATAGGTCATTTTGAGACAGTTACATAAAGCCAAACTGAACGAAAATTAAGATACATAAAAGAACTGAAAATTAAGATACATGGTCGATTAAGTAACAATCGGCGAACTTGTTTCGGAATGTTGGAGTGATTCAGTCATGCTCGCCTACACCTGTAATACCGCCATCAGAGTCGTGCATTACGCCGCCGTCATCGTTGTCGCCGCTGGTCGCCAGAATTGAACCTCGGAGAGTACGCTGGGCTGGACTTGAGGGTAGCGTGGGCTGGACTTGAGGGTAGCGCAGACGGGGTTAGAGTCGGCGGTAGTGTCATAGGCCATGACGCTCTGAGAGTCCGACCGCCACCATAGCCGACGGCCGGCCTCGAAGTTAGGAGGAGGTGGGCCGCCCTCCGTGCTGGCGAGCGCCTCTCATGCCGATCCACGAAGAAGGCTTCCCAAGTAGGGAAATAATCGGGATGCCATCCGGGATTCTCTGCTGCTCGGCGTGAGCTCAAGTAGTAGTGGTTCGTGATGGCCATCCGGCGCCACACCTAGAGGACAGGAGGAACCGCACGCCTCCGACGCCAAAGCATCCACCGACGGGACACAAGAGCCCGGCGGGTAGTTCGAGGCGCAAAGCGCCTCCGCCTCCTGGGGGTTAGTGCTACGGTGGAAGCCATAGGAAAGAGTGATGAGGTTGCAGATATGAGTCTAGAGATGTGCAATGACAATGAAGGCCAACCCCCTACATATATATAGGGCGTTTTCGGCAACCGCCTAGCTTCCCAAAAATCCTCGCTTCTAGTTTTCCGATCGATCGCCAGCTTCCTGTGCGGAGCGCAAAACGTTCGGCGCTGCTGCTCCTTGTCCAGCTGGGCTGCAGCTTGTTTAGCTGGGCTGGCCTGCTCTAACTATATTTTTGTTTGCATCCTATTTGCCACTTTGCCTAGCTGTGTCGTCGGGTCATTTTTTTTTCTAACTTAGATTTTGTTGAACTGAAAACCTGTACGCGTATCTGGCTAGCTTGGCCGTTTCCAAATGAATTTTCGCACTAGTACCGATTTTGGCATTTGTAGGCTTCCTGTACCTTGAGCTACAGATGGAAGTGGACGTGACCTGCTGCACATAGTGCAAGAGGACGCCGTGGCAGAGAGCAGGTGCTGCTACTTGAGGAGGATGGGGCTTCATGAGGATGTTGGGGCTGGAGAATCCAGATGCTTCTGCTGGTGCTTGAGGGCGGAGCTGAAGAGTATGTCAGCGAAGGCTCTGCTGTTGCTGCTTGACGAGGGCGGATGCGGAAAGAAGCCGGATATGCCGGAGCCAGGGCGGGCAAAGTTGCAGGGGATCCATGCGGGCGGAGGGTCATGCGGCCGGAGATGCTACGTGTGTGAAGCTTGGCGGAGACCAGAGCAGTGGGGCAGGGTAGAGCATGCATGCTGGCCGGAGGAGATGACCCACGGGACAGGTTCCGTCACATCGCGGTAGATGGGTTTGGGAATTGGGAGACGGTAGAATATTCAAGCTAGATTTGAGTCCAGTGAAGGGTTTTCTTGACTTGGCGGTGGCAAATCCTAGTAATTTCTTGCTGCTCCGCCTTCGGCTGATCCGAGGAGTCACGGGAGAGGTGCTCCGCGATTTGTACATGTATTTTAGCTGGCTTCTCAGATCTAGCTCCGCGGAGTTCGTGTGTTCGGTCCAGCTCTACGGTGGATTTCAAGAAGCTGGAAGCTAGAGAGTTGCCGAACACGCCCATAGTGAACTAGCGGGAAGAACTGGAGAGAAGAACTGGCGGAAAGAAAAATGACGAAAAAAAATGGCGGGATAAACCTTTAGTCCCGGTTGGAGACACCAACCGGGACAAAACACGAGTCAGCACTAATAATAGGGGTGAGTGCATGTCGACATTATGTCGTGCGGCGTGTACCTTGTCCCGGATGGTGTCACCAACCGGAATAAAGATGACCGGGACTAAAGATGAACCTTTAGTCCCGGTTGTAGACACCATCCGGCACAAAACACGAGTCAGCACTAATAATAGGGGTGAGTGTCGACATTATTTTGTAAGTGTCAACACTATGTCGAGCTGCTTGTATTATAAATAGGCATCCTTGTAAGTCCAGTCCTCCAGCCAGTTTGAGGCAGGGACACCACTACGGCCAGTTTCAGGGAGATGCCGACGGAGCCTAGTCCTCCGGCATCTCCGAGAAACTGGTCATAGAGGCACTCCCTAATATGTGAAATTAGTTAGCTCCCTGGTGTATTGATCTAGTTAGAGAAGTTACAAAGCTGCAAGATGGTTTTGAGGAGAGGACACCACTACGGCCAGTTCGAGGGAGATGCCGACGGAGCCTAGTCCTCCAAGCATCTCCAAGAAACTGGTCATAGAGGCACTCCTAATATGTGACCAGCGTTTGGAGATCAGATCTTAATGGTAAGTACGAATCGGGACAACTTCTTCTCATAGTCCCGGTCCATCCACAAAACATGACTAACACTCAAGACATGTATTAATATTAAAAACATGAACTAGAGTTACATAATATGAGCATGAACTTCTTGGCATATGCCCTTCCTTATGATCGCTTCAGACGTAACCATGGAGCATCTTCTTTACTTAACGGAATGCTTGGGTCAGTTTTCACTGTGAAGGGCGGAATTTCATCAAACTTATTATAATCTTCTGACATGTCTGTCTTGTCCTCGATTCCCACAATGTTTCTTTTCCCTGAAAGAACTATGTGACGCTTTGACTCATCATATGATGTATTCGTTTGCATATTTTTTCTTTTTTTTGGTCTGGAGGACATGTCCTTCACATAGAAAACCTGAGCCACATCATTGGCTAGGACGAATGGTTCGTCTAAGTTCTTCATAAGATTGTTGAGATCCACTGTTGTCATTCCGTACTTCTTGTCTACCTCAACCCCTCCTCCTGTTAGCTTGACCCATTTGCATCGAAACAAGGGGACCTTAAAATTAGGTCCATAGTCAAGTTCCCATATCTCCTCTATGAACCCATAATACGTGGTCTTTTGCCCATTGTCTTCATTGCATCGAGCGGACACCACTGCTTTGGTTGGTTCTCTTTTATCTTGGCCTATCGTGTAAAATGTATTCCCATTTATCTCGTACTTGGAAAGTACATACAACGAAGACGGTGTCACGCCAACAAGTACACTGATCCCCAACAGTGGTGTTATTCGTGAGAAGTCTTTGCGACCAGCCGCCAAAACTCGCCATGTGTTCACTTATAATCCATTCATCGATCGCCCGGTGTTTGAGGCGTATTAAATTCTTGTGTTCATTGATATACGGGCAACCAAGATAGATCTTTGTAAAACCGTGTAATGTGCTTGATTGAGAGAATGCCCTACATATCATTGCTTTACATCCTAGGGTGCCTTTTCCACGCAGCTTCCCTCATGTCGTGATTACGGAACACCAATCGCCTTAAGGTCAGGAATAAAATCAACACAGAACTCAATGACCTCCTCTGTTACATAGCCCTTGGAGATGCTTCCTTCTGGCCTAGCACGGTTATGAACATATTTCTTTAAGACTCCCATGTACCTCTCAAAGGGGAACATATTGTGTAGAAATACAGGACCGAGAATGGCAATCTCTTCTACTAGGAGAACCAGGAGATGCGTCATAATATTGAAGAAGGATGGTGGGAACACCAACTCAAAGCTGACAAGACATTGGGCCACATCTGTTTGTAACCCTGGTAGGCTTTCTAGATCGATTACCTTCTGAGATATTGCATTGAGGAATGCACATAGCTTCACAATGGGTACTCTAACATTTTCAGGTAGAAGCCCCCTCAATGCAATCGGAAGCAATTGTGTCATAATCACGTGGCAGTCATGAGACTTCAGGTTTTGGAATTTTTTCTCTGCCATATTTATTATTCCCTTTATATTCGACGAGAAGCCAGACGGACCTTGATAACGCTTTCGACATTCAAAAAGATTTCCTTCTCGCTTTGGTAAGAGCGTATGGCAGGAGTTAAGTGGCATCGTTTACCCTTCTCGTTCTCGAATGCATAGGCTCTTGAGGGCCTTGACGTTCTGGTCCTGTCGTGCTTCGGTGTATCTTTTGTCTTCCCATACACTCCTAGAAAGCCTAGCAGGTTCACGCAAACATTCTTCGCCACGTGCATCACGTCGATTGAAGAGCGGACCTCTAAGACTTTCCAATAGGGTAGGTCCCAAAATATAGATTGCTTCTTCCACATGGGCGCGTGTCCTGCATCGTCATTCGAACAGATAGATCGCCAGACCTTTTCCAAAGATTACTTCTAGGTCCTTGACCATACCAAATACCTCCTCACCGGTACGAGAGGCTTCCTCCGGGTTACGCCAGACGTTTGAAATGCTTGCCTTTCTTTCTTCTTGGATGCAGAGTTCGAAGAAATCGGCGATACCCTAGGTACACAACCTTCTTACATTTATCCAAATATACACTTTCAAGATCATCTAAACGGTGTGCATGCATTGTATCCCTTGTTTGTTCGCCTCGAAATGTTACTAAGAGCAGGCCAATCATTGATGGTTACGAAAAGCAATGCTCGTAGGTCAAATGGCTCCCCTTTGTGCTAATCCCACATACGTGCACCTGGTTTGGCCCACACCTGTAAAAGTTCTTCAACTAATGGCCTTAGGTACACATCAATGTCGTTGCCGGGTTGCCTCGGGCCTTGGATGAGCACGGCATCATAATGAACTTCCTCTTCATACACAACCAAGGAGGAAGGTTATAGATACATAGGGTCACAGTGCCGTGTGTGATCGCAGCTCACCAAAAGGATTCATGCCGTCTGCATTTAGACCAAACCTTAAGTTCCTTGCGTCGAAGTCAGGGTACTCTCGCTCGACTTTTCTCCACTGTGACCCATCAGCGGGGTGTCTCAACATCGCGTCTTTCTTACGGTGCCATCGCAACAACTTGGCATGCTCTTTATTTCTGAAGAGACGTTTTAACCGTGGTATTATAGGACCATACCACATAACCTTGGCAGGAACCTTCTTCCTAGGGGCCTCGCCCTCAACATCGCCAGGATCGCCTCGTCTGATCTTATACTGCAGTGCAGTGCATACCCGGCATGCATCCAAATTCTCGTACTTCTCACCGCGGTAGAGGATGCATTCATTAATGCAGGCATGTATCTTCTGTACGTCTAATACTAGAGGGCAGACAATCTTCTTTGCTTGGTATGTACTGTCGGGCAACTCATTATTTCTTCGAAGAAGATTCTTCACTTTTAACAACAACTTTGAAAATGCGCTGTCAGTCACACCATTTTCTGTCTTCCATTGCAAAGAAATCCAAAGGTGGCACCTAGATTTTTGGCGATCTTCGCAAGTTGGATACAACAATGTTTTGTGATCCTTTAACATCTGCTCCAGCTTCTCCTTTTCAGTTTCACATTCTTCCTTTGCATCAAGAATGGCCCGACCAAGATCGTCATCACGGCCCATCTGCTCCCTCTTGATCTTCATTATCTACCTCCGTTGCATTATCATCATATTCAGGATACATATTATGATAGTTTTCATCATCCTCTTCTTCTTCGTTGTCTTCCATCACAACCCATTTTTCTCCGTGCTTGGTCCAACAATTATAGCTGGGCACGAAACCGGATCAAGGTGTGGGCGTGAATGGTTCTGTATTTGAGTTGTCTTTCTTGTTCGACGGTGAACACACGGACAACACATAAAACCATTGTGACCACGGTTTGCATTAGCCACAACGATGAAATTTTGGAGGCCCGTAATGTACTCGGAAGTGCGGCGGTCACCGTACATCCATTTCCGATTCATCTGCATTAATATATAGTATATATCAAAAAATAATAGGGAGATGACCATTTATATATATAGTACATCAATGACACATGAAACTATAGTTGCCGACCTCGAGACGGAAAGAGCAACAAGAAAGCTTATTTTGAGCTCTCGGGCATTTCACCGAACACCTCTAGTGCATATGAAAAAACACAAACTAGCACTCTTCACACCCTCTTGCTAGGCTCCAAAATATGAAAGAATGGAAGAGTGGGGTGTGGGCTGGGGTAGTGTCTTATAGCTCTTAACACCGGTTCATTCCACGAACCGGTGTTTAAAGGCGCGCTACATCGGTCTTGATTTAACACCGGTTCGTTCCACGAACCGGTGTTAATGCCGCAGGCCACGCTGGGCGTCTCTTTAACACCGGTTTGTAGAAGAACCGGTGTTAAAGCCCTTTTTCGAGATCAACAAAAGACCTCGTTTCCACTAGTGATCGCTAGCCATAGTCTAGAAGCCGAACAACGCTAAATTGACGACAAGAATCCGCGTCCGCTGCCATCACTGAGTTGCGTGTGCCGGCAACATGCCACACGCACCCATCTTCTCCTTCTAGGACACCAGCGCAACGGTTCCAGCAGCTTCGGCGGGTTTCGCTGACCTATGTGCTCAAAGAAGAAGCACCGACATTTATTTAGGTTCAAGACGGCGATATCAACATCACCTCTTGCTCCATCGACGTGAGCTTCCACCAGTGAGTCTAGACGGCAGAGGAGATATGAGGCTACAATTTAGATGCACGTCTTGTGCTTTTAGCCGGTAGCAGGCAGATGCAGCCGGCGATGAAGACAAGATATACTAGAGTGCGCTTCTTCTATTTTTTTAAAGGAAGCACGTGTATTCAGATACGTCGGTTTTGTTGAGACTACAAGATATGTCTGCCGGGAGGATGAAAGTTAAACCAAAGTTCTCAAGCGGGCCGAAGATTTTTCCCATAGGCCATCCAACTTTTCCTTCACCAGACATACATTGCTTAAGGTGATGTTAATTCTAATGTATTTATTATTGTTTAGTTGTTAATTAATATGATAGTCTGCAAATTACTCCAGAGCTCAAAGAGAAGATAGATACCGGTTTATTAGTTGATGATATCTTTATTTTGTTTGCCAAAGGTAGAAGGTTACAATTCAACTTATAAGGAGAAGTATATTATGTTCTATCATCGCTGGTGTTACTAAGGTTAACTCGACGATTGAGATGTCCAGCTATAATCACGGTCACTGACCAGTGCTCCAGCTAAAGGGTGTCACTTGACACGAATCTTGGCACATCCATAGTAATAAAAGTCAAACCGTAATAACATACGGGTATTTTTCCTAGTGACGCTTTAATGACTCATAATTAATACACAGTTAATTTTTCCAATCAGCAAAATAAAGCTCGGCTCGATTCCCGCAACCCACGGCGCGCGTCGTGGCGAGGCGATGAGGCGTCGGCGTCGAGGCGCTTCTTCTTCTCACACCTTAGTGAGTGATGCAACACTCTACTATATAAGGTGGTTCAACTCCCCTTCCACTAGCAATATGAGACTAAACTTTGGCACCACTAACACACGCGCGCATACGGATATTTGAAATTGATTTTTCCATGTTTATGGGATAAACCATTTGCTACATCAAATATTTTTTGGAACACATGCACGCACACGCACACGCCCACGCACACGCACACCCACACACACACGACGCACGCACACGCACACCCACACCCACGCACATGCCCACACGCCCACGCACGCGCACGGGCACATGCACACGCATGTACACGCACGGCACACACGCACGCGCATCGCGCGCGCGCGCACACACACACACATATATATATATATATATGATTTTGAAGTTTCTTAAAATAGAAAGAGCACCGGGGAGCTCGTGAGCCAAAAATCTTCACTCCTTGTGAGCTGCTGCTTGTTTTACCCAAGTACAATCTGATTCGGTCCCCTTCGTGAAAAATCGGGAGAAAACCGTCATGCGACACCCGATTTGTTGGCCTAAGATGTCTAAAACTGTTTTCAAGCATTTAGACAAAGAGGTCTCGGTTTTTTTTTGAAACATCTTGCCTTGATGAATGCTGTGCTTTTCTGATAATCCTACTTCCGATAGCAATTTTGTGAAACCTAACTCATGTGGTCGTGGATTTTGATCGCAACTTAGGCTACTATTTGAGCTACATATTGTTTTAGAATCGCCATGCGGCGCGTCTGATTTGTGTCCTAAGTTGTCGGAAACGTTTTTCAAGTTGGATAGACTGAGAGATTTCGGTTATCCAAAATAGTTGGGCTCGAGGGTTCTTCTTTTTTGATAATCTTTTCTTCCATCATAGTTTTGTAAAACCCTAAACCCGGTGATTGCGGCTTCGCGATATTTGCTCGATACTTTTATTCTGCGATTTCTCTATGATCCATGTTCCGATGAGGCGGAATATTGATGTCGTGGCACGATATAAGCAAGCATGGGCAGCATGAGCGAGTGTTTGAGGGATGGCCTAGGACGTTGCGTCCGTGCAGGCCATGAGGGAGCGAGACAACCGGTTAAGCGTGTAGATAAAGTTATCAAAAAGATCAACATATACTTCACAAGGAAAAAAAAGGGACTCGGTTAAGTACTCCCTCTATCCAGAAATAAGTAACTTGGATTTATCTAAATTCATATATATCTAGACTCGTTTGTATAGATACGTGCGAATCTAAACAAATCAAAGGTACTTGTTTTCTGGACGCACAGAGTATGTGCAATCACAATGTTTGGGTCGTACTTTCTGCATTGTGAACTGACAAGGAGGCATGGATGATGGATACCGACCAATCATGCAAGTGGATGGATCTCTTTATACTTGCATGTGTATATGACATCGCCAGGTCATGCACGAGAGCATGCTGCCCAGATCGATGGAGCAATCAGGTACCTATGTATGGGCAAGTTTTGGTTGGACTGCAAACTACTTAATAGTATGGGTGTACTGAATTTGGCCATCTACTACCACGCATTACAAAGTGACAAAAGGCAAGGACAATGTTTCTTCCTCTCTTTTCATCCCTGTCGTGGTCAGGAGGACGTGCAGTGCTGGTTAATTCATCTATTTCGTTGATTTCTGGTTGGATTGCAAGAGTTTGTGAACCTGATTGAGGAGCATTGAATGAATGAAATCAGGTTAATTAATGAGCGAGTTTAAACCCGTAAGAGTGCAAAATAAGAGTGGTTAATTAATGAGAAGCAATGAATGAATGAAATCAGTTAATTCATGCAAGAGTGGTCATATATAATACTCCTTCCATTCAAAATAAGTGTCGCTAAGTTAGTGCAAAGTTGTACTAAAGTAACGACACTTATTATGGATGGAGGGAGTACAACAAGGTCTCATTCTATAAAACTGGCAGCCTTGAGCATCATACATGGAACAGGTAGGTTGGTATCCTTAAAGACACATTAATTACCACAACTTCATATTTTTGTTCTAGATTCTCTTTCATGCAATTACAAATGATTGCATCTATATATCAATACTAAGGATACATGCATGTCTCAAAAATCATATAAACAACTAGCCACATGGATGTCATATTTGAGAAATGAGCAACCCCAACAATTCAAGGACACTATATTTGTGTCATACACTCCATAAATTTAGGATATTTGTTAGGGATGCACACCCTTTATGTCTCGAGTACTACAATGAAAGCGAACATATAGAGTTGCTATATAATCCATATATGTGACACAAGGATTTTATGCTATCTAAGTAATACAGGTTAATTCACGAAGGAATATGACATATCATTTTTATATATTTTTCATTTATCTAGGAGTCAATTGAATGATGAGTCTTATTAAAGGACAATGCATCAAACTAAACTATGACATAGATTCAACTGCAGTTGTAATTGAATTGATAGACATCACAACTCTGTATCAGCCGGTGTTGTCTCTTAATTACTATAATGGCTAATTCTAATGGAAAAACTACCAATTAAGTCCTATCTTTGGCAAAATAGTTCGATAAAAGTAAAAAGGTTCCGCGTAAATAAGTATGGACCATTTAATATTAACAGATGCGTTCCCTACATGGAGTCTCATGCTAGATCCTCTAGGCATAAACTCTACCAAAGTGCGAGCTAAGGTTTGGGCTAAGAATGAGAAACCCCTTTTACTTGTACTAGAGTATCATATTGCTGTATGATATAGCTACTCACAAAATAAATACCCTCAGTGTAGTTAGAATATGCATGAGGGCATTTCGGTTTAAAGAGAACTCGAGAGCTTAATATGTGTACTGAATCTAGCCATCTACCGTGCATCACCAATTGACATAAGGGGCAAGGACAAGATTATTTCTTCTCTTTCATTCTTGTCATGGTGATCGGTATGTCGCGAAAATCCTTGCTAATTGTCCATTTGTTCCCCTTTTGTCCATTTTTGAATCCGTTGGTTCTAGTACATAGATGGCTATTGGTCTTCGATTCACCACATTGCTAGACTCTAGATATAGAAAACTAGTAGAAGGGTAACCACATACATGAATAAAACAATGACTGGAATAAGTCAGAGAGCCTACTGTTCCATCTAAAGCCATTCAACAGGTAAAATAAAGCTAGATACAAGCACCAAAGTAAAACAAGGAAAATGTCCAAACTAAACATTAAACTTGTAGAGGATAGCTAAATCAAATGCTAAACTTTAAATCCCTAAAATTGGCACTCTAAGTCTATTTTCAACCATAGGACAATTTGGCATGCCCGGAAAGCAACGAAACAGTCCAAGATAACATGCTACTCTCATTTATAATGTGGACCTACTGGTCAGGAATCTGATCAATTTTGAACCGGTAATTTCCACCCACGACTTCTTCTACATCAGGCATGCACGGGAAAACCACGCAAATGACTCACCACAGGTGGTAGGCAGCATGGCGAGGTTGGCCGACAACCGATACGACATCCCCAAGGCCTGCCGCTTCAACGGAGGTACTAGGGTGAACACCGCCGGCTTTTGTGAGGTGCTCCGGATCTTGTCCGTACGGCAATGGCGGCTGCCTCTTGGAATGGATCTCTCGGAGCTCCTCTCAATCTTCTAGTGAGCTGACTATCACTATTAGGAAACAGTATGTTTGTGGCGCACCAATTTTCGTCATCTGTGGCGCACATGGGGTGCACCACTAAAAGCGCGTGACGGCTAACTTTTTATTCGTAGTGCGCCACGGCTATCTCGACATATCCGTGGCGCACTAGGCAGTGCGTCACTGTGTTTGCATCAAGTGCACCATGATTTTCTTGACATATCTGTGGCGGGGCGCTGCGCCACTGTTTGAAGCGAACGTGTCACGACCCACCTTGTGGCGGCGCACTGCCAGGTGTGCCACACGGTCATACCTAGTGCGCCACGGTTAAGGTGCAACACATGTAAGTACTTTGTGCGCCACGGATATACGGTCTCCTGATTTTTTTTTAAATATCGTGTCCACGTATATACGCGTATACCGTGTACAATACATACATGCACAAACAGTTTGCAACACAGTACAAATATATAAAGTATATTAGAAGTGCATCACACTAGTTATAACCCGAAATATCCACAAGTGTAAAATCTTAACACAATTGATCGCCGGTCTCGTGATCGAGTAGCTAGTAAGTTCACCATCGCATTACACTCGAAGTAGTCACCTAAACTATTATCAAATAAAATAGAACCGCAAACACGGTAAGCAAGATAGAGATTACTATAAAGGTTTCCCTCCCTCTCTTCCTCACGGTCTTGATCCGATTCCCCTCCTCCATCTCTTCCTCACAGAGGTGGTCCATCCACATAGCACCCACAAATGTTGCGTCGATGAAGGCCATGAGGGAGCGAGACAACCGGTTAGGTGTGTGTGGCATCCCGCAAAACCACTACTAGAAAATCGCGTTGAATTTGTGCATTGCATCGTCATCGTCGCATGTTGTTTGTCAAAAACTATTTTGCAAACCCCGATTCGTTTTCCAAACGCCCCTCTTTATTTTCAAACATCAAAACCGGGACCCCGAAATATTTTGGTTTGCCGAAATCGGTTTGCAAAAACTTTGTTTGAATTAAATAAAATATTTAATTTGTTTAAGTAGGGGCAGTCGAACGGGCCAAAGCGACCCGAACGACCGCCCCAGATTTTACAATCGGTCCAACCTGCCTACCCCATCTATTCCTAAACTCACCCACTAGTCTACCCAACCCACCCTGGCCACCTCACCCTAGCCTATCAGAGCGCGACACCTCACCTCTCTCCAAACCCCTACCTATCACCCAGTGACACGTGGCCAACCTCTCCCTCACCAACCACCCAGGCCCACACCCACTCCCTAACCACCGCACGCACCCTGTCCAACCACCCTCTCTCTCCCTAGCTGGCAACACACGCGCACACACATAGCACACACGCGCCCAAGCGGGACCCACCCCGCGGGCCCCGCCCCAACCCTCTCACAGCTCACCGCACACGCACTACCGCGCAGCCGCCTAGCACCCAGTAGCGGACTCCACTGCGAGCCACGTCCCCGACCCCACCTCCTCTCCCACCTCCCTCGTCCGCCCCTTCTTCCTCCTCCCGTCCGGCCAGCGAGCGCCAGCGCCTCCCCCGCTCCCCCAGGCAACCGCCCAGCCGCCCTCGCTCCTCCGCTCCCTCCGGCTCGCCGCCGGCCCCCAAGCACCATCCATCCCGCCGGCCGCGGCTCGAGCCCGCATCCCCGCGAGCCTGCGCCGCCCCCACGTCTTCGTCCTCGCCGCCCCGGCCGTCCTCCCCGCGTCCGTGCGCCGCCTCCCCGCTCCGGCCGCGTCCTCCTCCGCGAGCCGCGACCCCGCAACCGCCGTGCCCGCCGCCGTCACCGCGCCCGTCGCGGCCCAGCCCTCGCCCGACCCCCTCCGCCGCCGTCGCGTTCCCTCGACGCCCGACCCCCAGACGCGCCGCCCCGGCCGCGTCGCCTTCCCGCCTCTGCAGCGCGGCCGTCGCCGCCGCGTCGGCGCCGCCCGCGCTCCCGCGCCCCGCCTGCCGTCCGCTCGCCGCCCGGCCAGATCCCAGCCGGACCCCTCACTGCGTCCGTCGACCTCGTCGTCGACCACCCAGCGCCCGCCCGCGCCTCGTCGGCGACAAGCGCCGCCGCCGCCGTTCCGGGCCCGTCGGCCGCCCGAGCCCTCATTGTCGTGCCCATCTCCGCCCGTCGAGCCGTCACGGGACGCAGCGTGTGTGTTCCATGTCTGTGTTGGGAGGTGCTAAGGAAAGTCCCAGTACCAGATGGTCTGAGACCGAAATAAAGACGATGTTTCCAAAAATCGCAACCTCGACGACAAGTATCTCCTCGGAACCGCCAAGTTCTCCATCCCGGCAACCAAAGACGCGGTACCCCAAGTTCGCCTTCCCCGATTCGAAGCCCTATGCCCCGAGGACGCCACGATCCGAGTGCGCCGACATGCATCCAGGGACGCCAAGTCGCCAAGACCTACCTCACGGAGAGCCGAACCCCGGACCCCGAGGAACCATGAACTCCGCTGCAGAACAACGAGTCCTTCGGAGGGAGACCAACAAGATCTACCCCGGGCGCCAAGACCGCCGACAACGAACCGTGACACCCCAAGGCCTTCCCGGATCCGATGCCAAGGACCACGGTGGCGACATGTCCACCACGGAACATCGAGAACTTCCCGGAAAGACAAGATCTCCACACCGACGCGAACGCCAAGTACTTCACCCGAAGCCAAGACGCCTCGATGGCGCGGGCCCGACAAGACCCTATAGCGGCAAGACCGACCCCGTGGAACCGGCAAGACCTTCGCGATGACTGAGAACGGCACCGACACAAGTTCTGCACCCCGACATCGAGACCCCGGGTGCGTCAAGACCGATAAGATCTACCCCGATCCGAGACCCTAACCCCGGAGGCCGAGAACGAACCGTGAACCACGACCCCGACCCCGAACCCCGGACTCCCAAGATCGTCGAGCCCCCTCTGATGTGTGAACCCCTTCCCGATACCCTATTTCATAACATAACAACTGTTGCATATTAATCATTCATCTCGCATGCATATTTGTGTGGTTTGGGGGCCTTTTGCCGATTCACCTAATAATTAAACATGGGGCCCATATGCGAGCAAATCTAGCCTTATATTGGCCTCATTTAAACTTGTGTAGCGAACCCGGTGCTATCTTCTTCCATGATAAACAACATTTAAAATTGCGGGGTATCTAAACAACTTGAACCACTTGATTAAATTATCGGGACCCCGGTTCCGCTTAATATGACCTAATTGCATCGCATTTTGCCATGCCATGCATCATACATGCATCATGCCGATCTTCTGCCGTGTATTAAATATTGCATCCGGTGTTTATTCTAGTGTTTTGCTTCTTCGCGGATAAGGCCGTTGAGTTGATGTGAGCTTCGCCCCGATCTTCGGATGAACCTTTCGACAATGTTTTCAGGCGAGCATCTCCCTCTTTCTACCTATCTTACTTTTATAGTATTTATTCCCTCCTGTTGTTCTATTGCTATCTGTGTTGCGATGCTTTAGTTTTCGTACCCGTGATATTCCCTTGCAACCCTATATTGCCTTGGCCACACCCTATTACCTGTTGTTTGGTAGATAGTTGGACTTGCGCGTCGTAGTTGCTTGCTCAAGTGCTGATGTGTGTCGTCAAATGCCACAGTTGTTGATGTATTGCCGCATGTTGATGTTGGAGATGATTCTAGTTTTACTTATCGTCACTTTACTTTCTGTTTAACAACTAAAATTGAATAAGCAGAGGCATCGGTGGGTGATAGATAATATTTGGTTTCGACGCCCACTTGTGTCCCGTAAGACCCCGAGTACTTGATACTGTTCCTTGATTTTGCGCTATCCACATCCGGGAGGTATATGGGACCCCCAGGCGAGCTTGATTCATTCTTATTTCTTGGGGCCACAAACTAGTTTGAGGTTTTATTTACGATCTGTACTTATGCCATGCTTCTTGCTTTATTTACGATTGTGCGAGTCTTGCACTTTGTCTTTATTTAAGCGGAGTGTTCGCGGTGTCGACAAGCCCGTTTGGGGTTCCCGATCGCTCAGCAGCCTTGAGACCTTGAGGCCGTCTCGGGCTTGTCTACTCCGTTGCGGATTCTACTTAAGGGTGGCCCCTGAAATATTTCTGAATCCTGTGATTGTTCGATCGTGAAAGCCTCGTTGGGTTTTGATTTGGTTTTCCGAGGTTGATCGGCGTGTGTTGCTATTGGTGCACCCGGCCGGGTAAAACTTTTCGAAAGCCGTGTCCGCGGATATGGACGACTTGGAGCACAGTTTCTTGATCATAGACAAGCATAACTAAAGTTTTCTGCTATAAATTTGACTTATAATGACTAGTAATTAGCTCTACTATAATGGAATGGCTAATTAATCCTGCCCACCATTGCTTGTTGGTTGTCGCTTGCGACAATTGTATCTGACTAGTAAGTATTGCAACTTCAACGAATTGGCTGAATAAAAGTACCAACAAGCTGCTGGGTTTTGGGTTTATCTCATGCTATCTGCACTGATTAGTAAGAGTTACAACTATAACGGAATGGTTAACTAAAAGTGCCTTTGCTTACCTTATCGGGCGATTATCTAAACGACTAGTAAAGTGCCGCAACTATAAGCGAATAAGTAAAGCGCCAGCGTGTGAGTTCCTCGGTTGACTTCCTCGTTTGGTCTCGAGGAAACATCGGGATGGGTTTGTTTGGTGCTAGCCTCGAGTTG
This sequence comes from Avena longiglumis, assembly GCA_030063025.1. Taxonomy (NCBI): domain Eukaryota; kingdom Viridiplantae; phylum Streptophyta; class Magnoliopsida; order Poales; family Poaceae; genus Avena; species Avena longiglumis. The sequence goes on from CP125979.1 coordinate 230,283,287, forward strand.
GATCCGGTTAGGTCATTCTTACCCTCTCGATAACCGCCGGTTGTATCGAGTCTCTATAGGTTGTTTAGTGCATCTTTGCCGCTTGATCCACCATACCTATGTGGCGAGGACCGCCAATTCTAGCCTCGCCGTGTCTTGGCCTCGATCTTGGCGCTCCTTCTTTGTTTCTGCTTTGCCCTTTGTCGGCACCCTTTTTTGTTAAGCAGGTTTTGAGTCCGACGCCGTTAGCGGGGTTACCCTTCCGGCTTGGCCTGGGCAGGGGTTATGGGCCATTGGTTATTCTTGAGGCTCTTAGCCCCATTTGCATCTTGTCCGTAGTCGGACCTTCGATCATTTTCAAGGTGATTCGGATCTTTGTATATTATATCTATTCTTGACTCACAGGAGTCATTGTTATATATATACATTACGTGGGTCCCATCGAGGACTGTTGTGTAATGTTATTACTTCGTTTTCCACCCGCGAAAGTGCTGGTGAGCACCTTTGAATCGTTTCTGCGGGTTTGGTGAATTTTGCCCAAACTTGCATAGGTCGATTCTGAGGTGTTCTGAGTGGTATCGAGCTCGGCGGTTGCGATACCCACAAGTCCGACTGTAGGATAACCTAGCTAACGGCCGAAGTAGAGTGTCAAAGTTATTTTGCAAAATCGGTTGGATAGTTCTGACTAGGTCTGATTTTACTCCTTACCCCTCTGCTATTCCTCTCTTACCTCTACGTGTTTTGGGTCTGCTCTCTTCTCTCTCTTCGAGTCCAGGAATTCTCGTGGTTGGGTTTCCGTCGTACCTTTAGGGCTTCGCTTTCTTCCTTACATGCGGAGGTGCTGCGGTCATCAATATGCAACTTGCATTGAACCTTCATCCGATCTTTTGTTCTTGAGCTCCTTATCCCTATGTGTTTCCTTGCTGGGTATCAGTGTCGTTGAAAAACATATGAGAAGGACGAGCTTTGGTGAAGTTGGAGTCGACCGTGAGCATGTGTTGTTCATGCCAATGGAACCACCGCGAAACCTAATCAGTGTGTCTTTCATACGATTTCTGCTGGCAACACTCCCTTGTTTCCGAACCTCGCTATGAAGATCTTCAGTCTAAATTCCGAGAGTTGGATGCTTAATCCGCTTATTCGTGTGCAGAGTAATGGTTTGAGTGTGGGATGGAGTAGCTACCCTACCACTGCTCTTATCATTCGCTCTTGTACGTCGAATCAGTGGATCCAGCAATTTTACTCCGTCCACGGAAGTTAGGGGTGGCTTTATTTGTTGATACCTCTACCTTCGACCTTTTTGTTTCCGGTGCTCTCTCGGTGATCAAGAACAACGACCCTTTGTTGGTGGTGTCGCCGATTTCAAGATGGAGGATGAACCCTCGTTAGTGGTGTCGAGAAGATCTACACGAAGTGAGAAGACGCAGAGCGCCGCCCTTCCTTCCGGTACCATGAGGCGGATCTCGAGGGCGAGATCCATTGTTAGTGGTGTCGAATTGTGGCATCCCGCAAAACCACTACTAGAAAATCGCGTTGAATTTGTGCATTGCATCGTCATCGTCGCATGTTGTTTGTCGAAAACTATTTTGCAAACCCCGACTCGTTTTCCAAACGCCCCTCTTTATTTTCAAACATCAAAACCGGGACCCCGGAATATTTTGGTTTGCCGAAATCGGTTTGCAAAAACTTTGTTTGAATTAAATAAAATATTTAATTTGTTTAAGTAGGGGCAGTCGAACGGGCCAAAGCGACCCGAACGACCGCCCCAGATTTTACAATCGGTCCAACCTGCCTACCCCATCTATTCCTAAACTCACCCACTAGTCTACCCAACCCACCCAGCACCTCACCCTAGCCTCAGGCGCGACACCTCACCTCTCCAAACCCCTACCTATCACCCAGTGACACGTGGCCAACCTCTCCCTCTAAACCAACCCCCCAGACCCACCAAACCCACTCCCTAACCACCGCACGCACCCTGTCCAACCACCCTCTCTCTCCCTAGCTGGCAACACACGCGCACACACTGCACAGCATGGCCAGGACCCACCCCGCGGGCCCCGCCCCAACCCTCTCACAGCTCACCGCACACGCACTACCGCGCAGCCGCCTAGCACACCCAGCATGGACTCCACTGCAGCCCACGTCCCGACCCCACCTCCTCTCCCACCTCCCTCGTCGCCCCTTCTTCCTCCTCCCGTCCGGCGGCGGCGCCGGCCTCCCGCTCCCAGGCAACCGCCCAGCCGCCTCGCTCCTCGCTCCCTCGGCTCGCCGGCCCCCCCAGCACCATCCAGCGGCTCGAGCCCGCATCCCGCGAGCCTCGCGCCCCACGTCTTCGTCCTCGCCGCCCGGCCGTCCTCAGCGTCCGTCGCCGCCTCCCGCTCGGCGCGTCCTCCTCCATGACACGCGACCCCGCAGCCGTGCCCGCCGCCCGTCACCGCGCGCCGTCCAGCCCAGCACCCTCGCGGCGACCCCTCTCCGCCGTCGCGTTCCCTCGGCGCCCGACCCCACCGCGCCCGCCCGGCCGTCGCCTTCCCGCCTCTGCCTTGGCCGTCCCGCCCGGCGTCGGCCCGCCCGCGTGGCCTCCCAGCGCCCGAGCCTGCCGTCCGCTCGCCGCCCGGCAGATCCCGCCGGACCCCCTCTGCGTCCGTCGACCTCGTCGTCGACCACCAGCGCCAGCAGCCGCGCCTCGTCAGCGAGCAAGCGCCGCCGCCGTTCCCGGGCCCACGTCGGCCGCCCCGAGCCCTCCCCGCTGTCGTGCCCATCTCCGCCGCCGTCGAGCCGTCTGGGACGCTGTACGCGTGTGTGTTCCATGTCTGTGTTGGGAGGTGCTAAGGAAAGTCCCAGTACCAGATGGTCTGAGACCGAAATAAAGACGATGTTTCCAAAAATCGCAACCTCGACGACAAGTATCTCCTCGGAACCGCCAAGTTCTCCATCCCGGCAACCGAAGACGCGGTACCCCAAGTTCGCCTTCCCCGATTCGAAGCCCTATGCCCCGAGGACGCCACGATCCGAGTGCGCCGACATGCATCCAGGGACGCCAAGTCGCCAAGACCTACCTCACGGAGAGCGAACCCGGACCCGAGGAACCATGAACTCCTGCAGAACAACGAGTCCCGGAGGAGACCAACAAGATCTACCCCGGGCGCCAAGACCGCCGACAACGGAACCGTGACACCCCAAGGCCTTCCCCAGATCCGATGCCAAGGACCACGGTGGCGACATGTCCACCACAAGGAACATCGAGAACTTCCCCGGAAAGACAAGATCTCCACACCGACGAGACGCCAAGTACTTCACCCGAAGCCAAGACCGCCTCGATGGCGGGCCCGACAAGACCCTCATAGCGGCAAGACCGACCCGTGGAACCGGCAAGACCTTCGCGATGATGAGAGCACCGACACAAGTTACGCACCCGACATCGAGACCCCGGGTGCGTCAAGACCGATAAGATCTACCCCGATCCGAGACCCTAACCCCGGAGGCCGAGAACGAACCGTCGAACCCTGGACCCCGACCCCGAACCCCGGAACCCTAACAAGATCGTCGAGACCCCTAATGTGTGAACCCCTTCCCGATACCCTATTTCTTAACATAACAACTGTTGCATATTAATCATTCATCTCGCATGCATATTTGTGTGGTTTGGGGGCCTTTTGCCGATTCACCTAATAATTAAACATGGGGCCCATATGCGAGCAAATTTAGCCTTATATTGGCCTCATTTAAACTTGTGTAGCGAACCCGGTGCTATCTTCTACCATGATAAACAACATTTAAAATTGCGGGGTATCTAAACAACTTGAACCACTTGATTAAATTGTCGGGACCCCGGTTCCGCTTAATCTTGACCTAATTACATCGCACCTTGCCATGCCATACATCACACATGCATTATGCCGATCTTCTGCCGTTTTATTAAATATTGCATCCGGTGTTCCTTCTAGTGTTTTGCTTCTTCGCGGATAAGGCCGTTGAGTTGATGTGAGCTTCGCCCCGATCTTCGGATGAACCTTTCGACAATGTTTTCAGGCGAGCATCTCCCTCTTTCTACCTATCTTACTTTTATAGTATTTATTCCCTCCTGTTGTTCTATTGCTATCTGTGTTGCGATGCTTTAGTTTTCGTGCGTGATATTCCCTTGCAACCCTATATTGCCTTGGCCACACCTATTACTGTTGTTTGGTAGATAGTTGGACTTGCGTCGTAGTTGCTTGCTCAAGTCTGATGTGTGTCGTCAAATGCCACGATTGTTGATGTATTGCCGCATGTTGATGTTGGAGATGATTCTAGTTTTACTTATCGTCACTTTACTTTCTGTTTAACAACTAAAATTGAATAAGCGAGAGGCATCGGTGGGTGATAGATAATATTTGGTTTCGAGCCCACTTGTGTCCGTAAGACCCGAGTACTTGATACTGTTCCTTGATTTTGCGCGCTATCCACATCCGGGAGGTATATGGGACCCCCGAGGCGAGCTTGATTCATTCTTATTTCTTGGGGCCACAAACTAGTTTGAGGTTTTATTTACGATCCTGTACTTATGCCATGCTTCTTGCTTTATTTACGATTGTGCGAGGTAACGCACCTTGTCTTATTTTAGGCGGAGTGTTTACGCGTGTCGACAAGCCCGTTTGGGGTTCCCGATCGCTCACAGCCACCGACCTTGAGGCCGTCTCGAGCTTGTCTACTCCGTTGCGGATTCTACTTAAGGGTGGCCTGAAATATTTCTGAATCTGTGATTGTTCGATCGTGAAAGCCTCGTTGGGTTTTGATTTGGTTTTCCGAGGTTGATCGAGCGTGTGTTGCTATTGGTGCACCCCGGCCGGGTAAAAACTTTCTGAAAGCCGTGTCCGCGGATATGGACGACTTGGAGCACAGTTTCTTGATCATAGACAAGCATAACTAAAGTTTACTGCTATAAATTTGACTTATAATGACTAGTAATTAGCTCTACTATAATGGAATGGCTAATTAATCCTGCCCACCATTGCTTGTTGGTTGTCGCTTGCGACAAATGTATCTGACTAGTAAGTATTGCAACTACAACGAATTGGCTGAATAAAAGTACCAACAACTGCTGGGTTTTGGGTTTATCTCATGCTATCTGCACCTGATTAGTAAGAGTTACAACTATAACGGAATGGTTAACTAAAAGTGCCCACTGCTTACCTTATCAGGACGATTATCTAAACCTGACTAGTAAAGTGCCGCAACTATAACTGAATAAGTAAAACTGCCAACTGTGTGAGTTCCTCGGTTGACTTCCTCGTTTGGTCTCGAGGGGGAAACATCAGGATGGGTTTGTTTGGTGCTAGCCTCAGGTTGGATCCGGTTAGGTCATTCTTACCCTCTCTGATAACCGCCAGTTGTATCGAGTCTCTATAGGTTGTTTAGTGCATGCTGCCGCTGCCGCTTCAGTCCACCATACCTATGTAGGCGAGGACCGCCGAATTCTAGCCTCGCCGTGTACTGGCCTCAGTACTGACGCTCCTTCTTTGTTTTCTGCTTTGCCCTTTGTCGGCACCCCTTTTGTTAAGCAGGTTTTGAGTCCGACGCCGTTAGCAGGGTTACCCTTCCGGCTTGGCCTGGGCAGGGTTATGGACGCCATTGGTTATTCTTCAGGGCTCTTAGCCCCATTTGCATCTTGTCCGTAGTCGGACGCTCGATCATTTTCAAGGTGATTCGGATCTTTGTATATTATATCTGTATTCTTGACTCCTGGAGTCGCTGTTATATATATCTGTTCTGTGGGTCCCATCGAGGACTGTTGTGTAATGTTATTACTTCGTTTTCCACCCGCACGAAAGTGCCTGGTGGGCACCTTTGAATCGTTTCTATGCGGGTTTGGTGAATTTTGCCCAAACTTGCATAGGTCCGATTCTGAGGGTGTTACAGTGTGCTAGGTAAAGTTATCAAAAAATCAACATATACTTCACAAGGAAAAAAGGACTCAGTTAAGTATGTCCAATCACAAATGTTTAGGTCGTACTTTCTGCATTGTGAACTGACAAGGAGGCATGGATGATGGATCCCGGCCAATCATGCAAGTGGATGGATTTCTTTATGCTTGTACTCCCTCCGTTTCAAAATATAAGATGTTTTAGCTTTGTGAAGCAAATGTATCTAGGCTTTTTTTAGTATGTAAGTTTACTCATGTTTAAAATAAATCTATACACTAAAATAAGTCTAGATACGTTTTCTTTACAACCTAAAACATCTTATATTTTGGAAGAGAGGGAGTATGTGTTTATGACATGTCCAGGTCATGCAAGAGAGAGCATGATGTCCAGATCGATTGGGCAATCAGGTACGTATGTATGGGCAAGTATGGTTGGACTGCAAAAAATACTTAATACTACGGGTGTGCTGAATTTGGTCATCTACCACACATCACCAAGTGACAAAAGGCAAGGACGTGGGTTTTTTCCTCTCTTTTCATCCCTGTCATGGTCAGGAGGACGTGGGGTGCTGGTTAATTCATCCGTTTGGTTATTTCTTGTTGGACTGGAGCATGTCATTCAAGAGTTGTCATATACTACAATACAACAAAGCGCTATGTACTACAAAGCCAGCAGCCTTGAGCATCTATTCGTGAAACAGGTAGGCCGGTATCCTCAGAGACACATTACACTACTCCATATTTCGTTCTAGATTATCTTTCATGCAATTACAAATGATTGCATTTATATATCAGTACTAGGCACACATGTATTGCTCAGCAATCATATAAACTACTAGCCACGTCATCAATGTCATATTTGATCATGAAACAACTAGGAAATGAGCCACCCCAACAATTCAAGGACACATTATTTGTGCACACGTCATATACTCTAGAAATTTAGGATATTTTGTTAGAGATGCACCCCCTTGTGTCTCTTTAGCAACATATCTAAGAATACTACAATGAAAGCGAACCAATAGATATGCTATGATCCATCTACGTGACACTAGTTTTTTTTATGTTATCTACGTGATAAGGGTTAATTCTTGAAGGAACACAAAATTTCCTTCTTTTGTGTAATTTTCATTTATCTACATGGAGTCAATTGAATGGTGAGTCCTATTAAAGGATCGGACAATGCATCAAACTAAACTAAGACACAAATACGATGCAAGTGTACTTGCATTGATAGACATCAGAGCTCTATGGAAACCGATATTGTATTTTGATTCTTATAATGATTATTTTAAAACGAAAACATACTATTAAGATCCTATCTTAGGATTTTTTTTTTGATAAAAGTCAAAATGTTTCGTATAAAAGTCAGAACCGTTTGATACTAATGGATGCGTCTCCTCCATGGAGTCGCGTGCTAAACACTATGACAATGAACTCTATTTGGTGTGAGCTAAATACAAGTAAGAGGATGAGAATCCTTCAACTGAGGAACGGATCTAGAAATTTAAGTTTGGGCGTTCAAATTCCTAACTAACACAAGAATATAAAGGTGAAAACCTAAAAATAGGCTATTTGTGAGGCCCCGTGGTTTGATAAATCGAAGTTTGACCTCGATTTGAATGAGAATACATTAATTATATATGCTAAGAAATACCACAAATTTATTTACTATACACTAATATGCGATTTTTTTCCAAAAAAAAAAGTTAGGTATACATTTGTACACCCATGACCTAATGTAGGCCTATCCCTGCTTTCTTCGTGTACTAGAGTTAAGTATCTCTCATTGGTGTATCGCATGCTCATGAAGTCAAAGGAGGCGTGATACGTCAAAAACGTATCTATAATTTTCGATGTTCCATGCTTGTTTAGTATCTACTTTGCTTTGCTTTGTCTATACTTTGAGGTATTTTGATAGGGCAAAGGTGTCCGATCTTTCGATGAGATGGCGATAATCGATTTGGTGGAATTCGGGCTTGATGATCCGACTACACGTGCGAGCACGAGCGCCAATGCAATCGCTAGGTCAATCTCCTGGAGGTTACCAATCCTGCGAGAACACGATCAGCCTGACCAGCGAGGGTCTTAATTCATACCTGAAATCAAGAACAAGTAAGAACCAATATTGCAATCAAGATATTGCGGATTAAGAGGAAAACTTTATTGAAAATGTGGGATCCTGAATAGGTGAGAAGTACAAGAGGCCTCTGCGACGCTCGAGCTTTGGCGAAGTTGCTACGATGGCTAACTTAATGTCTAAACGAAATCTGAGTTTTAACCCTAATCTGCACTAGCTATTTATTTAGAGGAGGGGCGCCGCCTTTGTTGCGTCATCGGTTCATCGCGTCATCGCGTGACATCGTTTGGGCCATATGCAGACCCAGCCGTTTCCGTTTGTGTTGCCGACAGGCCTTGGCCCTTGTGCTCATGCAGGTCTCTTTACCCGTCCTCGTACACAGCCTGACACGCATGCATGGTTCCCATATGGTTGACTTGAACACGCCTTGCGTGCATTGATCGACCATCATGCACGTGCATGACTAGCTTGGCCCATATGCATGGCGCCAATGCATCAAGAACTTGGTCATTGCATATACACGTGTGTATTTAGTTTGATTCGCCTGCGTTTCTTACACGTGGAAGCGTGGCTTGTACAGATACTCGATAATTCTGATAATTATGTTTGTGAGTAGTAATATTGGTCGTATCCAGAGTATCCATGTCCACATCATCCTCCCTTCCTTTAAAATAAAGCTGTCCTCGGCGATGTTTATCCTGTAAACATGCTAACAAAAGAAACAAGGTGTATGCGTGGTATATATATACGTCGTCCATTTTGACACCTCTCTCAGATTGCACATTTAATGTTGAACACAAATAGTCTGCATAGTAGCTCATAATATAAGTAGTAGCATTCCAAGAGCAAGTATCACAACCAAATTTGCAAATATTAATATTTCCATTCAAGGTGAAATGTTCATCATTAAACCATCCCAATATAGGTAAACCAAAATTCAGGGTCTCCAAATTACATGCTACAACAGGCTTAAATAAGCGATCATGCAAAATGCTATCTGGCATAAAGTCGATACCACTATTGGAGGTCATATCAAAATGATTGAACATATGCTGGAATTTATTTTCTCTCAAACCCAACAGATATGGAAAATCATCACATGTAATGCACAGTTTATTCACCAAAAACTCATTATCTAACACATAATCTCCAATGAAATTAAATTGAAAATTTGGAGCATAAACACTCTTTAAATATGTAAATTCAACAATTTTATCTCTAGCATGTGACAAAGATATAGGTGGATCCATCGTAATAGAAAACAAAGAATCGGCTTGAAAAAACTTAGCCAACACTTCATTATTCTTAACCAGTTTTACATGATCCAAACTAGATTCGACTATCAAGTCACAAAGTTCATGAGCAGTAGCAAAAATTTCAGTTTGTGCACTCATATCAATGAAAGAATTAACTTCTACTAGAGGTGCACTCAAAATAGGTGGTAGATTGTTGACACATTCCTCTAAAATATTGTTTTCAGCAACAGGGGTACTAAAACCAGCATTTATCTCAGTTTTTTCATCACATGATACATTCAAATTAATAGCACAATACTGTAATATAAGCGGTGTGACCAAATCATTTGCTATCTGAACACATGACATGGTAGAAGTAGTAGGACAATCATCATGTGAAAGAGCAGAAGCACTATGCATCTCAGTTGATTTATCAGAAGATAGTGTCAAAGAAACAACTCGATCCTCTACAATAGGTGGTGCAATCAAATCAACAAATAATTCAGTGCATGACATATGTATATTAGCATGGCATTCATCATCGTCATGTGGCGCGGGACAAAATCAGTACATGTATTTTTACCTTGTGAATCCGACACAGATGATGTAGGTAGTCGTGGTGGTGACGTGGGACAAGCTTGCGGGTGTGCGTTCCGCACAACAATAGTCTTGCGTGCAGCAGTGAAGGACACACCCGGTGGTGGTGTGCATGCACCAAATTGGTCGTAATGATCCATCGTTTCCTCCTGCAAGTGTTTCTCAAAAGAACATGCCCGAACATACATACCAATAATAGAATGAGGAATATGCTGAAACATAGCCTTTATGTCAGAATTCAAGCCATTGTAAAACCTGTTTCTAGTAAGTTCCTCGGATTCTGTTATATAACGATACATATAAGATTTAAGTTTTGGATAGTAAACATGCATAATATTACTACCCTGTTCTAATCGTGCGAATTTACGAAGCATGTCATGTTGGTATGAATGAGTCACAAATCTATGTCGCAAAATTGATTTTAAATCATTCCAAGTAGTTGGTTCATTATCAATATTTTCTTGACAATACACATCCCACCAAATGGAAGCAAAATCAGTAAAAGTTTGAGGGACAATGCTAACTATCTCATGTTCAGTAAAGTCATGATATCCAAAAGTGTGGTCGACTTCATACTCCCAATCAAAATAAGCACCAGGATTATATTTACCCACATAAGTTGGTAAAGAGATAACCTGATCATGATCACCCATAAGGTGTTGCACCTCTCGTGGCGGGGAAGATGGACCCGTCCTTTGACATCGCGTATCTCCAGAACCTATCATGATAATTAGAAAGCAACAACCATATTACAAGTATATGTTCCTATGAATAGCTAGGATATGGTGGTTAGTCGCGCAATCCGTCAAGCAAAATATAAGGTCTTACAAGTTCTTACCAAACAGGAGGTGGTGATCGGCAACCAGCAGTATCAAGTAACTCCAAAGATTGGACAAAGCGATTACCAGGCGATCAATATTACACGTTGTAGAAATATGTGGAGCTGTAGGTAGGCTTGTATGTGGAGAAATATGCTACAACCACGTTAGTCAATGTAAAACTGAAAATACGCTCAAAGTCGCCAAGTGCTGGTCCTAGACTAGACTGTACTAGAGACGCGAGCCTAAGACACAGACAAAATCACGTACTCAACAAATTTTATTTTCTGTGGAACAGTCAACAGATGAACCTGAGCTGAGAAGCGGCGGTAGATGTAAGTCGGAGCAATAATAGTTGTTTGCCGAACACTGAAGCATGGCTGCAATACAGCCCAGCCACTCGGTTTGGGCCGATGACGGGGAAAATCAGAACAAGATCAGCGATCAGAGATGTGTTGAACTGGAGTTCACGCAACGTTGCATGCAATGTGTCAAACTGGACAAAACAATGACGTGAACTGCACCAAATAAGGTAGCACGACAAGCTCGTAGTAGTAACCAACTGGGATTCGTTTCCAAACTAGACAACAGGATTTGATCGGTGTCTCCTCTTTTTTTTTGTTTTTTTTTTCTCTCCTTTTTTTAATCTTTTTTTTTCTTTTACTTTCCCAACAATCCGCAGCGGATCTAAAGGAATAAGGGCGCACGGCGGTGGCCACAAACAAAGATGAATCGGTAGTCGCCGATGGCGACAGCAATCTGATGAGCGAAACAAAGAAAAATGCAGCGGAGAAGTAAGATTATAGTGGTGGAAACAAGATGCAATCTAGAACGACGATGAATCGGTAGTCGCCGATGGCGACAGCAATCTGATGAGCGAAACAAAGACAGATGCAGCGGAAAAGTAAGATTATAGTGGTAGAAACAAGATGCAATCTAGAACGACGTGACATAAACGTGACTAGAACTCGAAACTCTAAAAGACTAGATACTAAAACCAGCGACTCGACAAACGATGCAACGAAAACTCAACAACACAAAACTAGGTGATTAAAGCGAAAAGGATGAGACTGGTTTTGGGACAAGGACCTTTTTTAAGGCTTTTTCTGGTTTATAGGTAAAAACATATCTAGACTAGAAAAACTATAAATCTCACCGAGCAACCTGAGCTCTAATACCACTTGATAGGGCAAAGGTGTCCGATCTTTCGATGAGATGACGATAATCGATTTGGTGGAGTTTGGACTTGACGATCCGACTACAAGTGCGAGCACGAGCGCCAATGCAATCGCTAGGCCAATCTCCTGGAGGTTACCGATCCTGCGAGAACATGATCAGCCTGACCAGCGATGGTCTTAATTCCTACCTGAAATCGAGAACAAGTAAGAACCAATATTGCAATCAAGATATTGCGGATTAAGAGGAAAGCTTTATTGAAAAGGTGGGATCCTAAATAGGTGCGAAGTACAAGAGGCCTCTGCGACGCTCGAGCCTTGGCGAAGTTGCTACGATGGCTAACTTAATGTCTAAACAAAATCCGGGTTTTAACCCTAATCTGCGCTAGCTATTTATTTAGAGGAGGGGCGCCGCCTTTGTTGCGTCCTCGTTCATCGCGTCGTCGCGTGACATCGTTTGGGCCATATGCAGACCCTGCCATTTCCGTTTGTGTTGCCGACAGGCCTTGGCCCTTGTGCTCATGCAGGTCTCTTTACCCGTCCTCGTACACAGCCTGACACGCATGCATGGTTTCCATATGGTTGACTTGAACACGCCTTGCATGCATTGATCGATCATCATGCACGTGCATGACTAGCTTGGCCCATATGCATGGCGCCAATGCATCAAGAACTTGGTCATTGCATATACGCGCGTGTATTTAGTTTGATTCGCCTGCGTTTCTTGTACAGATACTCGATAATTCTGATAAATATGTTCGTGAGTAGTAATATTGGTCGTATCCAGAGTATCCATGTCCACATCGTCGATTTAAATCTGCAGCGGATCAAAAGGAATAAGGACGGACGGCGGTGGCCACAAACAAAGATGAATCGGTAGTCGCCGATGGCGACAGCAATCTGATGAGCGAAACAAAGACAGATGCAGTGGAAAAGTAAGATTGTAGTGGTAGAAACAAGATGCAATCTAGAACGACGTGACATAAACGTGACTAGAACTCGAAACTCTAAAAGACTAGGTACTAAAACCAGCGACTCGACAAACGATGCAACAAAAATTCAACAACACAAAACTAGGTGATTAAAGCGAAAAGGATGAGACTGGTTTTGGGACAAGGACTTTTTTAAGGCTTTTTCTGGTTTATAGGTAAAAACAGATCTAGACTAGAAAAACTATAAATCTCACCGAGCAACCTGAGCTCTGATACCACTTGATAGGGCAAAGGTGTCCGATCTTTCGATGAGATGGTGATAATCGATTTGGTGGAGTTTGGGCTTGACGATCCGACTACACGTGCGAGCATGAGCGCCAATGCAATCGCTAGACCAATCTTCTGGAGATTACCGATCCTGCGAGAACACGATCAGCCTGATCAGCGAGGGTCTTAATTCCTACCTAAAATCGAGAATAAGTAAGAACCAATATTGCAATCAAGATATTGCGGATTAAGAGGAAAGCTTTATTGAAAAGGTGGGATCCAGAATAGGTGCGAAGTACAAGAGGCCTCTGCGACGCTCGAGCCTTGGCGAAGTTGCTACGATGGCTAACTTAATGTCTAAACAAAATCCGAGTTTTAACCCTAATCTGCGCTAGCTATTTATTTAGAGGAGGGGCGCCGCCTTTGTTGCGTCCTCAGTTCATCGCGTCGCCGCGTGACATCGTTTGGGCCATATGCAGACCCTGCCGTTTCCGTGTGTGTTGCCGACAGGCCTTGGCCCTCGTGCTCATGCAGGTCTCTTTACCCGTCCTCGTACACAGCCTCACACGCATGCATGGTTCCCATATGCTTGACTTGAACACGCCTTGCGTGCATTGATCGACCATCATGCACGTGCATGACTAGCTTGGCCTATATGCATTGCGCCAATGCATCAAGAACTTGGTCATTGCATATATGCGCGTGTATTTAGTTTGATTCGCCTGCGTTTCTTACACGTGAAAGCGTGGCTTGTACAGATACTCGATAATTCTGATAAATATGTTTGTGAGTAGTAATATTGGTCGTATCCAGAGTATCCATGTCCACATCATCATCATATTTTTATATATATTCTGGGACTAACCTATTAACAAGATGCCACAGTGTCAGTTGCCTGTTTTCTTCTTTGGTTCCAGAAAAGGCAGAAAATCAATATTCTTGGAATTGCACGGGACAAAAGCCAAAGTCAATAGTTTACCGTGGGAAACATGGGGCCAATAGACGAAACGGAGAAGAGCCACCAGGGGGCCACACCCCTGGCCGCGCAGCCAAGCCTGGCCCGCGCCTGGGGGGTGCGGCCACCCCAGGTGCCCTTCTGTCTCGCCTCTTCGCCTATAAGAAGCCCCCGATACCAAAACCCTAAGTACCCGATCAATCTTTCACGAAATAGTTTGTAGCCGCCGCCACCATCGTCCCTAGATTGGGGAGTTCTGAAGCTCTTCCCGGCACCCTGTCGGAGGGTAGATTATCCCGAAGGTCTTCTTCATCACCATGCCAGTCTCTGGTATGAAGCGTGAGTAGTTCACCCTTGGACTATGGGTCCATACAGTAGCTAGATGGTTGTTTATCCTCCTTTGTGCTATCATGTTTAGATCTTGTGAGCTCCGTTCATGATCAAGATCATCTATTTGTAATCATGCATGTTGTGTTTGCGGGGTTCCGATGGATATTGAGATTACTATGTCAGATTGATTAATGGTTCTATCTTATTGATTCTATCATGTCTATGTTGTTTGTGATCTTGCATGCTCTCCGTTTCTAGTAGCTATCTTGGATAACTAGATGCTAGTGACTCCAAGAGAGAGTATTTATGCTCGATAGTGGGTTCATGCCTCTATATAATCTGGGAAAGTGACAGAAATCTCTAAGGTTATAGATGTGTTGTTGCTACTAGGGAGAAAATAACGATCACTTGTTTATGGAACAAGTGGATTATTTACCTTACACACTTTGCAAAGCAGTTATCCGTTGCTTGCAACTTAATATTGGGGGGGGGGGGTTCAGATGATAACCTGAAGGTGGATTACTAGTCATAGATGCGGTTGTATGACGTTCAATGTATCTTGTTGTATTGCCAATCAAATCTCATAGGATCATGAATGTCTAGTATTGCATTGTTATGTCTTGTTATGTCCTGTCAATTGCCCCGCTGTAATTTGTTTATCCAGCATGCCATGTTTGTTTACCTTAAGGAGAACACCTCTAGTGAACTATGGACCCCGGTCCAATCTTTACCATTAATACATCTTTCACTGTTACTGTTTACTTTCTGCAAACCATCATTACCTTTCACACCATACGGTTAATCCTTTGTTTTCAGCAAACCGGTGAGATTGACAACCTCACTGTTTGTTGGGGGCAAAGTCTTGAGTTTGTGTTGTGCAGGTTTCCAAGTTGCTAGCAACACCTTTGGCTCATTTCCTTCCTCCTACCGGTTCGATAACCTTGATTTCTTTCTGAGGGAAGACTTGCTGTTGTGCTCATTATACCTTCTTCTTGGGGTCTTCCAATGAAGCTCTACATTGATCTGAGCGCATCAAGATGCACGCTAAGAATGAGGGTGAGGATGAGGACCACTTGTCTATGTACTAGAGTTACATGTTCTAGTTAGTGTATGACCTCCTCACAAAACAATGGCCATCAGGATTGGAGCATCTTCCTATTTACAGGAGTCCTTAATTAGGAAACTCATGAGCTTAAAATGGGATGTAAGTTTTAAAGATGTAGTTTAAGTCGCTTCATGCAATCTTGACATAAGTTTATATTTCATCGTGAGTCTATTTTATATAAGTAATTAAAAAATGCAAATTTATTAACTATAAAACATTCCAAGCTATGTAGGTTGTAATTGACGACGTTAACATAACACAACTCATTGCTATCAAGTGGGGTATGTCTTTGGAAGGCCAATTGGCGTTTAAATCAAACTTATAATAAGTAAAGTATGTTAATAGACAAATTCCACAAGGTCGGAAGTAGCATGCTAACAGTGCATGACTGTGTCTGAGGCAACATGTGCAGAGAAAACACCATAGAAGCCAGCCTCATCTCCCATGCGGCATCTAAAGGGGTAAAGTCGTCAAAAATAGTATTCCCTCCGTCCCAAAATATAAGAAGCCTAAGCATTAGTCAAAAATCAAACCTTACTAACTTTAACCTGAAAAAATTCTAAATCTACAATATTGAATGAAAACATTAAGAAAATATACTTTACGGCAAATCTAATGATGTTGACTCAGTATTGTAAATATTCATATTTTTGTGTAAAATCTTGGTCAAACTTAGAAAGCGTTGATTTTTGACTAATCTTTTAGACGCCTTATATTTTAATACAGAGGGAGTAGCTAACTGGCTAGATCTTCATTTGGATTCTCTGAAACAACTTACTACCGTAAATGTTATGCTTTTCTGTTAATTTTTCTTCGTTTGTGAAACCATAACCCCAGTAGTTTCCAGTTTCTTCTACACGGATTTCTAACCTATCCGCCACAACAAAAGAGGTCTCTGCCCCCGACTACAGCAGGCCGCTGGTCCATGTCTCCTCCGTCGGCCGCTCCAACAGAGGGAGGGGGTGGGGACCCTGGTCTCCGGCCTGTAGTTACGATTGGCCTAGTGCTTCCTTGGGACGCTTCTTTCATGGAGAAGACTACGCCGCGTTGGAATAATTTGTTCATGTTCTTTCTCCATCTCGACATCGCTCCAACCAGTGGCGTCGGCGGACAGGTGGCCTTGTCTTCTTGCCGGTCTTTGGATCCTGTGAGATTCGTGTCTGGTGGTCGATGTCCGTCGCTCTCGCGGGTGGTAGGCGCATCGGCTACTACACTAGTGTTTGATGTCTTGCAGTTATGCGCGTGGAAGACGGCATGCGACAACCTTTCTCTTCTTCGACTGCTTCGGATAAAGACGATGGTGTCGGGATCTCACAGGGAAGATCCCCGGCCGTCGTGCCACAAAGTCTCGGGCTCATTGCTTGCGACGACTCAGTTCATCGGCTTGAAAAGCATCCTCATATGCGATGGTGCTCTCCCAGATCTAGGTGTCACGGTTGTTCGTCTTTTTTTTGGCGCTACCATGGTGGCGGCGGAGGACGGTGAACGACGGTTAGGCGAGACACAAGTTTCTACGAGTGGAATTACAATTTTACTTACAGAGCTTTTTTGCAAAGTTGCTCGACAAGCATGTTTGTCTCAGGTGTTAACCATATATGTAATCTTCAGATTGTCTAATGGAATATATGATTATTTCAAAAACAAATCCAGTAGTTTTGGCGTCCTCGTATTTTGTCAAGAAGATTGGACACATATTTGATATTTGATCGTGCAATTTCTTCATAATCCGTGCTCCAATGAGGTGGGCCCGGTGGCGTCACAATACTGTAGAGGCAAGCATGGATAGTGGAGAGGACGATGACATGGAGCGTAGGCGGAGGCAATGGCAGATGTCCACGGTGTGGGGCATGCATTGTGGAGAAGAAAACGTGTCCCAGGGACAGCGTGCCATACTGCTATGGGCGGTAGCAGGACCAAGTCAATGGGTTGGTGCTAGCCGTGAGTGAACGAGACAACCAGTTGGGTGTGCTAGAAAATATAATAGTATAAAAAGTTCAACGGAGGTTTTAGAAGAAAAGAAAGTATATATCCAATCTCAATGTTTATGTCCTGGGGTCGTACTTTCTGCATTGAGCTTTAGATACGGTGGTACTAGAGAAGTAAACAAGGACACATGGATCCCAAACCAATGATGCATGCAAGTGGCGATTTCTATATACACGTATACCATTTTTCAGGTCAAGCACGGGCATACGATCGATGCCCAGATCGATCGGGCAGTCATGCACTCCTTCCGTTTTAAAATATAAGATGTTTGTGAAAAAAAATATATCTAGACTTCTTTATATGTGTAGGTTTATCGAAGTTTGAAGTGAACCAACAAACTAAAAGAAGTCTAGATACATTCTCTTTATAAACCTAAAACATCTTATATTTTAAAACGGAGGGAGTACATGAGATGAGAGCCCTACCACCGTCGCCAGCCACACGGCTCTTGAACGACGGCATCCTTTGGCGACGGTAGAAGGAGCAAGGGCGAAGGGGAAGGGGGTGGCGGCAACTAGGGTTCCACCCGAGTCGCCCCTCCTGGGACCGACGCAAGGGGTAACTTGCAGCTCAGGCGAAACACAACAGAGACTTTGTTTAACCAGCTCTTCGTTTTAGTCATATACCAGCAGTGATTCACAGGGATTTAAATTTGACAGTCCGCGTACGATCTGGCTAGTCATGCAAAGTAGAACCTGCAATTTTCCACTCTTGCAAATATACTTGGATTTATCACGACAGAAATTAACAGTCTAGCTAGCTCTACCTGGATTAAAATTTGACAATCCCAAGTCTGTTGAAAAATAAGAACTTCAATTTGTCTGGTAACAGCTTTTTTGTTAGACGATCATCAGACAGTAATCTCTATCTCTTCTAGTATATAATAGCTGAATGCCCGTGCGTTGCTACGGCTTTTTTTATCATATATTTCGTTCGATGCTATATTTTGTCTCGACTGAGCCTAGATGTTTCACCGTGGTGCGTTCTCCTCCACCTCTCTTTCACACATATACTTTTCCTGCTAGCTCTCATTTACCTAAGTTTTAATAATATCTAGCTTTGATATAGTCTGGAAATAATTGTAGTATCCATCAAGAATCAAGCGAACAATATGTGAGCAAGTAGCAAATAACAAGATTAACATGAAATGGGTTAATTCACCTATGTTTTCTTTATTTGAGAGCAGTACATGGCATTAATAGGATAAAAAATCAATTTAACAGTAGAAGCCAGCTTCATCGTACTATGCACACATTAGAAGATTAAATGCATGCACCATATGCCACTTCCAAAAGTAACTGTTCCTTGGAAATAAAGGTGAAGATTACCGGTGTAGCGGTCCCCCTACAATATATAAGCTCGTTGGCATGGCTAACCCCAACATATGGAACCTGGCAGTAGATGCCTGTAACAACCCCAAGAATTTGAATCTAAGTGATCTTTGAATTCAACTTGAAAACTAATTTGAATCTGCAAATTCAGACAAATAACAATCAGACAAACGATTAAAAAAATGAAGAACTGGGGAACAGGGGATCAAACTTAGCTGCCATCGATCTCCTCTTCGTCGGGCAACTGCGCCACCGCCCTGGTCCCACCGCCGCTGTAGCGGACACAAGCATCAGCGTCGCGCATCGCCCCGCCTGCGGCCTCACTCGTCGTCGCCATACCTCGCCTCCCCGCCGTACGTAGAACTCCAGTTGACATGGTTATACCCTACGGGTACCCGATGTTAGCCTACCTGGTCCAGCCCGACGGAAGGCCCACTCGACGATCTGCCAGGGTCCATGACGCTTATGACGGTTCGGCTGATATGAAGCCCATGTGGACACGGACTCTCAAGCGTACACGACAAGGAAATCTTAAGACTAGAGTTTGAATACAACTTGTAACCTACTCGTATCGGTACCTGAGACCTAGCCTCCCCATATATAAAGGCTAGGAGGGTCCAACGAGGGGGACACGACCTACACACGCCATAACCCCCAATAGACAGATCTACGATCTACACAACCTCCGATAGACTAGACCACAATAGATCTACATATCTAGATCTCTCTCTCGTACTTCCGCATATGCACATCCACGCCAGATCGAATCTGCGCACCCTGTAACCTTCGGTTCCGCCGTAATCAAGAGCAGACAAGCAGGAGTAGGGTTTTCCCTCCGGGGGCTTGAACCTGTGTAAATCTCGTGTCCCCTGGTTGCTTGTCTGTTAACCGTGCCACGATCTCCAGCATCCCCATCTTCTCCAAAACCCAAGTCCATAACAATGGGAATTGATGAGATTAAACCTCGTCAATTGGCGCCGTCTGTGGGAATTGGGGCTGCTGATTGTGCGGTCGTGACGGTTCCGACCCGATCGATCTACAACTCCGCGGCGACGGAGAATCACTCCTCTTCGGCGCTTTCGACTTCACCGCCCACTCGCCGGCCACCATGAAGGATTTCGAGCCCGTAGGCGACGGACTCGAAATTTTGTTCGGGAGCTTCTGCTTCCAGGTGGGACAAACTGGCACCCTCCGCCTCCCTGAGCGGGTGCCCGTGCCGTCAATCAGGCCCGCTTCATGGGCTCCACACCCCGTGCTACGCACGTCACCATCGACAGATGAGTTCTACAGCAGCAGCTGCTGCAACTCCGATCTGTGCGATCCACCTTCGGATGAAGGGACCTACGGTTCCGGATCCGAAAGCTGCGGCAGCAGCCGACCAATCTGCAAGCGCTATCTGTGCGCCGCAGTCATCCAAACCGACGAGGAAACGCCTAACCCGCCGCCCAATCGAAACGGCGAAAACGGCGAAAGTAAGAAGCGGTCCCCACCCAACAGGGAAAGCAACGGCCACGTCATCCAACTTATCAAAGAAGGATGGGTCCAGGCTCGCCGTGCCGTCGCAGGCGACATCGTCTTACCTGCAGACGCCTCACGTGACCTACTGATGGCATACCACTACCTCCTCATCGAAGAGCACAAGAAACAAGTCAAGATGCAGGAGACGCTCGACAAATGCAAGCAAACAGCCTCCGAGTCCAGCACGCGACGATCTGCGCTCTCCGCCATGGTACCCGGCTCTAGCACAAACAGAAACCACGGAAATAAGCACCGCTCTCGGGTGGAAAACATGGATCCCAAGGAGCGGCTGTAGGGGTTCGTAGCATGGAAAACAAAAAATTTATATCGCATACAAACAAACAAGCCAAGATCTATCTACTAGATTATAGCAACGAGTCGATGGAATAACTTACCCTCGAAGATTCCAAAGCGGTTAACGAGAGCATATTCTCATGGGTGATGTAGTCGTACTCTTTCCGATCTCAAGATCGCGTAGACGATCCTTCCGGCGCCACGTTCCGGCAGCGCTCCGCAGCCGCCGACGCTCGGTTTCGACGAAGACCTTCCTCTCCCTTGTTCCAGAAAATGAGCCGGAGGTTGTAGCACTCTCGCGATTCCGCAGACAAAGGCGTGGTACCGAAGTAGAGGGAGATCTCGCAGGCTTAAGCCGAGCGAGTATGGTGGAGTATGAGAGAGGCTTTAGTGGTCTAGGGATTAGACACACCAATTAGAAGGCTCTAAACCGAAGGCTAGGGCAATTAGAAGCTCTAAACCAAAACGGCTCTAAACCGGAGGCTGTGGCTAGGGTTTAGATTTAGAGGATAGGAACTTGTGTGTATAGAGGAGGGAGCCCTGCCCCTCCTTATATAGGTGGAGGGGCCGGACGCTCCATGGGGAGGGAGAGGAGTCCTGTAACACCCTCAGAATCGGACCTATGCAAGTTTCAGCGATTCCCGCCAAACCCACATAGAAACGATTCAAAGGTGCCCACCAGGCACTTTCGTGCGGGTGGAAAACGAAGTAATAACATTACACAACAGTCCTCGATGGAACCCACAGAACAGATATATATACAACACGACTCCATGAGTCAAGATTACAGATATAATATACAAAGATCCAAATCACCTTAAAAACGATAGAGCGTCTAGCTACGGACAAGATGCAAATGTGCTAAGAGCCCTGAAGAATAACCAATGGCGTCCATAACCCTGCCCAGGCCAAGCCGGAAGGGTAACCCTGCTAACGACGTCGATCTCAAAACCTGCTTAAACAAAAAGGGTGCCGACAAAGGGCAAAGGAAAAAGAGGAGCGTCAGTACTGAGGCCAGTACACGGCGAGACTAGAATTCGGCGGTCCTCGCCTACATAGGTATGGTGGATCAAGCGCAGCGCAAAGATGCACTAAACATCCTATAGAGACTCGATACAACTAACGGTTATCAGAGAGGGGTAAGAAAGACCTATTCGGAACCAACCTGATTCTAACACCAAGAAAACCCATCCTGGTATTTCCCCCTCGAGACCAAACGAGGAAGTCAACCGAGGAACTCACACCGTTGGCAGTTTTAGTTATTCAGTTATCGTTGCAGCAATTACTAGTCAGGTTAGATAATCATCCGGATAAAATAAGAAGTGGGCACTTTTAGTTAACCATTCCGTTATAGTTGCAACAATTACTAATCAGATACAAGTAACATGAGATAAATCCAAAACCCAACAGTTGTTGGTACTTTTATTTATCCATTCCGTTGTAGTTGCAATATTTACTAGTCAGGTACAATTGTATAGCGCAGTTTACAAACCAAACAAGCAATTGTGGGCAGTATTATTTAGCCATTCCATTATAGTGAAGCTGATTACTAGTCATTATAAAGTCAAGTTTATAGCACTACTTTAGTTATGCTTGTCTATGATCGAGATACTGTGCTTCAAGTCGTCCATATCCACGGACACGGCTTTCAGAAAGTTTTACCCGGCCGGGGTGCACCAATAGAAACACACGCTCGATCAACCTCGGAAAAACCAAATCAAAACCCAACGAGGCTTTCACGACAAAGCAATCACAGGATTCAGAAATATTTCAGGGGGCCACCCCATTAAGCTACCCGCCACGAAGTTAGCTGACTCCGAAACGGACTCAAGGTTTGGGTATACGGCTGTGAACGACTGGGAACCCAAAACTGGGCTTGTCGACACCGCGGAATCGTGTCCCGATCCTAAACAGTACAGGTGCTATCTGTCGCACAATTTAAATAAAGCAGTAAAGCATGGCATAAGTACAGGATAATAAATAAAACCTCAAACTAGTTTGTGGCCCCAAGAAATAAGACTGAATCAAGCTCTGGCTCAGGAGGGTCCCATAATCCTCCCGGATGTGGATAGCGCGATAAATCAAGGAACAGGTATCAAGTACTCGGGGTCCTACGGGACACAAGTGGGCGTTCGGAAACCAAATATTATCTATCACCCATCGATGCCTCTGATTACTTCAATTTTAGTTGTTAAACAGGAATTAAAATGAACGATAATTAAAGCCATGATCATCTCCAACATCAAACATGCGGCAAATACTCCAACAACTCTGGCACTTGACGACACGCAACAGCACTTGAGCAAGCGACTACGACGTGCAAGACCAACTATCTACCAAACAACAGGTATTAGGAGGTGTCCAAGGCAATATAAGGCTGCAAGGGATTTCACGGGTACGAAAAACTAGAGCAACGCAACACAGATAGCAATAGATCAACAGGAGGGAATAAATACTATAAAAGTAAGATAGGAAGAAAGGGGGAGATGCTCGCCTGAAAACATTGCCGAAGGTTCAACCAAAGATCGGGTCGACACTCGCATCAACTCAACGGCCTTATCCGCGAAGAAGCAAAACACTAGAATAAACACCGGATGCACTATTTATTACTACGGCAAAAGATCGGCATGATGCATGTATGATGCATGACATGGCAAAGATGCGGTGCAATTAGGTCATATTAAGTGGAACC
This sequence comes from Avena longiglumis, assembly GCA_030063025.1. Classification (NCBI taxonomy): domain Eukaryota; kingdom Viridiplantae; phylum Streptophyta; class Magnoliopsida; order Poales; family Poaceae; genus Avena; species Avena longiglumis. The sequence continues at coordinate 230,306,486 of CP125979.1, forward strand.
GGGGTCCCGTCAATTAATTAAATGGTTCAAGTTGTTTAGAACCCCCGCAATTTAAATGTTGTTTAACAAGGCAGAATATATCACCGGTTCGCTACACAAATTTAAATGAGGCCAATATGAGACTGGATTTTCCAGCATATGGGCCCCATATTTAATTATGAGGTGAATCGGCATAAGGCCCCCAAACCACAGACAAGGATGCATGCATGAACATTTAATATGCGACAAGTTGTATATATTATAAAATAGGGTTTTCGGGAAGGGGTTCACACATTAGGGTTCGACGAACTTGGGGTTCTGGGGTTCGGGGTCGGTCTCAGGGTCCGGATCTGGGGTTCGGGGTTTGACGGAACGTTCTCAGATAACGGGGTAGATCTTGGCGTTCTGTGAAGGAGGACTTGGTCAGGCGTCGGGGCGCATCGGACTCGCCCGGGTCGGTGTCGTGCTTGTCGTTGCGAAGCTCTTGTCGGGTCCGTGTTGTTGGTCTTGTCGTTTCACGGCGGGGATCTTGGTGTTCCGGGAGGGCGACCTTGGCGTCCGGGGTGAAGTGCTTGTCGTTCCATGGCGATCTTGGCTGCTCGGAGGGGTTCGAGGAATCGGAACGGTCTTCAGATTCCGTGAAGGAGATCATGGCGTCGGTGAGGTCGATCTTGTCGGGTCCACGGTTTCAGTTGTCGGTGTCGGACTCGGGTCTCGGCACTGGGAGATCTTGGCGTCCATGAGAAGGATCTTGTCGGGATACTTCGGGTCTCATCTTCCATTGTCGATCTTGTCAACTCAAGCCAGAGGAAGTCCTTGTTGTAGCACCACACCATCAACACACCTTGTCGGCACATCACCAGCTTTACTTGGTCACCACCGTCACAACTCCAAATCACCCAGCATCCACACCCCGAAGCATGCAACAGAGGACACTAGGGTCATGCTGGACAAAGGAGTAGCAGGGGCGAGACGTGGGCACTGCTGAGCCCGGAGGAAGCGTGGAGGCGGTCAACGCAGGAGGGAGATCGCGTAGGACGGCGGCGTCGGCGGTGGCTTGAGGCCGAAGACGAGCAGAGGGGGGAGATGGTGCCGAGGCGGAGGCGAGCTTGGGCGGCGGGCGGTCGCGGGCGGAGCTCGGGGCGGGCACCGGCGAGGAGGCCGACGGCGGTGAGGAGGTCGAGGCGGTCGGCGGCGGAGGAAGAACGAGGGGAACGGGGCGCGGGCGGTGGCGGAGGTAGAGGTCGGGGAGAGAGAGGGATTTTGGGGCGGGAGAGAGGCGGCCGCGGGTTGGCGGAGCGGAGCGCGGCCGGAGAGGAGGCCGGCGGGCGAGCGGAAGGAGGGAGGGCGAGGCAGGCGGCGCTCTGGGAAGGGAGACCGGGGTCGGGGCGTGCCAGGGTTGGTCGGAGGCGAGGACGCGGGCGAGCAGGCGATGTCGCGGCAGGGGGAGAGAGGTGGACGGTGGCCGGAGGAGCGGTGGAGGGGCGCCGGCGGCGAGGTGAGCCGCGGGGAGGAAGATGGCGAGGGGGAGCGCGGCGGCCAGGGGGTTGTCGGTGGAAGGCGGGGAGCGGCCGAGGGCGCCGGCCGGAGGCGCGCCGGCGGCGGACGGGGCTGGAGGAGAGGGCCCAGGCGAGGGGAGGCGTGCGGGAGGAAGGAGACAGGGGTGGGGCGTCGCGCGCGTGGTCTGCGTGTGAGTGCGTGCGTGGTGTGTGGGACCCGCGGGTGGGCCCAGGGAGAGAGGCAGGGGTGGGGAGGTGTGCGTGGCGTGTGGGGTGTGTTGTGTGTGGGGATTGGGGGTAAGAGAGAGAGGGAGGGGAGAGAGGCTGTTTGGGGGTGAGATGGCAGCATGTGATTGGTGGGGAGGGGGAAGAGAGGTGAGGTGGCGACATAGGATAGGTTGGGGTGAGGTGGAGGGGGGCTGGGTAGAATAGGACTGGTAGTTTTAGGAATTTAGGTGGACCGTTCTAATTCCTGGGGGTGGTCGTTCAGGTCGAATCGGCCCGTTCGACTGCCCCCACTAAAATAATTTAATATTTTATTTGTGTTAAACGGACCGTTTGCAAAACATAGTTAGTCAAAACAAAATATTCCGGAGACCCGTTTTGGTTTTGAATAAAGATGGGGCGTTTAGGAAACACGAACAGGTTTTTCTGCAAATAGTTTTATGCAAGCAAATGCAAGATGATGACGATGCTCAAATGCAATGTGGCATGATGACATGAGCATGCGGTCATGATGATGCACTGCACAAAAACAACGCGATTTTCTAGTAGTGGTTTTTGCGGGATGCCACAATTCGACACCACTAACAAGGGATCTCGCCCTCGAGATCTGCCTCATGGTACCGGAAGAAGGGCGGCGATCTGAAACTTCTCGCATCGTGTAGATCCTTGCGACACCACTAACAAGAGGTCGTTGTCCGTGATCGTCGAGGGAACACTCCGGAAACAAAAGGGCGAAGGTAGAGGTATCCACAATTTAAGCCACCTCTAACTTCCGTGGACGGAGTAAAATCGCTGGATCCACTGATTCAATGTACAAGAGCGAATGATAAGAGTAGTCCGATGGTGATCAGTCCATCGCGCACCCAAACCATTACTCGGCACCCGAATAGGCGGATTAAGCAACCAACTCTCGGAATTAGACTGAAGATCTCGACAAGCGAGGTTCGGAACAACGGAGTGATGCAGACTCTGCATCGGATCTGGCATAGAGGATGTTGTTGCGTCGGAAAAACACCGGAAGGCACAAACAAGGAACAAAGAATGGTACCACAGCAGACGGATTCCTCAAGCAGCACGGACACCGGATGGTAGAACACCGTTATCAAAGAAGGAAGCGAAACCTTGAAGGTACGACGGAACCCAACCACGACAATTCCTGGACTCGAAGAAAGGGACGAGAGCGGATTCAAAACACGTAGAGGTAAGAGGAGAATAGCAGAGGGGTAAGGAGTAAAATTAGACCTAATCAGAACTATCCAACCGATTTTGCAAAATAGTTTGACACTCTACTTCGGCCGTTAGCTAGGTTATCCTACAGGCTGGACTTGTGGGGTATCGCAACTGCTGAGCTCTGATACCACTCTGTAACACCCTCAGAATCGGACCTATGCAAGTTTCAGCGATTCCCGCCAAACCCGCATAGAAACGATTCAAAGGTGCCCACCAGACACTTTCGTGCGGGTGGAAAACGAAGTAATAACATTACACAACAGTCCTCGATGGAACCCACATAACAGATATATATATACAACACGACTCCATGAGTCAAGATTACAGATATAATATACAAAGATCCAAATCACCTTAAAAACGATAGAGCGTCCAGCTACGGACAAGATGCAAATGGGCTAAGAGCCCTGAAGAATAACCAATGGCGTCCATAACCCTTCCCAGGCCAAGCCGGAAGGGTAACCCTGCTAACGACGTCGATCTCAAAACCTGCTTAAACAAAAAGGGGTGCCGACAAAGGGCAAAGGAAAAAGAGGAGCGTCAGTACTGAGGCCAGTACACGGCGAGACTAGAATTCGGCGGTCCTCGCCTACATAGGTATGGTGGACTGAAGCGACAGCGGCAGCATGCACTAAACATCCTATAGAGACTCGATACAACTAACGGTTATCAGAGAGGGGTAAGAAAGACCTATTCGGAACCAACCTGATTCTAACACCAAGCAAACCCATCCTGGTATTTCCCCCTCGAGACCAAACGAGGAAGTCAACCGAGGAACTCACACCGTTGGCAGTTTTAGTTATTCAGTTATCGTTGCAGCAATTACTAGTCAGGTTTAGATAATCATCCGGATAAAATAAGAAGTGGGCACTTTTAGTTAACCATTCCGTTATAGTTGCAACAATTACTAATCAGATACAAGTAACATGAGATAAATCCAAAACCCAGCAGTTGTTGGTACTTTTATTTAGCCATTCCGTTGTAGTTGCAATATTTACTAGTCAGGTACAATTGTCGCAAGCGACAAACCAAACAAGCAATTGTGGGCAGTATTATTTAGCCATTCCATTATAGTGAAGCTGATTACTAGTCATTATAAAGTCAAGTTTATAGCACTACTTTAGTTATGCTTGTCTATGATCGAGATACTGTGCTCCAAGTCGTCCATATCCGCGGACACGGCTTTCAGAAAGTTTTACCCGGCCGGGGTGCACCAATAGCAACACACGCTCGATCAACCTCGGAAAAACCAAATCAAAACCCAACGAGGCTTTCACGACAAAGCAATCACAGGATTCAGAAATATTTCAGGGGGCCACCCCATTAAGCTACCCGCCACGAAGTTAGCTGACTCAAAGCGGACTCAAGGTTTGGGTATACTGTGGAACGCATCGGGAACCCAAAACTGGGCTTGTCGACACCGGAATCGTGTCCCGATCCTAAACAGTACAGGTGCTATCTGTCGCACAATTTAAATAAAGCAGTAAGCATGGCATAAGTACAGGATAATAAATATAACCTCAAACTAGGTTGTGGCCCCAAGAAATAAGACTGAATCAGGCTCTGGCTCAGGGGTCCGTAATCCTCCCGGATGTGGATAGCGCGATAAATCAAGGAACAGGTATCAAGTACTCGGGGTCCTACGGGACACAAGTGGGCGTTCGGAAACCAAATATTATCTATCACCCACTGATGCCTCTGCTTACTTCAATTTTAGTTGTTAAACAGGAATTAAAGTGAACGATAATTAAAGCCATGATCATCTCCAACATCAAACATGCGGCAAATACTCCAACAACTGTGGCACTTGACGACACGCAACAGCACTTGAGCAAGCGACTACGACGCGCAAGAACAACTATCTACCAAACAACAGGTATTAGGAGGTGTCCAAGGCAATATAAGGCTGCAAGGGATTTCACGGGTACGAAAAACTAGAGCAACGCAACACAGATAGCAATAGATCAACAGGAGGGAATAAATACTATAAAAGTAAGATAGGTAGAAAGGGGGAGATGCTCGCCTGAAAACATTGCCGAAGGTTCAACCGAAGATCGGGTCGACACTCGCATCAACTCAACGGCCTTATCCGCGAAGAAGCAAAACACTAGAATAAACACCGGATGCACTATTTATTACTACGGCAAAAGATCGGCATGATGCATGACATGGCAAAGATGCGGTGCAATTAGGTCATATTAAGTGGAACCGGGGTCCCATCAATTAATTAAATGGTTCAAGTTGTTTAGAACCCCCGCAATATTAATGTTGTTTAACAAGGCAGAATATATCACCGGTTCGCTACACAAATTTAAATGAGGCCAATATGAGACTGGATTTGCCCGCATATGGGCCCCATATTTAATTATGAGGTGAATCGGCATAAGGCCCCCAAACCACAGACAAGGATGCATGCATGAACATTTAATATGCGACAAGTTGTATATATATTATAAAATAGGGTTTTCGGGAAGGGGTTCGCACATTAGGGTTCGACGAACTTGGGGTTCCGGGGTTCGGGGTCGGTCTCAGGGTCCGGATCTGGGGTTCGGGGTTCGACGGAACGTTCTCAGATAACGGGGTAGATCTTGGCGTTCTGTGAAGGAGGACTTGGTCAGGCGTCGGGGCGCATCGGACTCGCCCGGGTCGGTGTCGTGCTTGTCGTTGCGAAGCTCTTGTCGGGTCCGTGTTGTTGGTCTTGTCGTTTCACGGCGGGGATCTTGGTGTTCCGGGAGGGCGACCTTGGCGTCCGGGGTGAAGTGCTTGTCGTTCCATGGCGATCTTGGCTGCTCGGAGGGGTTCGAGGAATCGGAACGGTCTTCAGATTCCGTGAAGGAGATCATGGCGTCGGTGAGGTCGATCTTGTCGGGTCCACGGTTTCAGTTGTCGGTGTCGGACTCGGGTCTCGGCACTGGGAGATCTTGGCGTCCATGAGAAGGATCTTGTCGGGATACTTCGGGTCTCATCATCCATTGTCGATCTTGTCGACTCAAGCCAGAGGAAGTCCTTGTTGTAGCACCACAACATCAACACACCTTGTCGGCACATCACCAGCTTTACTTGGTCACCACCGTCACAACTCCAAATCACCCAGCATCCACACACCGAAGCATGCAACAGAGGACACTAGGGTCATGCTGGACAAAGGAGTAGCAGGGGCGAGACGTGGGCAATGCTGAGCCCGGAGGAAGCGTGGAGGCGGTTAACGCAGGAGGGAGATCGCGCAGGACGGCGGCGTCGGCGGTGGCTTGAGGCCGAAGACGAGCAGAGGGGGGGAGATGGTGCCGAGGCGGAGGCGAGCTTGGGCGGCGGGCGGTCGCGGGCGGAGCTCGGGGTGGGCACCGGCGAGGAGGCCGACGGCGGTGAGGAGGTCGAGGCGGTCGGCGGCGGAGGAAGAACGAGGGGAACGGGGCGCGGGCGGTGGCGGAGGTAGAGGTCGGGGAGAGAGAGGGATTTTGGGGCGGGAGAGAGGCGGCCGCGGGTTGGCGGAGCGGAGCGCGGCCGGAGAGGAGGCCGGCGGGCGAGCGGAAGGAGGGAGGGCGAGGCAGGCGGCGCTCTGGGAAGGGAGACCGGGGTCGGGGCGTGCCAGGGTTGGTCGGAGGCGAGGACGCGGCAGCGATGTCGCTGGGGGAGAGAGGTGGGCGGTGGCGGAGGAGCGTGGAGGTGGCCGTGGCAGGTGAGCAGGAGGAAGATGGCGAGGGAGCGGCCGTGGTTGTCGGTGGAAGGCGAGGCGGCCGAGGGCGCTGCCGGAGGCGCGTGGACGGGCTGGAGGAGAGGGCCCAGCGAGGGAGGCGCAAGGGAGGAAGGAGACAGGGGGTGTCGCGCTGCGTGGTGAGTGCGTGCGTGGTGTGTGGGACCCGCGGGTGGGCCCAGGGAGAGAGGCAGGGGTGGGGAGGTGTGCGTGGCGTGTGGGGTGTGTTGTGTGTGGGGATTGGGGGTAAGAGAGAGAGGGAGGGGAGAGAGGCTGTTTGGGGGTGAGATGGCAGCATGTGAGTGGTGGGGAGGGGGAAGAGAGGTGAGGTGGCGACATAGGATAGGTTGGGGTGAGGTGGAGGGGGCTGGGTAGAATAGGACTGGTAGTTTTAGGAATTTAGGTGGACCGTTCTAATTCCTGGGGGTGGTCGTTCGGGTCGAATCGGCCCGTTCGACTGCCCCCACTAAAATAATTTAATATTTTATTTGTGTTAAACGGACCGTTTGTAAAACATAGTTAGTCAAAACAAAATATTCCGGAGACCCGGTTTTGGTTTTGAATAAAGATGGGGCGTTTAGGAAACACGAACAGGTTTTTCTGCAAATAGTTTTATGCAAGCAAATGCAAGATGATGACGATGCTCAAATGCAATGTGGCATGATGACATGAGCATGCGGTCATGATGATGCAATGCACAAAAACAACGCGATTTTCTAGTAGTGGTTTTTGCGGGATGCCACAAGTCCCTCCCCAACTCCGCTTGGAGGTGGGCCGCCGGTTGGAGGAGGGAACTCCTCCCCAACTCGGTTTCCCACACCTTCCTCTTTCCCACTTCCCAAAATAGTCGTTTGACTTTCAAACTAGCCGTTTGACTTTTCAAACTAGGATTTGATTAAATCCTCTATTTGGTACATCAATGACACTTAGTACATGATGCAATCATACCAACTTGATATAACACGTTCATGTACCCCTTCCCCCCGGAGTGTCGGACATTCCGGAACCTTCTAGAATGTTCCCGATGAAAACACCGGAATCATTCCCCAACTCCGAAACGGGACTTTCCTTATATGAATCTTATTCTCCGGACTATTACGGATCTCCTCGTGATATCCCGGATCCCATCCGAGACTCCGAACAACATTCGGTCTCTTTCTCATAATACCATAACTACTCAAACAACGTCGAATCCTTAAGTGTGTCTCCCTACGGTTCGTGAATTATGCGGACATGATCGAGACACTTCTCCGATCAATAACCAATAGAGGAATCTGGAAATTCATATGGCTCCCACATATTTCTACGATTACTTTGCGATCGAATGAACCACTTACATACGATACCAATTTCCCTTTGTCTCACGATACTTTACTTATCCGAGGTTATGATCATCGGTATCTCTGCATACCTAGTTCAACCTCGTTACCGATAAGTACTCTTTTCTCGTTCCCGTGGTATGTGATCCCTTGTGAGCCAGTCACATGCTTGCAAGCTAATTGGATGACATTCCACCGTGAGGGCCCAGAGTATATCTATTTGTCATATGGATGGACAAATCCCACTCTTGATCCATGTGCCTCAACACATACTTTCCGAACACTCAATGCCACCTTTATAGCCACCCAGTTACGGTGTGGTGTTTGATGTCATCAAAGTATCCTTCCGGTGATGGTGATTAGCATGATCTCATGGTCGAAGGAATTTAGGTTACTATGTATCAGAAAGCTTATAGCAAATGAACTATATTAAATGACTTGATCTTTATGCTACGCTTAACTATAGGAGTATGTCCATCACATCATTCTCCTAATGATATGACCCTGTTGTCAATAACATCTCTATGTTCATGATCAGGAAACCATGATCATATATTAACCAACAAGCTAGTTTAACAAGAGGCTTCACTAGGGACTCTTTTATGTTTACAAATCACACAAGTATTAATTTTTCCTGTTAATACAATTATAGCATGGTATGTAAACATTTATCATAAGTATGAAGATATGATAATAACCACTTTATTATTGCCTCTTGGGCATATCTCCAACAGTCTACCACTTGCACTAGAGTCAATAATCTAGTTTCAAACCTTTGTGTATTCAACACCTATGGCTTTCTGGTGTTGTAAGTACACGTTCGCTAGTGGTCAACTGATCTCCGGATCTGACACTTCCAGGTCCGTATGTAATTGCATGTATTTGCGTCTCTACGCATCACTCATTCTCTAATAAGATGGATTTGTATAAATTTGGTCCTTTGGTGAGACCTTTAGTTCTTTGGGGTTAAAACATGTTGATAATATTGTCGAACAATATATCTTCATAGTATTATCCCGCTATGAACTACACCTAGTTTGATAACAAACTACTTGACCCAAATGCCCTCTTTAGCTGCTATAATAGCAGTCATATACTTAGCCTTTTGTTGTAGTATCTGTCACAATGTCTTAACTTTGGAACTCATCCAAATCCATTATGGAACTTACTTTCCATTATATTGTGCCACCCTTAGTTTAGATTGAGATAAACTTAATTTGTACTTTGTGACAAAACTAGTATCAATGTAGTACTTTTACAATGAACTAACCATCTATTTGTCACTTCCACAAACAATATATTCTTAGTTCTTCCAAAAGATCATAAGAATATCCTTACTATTGTCCAATGATCATCTTATGAATCATTCTGGTATATGCTCACATCATTTAGAGCATAGGACATATCTGGATTTGTACATATCACAAAGATAATTGATATAAATACTCTTTGTGATTTCATACATCAAGTATCAATCTATACTTGAATCTTTGTTTCACTTACCAAGTGTCAATACACTTGAATATATCATCAATATTGAACTCATTCAATCCTTTCTGTGCGACAAGAACCTTTCTTGTAGTTTCTATATTGAACTCATTCAATACATCATCTATGTACTTTCGGCACAACCATATTAGCGTCTATTGATGCTAAATATTTGGGTTTTGCCTAAGCCTTTCATCGGGATGAAATTCTTAATATGTGTTAATAAAAGATACATCATTTCCAATCAACAATATGTCTTCCACATAATGTATTAGAAACATGTCTTAGCGCTCCCACTTAATTTATTGCAAATGCAAGCATCTTCATTGTCTCTGATGAAATTAAACTCTTTTAATAGTTTCATCATAGTGAAGATTCCAACTCCGCTATGCTTACTTCAACCATTGAAGTTTGCATATGCTTTTAGCATCCTTTGAATTAACAAAACCCTATGGACCGTGTTATGCACATGTCCTAGGTAACAATTCTATTAGAAGAACTTGTTTTGTTTATTCAACTACCACATAACAAAATTATATGTAGTGGTTGCTATATTAATCCGTCTAGACTAAATATCGCTATGAAAGATCAGATCTTGTCATAGTCAACCTTTGAACATTGTCGTGAACTCTTTCCCAACATGTCGACCATTTCATAGATGCGAAACATCCATGTCTATTTATTTATAGATCTAAACACAAATGTAAGGTCTTACACCTTTCTCGAGGGTCCTTCAAGTTAAAACTTGATTTCTCGTGTATGGAACTATCACGGATTTTATGGCTTAAAGCCATTTTACGGAGTCAGGGCCCATCATTGCTTCTTTGCATGTAGTCGGTTCATTATTCTCAAATAATGATTCAACCCTCAAATCTTGGTATTTGATTGTTTACCCGACCCACTTGTTTCAATAGGAACTTAGATCTGTGTGACCACAACCTTTGAGGCACGTGAGCCATGAGCATTGTTGCTGCCTCCGGAACACTTTTCGGCGCTGCGCAACTCTGCACATATAGCTAAGGTTCTTTTAACCTTATCAAAGTTCTATTGTCCTCCCACTTAACTTTTCACGAAAAATTCCTTCTCAAAGAAACTTGACGTTCTAAGCAACAAACACTTTTGTCTCCGGTGTTTATGGAGGAATACTTAACAGTTTATACAAAGACAGGTTCATCCGACTTTGGTTGCACACATCTTTCTTATGCATAGCATACCAATGTTTAAGAAAGGACAACTTGGGTTTTATCGCAAACCATAACTTTATATGGTGTCATTTCAACGGATTATGATGGACCTCTTTTCAGTGGAAAAACGGTAGTCTCTAAAGCTTTTAATCTTTAAAATATAATGGCAGTTTTATGAATTACACCTTTGATCTTACCATGTCAAACAAGGTTTAATTACATATCTCGAACGCTCCATACTCTTATGGTGTTTCGGGACATGCAAATCCACGGAACGATTCCTTAAATCTTAGGTATTATGCTAAACTTGTAACTCAAATATCTTCCTTTATGATTTTATCATAAACTATTTATATTCTTGTTACAATGATCGTGCACTTCATCTTGAAAGTCTTTGAACTTTTCAAATGTTTCATACTTCATCCTTATTAAGTAAATATTCATATATTCACTTAAATTTTCGGAGAAAGCATATGAAGTTGAAATCCATCGCTCTTGACTACACATAATGGACTTCGTACAACAATATGTACAAGTTCCAATAGGCTAGTCATTCGTTCCCTTTTGGCCTATGAACGAAGATTTAATTATCTCTAGGAAAGTTTCACAAGTGTCATGTGATCAAAATCAAAAGACTCCAAAATTCCATCCACATGGAGTTTCTTCATGTTTTCTTTCAAATATAATTTAAACGGCGATGTCACTTCCTAAGTGATCTATCAATCAATTTGTCTTTCGACATTTTTAGCACTAGTTTTATGGATATGATTTCTCCAACGAGATTTGTGAATCATCCATCTTTTATGGATTACGGAAATTATTTGAACAACCCTTTTGTTCTCATAATACCTGATAAAAAAAATCCTGAAGGCAAGCTTTGATGTTTAACGAGCAACACAATAACCCTTTATTTGTTCTCGATAAACATCATCACATATTCTTTTGCTAGTTACTTAGGCCATTGTAGTTCATGAATTGTGTTGTTTCGTATGACGATTCATACCAACAAATTCAGTATCAAATACTTAGGAACCACATTGTTTAATAAGCAAAGAATATAGCAATAACACGTATATCATCTATATACTCAAGCTGAACAATTCTAGTCTTTTCTTTTCTGCCATATATTTATGAGATTCTCTTTCAGTATTTCCTTTTCTGTTTGAAAGAATCTATCAACATCAATAGTGGAGTCATACATATGACACATAGTCCAAAGCGTGTATAGTTAAATAGCAATGTCTTTGGACTTGCACTTTGAAGTAGATCACCATTATCAAATGTTTGGTGTTCTTTCAAATTCCTTTCTTTAGTAATCTCTTGGTGTAGTAAACATTTTACCTACATCAAATATTCACCCTCATCATGGATTTATCCATGATCAAGCTACTTTTAGCTTGTAATGGTGAATTGCAAGTATAATGTTGCTCTCCAAAACCTTTTGGAGGATTAGGACAACTAGTGTCTCCCACCTTTTGCACATTCTCATCAAATATGAGAACATGACTTTTGCCATATTATACTCTGTCATGTTGCAACCAAAACTTCGTTTCAGATATCACAATATCTTCCACACATCATGGTTTCTGAAACAACTCTTTCAGATCCTAGATAACCTTGATATTAAGAGAATCCTTTGAATATCAAGAATCATGGAGACAAACATGATACTTATATACTAACACTTGGAATTATTACTCTTGATTTAATACTAATTATTAAACTTCATGGAGTAACCGGAACTTACTGAAAGTTTGCAATAGGACTTTTAAACTTTAGATTAACACTTCAAAACAATACGATACCAGTTCATAAAGTAACTAACCAGAATTCTATAGTTCTATCATCTCAATTATAACTAAGCGCAAGGTGGTAAACGGATGCCAATGACTACAACAACTATGCAAATTCACTTTGATTTAGTTTATGATAAATTGAGTTCTAATTAATAATTAAATTAATCTAGGTGAACTCCCACTCAAAACAATATCCCTCACATTGTTTTAGTGATCACACGAACCAAATCCACCACATCAAAACCGATCATCACGAGAGTTGATGCAACTTCAATGGCGAACAATCAACATGTTCATCATATCTACTATATGACTCATGCTTTACCTTTCGGTGATCCGTGTTCCGAGACCATGTCTATACATGCTAGGCTCGTCAAGATCAACCTTAGCTTCCGCATAAGCAAATCTGGCTTGCTTACGTTGTATACACTCGCAGAATCTAACACACCCGATCATCACGTGGTGCTTCGAAACAACAAGCTTTAGCAACGGTGCTAACTAAGGGTGAACACTTAAGAACTTGAAATTGTGTGCTTGAGGGATCATCTTATAATGCTACCGTCGTCTACTAAGCAATACAAGATGCATAAAGGATTAACATCACATGCAATTCATAATATGTGATATGATATGGCCTTACTTCTTTGTGCTTCCGATCTCCATCTTCAAACACGAACATGATCTTCATCATTACCGGCATTGCATCAAGGTCATTGACACTGCTCCATGATTGTCTTCCACCGGCTTCAACTATTACAACTACTTTGAATAGACACGCGGGTCTTAACAGAAATTAAAGACAACCATATGGCTCCTGCCGGTTGCCGACTTACAATAAGGAGCATTGCATACATCATATATAATCACAATCATGGCCATATCACATCACAGCACACCCCTGCAAAACAAAGTTAGACGCCTCTAATTTTCTTTGCATGTTTTACGTGGTTTGGGGCTTTCAATAAGTGTCGTTCTAACTTTTAACAAGAACCACAACATTGATACTAGTATTGTCAATCACCCGTTGTAAATTGGATCTTAACTATGCTAGGAGAAACAGGCACCCGCAAAGCCACTTATGCAATACAAGTTGCATGTCAAGCGTGGAGCAAGTCTCATGAACGATGTCATGTAAGGTTAGCCCGGGCCGCTTCATCCCAACATACCGCAAGATGCAAAGTACACAAGAAGCAATCGACAATAAAAGCATCAATGCCCACAATGACCATTGTGTTCTACTCGTGCAAACAGATCTACATATAGACACGGCTCTGATACCACTGTAGGGGTTCGTAGCATGGAAAACAAAAAATTTCTATCGCATACAAACAAAAAAGCCAATATCTATCTACTAGATTGTAGCAACGAGTCGATGGAATAACTTACCCTCGAAGATTCCAAAGCGGTTAACGAGAGCAGATTCTCGTGGGTGATGTAGTCGTACTCTTTCCGATCTCAAGATCGCGTAGACGATCCTTCCGGCGCCACGTTCCGGCAGCGCTCCCGCAGTCGGTCACACGTTCGGTACTCGACGAAGACCTTCCTCTCCCTTGTTCCAGCAGGCAGCGGAGGTTGTAGCACTCTCCTCGCGATTCCGGCAGCACAACGGCGTGGTACCGGAAGTAGAGGGGAGATCTCGCAGGGCTTCGCCTTAAGCCGGAGCGAGTATGGTGGAGTATGAGAGAGTCTTTAGTGGTCTAGGGATTAGACACACCAATTAGAAGGCTCTAAACCGAAGGCTAGGGCAATTAGAAGCTCTAAACCAAAACGGCTCTAAACCGGAGGCTGTGGCTAGGGTTTAGATTTAGAGGATAGGAACTTGTGTGTATAGAGGAGGGAGCCCTGCCCCTCCTTATATAGGTGGAGGGGCCGGACGCGCCATGGGGAGGGAGAGGAGTCCCTCCCCAACTCGGCTTGGAGGTGGGCCGCCAGTTGGAGGAGGGAACTCCTCCCCAACTCGGTTTCCCACACCTTCCTCTTTCCCACTTCCCAAAATAGTCGTTTGACTTTCAAACTAGCCGTTTGACTTTTCAAACTAGGATTTGATTAAATCCTCTATTTGGTACAGCAATGACACTTAGTACATGATGCAATCATACCAACTTGATATAACACATTCATGTACCCCTTCCCCCCGGAGTGCCGGACATTCCGGAACCTTCTAGAATGTTCCCGATGAAAACACCGGAATCATTCCCCAACTCCGAAACGGGACTTTCCTTATATGAATCTTATTCTCCGGACTATTCCGGATCTCCTCGTGATATCCCGGATCCCATCCGAGACTCCGAACAACATTCGGTCTCTTTCTCATAATACCATAACTACTCAAACAACGTCGAATCCTTAAGTGTGTCTCCCTACGGTTCGTGAATTATGCGGACATGATCGAGACACTTCTCCGATCAATAACCAATAGAGGAATCTGGAAATTCATATGGCTCCCACATATTTCTACGATTACTTTGCGATCGAATGAACCACTTACATAGGATACCAATTTCCCTTTGTCTCACGATACTTTACTTATCCGAGGTTATGATCGTCGGTATCTCTGCATACCTAGTTCAACCTCGTTACCGATAAGTACTCTTTTCTCGTTCCCGTGGTATGTGATCCCTTGTGAGCCAGTCACATGCTTGCAAGCTAATTGGATGACATTCCACCGAGAGGGCCCAGAGTATATCTATCCGTCATATGGATGGACAAATCCCACTCTTGATCCATGTGCCTCAACACATACTTTCCGAACACTCCATGCCACCTTTATAGCCACCCAGTTACGGTGTGGTGTTTGATGTCATCAATGTATCCTTCCGGTGATGGTGATTAGCATGATCTCATGGTCGAAGGAATTTAGGTTACTATGTATCAGAAAGCTTATAGCAAATGAACTATATTAAATGACTTGATCTTTATGCTACGCTTAACTATAGGAGTATGTCCATCACATCATTCTCCTAATGATATGACCCTGTTGTCAATAACATCTCTATGTTCATGATCAGTAAACCATGATCATATATTAACCAACAAGCTAGTTTAACAAGAGGCTTCACTAGGGACTCTTTTATGTTTACAAATCACACAAGTATTAATGTTTCCTGTTAATACAATTATAGCATAGTATGTAAACATTTATCATAAGTATAAAGATATGATAATAACCACTTTATTATTGCCTCTTGAGCATATCTCCAACAGCGGCGTGATGTGACCCGAACTCTCCACACATCGTTCATGGATATGGATGCCGACGGCAACATCATCCCGAAGACGCCACAAGCTGCGATCATGGCAGCCATTGCGTATCTTGCGGCTCACCCACCTCCGGAAGGGGACCCGAAAAGGGCCATGCATAGGTCCGCACTTACCGGACTAGGACTAATCGGAGCTTCGCTCTACGAAGACGCTCCTGCGGAGCCGAAGAAGAAAGCTCCGGCCAGGCGCGACCGGAGCCCCACGCCCTCATCCGAAGAGGAAGAGGAGCACGATCTTCCTCGAAGGAAGAAGAGCTCGCACCGCCATAAACGCGACTACGACGCCAGAGACAAGCTTACACAGCGCAAGATCGACAAAGCACGCGCTAAACGTGCATGCTCGTCCGAATCTGAGATGGATGAAGACGAAGGAGAACTCTACGGAGCTCGATGCTTCAGCAGATCCGTTCGGCGAACACAGATGCCACGCAACTTCAAGCTTCCTTCGGATACTCCGAAGTTCAACGGCACGCAAGATCCAAAATCCTGGCTCAGTGACCATCTGCCATCTGTCAAGCTTCACGGAGGCAACAAAGAAACCGCCATGCAATGCCTTCACTGCGGTGACGGTAAAGCGCGAGTCTGGCTCAGCAGCCTATCATCAGGATCCATCCGAAGCTGGGAGGAGCTTGCTTACAGCTTCATCCGAAATTTCAAAGGCACCAGCAAGAGGCCCGCATCAATCGAAGAATTGCGAGCCTGCACTCAAAGAACGGGTGAATCTATTCGCTCGTACATACTACGTTGGTCTACGACCAAAAAATCCGCAGCACACATCTCCGAAGAGAGGGCCATCGACGCCTTCAGGGACGGCGTCAAGCGCCCAGACTTCAAGGAGGAACTTGGGCGTGTAAAGCCCAAGACACTCGACCACCTCATGGAAATCGCCAACAGTTGGGCAGACGGCAAAGATTGCATCCAGCGAGCACAATCAGATGAAGAGGATGACTACGGCCGAAGACGCGAACGCCACAGCAAGAGGAGATCGCGCGTCTACGAGGACCGCGACGGACCCGACATGGTCGCGGCCGGCTACGTCGACCGCCGTAACGACAACAGCCGCAACAGTGGAGGATACCGCAGCGGAAACTTCCGCGACAACGGACGACCAACGCAGTCGTGGCAACGCCGCGACCGCGACAACGGACCCTCAGCATTCGATAAACTTTCGGGTCCATGCACCATCCACTTCTACATCTACAAACAGGATGGCAAAAAGAAAGCCAGTCACATGCTCAAGGACTGCCGCGAGTTCCAGAAACTCGGCGAAGGCATGGTGCAGATGAGGCAACAAGCTCCAATTCCTGCGTTCAGAAACGCACCTACGCCAGGTGAAATAGCACACGGATCTCCTCCACCGCCGCGTATTGGAGGCCCAAATCAACCAGTCGCACCAGCGCAAAACAACGCCGGGGTCCGATACCCCCCACCAAAGGGAGCACTAAATATGATCCAGAAGGGACGCCCCACAAACAGGGTGCAGAAGAAAATCACCCAACAAATCAACTTGGCCGTGGCAACTCCACCCGCAATCCCTGAGTACCTCAGCGGATCGGAGTCCTGCATCACATTCACTCGCGCGGATCACCCTTGCCAGATCCCTCGCCTGTCATCTTGCCACAGTGCCGAGGCGCAGATCGGAGGCTTCGAGATGAGTCGCGTCTTCATGGACGGCGGCAGCGACATCAACCTAATGTTCGCAAGCACCCTAGCGGCTATGCGGATCCCGCAATGCAGCCTGGAACAATCATACACAACGTTCCACGGCATTGTCCCAGGGAAGGGCATATTCCCCCTGGGCAAATTAGGGCTCGACGTCATCTTCGGAAAGATGGAAAACTTTCGGCAGGAGCGCCTAGAATTCTAAGTGGTGGACTGGCCGTCGCAATACCACGCCATCCTGGGGCGTGTAGCATTCGCAAGATTCCTGGCCGTCCCACACTACGCATACCTACTACTCAAGATGCCAGGACCAAGGGGCGTCATCACAATCCACGGGAGCTTCACCTGATCGGACCAATGTGACAGGGATTTCAACAAAATCTCCCAGTCTTTCGGCATGCAAGACGAGCTTGTAAGGCTCCGCGAGGTGACGGACAATGGGCTACCCCCAGTCACAAGGCAAAACGCACCTGACATGTCCTTCGACTCCACCATCAACACCAAGAAAGTGCAGGTCCATCCGACGGACGCCTCCAAGACGGCGCTGATCGCCAATGACCTCAAAGATCATAGGAAGGCGCGCTCGTCGAATTCCTCCGTGAGCGCTGGGAAATCTTCGCCTGGTGTCCTGCGTACATGCCAGGAGTTCCCAGGGAATTCGCCGAGAACGCACTCAATGTCTTTCCAGACACCAAGCCAGTCAAGCAGTCCATCCAAAGACTGTCAGAGCCACGAGCCGAAGCTATCGGCAAGGAAATCAATAGACTGCTCGCTGCAGACTTCATCAGGGAAATCAAAGAAAGCGAGTGGCTGACAAACACGGTGATGGTCCCGAAAAAGGACACGGACATCCTGCGGATGTGCGTAGACTTCACGTCACTAAACAAACACTGCCCAAAGGACCACCTCCCTCTTCCTCGGATCGACCAGATCATCGTTTCGACTGCAGGTTGTGAGAAACTCTCCTTCCTCGACGCCTACTCAGGCTATAACCAAATTCGACTCAAGGTCGAAGATCAAGAGAAAACGGCGTTCATCACACCGTTCGGAGTATACTGCTACAACACAATGCCCTTCGGGCTAAAGAACGCGGGTGCCACGTACCAGCGATGCATGCAGGCCTGCCTCAAGGACCAGATCGGTCGCAACGTCCAAGTCTATGTTGACGACATAGTAATAAAAACCAAGGAGGCAAGGACACTTATCGACGATCTCCGCGAGACGTTTGACAACCTTTATCTCTACAGGATCAAACTCAATCCAGAAAAGTGCGCCTTCGGCGTCCCCTCGGGTCAGCTACTCGGGTACTTCATCTCTCAATGAGGGATCGAGGCGAACCCGAAGAAAATCAAAGCCATCATGACAATGGAGAAGCCAAAAAACCTCAAGGGCGTTCAGCAGCTCGCAGGGAGAGTAGCAGCACTAAGCAGGTTCATCAGCCGCATGGGCGAGAAGGCCCTACCATTCTACCAGCTGCTGCGCAAGGCAGACAAGTTCGAATGGACACCAGAAGCCAACGACGCATTCAAAAGCCTCAAGCGGCTCCTCTCCACCTCGCTCGTTTTGGTCACGCCAAAGGAGCGCGAGCCCCTGCTGCTGTACATAGCAGCCACACACCAGGTGGTCAGCACCGTACT
The DNA here is from genome assembly GCA_030063025.1 of Avena longiglumis. NCBI lineage: Eukaryota > Viridiplantae > Streptophyta > Magnoliopsida > Poales > Poaceae > Avena > Avena longiglumis. The sequence goes on from CP125979.1 coordinate 230,325,456, forward strand.
CGTGGTCGAACGACCCGAAGAAGGCAAGACCCACGGGGTCCAGCGCCCAATTTACTACCTCAGCGAGGTACTCACTCCAACAAAACAGCGTTACCCGCACTACCAGAAGCTAGCCTACGGCGTGTTCATGACGGCTCGACGACTGAGCCACTACTTCCAGGAGCATCAGGTGATGGTCGTCAACGAGGCACCCCTGAATAGCATCCCGAATAACCCAGAGGCCAGGGCGTGGCCCGTGGGCATTGAACTATCACCCTTGGACATCGTCTCACGAGCGACACAATCAAATCTCAAGTCCTTCCGGACTTCTGGTACCTCGGATGGAGCTGCGGCACGACACTCGGACATGTCGATCTGGACAATGCATTTCACGGCTCCAAGCGTGAAGCGGGGGGCAGGAGTCATCTTGACCTCCCACAAGGTGACAAGATGAAATCGTTCTTGGATGAAATTCAGAGCCTCCAACAACGAGGCCGAATACGAAGCCCTCATCCATGGCATGAAGATGGCAAAAATATGCGGCGCAACGCGCCTGGTCATCTACGGTGACTCCAACCTTGTCGTACAGCAGACGATGAATGAGTGTGACACACACGCCGAAAACATGATCGCGTACCGTGCGCTATACAACACACTCAAAGGAGAATTCGACAGCTGCGAACTTCGGCATGTTGGAAGAGAGAGAAACGAGGAGGCCGATAGACTCGCCAACATCGGCTCCACTTGTGCAAAGGTACCACCAGGTGTGTTCCTCGAACAGATCTGCGTGCCATCCATAAAGCGGAAATTCCCCAAGGGATCACCCGAAGAAGCAGAACACTCGGGGGCTACGCTACCCGAAGGTCATGAAGGACCCGAAAAGTTGGATACCGAAGTTGCCATGGTCAACCTGATGAAGGTCATGGCAGTCGAAGAAACTTGGACACGTCCATACCTCCGTTCACGATAAGCGGAGAATTGCACGACAGCCGACAGATGCCCGACGCATATCTCGTCGGTCAAAAGCCTTCACCATCATCAACGGCGAACTATACAAACGCAGCATCACGGGTGTACTACAACGGTGCGTCACCATCGACGACGGCAAAGCCATACTCCAAGACATTCACGAGGGCATCTGCGGCCACCACGCAGGCAGCCGCTCCCTCGTCGCCAAAGCTCTGCGAGCAGGATTCTACTGGCCAACGGCCATGAGCGACGCGAAGGACATCGTCCGAAGATGCAACGGGTGCCAACGGTTCGCCGACAAACCGCACGCACCTGGGTCCGAACTTAGACCCATACCCATAGCTTGGCATTTTGCCCAATGGGGCCTCGACATGATCGGCAAACTGCCAAAGTCCTCGAAAGGGGGACACGTCTTCCTCCTGGTCGTAGTGGACAAATTCACCAAGTGGATCGAGGCCATGCCAGTCACCAACCAGAAGGGAAAAACCGCCGTCAAATTCTTCGAATCCATCGTCTACAGGTTCGGCGTACCGCACAGCATCATCACCGACAACGGATCGTACTTCATCTCCGAAGAATTCCAGGATTTCTGCGAAGGCCTCGGGATCAATATCACGTATGCCTCAGTGGCACACCCGCAAACAAACAGAGCTAAGTTCTCTACTCAGAGTTAATTTATTTCTTACTTTAGTCGCACTCGAAACACTCGGGGGTTGTGCCCTCTTCGAGTAACCTAATGTGCCATCGGCTCCACGCACTCGAGCACCTCGAACGTGACAGCCCGAGTAGCTGATTCTGCCTGATCTTCGAATCCTTGAACTCCGAGTGCCTCGGCAAGGTACTGAGACTAAGGGTAATCAGGCTAACGAAAAGGCCTAGCATACAGTGCAAAAGTTTCGACTCGATCGGCACCAGAATCTTACTATACAAGCCGAAAGGCAAATATTCCTTACAAGATACAAGTACTTCACAATTATTTATGTTTTCTGCATCTTACAAAGACGCCGACTGTGCCGAGCTATTCTATCTAGTACTCCAACAGGAGTCGACGAAATTACTGGCTACGCCATAAACTCAAGACCCGAGTCGAGTCCCTCCTCGGATGGTTGCATCGTTTGATGCTACAAAGACACAGCGCTGGTCGCGCACCTGATAGAAGAAATGGCGACGACTTCATCCGCAACGTCGAGTCCTTCCGGCTAAACGCCGCATGAATCTGCCATGTCAACTCCGACTGCATCATCGATTCTTGGCTCCTTATGCATGAGACGCTACTCAATGCACTTCCGGGTCAGTGGTTTATCCTCGCATGAGTCTCCACTCGAGTCTGCGACTCGACTAGACACTCGGGGGATACTCCTATCAGGAGCGCTGGTCGCGCACCCGATGTAATTCCGGGGTCAGCGGTATGCCCACGAGATGCCGACTACAACTACAAGATACAAGACTCGAGTCTCTGCCCGAGTCTACGACTCCGCCAGACACTCAGGGGCTACTCCAATCAGGAGCGTTGGCCGCGCACCTGAAGCATGATTAAGGTACTACACCAACATTGATTTTTCGAGTCCTACGTCGAGTCTACGACTCCACTACGGACTCGGGGGCTACTCCCATAGGGAGGATGGATTCAAGTATTCAAAAAATTTGTGTCCTACGGACCTGAAGCCAAACAACGGATGAATTAAAGTCTCTGCTTGAGTCTATGACTCGAACAGACACTCGGGGGCTACTCCCATAGGGAGCGCTGGTCGCGCACCCTATGAATTCTTCGACTGCGATCCTTCGGATCAGCATGCAAGACTTTTTCGGCAACTCTGCCCTAATTAACGCTAAGTGAGAACGTCCTCCTTGGCCACCCGAAACACCTCCGCGGTGATAAACATTCGGATGTTGTGTCTGCGACACAAAGATAAGACCTATAGACATCATCTGATGGCCTAGTAACGCACACGACTACGCTCTGCTAGTAAGAATCCGTGCCAACAGGCGCGATGAAAAATCCCGACGGACGCGTTGTGTACATCATTTAAATTCACTGGAATTCCTCTCTTGTAAGTCCTCCGTGGCCTGAGTTGAATTACGCCAGCATATGTTCCGGGTTCGAGTCAAGGGACTCGAATCTGAAGAAGATCGTGTTGTTTTGTCCTAAGACAGTTAACTGACCCTGATCCGTCGGGAGAGTCAGACACACGCATCAACAATCCCTACACACTCAAATCATTCTCTAGCAAATAGAGATAGCTGCACCCGAAAGATTGAAGTGTCCTCAGCCGAATCTACGATTCGAAAGAACACTCGGGGGCTACTGACATGGTTATACCCTACGGGTACCCGATGTTAGCCTACCTGGTCCAGCCCGACGGAAGGCCCACTCGACGATCTTCCAGGGTCCATGACGCCTATGACGGTTCGGCTGATATGAAGCCCATGTGGACACGGACTCTCAAGCGTACACGACAAGGAAATCTTAAGACTAGAGTTTGAATACAACTTGTAACCTACTCGTATCGATACCTGAGACCTAGCCTGCCCATATATAAAGGCTAGGAGCGTCCAACGAGGGGGACACGACCTAAACACGCCATAACCCCCAATAGACAGATCTACGATCTGCACAACCCCCGATAGACTAGACCACAATAGATCTACATATCTAGATCTCTCTCTCATACTTTCGCATACGCACATCCACGCCAGATCGAATCTGCGCACCCTGTAACCTTCGGTTCCGCCGTAATCAAGAGCAGACAAGCAGGAGTAGGGTTTTCCCTCCGGGGGCCTGAACCTGGGTAAATCTCGTGTCCCCTGGTTGCTTGTCTGTTAACCGTGCCACGATCTCCAGCATCCCCATCTTCTCCAAAACCCAAGTCCATAACAATGGGCATTGACGAGATTAAACCTCGTCACCAGTACCGTCACCTTTCTCTGACGCTTGCCATACGTCCCTTCCATCCCTCTGCCGCCGCCATTTTCCTCGCCGACCGCCACCTCGTCGTGCTCCTGGCGCTCGTCCCACACGCTGCCCGCATCGCGGCGCTTCCAGAGAACCCCGGCGAGGCCGGATAAGCTCGCCGCCACCACGCGCCACCTCCCTGGGCTCTGCCCTCTCCTATAAAGCCTCCCAACCTTCTCCAATTTTCGATTTCTCTATGGGAATCGATCCCTCCTATCCTCCCAACCGCCACCGTCTCATCAATTTCAAACATCACCGCCGCCGAGCCCGCCTCAAGCGCCGCCGACCGCCGGTGAGCTCCCTCCTCCTCTCCCTCCTCGTCTGCTTCCTCTTTTTCTTTCTTTTTTTTCCTCGCATGCTGAAGGGGTACGCCGCTTCAGGCCATTTCTGTAACACCCTCAGAATCGACCCTATGCAAGTTCCAGCGATTTCCGCCAAACCCGCATAGAAACGATTCAAAGGTGCCCACCAGGCACTTTCGTGCGGGTGGAAAACGAAGTAATAACATTACACAACAGTCCTCGATGGGACCCACAGAATATATATATATATACAACACGACTCCATGAGTCAAGGATACAAATATACAGAACAAAGATCCAAATCACCTTGAAAACGATAGAGCGTCCAACTACGGACAAGATGCAAATGGGGCTAAGAGCCCTGAAGAATAACCAATGGCGTCCATAACCCTTCCCAGGCCAAGCCGGAAGGGTAACCCTGCTAACGATGTCGATCTCAAAACCTGCTTAAACAAAAGGGGTGCCGACAAAGGGCAAAGGAAAAAGAGAGCGGTCGAGGCGATTACAGCGAGGCTAGATGGCGCCCTCGCCTACATAGGTATGGTGGACTGAAGCGGCAGCGCGGCATGCACCAAACAACCTATAGAGACTCGATACAACTAGCGGCTATCAGAGAGGGGGAAGAAAGACCTATTCGGAACCAACCTGATACTACCACCAAACACACCCATCCTGGTTTTTCCCCCTCGAGACCAAACGAGGAAGTCAACCGAGGAACTCTGTGGCATCCCGCAAAACCACTACTAGAAAATCGCGTTGTTTTTGTGCATTGCATCATCATGACCGCCTGCTCATATCATCATGCCACATTGCATTTGAGCATCGTCATCATCTTGCATCTGATTGTACAAAACTATTTGCAAAAACCCTATTTTGTTTTCTAAACGCCTCATCTTTATTCAAACGCAAAACCCGGGCTTGTCCGGATTATTTTATTTTGTCTAGCATCGGTTTGCAAAAGCCCCGTTCAAAACATTAAAAATATTTAATTTATTTTAGTGGGGCAGTCGAACGGGCCGAATCGACCCGAACGACCACCCCAGATTAACAATCGGCCAACCGTCCAGCCCCACCTAAATCCTAAGTTACCCAACCTATCCTACCCAACCCCTCTCCACCTCACTCCCACCACTCAGATCCTGCCATCTCACCCTCTCCCCTCCCCTAACCAATCACGCCCTGCCACCTAGGCTAAACCACCTAGCTCTCTCTCCTCTCTCTCCCCACCTCTCAGCCAACCCAACCCACGCACGCTCCCCTTCCCGCGGGATTCCCTCTGGCCCCACCGTTTCCCGCTCACCCAGCCGCGTTCCCACCCACCTAACCAATCTCAGCACACAGCCACCGGCCGTTTTCCCGCTCCTCCCGCGCCCCGGCCCCACCGATTCCTGGCACTCACACCCACACACGCTGCAGCTCCACTCTCCCTGTCCGTCCGACCCCACCCTGGGGGTTGACCCGATCCACTCCCCACCAACTTCCATCTCCCTAGACCCACATCCACCCAGCATGCAGCCGGCCCACCCCGGCCCCACCGTCTGCCTGCCCCGCACGCCTCCCCCAACCACCCGTCTCCTTTCTTCCTGCTCACCTCCGGCGCTCGCCACCGCCCCCTCACGCCGCGCGCCTCCTCTACCTCTGCAGCCTTCCACCTCCAGGCCCCGCTCCCGGCGCTCGTCGCCACGCCCATTTCTCTGCGCCCATCCCCGCCGTCGCGAGCAGCCCCGCTGCCTCCCGCCACCGCGCCTATCAACCTCCGCCCGCCCAGCTTCTCCCGGCGCTGCGCCGCCAGCTTTCGCCAGCGCTCCCTGGCCCCGCGCCCCGCTTCAGGCTCCCGAGCCCGCGCCTCGTCCCCGCCGCCACCGCGTCCCTGCATCGCCGCTTCGCCCGGCGACCCGCGCCCTTCGCCGAGCGCCGCCCGGAGCCTTCCGCCGCCCTGGCCTCCTACAAGCCCCGCAGCGCCCCAGCTCGCCTCCGCCCGTCGACCACGAACCTCGCCGGCGCCGCCCAGTGACGAGCCGCGCCCCCGAGCGTCGACCGCCTCGAGCCCGAGCCTCCAGCGTCCGCCCGCCCGCGCGCGCTCGCCGCCGCGCCTCCTCCGTCGCCGCCCGGCGCTGGCGCCGCTGCCAAGCTCAACCCCAGCGTCTCCACCTGCGGGCGCCGTTCTGCAGCCGTCTCGCCCGGCCGCCACGCCTGAGCACGTCCCGCCGCCTACCGCCCGGCACCGCCTCGCCCCGCCTCCAGCGTGGGCCGCCACTGCGCTATCCGCTCGAGCCCGAGTCCCGCCGCCTTTAAATGCAGCGTCCTGCGGGCCGCAGCGTGGCCGCACCCTCGTCCTCCAGCGCCCTCTAACCCGAAGACGCAAGACGCCCCTCGGAACCCCGAGATCAAATCGCAAGACCTCCACGTTACGCCAAGTTCGCTAACATGGCAAGTCCAACCCGGAGATCTCCGTCCCGGGACCTCTAGGCCGGGGCGGAACCGACAAGACCTACCCCAGGCGACAAGTACTTCCTCATGGAACACGAAGGATCCAGCTAAAAGAGCGGCGGTGTCGAGAACCCCGTGCCGAAGACCTCCGGGGAAGCCGACAAGACCTCCATCACGACGGAAAAACCCCCGGGACTCCAAGATCGCCACGAGGACGACAAGTTCTTCTTCCCTCGCCAAGACCGCCTCGATGGCGCGGGCCCGACAAGACCCTCGCACTGGCAAGATCGACCCCGTGGGACCCGACAAGACCTTCACGACAACAAGAACGGCGTCGACCCAAAAGGAACCGACGCGCCCCGACACCGAGACCCGGAGCGACAAGTTCTTTTTCCCGGACGCCGAGCTCGCCGAGAACCCGGATGCGACAAGACCCTAACCCCCGACATCCGAGAACGCTTCCGACGAGACCGCTCCGTCGAACCCTGGACCCTGAGACCGACCCCGAACCCCGGAACCCCAAGATCGTCGAGACCCCTAATGTGTGACCCCTTTTCCTCGAACCCTATGTTATAACATAACAACTTGTTGCACATCAAATCATTCATCTCGCATGCATAACATGTGGTTTGGGGGCCTTATGCCGATTCACCTCTAATTAAATATGGGGCCCATATGCGGGCAAATCTAGCCTTATATTGGCCTCATTTAAACTTGTGTAGCGAACCGGTATCTTCTCTTGCCTTGTTAAAACAACATTTAATTGCGGGGCTTCTAAACAACATGAACCATATAATTACTTGTCGGGACCCCGGTTCCGCTTAATATGACCTAATTGCATCGCACCTTTGCCATGACATACATCATACATGCATCATGCCGATCTTTTGCCGTAGTATTAAATATTGCATCCGGTGTTTCTTCTAGTGTTTTGCTTCTTCGCGGATAAGGCCGTTGAGTTGATGTGAGCTTCGCCCCGATCTTCGGTTGAACCCTTCGACAATGTTTTCAGGCGAGCATCTCCCCCCTTTCTACCTATCTTACTTTTATAGTGCTTTATTTCCTCCTGTTGATCTATTGCTATCTGTGTTGCGATGTTTTAGTTTCCGTACCCGTTATATTTTCCTGCAGTATATTGCCTTGGAAACATCCTATGACCTGTTGTTTGGTAGATAGTTGGACTGCGTCGTAGTTGCTTGCTCAAGTCTTGATGTGTGTCGTCATATGCCACGATTCTTGATGTATTGCCGCATGTTGATGTTGGAGGTGATTCTAGTTTTACTTATCGTCACTTTAATTTCTGTTTAACAACTAAAATTGAAATAAGCAGAGGCATCGGTGGGTGATAGAAAATATTTCGTTTCCGAACGCCCACTTGTGTCCCGTAAGACCCCGAGTACTTGATACCTGTTCCTTGATTTATCGCGCTATCCACATCCGGGAGGTATATGGGACCCCCCTGAGCCAGAGCTTGATTCATTCTTATTTCTTGGGGCCACAACTAGTTTGCGGTTTTATTACGATCCTGTACTTATGCCATGCTATTTTCTGTATTTAAATTGTGCGAGGAGCACACTGTACTGTTTAGGTATGCGGAGTGATTACGCGGTATCGACAAGCCCAGCCACACTTTCGGGTTCCCAGTCGCTTACACCCATTGGCGCAACCTTGAGGCCGCCTCGGAGCTTGCTTACTCCGTTGCGGGATCTACTCAAAGGGGTGGCCCCCTGAAATATTTCTGAATCCTGTGATTGTTCAGTCATGAAAGCCTCGTTGGGTTTTGATTTGGTTTTTCCGAGGTTGATGGAGCGTGTGTTGCTATTGGTGCACCCCGGCCGGGTAAAACTTTCTGAAAGCCGTGTCCGCGGATATGGACGACTTGGAGCACAGTATCTCGATCATAGACAAGCATAACTAAAGTTTACTGCTATAAATTTGACTTATAATGACTAGTAATCAGCTTCACTATAATGGAATGGCTAATTAATACTGCCCACAATTGCTTGTTTGGTTGTCGCTTGCGACAATTGTATCTGACTAGTAAGTATTGCCACAACAACGGAATGGCTGAATAAAAGTACCAACAACTGCTGGGTTTTGGGTTTATCTCATGCTATCTGTACCTGATTAGTAATTGCTGCAAATATAACGGAACGGTTAACTAAAAGTGCCCACTGCTTACTTTATCAGGATGAATATCTAAACCTGACTAGTAAAGTGTTACAACTATAACTGATTAAGTAAAACTGCCAACTGTGTGCGTTTCTCGGTTGACTTCCTCGTTTGGTCTCGAGGGGGAAACGCCAGGATGGGTTTGTTTGGTGATAGCTCCAGGTTGGATCCGGTTAGGTCATTCATATCCCCCTCTGATAACCGCCCGTTGTATCGAGTCTCTATAGGTTGTTTAGTGCATGCTGCCGCTGCCGCTTCAGTCCACCATACCTATGTAGGCGAGGACCGCCGAATTCTAGCCTCGCCGTGTACTGGCCTCAGTACTGACGCTCCTTCTTTTTCCTTTGCCCTTTGTCGGCACCCCTTTTGTTTAAGCAGGTTTTGAGATCGACGTCGTTAGCAGGGTTACCCTTCCGGCTTGGCCTGGGCAGGGTTATGGACGCCATTGGTTATTCTTCAGGGCTCTTAGCCCCATTTGCATCTTGTCCGTAGCTGGACGCTCTCTCGATTTAAAGGTGATTTGGATATTCGAATATTATATTTGTATTCTTGACTCATGGAGTCGCCGTTATATATATATCTACATGGGTCCCATCGAGGACTGTTGTGTGTTATTACCGTTTTCCACCCGCACGAAGCGCTGGTGGGCACCTTTGAATCGTTTCTATGCGGGTTTGGCGAATTTTGCTCAAACTTGCATAGGTTCGATCGAGGGTGTTCTGAGTGGTATCGAGCTCAGCAGTTGCGATACCCCACAAGTCCAGCCTGTAGGATAACCTAGCTAACGGCCGAAGTAGAGTGTCAAAACTATTTTTGCAAAATCGGTTGGATAGTTCTGGTTAGGTCTGATTTTACTCCTTACCCCTCTGCTGTTCCCCTCTTACCCCTACGTGTTTTGAATCCGCTCTCGTCTCTTTCTTCGAGTCCAGGAATTCTCGTGGTTGGGTTTCCGTCGTACCTTCAGGGTTTCGCTTCCTTCTTCGATAACGGTGTTCTACCATCCGGTGTTCGTGCTTCCTGCGGAATCCGTCTACGGTGTTACCATTCTTTGTTCCTTGTTTGTGCTATCCGGTGTTCCCCGACGCGACGACATCATCTACGCCAGATCCGATGCGATGCGCATCACTCCGTTGTTCGAACCTCGCTTCGAGATCTTGATCTAATCGAGAGTTGGTTGCATAAGCCGCCTATTCGTGTGCAGAGTAATGGTTTGGGTGCGCGATGGACTGATCACCATCCGACTACTCTTATCATTCGCTCTCGTACATCGAATCGGCGGATCCAGATTCTACTCCGTCCATCGGAAGCTAGAGGTGGCTTTATTTGTGGATACCTCTACCTTCGACCTTTTTTCCCCGGAGTGTTCTCTCGACGATCACGGACAACGACCTCTTGTTAGTGGTGTCGCGAGGATCTACACGAAGCGAGAAGATTCAGATCGCCGACCTTTCCTTCCGGTACCATGAGGCGGATCTCGAGGGCGAGATCCATTGTTAGTGGTGTCGAATTGTGGCATCCCGCAAAACCACTACTAGAAAATCGCGTTGTTTTTGTGCATTGCATCATCATGACCGCCTGCTCATATCATCATGCCACATTGCATTTGAGCATCGTCATCATCTTGCATCTGATTGTACAAAACTATTTGCAAAAACCCTATTTTGTTTTCTAAACGCCTCATCTTTATTCAAACGCAAAACCCGGGCTTGTCTGGATTATTTTATTTTGTCTAGCATCGGTTTGCAAAAGCCCCGTTCAAAACATTAAAAATATTTAATTTATTTTAGTGGGGCAGTCGAACGGGCCGAATCGACCCGAACGACCACCCCAGATTAACAATCGGCCAACCGTCCAGCCCCACCTAAATCCTAAGTTACCCAACCTATCCTACCCAACCCCTCTCCACCTCACTCCCACCACTCAGATCCTGCCATCTCACCCTCTCCCCTCCCCTAACCAATCACGCCCTGCCACCTAGGCTAAACCACCTAGCTCTCTCTCCTCTCTCTCCCCACCTCTCAGCCAACCCACCCACGCACGCTCCCCTTCCCGCGGGATTCCCTCTGGCCCCACCGTTTCCCGCTCACCCAGCCGCGTTCCCACCCACCTAACCAATCTCAGCACACAGCCACCGGCCGTTTTCCCGCTCCTCCCGCGCCCCGGCCCCACCGATTCCTGGCACTCACACCCACACACGCTGCAGCTCCACTCTCCCTGTCCGTCCGACCCCACCCTGGGGGTTGACCCGATCCACTCCCCACCAACTTCCATCTCCCTAGACCCACATCCACCCAGCATGCAGCCCACCACCCCACCGCCCCGCACTGCCTGCCCCGCACGCCTCCCCCAACCACCCGTCTCCTTTCTTCCTGCTCACCTCCGGCGCTCTCCACCGCCCCCTCACGCCGCGCGCCTCCTCTCTGCAGCGCGCGAGCGCCGCCCCACCGCAGCTTCCACCTCCCAGGCCCCGCTCCCGCCGGCGCTCGTCGCCGCCGCCACGACCTCTGCGCCCATCCCCGCCCGTCGCGAGCAGCCCCGGCCGCTGCCTCCCGCCACCGGCCTCCGCCTTCCCCGCCGCGCCCTTACCGTCAGCAGCTCGCCAGCCTCCCCCGCGCCTGGCTCCACCAGCGCCGGCCGCCCGCTCGAGCTCCGCGCCCGGCCCTCGTCTCCGCCGCCACGCGTCCTGCATCCGCCCGCTCGCCCGGCGACCCCTCGCCCGGGAATCGCCAGCGCCTTGAGCTCCTTCCGCCCTGGCCTCCTACAAGCCCGCAGCGCCCAGCTTCGCCTCCGCCGTCGACCACGAACCTCGGCGCGCCCGGTGACGAGCCAGGCCTCCCGAGCGTCGGCCGCCTCCAGCCGAGCCTCGCGTCGCCCGCCCCTCCGCCCGCCGCCGCCCGCGCGCCTCGCCCTCCGCGGCGCTCCTCCGTCCGCCAGCGCGCGCTTCGCCAGCGCCCGCAACCAAGCTCAACCCGGCGTCTCCACGCTGCGGGCGCCGTTCTGCAGCCGGTCTCGCCCGGCGCCACCTGCACGCCCCGTCCCGCCTACCGCCCGGCACCGCCTCGCGTCCGCCTCGGCGTGGGCGCCCGCTGCGCTGTCGCTCGAGCCGGAGTACCGCCGCCTTTCTGCAGCGTCCCTGCGGCCCGCGCGCCGAGGCGCACCCTCGTCCTCCAGCGCCCTCTAACCCGAAGACGCAAGACGCCCCTCGGAACCCCGAGATCAAATCGCAAGACCTCCACGTTACGCCAAGTTCGCTAACATGGCAAGTCCAACCCGGAGATCTCCGTCCCGGGACCTCTAGGCTTCGGGGGCGGAACCGACAAGACCTACCCCACGGAACGACAAGTACTTCCTCATGGAACACGAAGGATCCAGCTAGCAAAAGAGCGACGGTGTCAAGAACCCCCGTACCCGAAGACCTCCGACAGGAAGCCGACAAGACCTCCATCACGGACGCGGGAAAAACCCCCGGGACTCCAAGATCGCCACGAGGACGACAAGTTCTTCTTCCCTCGCCAAGACCGCCTCGATGGCGCGGGCCCGACAAGACCCTCGCACTGGCAAGATCGACCCCGTGGGACCCGACAAGACCTTCACGACATCAAGAACGGCGTCGACCCGGAAGGAACCGACGCGCCCCGACACCGAGACCCGGAGCGACAAGTTCTTTTTCCCAGACGCCGAGCTCGCCGAGAACCCGGATGCGACAAGACCCTAATGTGGCATCCCGCAAAACCACTACTAGAAAATCGCGTTGAATTCGTGCATTGCATCGTCATCATCATGCATTGTTTGCCAAAACTATGTTTGCAAAGCCCGTGTTGTTTTCTAAACGCCCCTCTTTATTTTCAAACCTCAAAACCGGGTCCCCGGAATATTTGTTTTGGCCGATATCGGTTTGCAGACGGCCCGTTTAAATCGAATAAAATATTTATTTATTTTGGCCGGAGCAGTCGAACGGGCCAACCGACCCGAACGACCGCCCCAGTTTTCTCAATCGGTCCAACCTGCCTACCCCATCTAATCCTAATCCACCTAAAAATCTACCCAACCCTCCCCTCCACATCACCCCCACCTATCCTAGGCTGCCACCTCACTGCCTCCCTCTCCCTCACCCACTCAGAACCCGCCACGTGGCCAGCCCCCTCTCTCTCCCTCTCTTTTCTCTCTCCCTCTCTCAGCCACACAACTCCCTGCCCCACCCAGCACCAAACCCACGCACGCACGCGCTACACCCTACACGCACACGACCTGGCCCCAACCGCCCAGCCCCGCTGACCGCTGGGGTCCCGCTCCCCCGTGGCCCACCTGCCAGGCGCCTAACCCCACCAGCTCACCCCCCCCACCTACCGTCTGCGGGCCCCACCAGTCCCCACGACCCGCCCTGTTCATCGTCCTCTTCCTCCCACCCCGCCCGCGCATCCCACGCCCGACAACCGCCTCTCCCTTCTCCCTTTCTTCCTCCCGCAACCGTCCTGCGCCCCGCCTACCGAGCCGCCCTGACAGCCCCCCATCCGCCGCCGGCGCCCCATCCCTCACTCCCAGCCGCGCGCTCTCCCCCGATCTCCTCCTTCTCCGGCGCGCCGCTCCTTCCGCCTCGGGCCTCGCCTCCCTCACGCCTTACCTCCGACCTCCCCAACCTCGAGCTCCCCAAGCCCGGCGCCCGAGCCCGTCGCCCGGCCAGGCCCGACAGCGCCCGCCGCTCCACCTCTGCCCGACCCCGGCTGCCGTTCACGCCGCAAGCGCCCGGCCTTTCGAGCCTCCACGCCGCGCCGCGCCTCGCAACAACCAGCTGCGCCGCTCTCGCGGCGCCAGCTGAGCCGCCGCCGCCCGCGATCGCCGCCCACCCATCGCGAGCACGCCCTGCGCGCGCTGCCGCCGAGCCCACCGCCAGCGAGCCGCGCCGCCCGCTCTCTCCCGCAGCGCCCGCGCCGCCGCTCCGCCTCGGGACAGCCCAGCCCGGCTGCCTCGGGTCCTCTGGTCGGCCCCACGTGCCCAGCTCGCCTGCAGCCGCTGCCCACGCTACCGCCCAATGTCGCTGATCCGAGCGGGCCGCCTCGTCCAAGATCTTCTTGAGGCCATCGACAAGCAAAGATGAACCGAGCTCCCTCTTGGAAAACATGATCGCCACGCGAGCACTGGCGCTTGTTCCGAGCTCGACGGCCGAACACGACGTTCTCTCCCCATGGAACGAAGACCCCGATCTCAAGGCCGCCGGAACCGGGGATCGACACAAGACTGAAGCACCAAGGCCTCCCTCATGGAATCGCTAAGTTCTACCGACGCCCGACGTCGAGGCCGAGGGACCCGGCAAGTTCTTCTCGACGACAAGATCATCGACATAGAACCCGAAGGACACATGGGAGACAAGGACTCCCTCGAGGACGCCGAGTACTTCACCCCGAGGCCAAGACCGACTCGATTGCGAGCCCGACAAGACCGTCGCAACGGCAAGATCGACCCTATGGGACCCGACAAGATCGGCACGACGACAAGAACGACATCGGCCCGGAAGAAATCCGTCGCGCCCCGGACACCGAGACCCCGATGCGCCAAGACCTACCCCTAAGTCCGAGAACGTTCCATCGACCCCTGGACCCTGAGACCGACCCCGAACCCCGGAACCCTAACAAGATCGCCGAACCCTAAATGTGTGACCCCTTTTCCTCGAACCCTATTTTATAAACATAATATAACCTTGTCGCATATTGAATTGCCATTCATCTCGCATGCATATCTGTGGTTTGGGGGCCTTATGCCGATTCACCTAAAAATTAAATATGGGGCCCATATGCGGGCAAATCTAGTCTCATATCGGCCTCATTTAAACTTGAGTAGCGAACCGGTATCTTATCTTGTGCCATGTAAACAACATTTAAATTGCGGGGTTCTAAATAACTTGAACCATATAATAACTGTCGGGACCCCGGTTCCGCTTAATATGACCTAAATGCATCGCACCTTTGTCATGCCATCCATCATGCATGCATCATGCCGATCTTCTGCCGTGTATTAAATATTGCATCCGGTGTTTCCTCTAGTGTTTTGGTTCTTCGCGGATAAGGCCGTTGAGTTGATGTGAGCTTCGCCCCGATCTTCGGATGAACCTTTCGACAATGTTTTCAGGCGAGCATCTCCCTCTTTCTACCTATCTTACTTTATAGTCTTTATTTCCCTCCTGTTGATCTATTGCTATCTGTGTTGCGATGCTTTAGTTTCCGCACCCGTGATATTTCCCTGCAGCCTCATATTGCCTTGGACACACCCTATTACCTGTTGTTTGGTAGATAGTTGGACTTGCGCGTCGTAGTTGCTTGCTCGAGTGCTGAAGTGTGTAGCCATATGCCACAGTTGCTGATGTATTGCCGCATGTTGATGTTGGAGATGATTCTAGTTTTACTTATCGCCACTTTAATTTCTGTTTAACAACTAAAATTGAATAAGCAGAGGCATCGGTGGGTGATAGATAATATTTGGTTTCGAGCCCACTTGTGTCCCGTAAGACCCAGTACTTGATACTGTTCCTTGATTTTGCGCTATCCACATCCGGGAGGTATATGGGACCCCCGAGCGAGCTTGATTCAGACTTATTTCTTGGGGCCACAAACTAGTTTGAGGTTTTATTACGATCTGTACTTATGCCATGATTCTTTGCTTTATTTACGATAGTGCGAGGAGCACCTTTGTCTTAGGTATGCGGAGTGTTTACGGTGTCGACAAGCCCAGCCACACTTCGGGTTCCCGATCGCTGACCATTGGCGCAACCTTGAGGCGTCTCGGAGCTTGCCTACTCCGTTGCGGGTTCTACTCAAAGGGTGGCCCCTGAAATATTTCGAATCTGTGATTGTTCGTCGTGAAAGCCTCGTTGGGTTTTGATTTGGTTTTCGAGGTTGATCGGCGTGTGTTGCTATTGGTGCACCGGCCGGGTAAAACTTTCGAAAGCCGTGTCGCGGATATGGGCGACTTGGAGCAGTTTCTTGATCATAGACAAGCATAACTAAAGTTTACTGCTATTAATTTGATTTATAATGACTAGTAATCAGCTTCACTATAACGGAATGGCTAATTAATACTGCCCACAATTGCTTGTTGGTTGTCGCTTGCGACAAATGTATCTGACTAGTAAGTATTGCAACTACAACGAAATGGCTGAATAAAAGTACCAACAACTGCTGGGTTTCGGGTTTATCTCATGCTATCTGTATCTGATTAGTAATTGTTGCAACTATAACGGAATGGTTCAATAAAAGTGCCCACTGCTTACTTTATCAGGACGATTATCTAAACCTGACTAGTAAAGTGTCGCAACTATAACTGAATGAGTAAAACTGCCAACTGTGTGAGTTCCTCGGTTGACTTCCTCGTTTGGTCTCGAGGGGGAAACACCAGGATGGGTTTGTTTGGTGTTAGCTTCAGGTTGGATCCGGATAGGTCCTTCTCATCCCTCTCGATATCCATGATTGAATCGAGTCTCTATAGGTTGTTTAGTGCATGCTGCCGCTTTCGATCCACCATACCGATGTGGCGAGGACCGCGAATTCTAGCCTCGCCGTGTCTTGGCCTCGATCTTGGCGCTCCTTCTTTGTTTTCTGCTTTGCCCTTTGTCGGCACCCTTTTGTTAAGCAGGTTTTGAGATCGGCGTTAGCGAGGTTACCCTTCCGGCTTGGCCTGCGGGCAGGGTTATGGGCGCCATTGGTTATTCTTGGCTCTTAGCCCCATTTGCATCTATTCCGTAGCTGGACGCTCTATCGTTTTCAAGGTGATTTGGATCTTTGTATATTATATTTGTATTCTTGACTCTTGGAGTCGTTGATATATATATCTGTTCTGTGGGTCCCATCGAGGACTGTTGTGTAATGTTATTACTTCGTTTTCCACCCGCGAAAGTGCTGGTGGGCACCTTTGAATCGTTTCTATGCGGGTTTGGTGAATTTTGCCCGAACTTGCATAGGTCCGATTCGAGGGTGTTCTGAGTGGTATCAGAGCTCAGCAGTTGCGATACCCCACAAGTCCAGCCTGTAGGATAACCTAGCTAACGGCCGAAGTAGAGTGTCAAAACTATTTTCGAAAAATCGGTTGGATAGTTCTGATTAGGTCTGATTTTACTCCTTACCCCTCTGCTGCTCTCCTCTTACCTCTACGTGTTTTGAATCCACCTCTTATCTTTTCTTCGAGTCCAGGATTTCTCGTGGTTGGGTTTCCGTCGTACCTTTAGGGTTTCGCTTCTTCCTTTGTTAACGGTGTCGCTACATCTGGTTTTCCTGCTATCCGAGGAATCCTCCGTCTGGTGGACTTCTCTTGTTCCTTCTCGTGTTTTCCGGTGTTTTCCGGCGGCGACATCCTCACGCCAGATCCGAGTCTGCATCACCCCTTTGTTCGAACCTCGCTTGTCGAGATCTTGATCTGGATCCGAGTTGGTTGCATAATCCGCCTATTCGGTATGCGAGTAATGGTTTGGGTGCGCGATGGACTGATCACCATCCGACTACTCTTATCATTCGCTCTTGTACATCGAATCGGTGGGTCCCGCGATTTTACTCCGTTCACGGAAGTTAGGGTGGCTTAATTTGTGATACCCTACCTTCGACCTTTTGTCCCCGGAGTGTTCTCTCGACGATCACGGACAACGACCTCTTGTTAGTGGTGTCGCGAGGATCTACCCAAAGCGAGAAGACGGAGAACGCCGACCTTCTTCCCGGTACTATGAGGCGGATCTCGAGGGCGAGATCCATTGTTAGTGGTGTCGAATTGTGGCATCCCGCAAAACCACTACTAGAAAATCGCGTTGAATTCGTGCATTGCATCGTCATCATCATGCATTGTTTGCCAAAACTATGTTTGCAAAGCCCGTGTTGTTTTCTAAACGCCCCTCTTTATTTTCAAACCTCAAAACCGGGTCCCCGGAATATTTGTTTTGGCCGATATCGGTTTGCAGACGGCCCGTTTAAATCGAATAAAATATTTATTTATTTTGGCCGGAGCAGTCGAACGGGCCAACCGACCCGAACGACCGCCCCAGTTTTCTCAATCGGTCCAACCTGCCTACCCCATCTAATCCTAATCCACCTAAAAATCTACCCAACCCTCCCCTCCACATCACCCCCACCTATCCTAGGCTGCCACCTCACTGCCTCCTCTCCCTCACCCACTCGGAACCCGCCAGCGGGCCCTCTCTCCTCTCTCTTTTCTCTCCTCTCTCAGCCACACAACTCCTGCCCCCACACCAAACCCACGCCGCGCGCTACACCCTACACGCTGACCTGCCCCAACCGCCCAGCTGACCGGCTGGGTCCCGCTCCCCTCGTGGCCCACACCAGCGCCTAACCCCACCAGCTCACCCCCCCACCTACTGCTCAGGCCCCACCATCCCCACGACCCGCCCTGTTCATCGTCCTCTTCCTCCCACCCCGCCCGCGCATCCCACGCCCGACAACCGCCTCTCCCTTCTCCCTTTCTTCCTCCCGCAACCGTCCTGCGCCCCGCCTACCGAGCCGCCCGACGCGGCCCCCCATCCGCCGCCGGCGCCCCATCCCTCACTCCCAGCCGCGCGCTCTCCCCCGATCTCCTCCTTCTCCGGCGCCGGGCGCCGCCGCTCGCTACCGCCTCAGGTCGGCCTCGCCCTCCCCTGCATCGCCTTACCCGCTCCGACCTCCCCAACCTCGAGCTCCCAAGCCCGGCCCGAGCCCGTCCGGCGAGCCCGACAGGCCCACGCCCGCCGCTCCACCTCTGCCCGACCCCGCAGCCGTTCACCGCGCAAGCCGCCGCCCGCTGAAACCTCCACGCCCGTAGCGCGCCCTCGCAACAACCATTGCGCCGCTCTCTGAAACCGCCGCCAGACGCCATGCGCCCCACCCATCCGCGAGCACGCGCCCTGCCGCGCCAGCCGTGCGCCGAGCCCACCCGCCAGCGAGCTTCGCGCCGCTCTCCTCTCCCCGCAGCGCCCGCATCGCCGCCCGCTCCGCCTCAGGACAGCCCAGCCCGGCTGCCTCGGGTCCTCCTGGTCGGCCCCACGTGCCCCGCTGCGCCTGCGGCCGCCCACGCTACCGCCCGATGTCGCTGATCCGAGCCCGCCGCCCGCCTCCGTCGCCAAGATCTTCTTGAGGCCATCGACAAGCAAAGATGAACCCGAGCTCCTCTTGGAAAACATGATCGCCACGCGAGCTAGCGCTTGTTCGAGCTCGGCGACCAACACGACGTTCTCTCCCCATGGAACCGAAGACCCGATCTCAAGGCCACCCGGAACCCGGGATCGACACAAGACTGAAGCACCAAGGCCTCCCTCATGGAATCGCTAAGTTCTACCGGCGTCGAGGCCGAGGGACCCGGCAAGTTCTTCTCGACGACAAGATCATCGACATAGAACCCGAAGGACACATGGGAGACAAGGACTCCCTCGAGGACGCCGAGTACTTCACCCCGAGGCCAAGACCGACTCGATTGCGCGAGCCCGACAAGACCGTCGCAACGGCAAGATCGACCCTATGGGACCCGACAAGATCGGCACGACGACAAGAACGACATCGGCCCGGAAGAAATCCGTCGCGCCCCGGACACCGAGACCCCGATGCGCCAAGACCTACCCCTAAGTCCGAGAACGTTCCATCGACCCCTGGACCCTGAGACCGACCCCGAACCCCGGAACCCTAACAAGATCGCCGAACCCTAAATGTGTGACCCCTTTTCCTCGAACCCTATTTTATAAACATAATATAACCTTGTCGCATATTGAATTGCCATTCATCTCGCATGCATATCTGTGGTTTGGGGGCCTTATGCCGATTCACCTAAAAATTAAATATGGGGCCCATATGCGGGCAAATCTAGTCTCATATCGGCCTCATTTAAACTTGAGTAGCGAACCGGTATCTTATCTTGTGCCATGTAAACAACATTTAAATTGCGGGGTTCTAAATAACTTGAACCATATAATAACTGTCGGGACCCCGGTTCCGCTTAATATGACCTAAATGCATCGCACCTTTGTCATGCCATCCATCATGCATGCATCATGCCGATCTTCTGCCGTGTATTAAATATTGCATCCGGTGTTTCCTCTAGTGTTTTGGTTCTTCGCGGATAAGGCCGTTGAGTTGATGTGAGCTTCGCCCCGATCTTCGGATGAACCTTTCGACAATGTTTTCAGTGAGCATCTCCCTCTTTCTACCTATCTTACTTTATAGTCTTTATTTCCCTCCTGTTGATCTATTGCTATCTGTGTTGCGATGCTTTAGTTTCCGCACCCGTGATATTTCCCTGCAGCCTCATATTGCCTTGGACACACCCTATTACATTGTTTGGTAGATAGTTGGACTTGCGTCGTAGTTGCTTGCTCGAGTCTTTGAAGTGTGTAGCCATATGCCACGATTCTTGATGTATTGCCGCATGTTGATGTTGGAGATGATTCTAGTTTTACTTATCGCCACTTTAATTTCTGTTTAACAACTAAAATTGAATAAGCGAGAGGCATCGGTGGGTGATAGATAATATTTGGTTTCGAACGCCCACTTGTGTCCCGTAAGACCCAGTACTTGATACTGTTCCTTGATTTTATGGCGCTATCCACATCCGGGAGGTATATGGGACCCCCGAGAGCTTGATTCGACTTATTTCTTGGGGCCACAAACTAGTTTGAGGTTTTATTACGATCTGTACTTATGCCATGATTTTTGCTTTATTTACGATAGTGCGAGGAGCACACTGTCTTTAGGTATGCGGAGTGTTTACGCATCGACAAGCCCAGCCACACTTTCGGGTTCCCGATCGCTTACGACCATTGGCAACCTTGAGGCCGTCTCGAGCTTGCCTACTCCGTTGCGGGTTCTACTCAAAGGGTGGCCCCAAATATTTCGAATCCTGTGATTGTTCGGTGAAAGCCTCGTTGGGTTTTGATTTGGTTTTTCCGAGGTTGATCGAGCGTGTGTTGCTATTGGTGCACCCCGGCCGGGTAAAACTTTCTGAAAGCCGTGTCCGCGGATATGGACGACTTGGAGCACAGTTTCTTGATCATAGACAAGCATAACTAAAGTTTACTGCTATTAATTTGATTTATAATGACTAGTAATCAGCTTCACTATAACGGAATGGCTAATTAATACTGCCCACAATTGCTTGTTGGTTGTCGCTTGCGACAAATGTATCTGACTAGTAAGTATTGCAACTACAACGAAATGGCTGAATAAAAGTACCAACAACTGCTGGGTTTCGGGTTTATCTCATGCTATCTCATGTCGATTAGTAATTGTTGCAACTATAACGGAATGGTTCAATAAAAGTGCCCACTGCTTACTTTATCAGGACGATTATCTAAACCTGACTAGTAAAGTGTCGCAACTATAACTGAATGAGTAAAACTGCCAACCGTGTGAGTTCCTCGGTTGACTTCCTCGTTTGGTCTCGAGGGGGAAACACCAGGATGGGTTTGTTTGGTGTTAGCTTCAGGTTGGATCCGGATAGGTCATTCTCATCCCTCTCTGATATCCGCCAGTTGAATCGAGTCTCTATAGGTTGTTTAGTGCATGCTGCCGCTGCCGCTCAGTCCACCATACCGATGTAGGCGAGGACCGCCGAATTCTAGCCTCGCCGTGTACTGGCCTCAGTACTGACGCTCCTTCTTTGTTTTCTGCTTTGCCCTTTGTCGGCACCCCTTTTGTTAAGCAGGTTTTGAGATCGGCGACGTTAGCAGGGTTACCCTTCCGGCTTGGCCTGGGCAGGGTTATGGACGCCATTGGTTATTCTTCAGGGCTCTTAGCCCCATTTGCTTCTTGTCCGTAGCTGGACGCTCTATCGTTTTCAAGGTGATTTGGATCTTTGTATATTATATTTGTATTCTTGACTCTTGGAGTCGCTGTTATATATATCTGTTCTGTGGGTCCCATCGAGGACTGTTGTGTAATGTTATTACTTCGTTTTCCACCCGCACGAAAGTGCCTGGTGGGCACCTTTGAATCGTTTCTATGCGGGTTTGGTGAATTTTGCCCGAACTTGCATAGGTCCGATTCTGAGGGTGTTACACCTAACCCCCGACATCCGAGAACGCTTCCGACGAGACCGCTCCGTCGAACCCTGGACCCTGAGACCGACCCCGAACCCCGGAACCCCAAGATCGTCGAGACCCCTAATGTGTGACCCCTTTTCCTCGAACCCTATGTTATAACATAACAACTTGTTGCACATCAAATCATTCATCTCGCATGCATAACATGTGGTTTGGGGGCCTTATGCCGATTCACCTCTAATTAAATATGGGGCCCATATGCGGGCAAATCTAGCCTTATATTGGCCTCATTTAAACTTGTGTAGCGAACCGGTATCTTCTCTTGCCTTGTTAAAACAACATTTAAATTGCGGGGCTTCTAAACAACATGAACCATATAATTACTTGTCGGGACCCCGGTTCCGCTTAATATGACCTAATTGCATCGCACCTTTGCCATGACATACATCATACATGCATCATGCCGATCTTTTGCCATAGTATTAAATATTGCATCCGGTGTTTCTTCTAGTGTTTTGCTTCTTCGCGGATAAGGCCGTTGAGTTGATGTGAGCTTCGCCCCGATCTTCGGTTGAACCCTTCGACAATGTTTTCAGGCGAGCATCTCCCCCCTTTCTACCTATCTTACTTTTATAGTGCTTTATTTCCTCCTGTTGATCTATTGCTATCTGTGTTGCGATGTTTTAGTTTCCGTACCCGTGATATTTTCCTGCAGCCGTATATTGCCTTGGAAACATCCTATGACCTGTTGTTTGGTAGATAGTTGGACTTGCGCGTCGTAGTTGCTTGCTCAAGTGCTGATGTGTGTCGTCATATGCCACAGTTGCTGATGTATTGCCGCATGTTGATGTTGGAGGTGATTCTAGTTTTACTTATCGTCACTTTAATTTCTGTTTAACAACTAAAATTGAAATAAGCAGAGGCATCGGTGGGTGATAGAAAATATTTGGTTTCGAGCCCACTTGTGTCCCGTAAGACCCCGAGTACTTGATACCTGTTCCTTGATTTATCGCGCTATCCACATCCGGGAGGTATATGGGACCCCCCTGAGCCAGAGCTTGATTCATTCTTATTTCTTGGGGCCACAACTAGTTTGCGGTTTTATTACGATCCTGTACTTATGCCATGCTATTTTCTGTATTTAAATTGTGCGAGGAGCACACTGTACTGTTTAGGTATGCGGAGTGATTCTGCGGTATCGACAAGCCACACTTTGGGTTCCCGATCGCTTCTGACCATTGGCGCAACCTTGAGGCCGCCTCGGAGCTTGCTTACTCCGTTGCGGGATCTACTCAAAGGGGTGGCCCCCTGAAATATTTCTGAATCCTGTGATTGTTCAGTCATGAAAGCCTCGTTGGGTTTTGATTTGGTTTTTCGAGGTTGATCGGCGTGTGTTGCTATTGGTGCACCGGCGGGTAAAACTTTAAAGCCGTGTCGCGGATATGGGCGACTTGGAGCTGATATCTCGATCATAGACAAGCATAACTAAAGTTCTTGCTATAAATTTGACTTATAATGACTAGTAATCAGCTTCACTATAATGGAATGGCTAATTAATACTGCCCACAATTGCTTGTTTGGTTGTAAACTGCGACAATTGTATCGACTAGTAAGTATTGCCACAACAACGGAATGGCTGAATAAAAGTACCAACAAGCTTTGGGTTTTGGGTTTATCTCATGCTATCATGCACGATTAGTAATTGCTGCAAATATAACGGACGGTTAACTAAAAGTGCCTTGCTTACTTTATCGGGATGAATATCTAAACTGACTAGTAAAGTGTTACAACTATAGCGATTAAGTAAAGCGCCAGCGTATGCGTTCCTCGGTTGACTTCCTCGTTTGGTCTCGAGGAAGCGCCGGAGATGGGTTTGTTTGGTGATAGCTCGAGGTTGGATCCGGTTAGGTCATTCATATCCCCTCGATAACCGCCGTTGTATCGAGTCTCTATAGGTTGTTTAGTGCATCTTTGCCGCTTGATCCACCATACCTATGTGGCGAGGACCGGAATTCTAGCCTCGCCGTGTCTTGGCCTCGATCTTGCGCTCCTTCTTTTTCCTTTGCCCTTTGTCGGCACCCCTTTTGTTTAAGCAGGTTTTGAGATCGACGTCGTTAGCAGGGTTACCCTTCCGGCTTGGCCTTGGCAGGGTTATGGACGCCATTGGTTATTCTTCAGGGCTCTTAGCCCCATTTGCATCTTGTCCGTAGCTGGACGCTCTCTCGATTTCAAGGTGATTTGGATCTTCGAATATTATATTTGTATTCTTGACTCATGGAGTCGCCGTTATATATATATCTGTTCTGTGGGTCCCATCGAGGACTGTTGTGTAATGTTATTACTTCGTTTTCCACCCGCACGAAAGCGCCTGGTGGGCACCTTTGAATGTTTCTATGCGGGTTTGGCGAATTTTGCTCAAACTTGCATAGGTTCGATTCTGAGGATGTTACAAACTCACACAGTTGGCAGTTTTATTCATTCAGTTATAGTTGCAGCAATTACTAGTCAGGTGTTGATAGTCGTCCTGATAGAATAAGCAGTGGGCACTTTTAGTTGACCAATCCGTTGTAGTTGCAAAACTTACTAGTCAGATACAATTAGCATGAGAGATCCCAAAACCCAGCAGTTGTTGGTACTTTTATTTAGCCATTCCGTTATAGTTGCAATACTTACTAGTCAGATACAATGGTAGCAAGCGACAACCCAATCAAGCAATTGTTGGCCGTTTTATTTAGCCATTCCATTATAGTGAAGCTGATTACTAGTCATTATAAAGTCAAATTTATAGCACTACTTTAGTTATAGTTGTCTATGATCGAGATCATGCTCAAGTCGTCCATAACCCGGACGGCTTTCGAGTTTTACCCTGCGGTTGCACAAATAGCAACACACTGATCAAAAAAAAAAAAACCAAAACAAAAACCCAGGCTTTCAACGACAAGCAATCACAGAAATATTTAATGAGCACCCCATTTAAGCTACATAGCGAAGTTAGGTGACTCGAAGCGGACTCAAGGTTTGGGTGGGCCAGTAAGCTTGTTGGGAACCCGAAAGTGTGACTGGGCTTGTCGATACCGCGAAATCGTGTCCCGATCCTAAACAGTGCAGGTGCAGTACATCACACAATTTAAATAAAGCAGTAAATCATGGCATAAGTACAGGGTAGTAAATAAAACCTCAAACTAGTTTGTGGCCCCAAGAAATAAGAATGAATCAAGCTCTGGCTCAGGGGGGTCCCATAAGCCTCCCGGATGTGGATAGCGAATATTCAAGGAGCAGTATCAAGTACTCGGTCCTGAGGACACAAGTGGTGGTTAACAACAAATAACATCTATTGCCCTGTGCCTCTGCATTAGCTACTTCAATTTTAGTTATTAAACAGTAATTAAAGTCTTGATCATCTCCAACAATAAACACGGCAATACTCCAACAAGCTGTGGTACTTGACGACACGCAACACTTGAGCAAGCGGCTTGCGACAGCAGGTCCAACTATCTACCAAACAACAGGTAATAGGAGGTGTCCAAGGCAATATAAGGCTGCAAGGGATAACACGGGTACGAAAACTAGAGCAACGCAACATAGATAGCAATAGATCAATAGGAGGGAAATAAATACTATAAAAGTAAGATAGGTAGAAAGGGGGAGATGCTCGCCTGAAAACATTGTTGAAGGTTCATCCGAAGATCGGGTCGACACTCGCATCAACTCAACAGCCCAATCCACGAAGAAGCAAAACACTAGAAGAAACACCGAATGCACTATTTAATACTACGGCAGGTGGTGAGAGAGGGAGTGTGGGTGGACGGAGGTGGGGATGGTGGTCGGTGTGCGTTGTGTGCGTGTGGGGCCAGGGTGGCAGGGGTTGTGTGGGTGTAGAGGAGGTGGGCCGGGGGTTGGTGAGGTGGCGGCATAGGATAGGATAGGGGGAAGAGAGTGGTGAGGTGGCGGCAGACTATTGGGTGGGGTGAGGTGGAGGCAGAGTGGGTAGAATAGGATTGGGTAGAAAAGGGTTTAGGGGGGACTGGTTTAGATATTTATTTGGGGTAGTAGACTGCTGCCAGCTGGGCCTTTTGGGCCTGGTCGGTGGCGGCCTTCCCCGGAACAAAACAGATTTATTATATTTTATTATTTTTCTTTGTTTTAAATCAAAACATTTGTAAAAGGGTTTTAGACAAACAAAAGGTCCGGACAGATCTAGGGTTTGGATTTGAACAAAGAGGAGAATATCTAGAAAACAAAATAGGCTTTTAGAAAATAGTTTCAGACAAACAAATGCATGATGATGATGACGATGCTCAAATGCAATGTGGCATGATGACATGAGCATGCGGTCATGATGATGCAATGCACAAAAACAACGCGATTTTCCAGTAGTGGTTTTAGCAGGATGCCACAATTTCCTGGGCCGCGGCCAGGCCCAGTGCTGGGCCAGCTGCTCTCTTTCTAGCCCAAGTAGAAAAAAACAAGTTTAAACCCTTTTATTTTTCTATTTTCATTTATGTTTTCAATTTGAAATGCATTTTAAAACACGTCCTTTTACAAGGACGCTCTGGAAAAAAAAAATTTAAATAAAGAGGGCTATATTAGACCTCATAAACCTCTGTTTTAAAACAACATTTCCAAATACCTTTAGAAATTATTTTATTAGGCTATTAGAACTCAAAACCTTTATGTATATGTGGCAAAATAAAGGTTCCTTTTATCTATATCTCAACCTTAGTTCACAAATACAAGTAATAACCTTGGGCAAACATTTCTGAACATTTTAGGACCCATTGGTGAAGCCTCGGAGGATTTTGACATAGGAGTGCACCATCTCGGTCGAGGAATTTCGGAAGACCTTTCTCTAGGCAAGTCACCTCTCTCACCGATGAAATTTTGGTGATAAATGATTTTGGAATATGGAAGCTATGTGCAATAGTAGAACCCCTGAACCATCAATATCAATATTTGATGTTATGCCTTGAGACCAACCCTAGAGGAAACCCTGGACTTGCTTGATGGATGATGCATGATTGTTTGTATGATTGCTTGGAGGTCATGTCCACCTTCAAAAACTTGGTATAAAAAGGACTCCTCACCTGGATGAGATCCTTTACTTTGGATTATGTGTCCTAGTATGTGGGCCTAGTTGATGGGTAAACCTGTGGTACATCCCTGACACAAAACAATAAAACACACCACATAAATTGTAAGAACCCCTACTCTATTCCTATGGATTTTCTACAAGGTAGATGGACCCTGGTATGGGTGATCAACGGGAAGACACTTGGAGTCGGGATGCTATAGTATGTTATCGATTTCCATGGCCCTGACATACTCCCGGTGGGATTCGAGTGATGAGACCTTTCCGGGTAGAATCTTCAAAGGATAGAGTAGATAAAAACTTAGCCATCGATTAAAGGTTCTGATGCCAATGATAGCAATATCGCAAACCCTAGCGGTTTGGGCCACTTTGGCTTAGCACGGATCCATCGGAGGCACACACTTACATATCTAAAATCCATGGTACAGAATGAAAGAAAAATAAATATATATACTGAAGAAAATAAATGATACCAAGTATGATCACTTGGTGAGATTAAGTATGCCGCGGACGGACGATGTTTTCCCCTCCATTTGGCAAGTGGTGAAAATGGTACCACTATGGGTTTGACCACAAGGAAATTTATGGGATTTTTCTGGTTAATTAATCTTGAATAAAACTTTAAATTGGAAACTATCTTGTGACTTGCTGAGTACTTTAGTACTCACCCTTGCTATATAAACATTTTTCAGAAACACCCGGAGACGTCGCGGAGGTTGATCCTGCTATCTTCCTTCGCGGAGAAGATTTTGAGTTCTAGGTCATTCCTACGCTCGAGGGCAGATCCTAGAAATATAGCCACGTGTGTAAAAATCAATAACGTTTGTATGCGTTAGTCATGGTTTAATGATTTTAAGATGAGAGAACCTTGTTTAATGTTGGATAGTAAGAAAAATATTTATGTGATGTTATCTACCCTTGTAATATTATTCCTATGAGTTTGTATGCGATGGCTGTGTTTTGTAATCACTCGGAATTTCGCGAAATTTTGCCTTCGGCGAATTCGTGGAATTTCTAGTCACGGTCCCGAATTTTTGGGGCGTGACAGAGTGGTATCAGAGCCAGCCTTGACCGTAGGAAAGACCCCCGGTTTTGGAAAAATGGTACATGTTTGAAAGAAAAATGACTGAGAAAAAGAAATTTTCTAAAGCCTTTATCCAGCTCTTAAAATCTTTTGTTTTTGATATAAAATTTGTATGATAAAATTTTGTGTAAAAAAATACAAATCTTTTTCGCGCTTAAAAAGAAGTCATTTCACATATTGTAGGCATGGTGTACTATTTTTATACCTCTCCCGAGACGCTTGGGGGATGGGCCCAACTCTTTTGGAGGATGTTGTGCCGAGGCAGGACCTCCCACATTTTCATGCAAAAGCTATTTTTGCGCATGGGATACTTCAGTATTAGACCGGATGGGTTAACGTAAAAGTTGATGGTACCGAGACCACTTATGTTGGACAAAGGGATATAGAGGAGGATGCAATTCAGGACGCATCCAGAAGGGCTATATTAAACTGCGGCGTAAATGCGACACATTTGATGAGTCCATCTATCGAATCATACCCCAGGAGTTGAATGATGGAAACAGCGTGGGAGTGCCTTTTCCACCATTCGTGAATGACGGGTCAGAGATAGAGGTAGTGAGAGAAATAGCCTTTGAAGTAGGGCAATATGGGAAGATTCGAAAGGAATATCAAAAAGCCCAAGGTGAGATAGTCCAGTTGCGAGGCGAGAATATAGAGCTTCGCGAGAATATACTTGACTTGGAGACAAAACTTAAGGAGGCTATAAGTGCTCAACAGAAGATGGCCAGTTCAAGTGCAAGGAGATTAAGGGCTTGTCAAGGGGATCAATCACATGGACCGGGAGCGAAGAAGATCAAGACCATATGGACCAAGAAACATCTTGAAGGCTTCAAGAGTGCTCCGCAAGTGAGGCCGGAAGAAATAGAGGCGCCGCCAAGTCAGGAGGATGAAGAGGAAGAGGAAACGATGGAACGTGAGTTCTATACCAGCAGCAACCCTCCGTCGGATGACGAATAGATACTTCAAGAAAGGCGCTAGTGTAATCTAGGTTTGTGTTTTAAAATGGGTGTGTCATGTCTTGATGATGTGTGCAATATATGCATGTATGTGTGATTAAGTACGAGGTATGAATAGCCAGTAGGCTACGTAAACCGCTTAGTGTTTCTGTAAAATAAATAAATAAAACTAACATTTTTAATATTTTCCTACTCTTGTATATCCCAAACACGTGTATATTCTCTAACAAAAGTTTTCCTTTCAAATAAAACAGTTGCAAGTCACCAACATGGATGACCACAACTCACAAACAACCGGAGACAATGGAGACTACGGTAGTAATGGAAGCGACCAAGTCTAGCGCAATTATGCTAGCCATGGATAGAGGCAGACGACAAACCGAAGAGAACCAGATGAGGATGATGGAAACACATGCCCAGATGTTGGAAAGAATAGCAACAAAATTGGCAGAACAAAAAGGAAGTTTAGAGGCAAAGAAGGAGTCAAGAAAACCAAGGTGGCGAGATTTCCAGAAGACAAACCCACCAATCTTCTCTGGTTCAGAAGAACCACTAGGCCCGATATGGCTCAGAGATGTTGAACGACGACTACAAACCATAGGATGTGAGGACCGGGAAAAGGTTTTTTTGCATCACATCAACTACAGGGATCCGCCGCATCATGGTGGATAAATTTTCGGGAAGCCAGTCAGAACCCAGAGGAAATAACATGGGGAGAATTTGTGGAAGGATTCAAGAAGGAACATATTCCTTCAGAGATAATGTTAATGAAACGTCGTGAATTTTTGGATTTGAAGCAAGGAAATCAAACTCTGAAGGAGTATTTGGGCAAGTTCAATTATTTGTCAAGGTACGCAGCTGATGATGTGAGCACACAGACAAAGAAGATGGAACAATTTGAGCAGGGTCTGCAAGACTCATTGAAGTACCACATCTCGTCTCAAGTGTTTCCCAATTATCAGGCTATGGTAAATAGTCTTCTGAAGACTGACAAAGTGAGGTCAAGCATGGTGGAGGATCGGAAGAGAAAAGCACGGAATTTCAACACCCCAATGGATTCCCTTCGATCTAGGACTTGGGTGACACCAGGTTCGGTAGAGCAGCGGAAAACAATGGCCATAAAGAGGGATGATCGAAGAGGAGGAAATGTTGACAGAATTGTTAACTGCTTTAGGTGCGGAGGAAGACATTCGATAGGAAGTTGTCCACAACGAAAAACAGTGTGCTATCACTGTGAGGATCCTACTCATTTGCGGAATGCGTGCCCAAGGAGGAATTTACCTGTGGAAGTGGCGAGGACCCAATTCCGACAACAGCAAAGCATGAGGCCACAGAATGCGGCCAATAAAGGGAAAGGATTGTTGCAAGCAAGTAAGGCCATGATTGGACAAAATTCTCAGGAAGTGAACAAGGGAGGAATGAACCAAAGGCCTAATCAAGGACGGGTGAATTATGTGTCTACCGAAGAAGCCAATGAGGCTACCGACGTGATTACTGGTACGTTTTCAGTAATGTCTAAGCCAGCCTTAATTCTATTTGATCCGGGAGCTACTCATTATTTTATTTCAATAAGCTTCACACTAGAAAATGGGATACCCTCCTTCCCGTTAGAGAAACCTTATGTGGTTGAATCACCCGGAGCAAAGATGAAAGCTCAAACAAAGACCAATGAGGTAGAAATAGACATCCACGGAGAAAAATTTAAAGCAAACCTGATACACTTGCAACTAAGAGATTTGGATGTCATATTAGGAATGGACTGGTTATATAAATATAAGGCAAAGGTAGATTGTGAGGAGAAACTGGTTTATGTCACCAGTCCGAATAATCTGACCTAGAGGATAAAGTCACAAAATTCCTTTCGGAGGAAGCAGAACAAGAGGGTATGTAGTATGGTGGCAGAAGGAGTAATGCATATTCCGGTGGTTAAAGAATTTGCAGACGTGTTCCAGAGCAATTACCTGGGGAGCCACCAGATAGAGAGGTGGAATTTAAAATAGAACTTAAACCCAGAATAGAACCAATTACAAAGCAACCATACCACATGTCAAGAAAAGAGCTAGTAGAGTTGAAGAAGAAAATTGACGAGTTATTAGACAAGAACTTTATACAACCAAGCATCTCATCATGGGCAGCACCGGTATTATTTGCAAAAAAGAAGGATGGTAGCTCGAGACTATGTGTAGACTACCGGGGACTAAACGCAGTCACCATTAAAAATAAATACCCTCTGCCCAGGATTGATGACCTCTTTGACCAGTTAAGGAATGCTAAAATCTTTTCGAAGATAGACCTAAGGTCTAGATATCATCAGCTAAAAATTCGCCCGAAGGATAGACCAAAGACTGCTTTCACTACCAGATATGGATTATGTGGCATCCCGCAAAACCACTACTAGAAAATCGCGTTGTTTTTGTGCATTGCATCATCATCATCATGCATTGTTGTCTAAAACTATTTTTGCAAAGCCGGTTTTGTTTTCTAAAACGCCCCGTCTTGCTTTCAAATTCAAACCCGGGTCGCCGGAATATTTTGTTGTCTACTATCGGTTTGCAAACGGTGCACTTAAACAAATAAAATGTTAAATTATTTTTTAGTAGGGGCAGTCGAACGGGCCGACCCGACCCGAACGACCACCCCCAGAACCTAAAACGGTCCACCTAATCAGCCCCCTCTAAATCCTAAAGCTACCAACCTATCTACCCACCCCTCTGGCCACCTCACCCGGACCAATCCGTGACCGCCACCTCACCTCACCCTTCCCCCCTAGCCTATCCCCATCTGCCACTTGGTCCACCCCCCTCTCTCTCCTCTCTCTCCCCACAAAACCACTCCCCAGCCCCAACTACCACCCCACCAGCACTACCCACACACGCCAGTCCCACCCCACCCAGACACCTCTGCCTTGCGCACGCTCCCTCAGCCCAACACACACACCACCCCGGGCCACCCAGACCCACACGGCCCGCTCCCTTCCTTCCCAAGTTTCTCCCTCCCAGGCCAGCGATCTCCTCCCGCCGCTCGGCTCGCTGCCCCTCTCCCGAGCCCCGCCCCCACCGTCCTTTCCTCCTCCCCCCTCAGCCTTGGCGACCTGCTCCGCCCCTTGTCTTGAGTCGCCCCCGCCACGCCTGCCCTCCCCGTGTCCCGCCTCCCCACAGCGCGTCGCCTGCGCCCCGTCTTGCCATTCCGTGAGCTCTGTCACTTGCCGTTCTACTTCCCCAAGCTCTTCGCTCTCCTCCCTCCTGCGCAGCCACGGGCCTTCTTCACTTCCTCCCCCCGCCCCCCGCCCCTTTCCCGCCGCTTCTCCCGCATCTCTCGCTCGCCAGGCGCGCCACCGCGCGCCCCCCGCGCGTGGTGCCCTGCGGCCGCCGCACGCCCTCGTCGCCCGGCGGGGAGGCCTTCGCCAGCTTCTTCTCCCACGCCCGGCGGGCCCTCACGCTTCGGCGCTGCCCACATCCGCGCCCGGTGCCCCGCGTGCCCGTTCGCGCAACCCGGCCTGCTCCCTGCATTCGATATGATTCGGTAGTCACCGTCCGGCGGCCGAAGGATCTTTGGTCTAGTTCTTTGTGTGTCTGCTTTGGATGTGAAATATGATGGCGGTTTGGGGTTGCATCGGTGAAGGATCGATCTGTGGTTGAGTAGGGTGGGGTGGAGTGGAGATGATGTTTGGGCGATGGTTGATGTTGTGGTGGTCACGACTCCGAAGAATAGATCCAACAAGTGTACAAGAACCTCGCCCTTTGAAAATCTTGATGGACAACAAGTACTCCGACATGGAGCGTCAAGGCCTCCTTCACAGACCCGACAAGATCTCCATCACGGACTTCAAGTACCCCTCGGATGCGACAGATTCCTCCCGGACCCCAAGAACTCCTTCCGGCTCGCTGGCGAAACCTCGAAGGCTACGATGATGTTGAATCAAGATCTCCATCGTCAATGGAACCGGAACACCCAGGCCTTCATACAGGGATGCTCAACGACAAGACCGGCTCAATGCCGATGGGCTCTAGGGGTGTACCTGGTGCCACTAGATAACCGCCAAGATCGTCATCGGAACCACAAGGCCGTTGCAGTGAACTCGACAAGATCTACCACATGAAGACCGTACCGAACCGGTGACCCTTGACGAACCTCCGGCAAGAACTTCGACATGGCCAAGATCTACCGCAACCGAGTCCGGCACCGACAAGTGAAGTCAGAACCACCAAGCCCTTCCTCGCGGAACGCCAAGACCTACCTCTGTTATCCGAGAACGTTTCCGTCGAACCCTGAACCCCGAGACTCGACCCCGAACCCCGGAACCCCAAGTTCGTCGAGACCCCCTAATGTGTGAACCCCTTCCCGAAACCCCATTTTATAATATAATACAACTGTTGCATCTTAAATTGTCATGCTCGCACCATATCATTTGTTAGGGGGCCTTATGCCGATTCACCTTATAATTAAATATGGGGCCCATATGCGGGCAAATCTAGCCTTATATTGGCCTCATTTAAATTTGTGTAGCGAACCGGTAACTCATCTTGCCTTGTTAAAACAACATTTAATTTGCGGGGTAGATAAACAACTTGAACCATATAATTATTTGTCGGACCCCGGTTCCGCTTAATATGACCTAATTGCATCGCATCTTTGCCATGGCATACATCATACATGCATCATGCCGATCTTCTGTCATAATGTTAAATAGCGCCTCCGGTGTTTATTCTAGTGTTTTGCTTCTTCGCGGATAAGGACGTTGAGTTGATGTGAGCTTCGCCCCGATCTTCGGTTGAACCTTCGACAATGTTTTCAGGCGAGCATCTCCCCCTTTCTACCTATCTTACTTTTATAGTATTTATTCCCTCCTGTTGATCTATTGCTATCTGTGTTGCGTTGCTCTAGTTTTCGTACCCGTGATATCCCTTGCAGCCCTATATTGCCTTGGACACACCCTATTACCTGTTGTTTGGTAGATCGTTGGACCTGCGCGTCTTAGTTGCTTGCTCAAGTGCTGTTGCGTGTCGTCTAATGCCACAGTTGTTGGAGCCTTGCCGCATGTTTGATGTTGGAGATGATCATAGTTTTACTTATCGCTCATTTTAATTCCTGTTTAACAACTAAAATTGAAGTAAGCAGAGGCATCGGTGGGTGATAGATAATATTTGGTTTCCGAACGCCCACTTGTGTCCCGTAGGACCTCGAGTACTTGATACTTGTTCCTTGATTTATCGCGCTATCCACATCCGGAGGTATATGGGACCCCCACAGGCGAGCTTGATTCAGTCTTATTTCTTGGGGCCACAAACTAGTTTGAGGTTTTATTTATGATCTGTACTTATGCCATGCTTCTTGCTTTATTTAAATTGTCGACGAGATAGCACTTTGTCTGTTTAGGATCGGGACACGATTCATGCGGTGTCGACAAGCCCAGTTTTGGGTTACCGATCGTTCCTGACCGTCTACCCAAACCTTGAGTCCGTCTCGAGTCGGTGGCCGTTCTTGGGTCTACTCAATGGGGTGGCCCCTGAAATAATTCTGAATCCTGTGATTGCTTTGTCGTGAAAGCCTCGTTGGGTTTTGATTTGGTTTTCGAGGTTGATCGGCGTGTGTTGCTATTGGTGCACCCGGCGGGTAAAACTTTCGAAAGCCGTGTCATGGTTATGGACGACTTGGAGCACAGTATCTCGACCATAGACAAGCATAACTAAAGTTTATTGCTATAAATTTGACTTTATAATGACTAGTAATCAGCTTCACTATAATGGAATGGCTAAATAATACTGCCCACAATTGCTTGTTTGGAGTGTCGCTTGCGACCATTGTACCTGACTAGTACGTATTGCAACTATAACGGAATGGCTAAATAAAAGTATCAACAACTGCTGGGTTTTGGTTTATCTCATGCTATCTGTATCTGATTAGTAATTGTTGCAACTACAACGGAATGATTAAATAAAAGGGCCCACTGCTTCTTTTATCAGGATGATTATCTACATCTGACTAGTAATAGTTACAACGATAACTGAATAAATAAAACTGCCAACTGTGTGAGTTCCTCGGTTGACTTCCTCGTTTGGTCTCGAGGGGGAAACACCAGGATGGGTTTGTTTGGCGTTAGCTTCAGGTTGGATCCGGATAGGTCTATCTTACCCCTCTCTGATATTCGCCAGTTGTATCGAGTCTCTATAGGTTGTTTAGTACATGCTGCCGCTGCCGCTTCAGTCCACCATACCTATGTAGGCGAGGACCGCCGAATTCTAGCCTCGCCGTGTACTGGCCTCAGTACTGGCCATGATTGGACAAAATTCTCAGGAAGTGAACAAGGGAGGAATGAACCAAAGGCCTAATCAAGGACGGGTGAATTATGTGTCTACCGAAGAAGCCACTGAGGCTACCGACGTGATTACTGGTACGTTTTCAGTAATGTCTAAGCCAGCCTTAATTCTATTTGATCCGGGAGCTACTCATTATTTTATTTCAATAAGCTTCACACTAGAAAATGGGATACCCTCCTTCCCGTTAGAGAAACCTTATGTAGTTGAATCACCCGGAGCAAAGATGAAAGCTCAAACAAAGACCAATGAGGTAGAAATAGACATCCACGGAGAAAAATTTAAAGCAAACCTGATACACTTGCAACTAAGAGATTTGGATGTCATATTAGGAATGGACTGGTTATATAAATATAAGGCAAAGGTCGATTGTGAGGAGAAACTGGTTTATGTCACCAGTCCGAATAATCTGACCTAGAGGATAAAGTCACAAAATTCCTTTCGGAGGAAGCAGAACAAGAGGGTATGTAGTATGGTGGCAGAAGGAGTAATGCATATTCCGGTGGTTAAAGAATTTGCAGACGTGTTCCAGAGCAATTACCTGGGGAGCCACCAGATAGAGAGGTGGAATTTAAAATAGAACTTAAACCCAGAATAGAACCAATTACAAAGCAACCATACCACATGTCAAGAAAAGAGCTAGTAGAGTTGAAGAAGAAAATTGACGAGTTATTAGACAAGAACTTTATACAACCAAGCATCTCATCATGGGCAGCACCGGTATTATTTGCAAAAAATAAGGATGGTAGCTCGAGACTATGTGTAGACTACCGGGGACTAAACGCAGTCACCATTAAAAATAAATACCCTCTGCCCAGGATTGATGACCTCTTTGACCAGTTAAGGAATGCTAAAATCTTTTCGAAGATAGACCTAAGGTCTAGATATCATCAGCTAAAAATTCGCCCGAAGGATAGACCAAAGACTGCTTTCACTACCAGATATGGA
Source organism: Avena longiglumis (assembly GCA_030063025.1). Taxonomy (NCBI): domain Eukaryota; kingdom Viridiplantae; phylum Streptophyta; class Magnoliopsida; order Poales; family Poaceae; genus Avena; species Avena longiglumis. The sequence goes on from CP125979.1 coordinate 230,361,643, forward strand.
TTATGTGGCATCCCGCAAAACCACTACTAGAAAATCGCGTTGTTTTTGTGCATTGCATCATCATCATCATGCATTGTTGTCTAAAACTATTTTCGCAAAGCCGGTTTTGTTTTCTAAAACGCCCCGTCTTGCTTTCAAATTCAAACCCGGGTCGCCGGAATATTTTGTTGTCTACTATCGGTTTGCAAACGGTGCACTTAAACAAATAAAATGTTTAATTATTTTTTAGTAGGGGCAGTCGAACGGGCCGACCCGACCCGAACGACCACCCCCAGAACCTAAAACGGTCCACCTAATCAGCCCCCTCTAAATCCTAAAGCTACCAACCTATCTACCCACCCCTCTGGCCACCTCACCCGGACCAATCCGTGACCGCCACCTCACCTCACCCTTCCCCCCTAGCCTATCCCCATCTGCCACTTGGTCCACCCCCCTCTCTCTCCTCTCTCTCCCCACAAAACCACTCCCCAGCCCCAACTACCACCCCACCCAGCACTACCCACACACGCCAGTCCCACCCCACCCCAGCACACCTCTGCACGCACACACGCTCCCTCCAGCCAGCACACACACCACCCCGCGGGCCACCCAGACCCCACCTGCCGGCCCCGCTCCCCTTCCTTCCCCAAGTTTCTCCCTCCCCGAGCCCGACGATCTCCTCCCGCCGCTCGGCTCGCTGCCCCTCTCCCGAGCCCCGCCCCCACCGTCCTTTCCTCCTCCTCCTCTGTGGCGCCCGGCGCCTGCTCCGCCCTCGTCGCAGTCGCCCCAGCGCCCTGCCCTCCCCGCGTCCCGCCTCCCCGCGCGTCGCCTCGCCCGTCTTGCCACTCCCTTGAGCTCCTCATCGCCGCCGTTCTCGCCCCCTCTGCAAGCTCGCCGCTCTCCTCCCTCCGGCTGCCGCTCGCCGCCGCTCGCCGCCGGGCCGCGGGCCTTCTTCCCCGCCTCCCCGCTCGCCCCCTTTTCCAGCGCTTCCCCGCCCGCATCACCCGCAAGCCCCGGGCGCCAGTCGCGCTTCCCTCGCCGTGGTGCCCTGCTGCCGGCCAGCGCGCCCTCGTCGCCGGCAGGAGGCCCTTCGCCAGCGTTTTCTCCCCAGCGTGGCCCTCACCGCTCGGCGCTGCCCACATCCGCGCGGTGCCCCGCGTGCCCGTTCGCGCAACCCGGCCTCCCTGCATTCGATACAGTTCGGTAGTCACCGTCCGTGATCAAGGATCTTTTGGTCTAGTTCTTTGTGTGTGCTTCTTTGGATGTGAAGTAACAGTGGCGGCGGTTTGGGGTTGCATCGGTGAAGGATCGATCTGTGGTTGAGTAGGGTGGGGTGGAGTGGAGATGATGTTTGGAAGCGATGGTTGATGTTGTGGTGGTCACGACTCCCGAAGAATAGATCCAACAAGTGTACAAGAACCTCGCCACTGAAAAATACTGATGGACAACAAGTACTCCGACATGGAACGTCAAGGCCTCCTTCACAGACCCGACAAGATCTCCATCACGGACTTCAAGTACCCCCTCGGATGCGACAGGATTCCCTCCCCGGACCCCAAGAACTCCTTCCCGGCTCCGCTAGCCGAAACCTCGAAGGCTACGATGATGTTGAATCAAGATCTCCATCGTCAATGGAACCGGAACACCCAGGCCTTCGTACAGGGATGCTCAACGACAAGACCGGCTCAATGCCGATGGGCTCTAGGGGTGTACCTGGTGCCACTAGATAACCGCCAAGATCGTCATCGGAACCACAAGGCCGTTGCAGTGAACTCGACAAGATCTACCACATGAAGACCGTACCGAACCGGTGACCCTTGACGAACCTCCGGCAAGAACTTCGACATGGCCAAGATCTACCGCAACCGAGTCCGGCACCGACAAGTTAAGTCAGAACCACCAAGCCCTTCCTCGCGGAACGCCAAGACCTACCTCTGTTATCCGAGAACGTTTCCGTCGAACCCTGAACCCCGAGACTCGACCCCGAACCCCGGAACCCCAAGTTCGTCGAGACCCCCTAATGTGTGAACCCCTTCCCGAAACCCCATTTTATAATATAATACAACTGTTGCATCTTAAATTGTCATGCTCGCACCATATCATTGGTTAGGGGTCCTTATGCTGATTCACCTTATAATTAAATATGGGGCCCATATGCGGGCAAATCTAGCCTTATATTGGCCTCATTTAAATTTGTGTAGCGAACCGGTAACTCATCTTGCCTTGTTAAAACAACATTTAATTTGCGGGGTAGATAAACAACTTGAACCATATAATTATTTGTCGGACCCCGGTTCCGCTTAATATGACCTAATTGCATCGCATCTTTGCCATGGCATACATCATACATGCATCATGCCGATCTTCTGTCATAATGTTAAATAGCGCCTCCGGTGTTTATTCTAGTGTTTTGCTTCTTCGCGGATAAGGCCGTTGAGTTGATGTGAGCTTCGCCCCGATCTTCGGTTGAACCTTCGACAATGTTTTCAGGCGAGCATCTCCCCCTTTCTACCTATCTTACTTTTATAGTATTTATTCCCTCCTGTTGATCTATTGCTATCTGTGTTGCGTTGCTCTAGTTTTCGTACCCGTGATATCCCTTGCAGCCCTATATTGCCTTGGACACACCCTATTACCTGTTGTTTGGTAGATCGTTGGACCTGCGCGTCTTAGTTGCTTGCTCAAGTGCTGTTGCGTGTCGTCTAATGCCACAGTTGTTGGAGCCTTGCCGCATGTTTGATGTTGGAGATGATCATAGTTTTACTTATCGCTCATTTTAATTCCTGTTTAACAACTAAAATTGAAGTAAGCAGAGGCATCGGTGGGTGATAGATAATATTTGGTTTCCGAACGCCCACTTGTGTCCCGTAGGACCTCGAGTACTTGATACTTGTTCCTTGATTTATCGCGCTATCCACATCCGGGAGGTATATGGGACCCCCCTGAGCCAGAGCTTAATTCAGTCTTATTTCTTGGGGCCACAAACTAGTTTGAGGTTTTATTTATGATCCTGTACTTATGCCATGCTTTACTGCTTTATTTAAATTGTGCGAGATAGCACTTTGTCTTTAGGATCGGGACACGATTCCGCGGTGTCGACAAGCCCAGTTTTGGGTTACGATCGTTCTGACCGTCTACCCAAACCTTGAGTCCGTCTCGAGTCGGTGGCCGTTCTTGGTCTACTCAATGGGGTGGCCCCTGAAATAATTTTGAATCCTGTGATTGCTTTGTCGTGAAAGCCTCGTTGGGTTTTGATTTGGTTTTCGAGGTTGATCGGCGTGTGTTGCTATTGGTGCACCCGGGTAAAACTTTACGAAAGCGTGTGTCGGTTATGGGACTTGGAGCATGATATCGACCATAGACAAGCATAACTAAAGTTTATTGCTATAAATTTGACTTTATAATGACTAGTAATCAGCTTCACTATAATGGAATGGCTAAATAATACTGCCCACAATTGCTTGTTTGGAGTGTAAACACGACCATTGTACTGACTAAATACGTATTGCAACTATAACGGAATGGCTAAATAAAAGTACCAACAACTGCTGGGTTTTGGTTTATCTCATGCTATCTGTATCTGATTAGTAATTGTTGCAACTACAACGGAATGATTAACTAAAAGGGCCCACTGCTTCTTTTATCAGGATGATTATCTACATCTGACTAGTAATAGTTACAACGATAACTGAATAAATAAAACTGCCAACTGTGTGAGTTCCTCGGTTGACTTCCTCGTTTGGTCTCGAGGGGGAAACACCAGGATGGGTTTGTTTGGCGTTAGCTTGAGTTGGATCCGGATAGGTCTATCTTACCCCTCTCGATATTCGCGGTTGTATCGAGTCTCTATAGGTTGTTTAGTACATGCACGCTGCCTTGATCCACCATACCTATGTGGCGAGGACCGCCAATTCTAGCCTCGTGTGTCTTGGCCTCGATCGACGCTCCTCTTTTTCCTTTGCCCTTTGTCGGCACCCCTTTTGTTTAGCAGGTTTCGACGTCGTTAGCAGGGTTACCCTTCCGGCTTGGCCTGGGCAGGGTTATGGACGCCATTGGTTATTCTTCAGGGCTCTTAGCCCCATTTGCATCTTGTCCGTAGCCGGACGCTCTGTCGTTTTCAAGGTGATTTGGATCTTTGTACCGTATATCTATATTCTTGACTCTTTGAGTCGCTGTTGTATATATATCTGTTCTGTGGGTCCCATCGAGGACTGTTGTGTAATGTTATTACTTCGTTTTCTACCCACACGCAAGTGCCTGGTGGGCACCTTTGAATCGTTTCTATGCGGGTTTGGCGGGTTTCGCTAAAACTTGCATAGGTCCGATTCTGAGGGTGTTACAGAGTGGTATCAGAGCTCAGCAGTTGCGATACCCACAAGTCGACAAATGTAGGATAACCTAGCTAACGGCCGAAGTAGAGTGTCAAAACTATTTTTGCAAAATCGGTTGGATAGTTCTGATTAGGTCTGATTTTACTCCTTACCCCTCTACTATTCTCCTCTTATCTCGACGTGTTTTGAATCTGCTCTCTTATCTTTTCTTCGAGTCCAGGATTTCTCGTGGTTGGGTTCCGTCGTACCTTCAGGGTTTCGCTTCCTTCTTTGATAACGGTGTTCTACCGTCCGGTGTTCAAGCTGCCTGATGAAACCGTCTACGGTGTTACCATTCTTTATTCCTTGTTTGTGCCTTCCGATGTTTTCCGACGCGACGACCTCATCCACGCCAGATCCGATGCAGAGTCTGCATCACTCCTTTGTTTCCGAACCTCGCTTATCGAGATCTTCAGTCTGATTCCGAGAATGGTTGCACTCTTTTCTACTGATTGTGCAAAGTAATAGTTTGGGTGCGTGATGGATTGGCCCCCATGCTAACTACCCTTTCTATTCGCTTTTGTACATTGAAGTGGATGAGAATGCATCGGTTCCCTCTTTCTATCGAAGCTAGAGGTGGCTTTAATTGTTGATACCTCTGCCTTCGACCTTTTTGTTACCGGAGAGTTCTCTCGACGATCACGGACAACGACCTCTTGTTAGTGGTGTCGCGAGGATCTACACAAAGCGAGAAGATGCAGATCGCCGACCTTTCCTTCCGGTACCATGAGGCGGATCTCGAGGGCGAGATCCATTGTTAGTGGTGTCGAATTGTGGCATCCCGCAAAACCACTACTAGAAAATCGCGTTGTTTTTGTGCATTGCATCATCATCATCATGCATTGTTGTCTAAAACTATTTTATAAAGCGGTTTTGTTTTCTAAAACGCCCCGTCTTGCTTTCAAATTCAAACCCGGGTCGCCGGAATATTTTGTTGTCTACTATCGGTTTGCAAACGGTGCACTTAAACAAATAAAATGTTTAATTATTTTTTAGTAGGGGCAGTCGAACGGGCCGACCCGACCCGAACGACCACCCCCAGAACCTAAAACGGTCCACCTAATCAGCCCCCTCTAAATCCTAAAGCTACCAACCTATCTACCCACCCCTCTGGCCACCTCACCCGGACCAATCCGTGACCGCCACCTCACCTCACCCTTCCCCCCTAGCCTATCCCCATCTGCCACTTGGTCCACCCCCCTCTCTCTCCTCTCTCTCCCCACAAAACCACTCCCCAGCCCCAACTACCACCCCACCCAGCACTACCCACACACGCCAGTCCCACCCCACCCCAGCACACCTCTGCACGCACGCACGCTCCCTCCAGCCAGCACACACACCACCCCGCGGGCCACCCAGACCCCACCTGCCGGCCCCGCTCCCCTTCCTTCCCCAAGTTTCTCCCTCCCCGAGCCCGACGATCTCCTCCCGCCGCTCGGCTCGCCCTCTCCAGCCCCGCCCACCGTCCTTTCCTCCTCCTCCCCCTCTCTGCAGGCGCCCGGCGCGACCCTCCGCCCCTCGCAGTCGCCCCACGCACGCCTGCCCTCCCAGCGTCCCGCCTCCCCCAGCGCGTCGCCTCGCCCGTCTTGCCGCCACTCCCTGCGCTCCTGTCGCCGCCGTTCGCCCCACCCTCTGCAGCTCCGCTCTGCTCCCTCCAGTAGCCGCTTCGCCCGCCGCCGCGGACGCGGCCTTCTTCCCCGCCTCCCTCGCCCCTTTCAGCGCTTCCGGCCCGCATCTCCCGCAAGCCCAGGCGCGGTCGCTTCCTCCATGTGGTGCCCTGCTGCCGGCCCGCGCCCGCCCTCGTCGCCCGGCGGAGGCCGCTCGGCGCGCCCGCGTTTTCTCCCTTGGCCGGCCCTCACCGCTTCGGCCCACATCCGCCGCCCGGTGCCCCAGCGTGCCCGTTCGCGCAACGGCCTGCTCCCTCTTCGATAAGATTCGGTAGTCACCGTCCGGCGACTGAAGGATCTTTTGGTCTAGTTCTTTGTGTGTGCTGCTTTGGATGTGAAGTAACAGTGGCGGCGGTTTGGGGTTGCATCGGTGAAGGATCGATCTGTGGTTGAGTAGGGTGGGGTGGAGTGGAGATGATGTTTGGAGGCGATGGTTGATGTTGTGGTGGTCACGACTCCCGAAGAATAGATCCAACAAGTGTACAAGAACCTCGCCACTGAAAAATACTGATGGACAACAAGTACTCCGACATGGAACGTCAAGGCCTCCTTCACAGACCCGACAAGATCTCCATCACGGACTTCAAGTACCCCCTCGGATGCGACAGGATTCCCTCCCCGGACCCCAAGAACTCCTTCCCGGCTCCGCTAGCCGAAACCTCGAAGGCTGCGATGATGTTGAATCAAGATCTCCATCGTCAATGGAACCGGAACACCCAGGCCTTCGTACAGGGATGCTCAACGACAAGACCGGCTCAATGCCGATGGGCTCTAGGGGTGTACCTGGTGCCACTAGATAACCTCCAAGATCGTCATCGGAACCACAAGGCCGTTGCAGTGAACTCGACAAGATCTACCACATGAAGACCGTACCGAACCCTGTGACCCTCGACGAACCTCCCGCAAGAACTTCGACATGGCCAAGATCTACCGCAACCGAGTCCGGCACCGACAAGTGAAGTCAGAACCACCAAGCCCTTCCTCGCGGAACGCCAAGACCTACCTCTGTTATCCGAGAACGTTTCCGTCGAACCACGAGACTCGACCCGAACCCGGAACCCCAAGTTCGTCGAGACCCCCTAATGTGTGAACCCCTTCCCGAAACCCCATTTTATAATATAATACAATTGTTGCATCTTAAATTGTCATGCTCGCACCATATCATTGGTTAGGGGGCCTTATGCCGATTCACCTTATAATTAAATATGGGGCCCATATGCGGGCAAATCTAGCCTTATATTGGCCTCATTTAAATTTGTGTAGCGAACCGGTAACTCATCTTGCCTTGTTAAAACAACATTTAATTTGCGGGGTAGATAAACAACTTGAACCATATAATTATTTGTCGGACCCCGGTTCCGCTTAATATGACCTAATTGCATCGCATCTTTGCCATGGCATACATCATACATGCATCATGCCGATCTTCTGTCATAATGTTAAATAGCGCCTCCGGTGTTTATTCTAGTGTTTTGCTTCTTCGCGGATAAGGACGTTGAGTTGATGTGAGCTTCGCCCCGATCTTCGGTTGAACCTTCGACAATGTTTTCAGGCGAGCATCTCCCCCTTTCTACCTATCTTACTTTTATAGTATTTATTCCCTCCTGTTGATCTATTGCTATCTGTATTGCGTTGCTCTAGTTTTCGTACCCGTGATATCCCTTGCAGCCCTATATTGCCTTGGACACATCCTATTACATTGTTTGGTAGATCGTTGGACTGCTGGCGTCTTAGTTGCTTGCTCAAGTCTTTGTGCGTGTCGTCTAATGCCACGATTGTTGGAGCCTTGCCGCATGTTTGATGTTGGAGATGATCATAGTTTTACTTATCGCTCATTTTAATTCCTGTTTAACAACTAAAATTGAAGTAAGCGAGAGGCATCGGTGGGTGATAGATAATATTTGGTTTCGACGCCCACTTGTGTCCCGTGGGACCTCGAGTACTTGATACTGTTCCTTGATTTATCGCGCTATCCACATCCGGAGGTATATGGGACCCCCGAGCGAGCTTGATTCATCTTATTTCTTGGGGCCACAAACTAGTTTGAGGTTTTATTTATGATCCTGTACTTATGCCATGCTTTTCGCTTTATTTAAATTGTGCGACAGATAGCACTTTTGTCTTGTTTAGGATCGGGACACGATTCCGCGGTGTCGACAAGCCTAGTTTTGGGTTACCAGTCGTTCACAGCCGTCTACCCAAACCTTGAGTCCGTCTCGGAGTCAGCTGGCTTCGTTGCGGGTCTACTCAATGGGGTGGCCCCCTGAAATAATTCTGAATCCTGTGATTGCTTTGTCGTGAAAGCCTCGTTGGGTTTTGATTTGGTTTTTCCGAGGTTGATCGAGCGTGTGTTGCTATTGGTGCACCGGCGGGTAAAACTTTCGAAAGCCGTGTCATGGTTATGGACGACTTGGAGCACAGTATCTCGACCATAGACAAGCATAACTAAAGTTTATTGCTATAAATTTGACTTTATAATGACTAGTAATCAGCTTCACTATAATGGAATGGCTAAATAATACTGCCCACAATTGCTTGTTTGGAGTGTCGCTTGCGACCATTGTACCTGACTAGTACGTATTGCAACTATAACGGAATGGCTAAATAAAAGTACCAACAACTGCTGGGTTTTGGTTTATCTCATGCTATCTGTATCTGATTAGTAATTGTTGCAACTACAACGGAATGATTAACTAAAAGGGATCACTGCTTCTTTTATCAGGATGATTATCTACATCTGACTAGTAATAGTTACAACGATAACTGAATAAATAAAACTGCCAACTGTGTGAGTTCCTCGGTTGACTTCCTCGTTTGGTCTCGAGGGGGAAACACCAGGATGGGTTTGTTTGGCGTTAGCTTCAGGTTGGATCCGGATAGGTCTATCTTACCCCTCTCTGATATTCGCCAGTTGTATGGAGTCTCTATAGGTTGTTTAGTACATGTTGCCGCTGCCGCTTCAGTCCACCATACCTATGTAGGCGAGGACCGCCGAATTCTAGCCTCGCCGTGTACTGGCCTCAAGATCTTGGCTCCTCTTTTCCTTTGCCCTTTGTCGGCACCCTTTTGTTTTAGCAGGTTTTGACGTCGTTAGCGGGTTACCCTTCCGCTTTGGCAGGGTTATGGACGCCATTGGTTATTCTTCAGGGCTCTTAGCCCCATTTGCATCTTGTCCGTAGCCGGACGCTCTACCGTTTTCAAGGTGATTTAGATCTTTGTACCGTATATTTGTATTCTTGACTCTTTGAGTCGCTGTTGTATATATATCTGTTCTGTGGGTCCCATCGAGGACTGTTGTGTAATGTTATTACTTCGTTTTCCACCCGCACGCAAGTGCCTGGTGGGCACCTTTGAATCGTTTCTATGCGGGTTTGGCGGGTTTCGCTAAAACTTGCATAGGTCCGATTCTGAGGGTGTTACAGATTATATGAATTCACGGTAGTACCTTTTGGATTAACCAATGCACCAGCCTTTTTCATGAATCTCATGAATAAGGTGATGATGGACTTTTTGGACAAATTTGTAGTGGTCTTTGTCGATGATATCCTAGTATACTCAAGTAGCCCTGAAGAACATGAGCAACACTTGAGACAAGTTTTGACAAGGCTAAGAGAGCATAAGTTGTTCGCAAAGTTTTCCAAATGCGAATTCTGGATGAAAGAAATAGCTTTCCTGGGTCACATTATATCAGAGGAAGGAGTTAAAATGGATCCAGAGAAGGTGAAAGCAATATTGGAATGGAAGGCCCTGACAAACGTGAAAGAAGTTAGAAGTTTCTTAGGATTGGCAGGATATTATAGGAGGTTTATTGAAGCATTTTCAAGGATTTGTCGGCCACTAACCCAATTGAAGGGTTTCGCGGCATAGTAAATCAAAATTTTCTACGGAGCGAACAGAGGGAAAGCCAAGATCTAATCTAGGAGATGTAAACAACGAGAGAGATTGGATTAGATCTTCATACCCTTGAAGATTCAAGAGTGAGCGTTAAATCGGAACGTGGGTGATGTAGTCGTACTCGCTTCTCCTCCTCGCGATCCGATCCGATCTAGCACCACAAGTGGCGGTGCCTCCGTGAGATGTACGTCGCACCTCGGCGTCTCCTCCTTCCTCGGACCAGCGAGTATGGTGGAGAGATAGATTGGATCTACAACACGGCGTGGTGTATATGGTGGAGAATTTCTGCGGGGCTTCGCCTACAAACAGTCGGGAGGAGAGAGGAAGGTAGCAAGGCGGTTAGGGCTTGGAGGAAGGTGTGTGGGGGAGGCGCACCACCCTCTATATAGAGGGGGCAAGCCTGCCCTCCTCCAAGCCTATCTCTAGTTTAAACGATTTAAACTCTCCCTTATCTAGAAATCCTATCTCTAGTTTAAACGATTTAAACTCTCCCTTATCTAGAAATCCTATCTCTAGTTTAAACGAGTTTAAACTTATCTAGGATCGGCTGAGCCCTATGGGGCCTTGTGCCCCAATGCGCCAGGACACTCCCTCATAGGCCCATGCCCCTCCCGGAAGGTGGGGCCACGTTGGTCCCCTTCCGGAAGGTTCTAGAAGCTTCGGTACAATACCGATTAACCGGAACAATTCGAACTCCAAAACTGCCTCGCCTTATATGAATCTTATTCTCCGGACCATTCCGGAACCTCTCGTGATATCCGGATCCCATCCGAGACTCGAACAAAAATTCATAAACCAATTATCCAATCTATCCTAGCGTCGAGACACGTTAAGTGTGTGACCTGCGGGTTCGAGAATATGCGGACATGATCTTCTATCAATAATCAACGGGTGCAGGCACCCATATTGACTCCCACATTCATCGATGATCATATCGGATGACCACGATGCCAGATTCAATCCATCCCATATATATATTCCCTTCGTCTCGCGATATTTTACTTACGAGATTCGATCGTCGATGCGTCATACCTAGTTCAATCTCGTTCACAGCAAGTACTTTACTCGTTCCGTAATCCGATGTCACTTTGTGATTAACTCCTTAACCACATGCTTGCAAGCGGTGTTGATATCGATTACCGAGTGGGCCCGAAGTATATCTCTCCGACTTGGGAGGGACAAATTCCATCTCGATACATACAACCCAACAGATACTTTCCGATCACCTGAGAGACACCTTTATGATCACCCTCTCATAGGATGACGTTTGATGACCTCAAAGCTTTCTTCCGGTACCAGGGAGTTGTATTATCTCATGGTCTAAGGAATACAATATTTGACATAGGAAAAGCTTCGCAAAGATGAACACGATGAAACGATCTAATTGCTTCGCTTAGTTTGGGTATGTCCATCATATCATTCTCCCAATGATATGATCTCATTATCAATTGACAACTCATGTCTATGGTTAGGAAACCTTAACCATCATTGATCAATGAGCTAGTCCTTAGAGGCGTACCAGGGACACGGTGTTGTTCACAAACCACACAATTATTAATGTTTCCGCTTAATACAATTCTAGCATGGAATATAAACTTTATCATGAACAAGAATTATAATAATAACATCTTTATTATTGCCTCTAGGGCATAATTCTAACAGTCTCCCACTTGCACTAGAGTCAATAATCTAGTTTACATTTGGCAACAATCTCACACCCATGGCACTGAGGTGTTGATCATGTTTTACACGTGGAAAAGGTTTAGTCAATGGATCTGCGACATTCAGATCCGTATGTACTTTGCTAATCTTCAGATCTCCATCTGCTATATAATATCGGATTATATGAAACTTGCGGTTGATATTCTTGGTCTTTGGATGATATCTTGGTTCCTTAGCGAGTGCTATGGCGCCAGTGTTGTCACACAATATCTCCAGTGGGTCCAATGCACTTGGAACCACGCCAAGCTCGATGATGAAGTTTCGATCCAAACTCCTTCACTTGACGCTTCTGCAGCCATGTATTCCGCTTCTCATGTAGATCCCGCGATCACGCTTTGCTTGCAGCTTCTCCGACTCCAGCTCCTCCATTCAAAATATAAACGTATCACGTGCGAGATTTAGAATCATCCTTGTCGATTGTCAAAACTAGCGTCGACGTAACCTTTACGACAAGCTGTTCATCACCCCATAGACTAAGAACATTTCTTTAGTTCTATTTAGGTACTTTAGGATGTTCTTCACGGCTGTCCATGTTCCACTCTGGATCACTTTGATATCTCGTCAAACTAAGAGCATTGGACACATCGGTCTAGTACACAGCATGGCATACATGATGGAACCTATGGCCGAGGCATAAGGCACTTTGCTCATAGCTTCCCTATCATTTACCATAGCTGGACACTGAGCCTTGCTCAATATCTTACCTGACAACATAGGCATTGAACCTTTCTTTGCCTTATCCATTCTGAACCTTTTCAGAACTTTGTCTAGGTATGTACTCTGGCTTAAAGCTATCAGGCGTCTTTGTCTATCTCTATAGATCTTGATGCCCAATATATAAGCAGCTTCACCTAGGTCTTTCATTGAAAAACACTTGTTCAAATAACTCTTCACATCGTTAAGCATGTTGATGTCATTTTCAATAATCAATATGTCATCCACATACGATGCCGAAGCGTCACCGAGCTCCCACTCACTTTCCTGTAGATACAAGCTTCGTAGCAATTTGGAACAAATCCAAAGCTCTTGATCACTTGATCAAAATGAAGGTTCCAACTCCGAGATGCTTGCTTCAGTCCATAAATGGAACGCTGAAGTTTGCATACTTTATCAGCATCCTTAGGATCGACAAAACCTTCGGGTTGCATCATATACAACTCTTCATCAATGTTGCCATTGAGGAAAGCAGTCTTGACATCCATCTGCCATATTTCATAATCATGAAACGCAGCAATTGCTAATAAAATCCGAATGGACTTAAACATCGCTACGGGAGAAAAAGTCTCATCGTAGTCAACACCTTGAACTTGTCAAAAACCTTTTGCGACAAGCCGTGCTTTATAGACGGTAACATTACCATCTGCGTCCGTTTTCTTCTTGAAGATCCATTTGCACTCAATGGCCTTTCGGTCGCTAGGAGGGTCCACCAAAGTCCATACTTGGTTTTCGCTCATGGATCCCAATTCGGATTTCATGGCTTCCAGCCATTTCTCAGAGTCTGGGCTCATCATCGCTTCCTCATAGTTCGTAGGTTCACTGTCTTCTACCAACAAGACAACGGTCGACAGGTTGTCGTACCACTCGGGAGGCACGCGACCTTGTCGACCTGCGACGTTCAGTAGCAGCATCGTCCGAAGCTTCATGATCCTTGTCATTAGCTTCCTCTATTGTTGGTGCAGGCGGCACTGGAACAATTTCAGGTGCTGCGCTACTCTCCAATTCAAGAGAAGGTTCAATAACCTCGTCTAGCTCTACTTTCCTCCTACTCACTTCTTTCGAGAGAAACTCCTTCTCAAGAAAGGAACCGTTCTTTGTGACAAACACTTTGCCTTCGGTTCTGTGATAGAAGGTATACCCAATAGTTTCCTTAGGGTATCCTATGAAGACGCATTTCTCCGCTTTGGGTTCGAGCTTGTCCGCATCAACTTCTTGACGTAAGCCGCATCCCTAAACTTTAAGAAACGACAACTTAGGTTTAGCACCAAACCACAGTTCATACGGTGTCGTCTCGGATTTAGATGGAGCCCTATTTAAAGTGAATGCAGCGGTTTCTAATGCATAACCCCAAAATGATAACGCAAATCAAGAAGAGACATCATTGATCGGACCATATCTAATAGGGTTCGATTCCGGCTCGACACACCATTGCACCGTGGTGTTCGGGTGGCGTGAGTTGTGAAACGATTCCACTTGCTTTAAGATGCGTGAGAAAATCATAACTCAAATATTCACCTCCACGATCGGATCGTAGAAACTTAATCTTTACATTACGATGGTTCTCCACTTCATTCTGAAATTCCTTGAACTTTTCAAATGTTTCAGATTTATGTTTCATTAAATAGATATACCCATATCTACTTAAGTCATCGGTAAACGTGAGGAAATAGCGATATCCACCACGTCGAAACACTCATCGGTCCGCATACATCGGTATGTATGATTTCCAACAAGTCCGTTGCTCGCTCCATCATACCGGAGAACGGGTTTGATCATCTTGCCCATGAGGCATGGTTCGCATGTGTCAAATGATTCAAAATCAAGAGACTCAAAAGTCCATCGAATGGAGTTTCTTCATGCGCTTTACACCAATATGACCTAGGCAGATTGCCACAAATAAGTAGTATTATCACTATCTACTTTGCATCTCTTAGCCTCAATGTTATGGATGTGTGTTTCATCCCTTTCGAGATTTAGAAGAAATAAACCATTTACAAGAGGTGCATGACCATAAAAGATGATACTCATATAAATAGAACAACCATTATTCTCCGATTTAAATGAATAACCGTCTTGCAATAAACACGATCCGGAAATGATGTTCATGCTCAACCCAGGCACATAATAACATTTATTAAGGTTTAAAACTAATCCCGAAGGTAAAACTAAGGAGAGCGTGCCGACGGCCATCACATCAACTCTTGATCCGTTGCCAACGCGCATCGTCACCTCATCCCTCGCAAGCCGTCTCATTCCGTAGCTCTGTTTGAGTTACAAATATTAGCAACCGAACGGTATCAAATACCCGGCACTACAACGAGGGCTAGTAAGGAAAACATCAATAACATGTATATCAAATATACCTTTGATGGTGCCACCTTCTTGTCCGCTAAGTACTTGGACGATTCGATTCCAATGACCCTTGTCCTTGCAATAGAAGCACTCGATGTCCGGCTTGGGACCGGACACAGCTTCTTCTCAGCGGGCATTGCGCTTGCCGCCGCCTTCTTGAAGGGCTTCTTTGCTCCTTACCTTTCTTAAAGGAGGGCTTGTTGACCATCAACACATGATTATCCTTCTTGATGTCCACTCGCAGCCTTGACTTTGCGAAGAGCTCGGTGATCGTCGATGGAACCAATCGATTATGAGTCACTACAAAACTTTTGTAGCTGTGAGGGAGTGATTGAAGAACCCTGTCAATCTTGAGCTCCTCTGGAATCGTGCATTCCAGTTGCTCAATGCGTTGAGTGTAGCCCGACATCTTTATGGCGTGCTCACTAACGGAACTCCCTTCATCCATCTTGCAGTTAAAGAACTTCTCGGAGATCTCATATCTCTCGGGCTTGAGTCGAAACATGGTTTTCAGCTCCTCGAGAATCTCAAAGGGCCGGGATAGGTTTGAGCGATTTTGAAGCTCGGTTCCATAGCAAACAACATGGTGCTCTTAATCACACCATAATCATCTTTCTTGTGACGATAGACAGCTTTCTCATCACCGCGATTGCAGTTAGGGTCACCTAACGCTTTACCAAGGACATAGTCCTTTTGTTCGCCAGACAGAATGATTCTTAGATTGCGGAACCAATTGGTGAAGTTAGACCCATTGTTTCTAAGCTTTTCTTTCTCAGCAAAAACGTTGAAGTTGAAGTTGGACTTGGCCATGTGATCTACAGTATTGGCAAGTACAATTTAGACTATGTTCATGATAAATATTTCAACTTAATCAAATTACTAGATGAACTCCCACTAAATTCAACATCCCTCAAGTTGTTTAGTGAACACGATCCAAATTCACCACACCTAATCCGATCATCACGAGAAGAGATGTGGTTTCAATGGTGGACAACAAAGTATCGATCATATCATTCATATGACTCATGCTTAACCTTTCGGTTCTTGTGTTCCGAGGCCATGTCTGTACATGCTAGGCTCGTCAAGGTAGACCCAAGTATTTCCGCGTGTGCAAAACTGGCTTGCACCCGTTGTATGTGAGTGTAGAGTCTATAGCACCCGATCATCACGTGATGCTTGGACACGACGAACTTTCGCAACGGTGCATACTTGGGGAGAACACAGTTTTTATCTTGATCTTTTAAGTGAGGAATCATCTTATAATGCTACCGTCGCGATCTATGCATAATAAGATACATAAAGGGATAAACATCACATGCATATAACTTTATGTGACATGGTATAGCCAATCCTCGCGCAATGATCTCCATCTTGTGCGTTCCGGCATGATCTCCATCACTCCACCATGATTGCCTCCACCACGAATAGCAACTACAACTATTGCTAACTACTTAGCGATATAATAAAGCTATTACATGGCGTATAAGAAGTTGACTCGCAGGTCATACACAATTATAAAGACAACCATATGGCTCATGCCGGTTGTGTACTCATCGACATGCAAGTCGTGAAACATTACAAAACATGATCATCACATACAATATACACATCACATCTTGGGCCATACCATATCACAGAAAACACTCCCTGCAAGAACAAGTTAGACGCCTCTACTTTGTTGTTGCATGTTTTACGTGGCTTATGGGAGTAGATGCTAAGAACGATTCTTATCTACGGAAAGCCACAACGGTGATATTATGGTTGCCAAACTCCGGTGTTAATCCCATGACAACTATAGTGAGAGAAACTGACATCCACCAGCCGCATGTGTGGAACAAGCCACACGTCAAGTGCGGGCGGTCTCATGACGACGCGTCGAAGGTTGGCACGGACGCATCAATCTCACTATCCCGTCATAAGTAGAACACAAACAAGAGGCTTGCAACAGAAAACATCAACGCCCGCAACAACCATGTTGCGTTCTACTCGTGAAACACATCTACGCATAGATCTAGCTCTGATACCACTGAAGGGTTTCGCGGCATAGTAAATCAAAATTTTCTACGGAGCGAACAGAGGGAAAGCCAAGATCTAATCTAGGAGATGTAAACAACGAGAGAGATTGGATTAGATCTTCATACCCTTGAAGATTCGCACAGCGGAACGTTCGTCGGAACGTGGGTGATGTAGTCGTACTCGCTTCTCCTCCTCGCGATCCGATCCGATCTAGCACCACAAGTGGCGGTGCCTCCGTGAGATGTACACGTGCAGCACCTCGACGTCTCCTCCTTCCTCGGACCAGCGAGTATGGTGGAGAGATAGATTGGATCTACAACACGACGGCGTGGTGTATATGGTGGAGAATTTCTGCTGCAGGGCTTTGCCTACAAACAGTCGGGAGGGAGAGAGGAAGGTAGCAAGGCAGCTAGGGCTTGGAGGAAGGTGTGTGTGTGGGGGGAGGGGGCGCACCACCCCTCTATATATAGAGGGGGGGAGGCCAGCCCTTGCCCCTCCTCCAAGCCTATCTCTAGTTTAAACGATTTAAACTCTCCCTTATCTAAAAATCCTATCTCTAGTTTAAACGATTTAAACTCTCCCTTATCTAGAAATCCTATCTCTAGTTTAAACGAGTTTAAACTTATCTAGGATCGGCTAGGCCCTATGGGGCCTTGTGCCCCTGGCCCAATGCGGCCAGGACACTCCCTCATAGGCCCATGCCCCCTCCCGGAAGGTGGGGCCACGTTGGTCCCCTTCCGGAAGGTTCTAGAAGCTTCCGGTACAATACCGATTAACCCGGAACAATTCCGAACTCCAAAAACTGCACTGCCTTATATGAATCTTATTCTCCGGACCATTCCGGAACCTCTCGTGATATCCCGGATCCCATCCAAGACTCCGAACAAAAATTCATAAACCAATTATCCAATCTATCCTAGCGTCGAGACACGTTAAGTGTGTGACCCTGCGGGTTCGAGAATATGCAGACATGATCTTCTATCAATAATCAACAACGGGGTCTGGGCACCCATATTGACTCCCACACATTCATCGATGATCATATCGGATGAACCACGATGCCAGGATTCAATCAATCCCATATATATATTCCCTTCGTCTCGCGATATTTTACTTGCCCGAGATTCGATCGTCGGTACCGTCATACCTAGTTCAATCTCGTTCACAGCAAGTACTTTACTCGTTCCGTAATCCGATATCACTTTGTGATTAACTCCTTAACCACATGCTTGCAAGCGGTGTTGATATCGACACGAGTGGGCCCAAGTATATCTCTCCGACTTGGGAGGACAAATTCCATCTCGATACATACAACGAGATACTTTCCGATCACCGAGAGACACCTTTATGATCACCCTCTCATAGGATGACGTTTGATGACCTCAAAGCTTTATTCGGTACCAGGAGTTGTATTATCTCATGGTCTAAGGAATACAATATTTGACATAGGAAAAGCTTCAAAGATGAACACGATGAACGATCTAATTGCTTCGCTTAGTTTGGTCCATCCATCATATCATTCTCCCAATGATATGATCTCATTATCAATTGACAACTCATGTCTATGGTTAGGAAACCTTAACCATCATTGATCAATGAGCTAGTCCTTAGAGGCGTACCAGGGACACGGTGTTGTTCACAAACCACACAAGTATTAATGTTTCCGCTTAATACAATTCTAGCATGGAATATAAACTTTATCATGAACAAGAATTATAATAATAACATCTTTATTATTGCCTCTAGGGCATAATTCCAACACCAATTGCTAAGAAGGGATAAGGAATACGAATGGACGAATAAATGTGAAAGTGCATTTTAGGAGTTGAAGAATAGATTAACCACCGCACCAGTACTGGTTTTGCCAGACTCGGATAAAGAATTCCAGATATATTGTGACGCATCAAGACAAGGATTAGGATGTGTACTGATGCAAGATGGAAAGGTCATATCCTATGCATCAAGACAACTCCGACCACATGAAGAGAATTATCCAACACATGATTTGGAATTAGCAGCAGTGGTTCATGCATTGAAAATATGGAGACACTACTTGCTAGGGAATAAGTGTAAAGTATTTTCGGATCATAAAAGTCTGAAATATATCTTCACACAACCCGACTTAAATCTTCGACAACGAAGATGGTTAGAATTGATAAAAGACTATGAATTAGAATTTCAATACAAACCCGGTAAGGCCAATGTGGTGGCAGACGCATTGAGCCGAAAAGTATATCATAGCATAGTAACTGTGCGGCAGGATCAGCTGGAATTATGGAAAGAATTTCAGAAGTTAAATTTGGAATTAGTTGATGAAGGAGCAGTAACGACCCTACAAGTTCAAACCACATTGGATGAACAAATTAAACAAGCCCAAGAAAAAGAAGAAGAGATACAAGGGCTTAAGGAAAAAGTGCGAAAAAATGAGGCACCAGACTTTTCGGTAGATGAACAAGGGGTATTGTATTTCCGAAACCGTCTGTGTGTACCAAACAAAAAGGAGTTAAGGGACTTAATCCTGCAGGAAGCACATGCTTCGCAATTCTCCATACACCCAGGAGGTACGAAGATGTACCAAGACTTGAGAAAGAGGTATTGGTGGAGAAACATGAAACGAGAGATTGGTGAATATGTTACACTCTGTGACATATGTCAACGGGTGAAAGCAGGCCACCAAAAACCGGTTGGATTACTACAACCTCTACCCATTCCAGATTGGAAGTGGGAGATCGGTATGGATTTTATTACGGGTTTACCCAAAACCAGAAATGGATATGATGCTATATGGGTCATCGTCGATAGGTTGACCAAAGTAGCCCACTTTATACCCATAAAGCAAACATATGGAAAGAATAAGCTTGCAGAGTTATATTTAACAAAGATTGTAGTGTTGTATGGAGTACCGAAGAAGATTTGCTCCGATAGAGGGCCACAATTCACTTCACACTTTTGGAAAAAGTTACATGAAGCCATGGGGACGGATTTGGATTTCAGTACATCATACCACCCACAAACCAACGGACAAACTGAGAGAGTAAATCAAATCCCGGAGGACATGTTGCGGTCATGTGCGCTAGTTTATGGAGCTGCATGGGACACATGTTTACCATTTGCAGAATTCTCATACAATAATAGCTACCAAGCTAGTATTGGAAGATAACCATTTGAAGCCCTGTATGGAAGAAGTTGTAGAACACCATTAAATTGGACTGAGGTAGGAGAAAAGCAACTTCTTGGACCACAAATAGTTCAAGATGCAGAGGCTCAAGTGAGGATTATTAGAGAGAAGCTGCAAGCAGCTCAAACCAGATATAAGCAATATGCCGACAAACACCGACTTGATCTTAGCTTCCAAGAAGGGGATTATGTATATTTAAGGGTCACTCCTTTCAAGTCAATCCAGCGGTTCCACACAAAAGGTAAGTTGGCACCCAGATTTGTGGGACCATTCAAAATCACAAAACGAGTAGGGGAAGTTGCCTACCAGCTGGAGTTAAGCCCGAAACTAAAGAGAATACACAATGTGTTTCATATATCGCAACTCAGGAAGTGCTTAGAGCCGCCGGAAAAGAAGGTGTCCCTGGATGAGATCGAACCCCAAGAGGATCTGACCTACACTGAGGAACCAGTTAAAATCCTTAAAACCAAAAAGCGACAATTAAGAACAAGGAACATCAAGTTTTGTAAGGTGCAATGGAGTAATCATACGGAAGCGGAAGCTACATGGGAAAAAGAATCACAGATCCGACAGAAATATCCGCATCTGTTTTCGGGGGAGGAGTGAATCTCGGGGACGAGATTCTTTTTAAGGGGGTAGCTTGTAACAACCCCAAGAATTTGAATCTAAGTGATCTTTGAATTCAACTTGAAAACTAATTTGAATCTGCAAATTCGGACAAATAACAATCAGACAAACGATTAAAAAAAATGAAGCACTGAGGAACAGGGGATCAAACTTTAGCTGCCATCGATCTCCTCTTCGTCGGGCAACTGCGCCACCGCCCTGGTCCCACCGCCGCTGTAGCTGACACAAGCATCAGCGCCGCGCGTCGCCCCGCCTGCGGCCTCACTCGTCGTCGCCATACCTCGCCTCCCCGCCGTACGTAGAGCTCCAGTACCGTCGCCTTTCTCTGTCGCTTGTCGTACGTCCCTGCCATCCCTCTGCCGCCGCCCTTTTCCTCGCCGGCCGCCACCTCGCCGTTCTCCTGGCGCTCGTCCCACACGCTGCCCTCATCGCGGCGCTTCCAGAGAACCCCGGCGAGGCCGGATAGGCTCGCCGCCACCACGCGTCACCTCCCTTGGCTCTGCCCTCTCCTATAAAGCCTCCCAACCTTCTCCAATTTTCGATTTCTCTATGGGAATCAATCCCTCCTATCCTCCCAACCGCCACCGTCTCATCAATTTCAAACATCACCGCCGCCGAGCCCGCCTCCAGCGCCGCCGACCGCCGGTGAGCTCCCTCCTCTTCTCCCTCCTCATCTGCTTCCTCTTTTTCTTTCTTTTTTTTCCTCGCATGATGAAGGGGTACGCCGCTTCAGGCCATTTCCTGGGCCGCGGCCAGGCCCAGTGCTGGGCCAGCCGCTCTCTTTCTAGCCCGAGTAGAAAAAAAACAAGTTTAAACCCTTTTCTTTTTCTATTTTCATTTATGTTTTCAATTTGAAATGCATTTTAAAACACGTCCTTTTGCAAGGACGCTCTGGCAAAAAAAAATTTAAATAAAGAGGGCTATATTAGACCTCATAAACCTCTGTTTTAAAACAACATTTCCAAATACCTTTAGAAATTATTTTATTAGGCTATTAGAACTCAAAACCTTTATGTATATGTGGCAAAATAAAGGTTCCTTTTATCTATATCTCAACCTTAGTTCACAAATACAAGTAATAACCTTGGGCAAACATTTCTGAACATTTTAGGACCCATTGGTGAAGCCTCGGAGGATTTTGACATAGGAGTGCACCATCTCGGAGTCGAGGAATTTCCGGAAGACCTTTCTCTTGGCAAGTCACCTCTCTCACCGATGAAATTTTGGTGATAAATGATTTTGGAATATGGAAGCTATGTGCAATAGTAGAACCCCTGAACCATCAATATCAGTATTTGATGTTATGCCTTGAGACCAACCCTAGAGGAAACCCTGGACTTGCTTGATGGATGATGCATGATTGTTTGTATGATTGCTTGGAGGTCATGTCCACCTTCAAAAACTTGGTATAAAAATGACTCATCACCTGGATGAGATCCTTTACTTTGGATTATGTGTCCTTGTATGTGGGCCTAGTTGATGGGTAAACCTGTGGTACATCCCTGACACAAAACAATAAAACACACCACATAAATTGTAAGAACCCCTACTCTATTTCTATGGATTTTCTACAAGGTAGATGGACCCTGGTATGGGTGATCAACGGGAAGACACTCGGAGTCGGGATGCTATAGTATGTTATCGATTTCTGTGGCCCTGACATACTCCCGGTGGGATTCGAGTGATGAGACCTTTCCGGGTAGAATCTTCAAAGGATAGAGTAGATAAAAACTTAGCCATCGATTAAAAGTTCTGATGCCAATGATAGCAATATCGCAAACCCTAGCGGTTTGGGCCACTTTGTCTTAGCACGGAGCCATCGGAGGCACACACTTACATATCTAAAATCCATGGTACAGAATGAAAGAAAAATAAATATATATACTGAAGAAAATAAATGATACCAAGTATGATCACTTGGTGAGATTAAGTATGCCGCGGACGGACGATGTTTTCCCCTCCATTTGGCAAAGTGGTGAAAATGGTACCACTATGGGTTTGACCACAAGGAAATTTATGGGATTTTTCTGGTTAATTAATCTTGAATAAAACTTTAAATTGGAAACTATCTTGTGACTTGTTGAGTACTTCAGTACTCACCCTTGCTATATAAACATTTTTCAGAAACACCCGGAGACGTCGCGGAGGTTGATCCTGATGTCTTCCTTCGCGGAGAAGATTTTAAGTTCTAGGTCATTCCTACGCTCGAGGGCAGATCCTAGAAATATAGCCACGTGTGTAAAAATCAATAACGTTTGTATGCGTTAGTCATGGTTTAATGATTTTAAGATGAGAGAACATTGTTTAATGTTGGATTGTAAGAAAAATATTTATGTGATGTTATCTATCCTTGTAATATTATTCCTATGAGTTTGTATGCGATGGCTGTGTTTTGTAATCACTCGGAATTTCGCTGTCTTCAGCGAATTCGTGAAATTTTTAGTCACGGTCCCGAATTTTCGGGGCATGACAATGCCCATGCGCTCCTCACTGAGGAATTCATCAAGGACACGACCATGAGAGCATAGAGAGGGGCATCCTAAATATGTTCTACATCCTGGAAGAGCTCTTGCTCTGTTGCTCACCTGTCTCGCGGAAAACAGATGCTTGTTTACAGGAGCAAATTGATGATTTGTCCCGTACCTGACGGACAGAGTTCCGGCGACACAGATGTGTGCAGATCAGTGAGACGTTATCATGTACAAATTTCAATCTCATATTTAAATCTAGGCAACAAAGAATATCTCAGATTTCCTATACTGGACTCTGCAAAATCACCATGAACTCTTATAGCTAGCATACTTGCAAACCAAATCTATCTCTATCTACTAATTTACAGAACGGTAGGTTCGTCCTGAAAGTTTTTGGTTCCGATTTTTCGTTGGTCGATTTTGCCTTTGACTGTTCAGGGTAATTACCTAACCTGCCACCGCCAAGTGATTCGAGGAAAAAAAGCGCCTCCACCCGATCCGTTGACCTGCAGGCCGCAACGCTCCCACCCCGCCTGTCCCAACTCCCACGATCCAGGCCGCCGCCGCCCTGCTCCTACCATCTCATGTGCCCCGCCGCGTCCTCTCTCTCTCGCCTCAGGATCCCACCACCAAGCCCACCCCACCACCGGCACTACCACGCGGCCAATCAACGCCCTTGCGCCGAGTACCTCTGCCGGCCGGCTTCTTCCTCCATCGTGACAAGCCTGTGGGCAGATTGGCGACCATGGGCGCCATATGCAAATCCCCACCAAGCGCCGCTTCTTCACCGGCAGGCCGCGCTCGGCGTGAAGTATGGCGACGCACGAGCTCGTGGCTCCCAGCGTCGTAACCGGCGGCATCGGGGAGGAGGAGGGCTGCGAGTGGGAGGGGATTCCCGACCCAAGCGGAGACGTCGCTAAAGAAGGAGGCTCACCTCCATCCCTTCTCTTCCCCGATTCCGGCGACTCAACATCAAATCCGTTCGATTGGATATAGCTCGAGACAGATTTGGTGGACTGGAAAGAGTAGAAGAGGTCAGGAGGGAAGATGGACCAGGTGTTGAACAAGGTGAGGAGCTACTGGTTCAACAAGAGGGCCAGCAAGGAGATCGACTCCACCGACGACGAGTCGACGACCTGAACCTACATGTCCGGTGCACGCGAACCATTCGGGTATCTATACTACAACATCCACCGACAAGATTCTATGTCAAGGCATCGAGCGTTTTTCTCTTGCTAACGCCATCTGAATGAGCTGGGTATCAATGAATTATAAAAAAAATCTTTGTCGATCTTGCTCTCGTGACAGAGTGTGGATTCGTGAAGCAAGCGTTCGGAGGGCAAAGGTCTACAGTATACCTTCTCCCATATTCTCTTTGTAAGGATGAAACGACAGAACCACCTACTGATTCAATGTGTATTCCCTTTCCAAGTAATTTCTGAGTGTCCACAATCGTTCATATTATTGGTGAATCTTCTAACTACTATGATGTGAGGCAGTAATTCTACCATTCTGCCAGCCTCTCTACGATGATAACATTAGTTGTTAGTTATTTGGCTTAACATGAGATTTTCGATTGCAGGAAAAGGCCATGGCGGACACGTGATATGAGGTGTTGTCTGTGCTGCATTTGATGGACATTGTCTGCTTGCTGCAGGCAAACTCCCTGCTTCTTCCAAAGGCTTATGGCGATGGTTACAGGCCGACGGTCTCTGAAGGTAAAGCTTAGCTGCATCTGAAATCATGTTCGGGGCATTTATGAATTGGAAAAAGTTCATTGGCTTTATGCTGAATTGCTGGTAACTGATGAGGCATCAATTTTTGTCAATGTATATAGAGAACAGATTCTTGAAGGCAGATGGCTGAAAGATTTTTGTCAATGTATTCAGGAGACAACTTCCAGTTGACCTGGCTGAAGGAAACAACAAAACTCTTAGCCTGCAAGCTTTGGGTTAGATATTGTATTCTCAGCTTAACATATTTTATTTGAATTCGGTGGCTAAACCCATATGTGGTTATCTTTTTTACACATGAGTTTTTATGTCCGTTATATTTAATGTGCGAGAGAAAATTTAAAGAAATCTTAGCAACGCACGGGCATTCAACTAGTGATTCTCTAGTTCTTATAACCCAATAACAGACCAAACCTGTGTGAAATCAGTCCTTATTTTTTACCACTGATTTGTTAATCCAAACACAGTGTTCGGTCATTACAAGTAGATAGACATGCTAAATCAAGGAGAGTTGGCACTAAACGTGAGAGCCCCATCAGATTACTCCGGTACACTTCACGTCTTTGAATTCTTCCGGAGCAGTGAGGTGTCCTCTTCTTTTGAACACCATGGTGTTGAAGTCCAGAGACGGCATGGTTGTGCCCAGGACGCCGGGTCCGTGGCCATGGATGAGACTACACGGCCGGTGAGCACACCATGGGGCTCCATCACTATTCCAACGACCCTGTCCCACCCGCCCGTAGTCGGCGTTTTCCCATAGCACCGCCGCTCGCCGCGGCTTGCCCGATTCCATGGCCGCGTCCCCAAATTGCAAAAGAGAGGACCAACTCAATCATCAATTCATGGTGGGATCTATTTCTCAACTTCCCCGAGATCCCCCAACAGGAAAAAACAGGCGACTTCATATGCACCAAGGCCATGGCCTTCTGGTAATCCGTCGAGATCAGCACACCTGACGTCTCTATTGGGTATTTTTAGTTCCGGTGGTGGTTTGCAGCCCCCGGTCTTCATCCGGCGTGTGCCTGGCCTAATCTTCGATGAGTCCTATCCGGCGTGTGCCTGGCCTAATCTTCGATGAGTCCTTGTAGTATCTTATATGGAGGGAGCCCGTGTACTCGATGAGTCCTAGTATGGAGGGAGTGTTCGAGTAGGACACGATAACAGCGACGGAAAGGAAGCGCGACGGACGACGTAAACATAAAAAAAAACGTTTTGCTCTACTCTCTCCTTTCTCTGGCCGCCTACCCCAGTAATCCAGTAGCCCGCCGCCGCGCGTGCGCCACAGAGGGTCGCGCCTCCCCAACCTTTGCCGGCTACCCGCGCTGCACATAAGACCCTTCCACTTCCGGAATCCTTGCCATACATCATCGGACGCAGTCACGCAGATGTGTCGTGCGGCGACCGGAACAACGTGAGTGTGTTGACGGTTCGTCAAGGTTCTTGTCCCTCCGCGGGACGCTGGACGGCACCACATCCGACAGGTCGCCGCCAGTCCGCCACCTACCTGAGACCCCTCTGTCCTGAGTAGACCTTCGTTGCTTTGTGCTGATGGCCTCAATCATGCGTCGTTGAGGCCTATTTCGCCACCATGAATTTGGCAGCTCCTTCAGCACCTCATGTCGTCCTCACTTGTTTTTTTGCGGGAAAGAGAAGGGAAGTGCACAATGGTTGATTCATGGCAGATGCTGGTGCCTGAATGTGACGCTCTTGGCGACGGCTAGCAGAGTAGGCCAACTAGCCGAAGAGGAGGGGGTGGATGGCAGCCAGAGGCGGTTGTTTCAGCATCCGAGGGCAACATGGCTGAGTGTGCGCAACTTGATTTCTATGGTCAGAACCAATGCAAGTTGCACAATGGATAAAATTGGTTTCAAAATGTGGTGGAGATGATGCTAGGAAGATCAATTTCAAATAACTAATTGCTAATCTAAATCAATTTTGGGAGTTCATAGCTAATATAGAGGAAAAGATGTCACCGAGTTGTGGGGGGAAATAGCCAACGCCAGACGAAAAAAAATGTTAAAGCTGCCGCCTAAGAAATTTTGTTGAAGCTGCCGCCTATGTTGACGATGCAACGTGATCTTACACTTCACTTATGAAACTCGAGATGCCAAAATGAATGCTTGTAATTCATGGAGAGAGTGGCTGAGGAGAAGCACATAGGGAGATGCCGATGCGGTGGAGAAGTAGATAGAGGTGCCACAGTAGAGCTATTTAATGCTAACAGTTTGACTATTTAACTCGGATGGTACACTTCCACTTATATATGGCAAAAATTGTTAATTTGTGATAGTTTGCTGATTCGGGCCAGGCACCGAGCAAAACTGTGGCATCCCGCAAAACCACTACTAGAAAATCGCGTTGAATTTGTGCATTGCATCATCATCATCATGCATTGTTTGCCAAAACTATTTTTCGAAAACCCCGATTTGTTTTCCAAACGCCCCATCTTGTTCAAACTCCAAAACCCCGGATCCCCGGAATATTTTATTTGGCCGCTATCGGTTTGCGCACGGCCCGTTTAAAACAAATAAAAGTTTTATTAATTTTTTTAGTGGGGGCAGTCGAACGGGCCAACCGACCCGAACGACCACCCCCGTATACATAAAATCGGTCCACCCTGCCTGCCCCTCTAATCCTAAACTCACCCACTAGTCTACCCAACCCACCCTGGCCACCTCACCCCAGCCAATGGGCTCTCGCCACATCACCTTTTCCCCTCCCTCTACCTATCCTATCATGCCACGTGTCCCTTCCTCTTTTTCCCTCTCTCCCATCTAACTCCCAGCCACACCCACCACCCTGGGACCCACACACAGCCCACACACACTCACGCCTGCACCCAACCCCGCGTGCCCCGCAGTCCCACCTCCCCCTGGGACCCACGTCCGACCGCCCTCCCCCACTGTTCCTCTTCCCCCGTCGAGCCCCCCGTTCTCCTCTCTCCTCCCTGCAGGCTCCCTCTCCCCCTCGCTCAGCTCGCGCCCCCTAGCCCCCAAGCTCGCCGGAGCCGCCGCCGTGGCCACCGCCCTCGCCGCCGGACTCACCGACTACAGACGCTGCCCCGACCTCGCCCTCCTGCTTTGCCGCCCCTAACGCCACCTCGCGCGTCGAGCTTCCACCGCCGCGCCTCTCGCCTCCGCCTCCTCCTCCGCCGCTGGCCCGCCTCGCCGCCTCCCGACCTCCGAGCCTTCCTCGGTCCCTACCCGCCTGACGCGCCAATCATGACCAGCGCGCCACGGCGTTCCACCTCGTCTCGACTGCGCACGCCCCTAGCCCTAAGCTTCGCCCGAGACCCGAGCACCGCTGCCGTCCGCCTCGCAGCGCTCGGCCGTGCCTCGCTCCGCCTCGCAGCTCCTCGAGCCATGGCCCGCATCTCCCGTCGGCGTCATGCCTCCGTCAGCCCTCGAGCCGGCACCGACCCCTGGAAGGACCTCGCCGGCGCCTCGCAGCTCCTCTCGACGCCTCCTCCTGCAGCAACCCCTGGGCCCGCCCGCCGTCGTCTCCCGCCGCCGCCCTGCCTCTCTCTGCAAGGTCCCGCAAGCTCCCTGTCCGTCGCCATGTTCTCGCCGGGTCCGTGCCAAGTACCTTGTCCAAGACGCGTGCAAGCTTTGGGCTTTGCCTGGGGCTGCTTTCAACCAAGAGGAGCCTTGCCCGCCACACAACCACATGACTCCGTCGATGATGATCCAAAGAACGAGCACGGTGCCACTCGTAGGGCCACCGACAAGGTCTTCGTCCAGGACTCCAAGGACTGCCTCCCGGACATCAAGCGCCAAGATCGTTCCCCGGTTTCCGAAGCGGTTCTCGGACCCTAAAGACGTCGAGGCCCCGGAATGCCGAGACCCGGAAGACCCCGAAGCCGATCCGACGACCGGACCCGAACCTTGGTGCCGAGGAACCTCAAGGCCTTCGTCGCCAGGACGCCAAGACCCCGACACGACAAGAACTCCCTCCCGGAACGCCAAGGACCCCGCGGAAGACGACATGACCGTCGACATGACCCGAAGACCTCGGAACACCGAGAACTACTTCCCGAACGCCAAGGTGGTCGACGCAGATGCGACAAGATCGTTTCTCGGGCACGCAAAGTTCTTCCACCCGGACCCGGAGGCCGTACCTTCGCTGAACAAGTTCGCGGCCAACGAACATAGTCGGAACCCCAAGGTCGACAAAGACAG
Organism: Avena longiglumis; assembly: GCA_030063025.1. NCBI lineage: Eukaryota > Viridiplantae > Streptophyta > Magnoliopsida > Poales > Poaceae > Avena > Avena longiglumis. Next base: position 230,390,547 of record CP125979.1, read on the forward strand.
TCTCGGAGGATCCCCGGACGACAAGCACCTCATCTCGAACGCCAAGGCCAACCCTGAGCTCCAAGAACGCTTCCGTCGAGGCCGAACCCGTCAACCCTGGACCCTGTCGAACCCCGAACCCCCGGAACCCCAAGATCGCCGAACCCTAATGTGTGAACCTTCCCGAAACCCTATTTCATAACATAAGAACAACTTGTTGCATATTAACTGCCATACTTGCATGCATAATCATGTGGTTTGGGGGCCTTATGCCGATTCACCTAATAATTAAATATGGGGCCCATATGCGGGCAAATCTAGTCCCATATTGGCCTCATTTAAATTGGTGTAGCGAACCCGTTGCTATCTTCTACCATGTAAAACAACATTTAATTTGCGGGGTAATTAAATAACTTGAACCATCTATTAATTGTCGGGACCCCGGTTCCGCTTAATCTTGACCTAATTGCACCGCACCTTTGCCATGCCATACATCATGCATGCATCATGCCGATCTTCTGCCGTTGTATTAAATATTGCATCCGGTGTTTCTTCTAGTGTTTTGCTTCTTCGCGGATAAGGCCGTTGAGTTGATGTGAGCTTCGCCCCGATCCTCGGGGAAAACCTTCGACAATGTTTTCAGGCGAGCATCTCCCCCTTTCTACCTATCTTACTTTTATAGTATTTACTTCCCTCCTGTTGATCTATTGCTATCTGTGTTGCGATGCTTTAGTTTCCTGCATCTGATAATACCGTGCAGCCCTATATTTGCCTTGGACACACCCTATTACCTGTTGTTTGGTAGATAGTTGGACTTGCGCGTCGTAGTGGCTTGCTCAAGTGCTGATGTATGTCGCCATATGCCACAGTTGCTGATGTTTTGCCGCATGTTGATGTTGGAGGTGATTCTAGTTTTACTTATCGTCACTTTAATTTCTGTTTAACAACTAAAATTGAATAAGCAGAGGCATCGGTGGGTGATAGATAATATTTGGTTTCCGAACGCCCACTTGTGTCCCGTAAGACCCCGAGTACTTGATACCTGTTCCTTGATTTTGCGCGCTATCCACATCCGGGAGGTATATGGGACCCCCGAGCCGAGCTTGATTCTCTTATTTCTTGGGGCCACAAACTAGTTTGAGGTTTTATTTACGATCCTGTACTTATGCCATGCTTTATCGCTTTATTTACGATTGTGCGGATAGCACACTGCATTTAGGATCGGGACACGATTCCGCGGTGTCGACAAGCCCGTTTGGGGTTCCCGGTCGTTCACCGTCCACCCAAGACCTTGAGGCCGTCTCGAGCTTGTCTACTCCGCTATGGATTCTACTTAAGGGTGGCCCCTGAAATATTTCGAATCTGTGATTGTTCACCGTGAAAGCCTCGTTGGGTTTTGATTTGGTTTTTCCGAGGTTGATCGAGCGTGTGTTGCTATTGGTGCACCCCGCCGGTTAAAACTTTCAAAGCCGTGTCCGCGGATATGGACGACTTGGAGCATGATCTCGATCATAGACAAGCATAACTAAAGTTTACTGCTATTAATTTGACTTATAATGACTAGTAATCAGCTTCACTATAACGGAATGGCTAATTAATACTGCCCACCATTGCTTGTTTGGTTGTCGCTTGCGACAAATGTATCTGACTAGTAAGTATTGCAACTACAACGAATTGGCTGAATAAAAATACCAACAACTGCTGGGTTTGGGGTTATCTCATGCTATCTGCACCTGATCAGTAAGAGTTACAACTATAACGGAATGGTTAACTAAAAGTGCCCACTGTTTACTTTATCAGGACGATTATCTAAACCTGACTAGTAATTGCCGCAACTATAACTGAATAATTAAAACTGCCAACTGTGTGAGTTCCTCGGTTGACTTCCTCGTTTGGTCTCGAGGGGGAAACACCAGGATGGGTTTGTTTGGTGATAGCTTCAGGTTGGATCCGGTTAGGTCATTCTTACCCCTCTCTGATAACCGCCAGTTGTAGGGAGTCTCTATAGGTTGTTTAGTGCATCGCCGCGCCGCTTGATCCACCATACCTATGTAGGCGAGGACCGCCAATTCTAGCCTCGCCGTGTCTTGGCCTCGATCGACGCCTCCTTCTTTGTTTTCGCTTTGCCCTTTGTCGCACCCTTTGTTAAGCAGGTTTTGAGATCGACGCCGTTAAGGTGGTTACCCTTCCGGCTTGGCGGGCAGGTTATGGACGCCATTGGTTATTCTTCGTGGCTCTTAGCCCCATTTGCATCTTGTCCGTAGTCGGACGCTATATCGCTTTTCAAGGTGATTTGGATCTTTGTATATTATATCTGTATTCTTGACTCATGGAGTCGCTTATATATATCTGCTCATGGGTCCCATCGAGGACTGTTGTGTGATGTTATTACTTCGCTTTCCACCCGCACGAAAGTGCTGGTGGCACCTTTGAATCGCTTTCTATGCGGTTTGGTGAATTTTGCCCAAACTTGCATAGGCCCGATTCGAGGGTGTTACAGTGGTATCGAGCTCAGCAGCTTGCGATACCCCACAAGTCCACTCAGGGATAACCTAGCTAACGGCCGAAGTAGAGTGTCAAAACTATTTTGCAAAATCGGTTGGATAGTCTGGCTAGGTCTGATTTTACTCCTTACCCCTCTGCTGTTCTCCTCTTACCCCTACGTGTTTTGAATCTGCTCACTTATCTTTTCCTCGAGTCTAGGATTTCTCGTGGTTGGGTTCCGTCGTACCTTTAGGGTTTCGCTTCTTCCTTTGTTAACGGTGTCGCTACATCTGGTTTTCCTGCTATCCGAGGAATCCTCCGTCTGGTGGACTTCTCTTGTTCCTCCTCGTGTTTTCCGGTGTTTTCCGACGCGACGACATCCTCTACGCCGGATCCGATGCAGATTCTGCATCACCCTTTTGTTCCGAACCTCGCTAGTCGAGATCTTCAGTCTGATTCCGAGAATGGTTGCACTCTTTTCCACCGATTGTGCGGAGTAATAGTTTGGGTGCGTGATGGATTGGCCCCCATGCCGACTACCCTTTCTATTCGCTTTTGTACATTGAAGTGGAAGAGAATGCATCGGTTCCCTCTTTCCATCGAAGTTAGAGGTGGCTTTAATTGTTGATACCTCCACCTTCGACCTTTTGTTCCCGGAGTGCTCTCGCGACGATCAGGAGCAACGACCTTTTGTTGGTGGTGTCGCAGATTTCAAGATGGAGGATGAATCACTGTTAGTGGTGTCGCGAGGATCTACCAAGAAGAGAAGACGCCGACCTTCCTTCCTAGCATGAGGCGGATCTCGAGGGCGAGATCCATTGTTAGTGGTGTCGAATTGTGGCATCCCGCAAAACCACTACTAGAAAATCGCGTTGAATTTGTGCATTGCATCGTCATCATCATGCATTGTTTGCCAAACTATTTTCGCAAACCCCGATTTGTTTTCCAAACGCCCCATCTTGTTCAAACTCCAAAACCCGGGTCCCCGAAATATTTTATTTTGGCCGCTATTGGTTTGCGCACGGCCCGTTTAAAACAAATAAAAGTTTTATTAATTTTTAGTCGGGGCAATGAACGGCCAACCGACCAACGACCACCAGATACATAAAATCGGTCCACCCCGCTGCCCCTCTAATCCTAAACTCACCCACTAGTCTACCCAACCCACCGCCACCTCACCCCAGCCAATGGGCTCTCGCCACATCACCTTTTCCCTCTACCTATCCTATCATGCCACGTGTCCCTTCCTCTTTCCCTCTCCCATCTAACTCCCAGCCACACCCACCACCACAGGGACCCACACACAGCCCACACACACTCACGCACCCAACCCTCACAGGCCTGCAGTCCCACCTCCCACGGGACCCACGTCCGACCGCCTCCCCACTGTTCCTCTTCCCGCCGAGCCCCTGCTCTCCCTCTCCTCCCTGCAGGCTCCCTCGCCAGCTCGCCCCTAGCCCCTAAGTCGCGGAGCCGCCCGTGGCCACCGCCCGCCGGACTCACTGCACCTCAGACGCTGCCCGACTCGCCCGCTGCTTGGCCCCAACGCCACCTCGCGTCGAGCTTCCACCGCCAGCCTCGCCTCCCTCCTCCGGCCACGCGCCCGCCGCCTCCGCTCCAAGCTCGCCTCGACTGAGCCGCCTTCCTCGGTCCCCTACCCGCCTGACGCCGCCAATCACCAGCCGCCACCGGCGTTCCACCTGTCTCTGCGATCACGCCTTTAGCCCCTAAGCTCACGCCCTCGAGCACCGCTGCGTCGCCCCGCCGCCTCGCAGCCCGGCGTGCCTCGCTCCGCCTCGCAGCTCCTCGGCAGCCATGGCCCGATCTCCCCTGTCGGCGTGCCTCCACAGGCCCTGCGAGCCGGCAAGACCCCTGGAAGGACCTCGCCGCGCCCTCAGCTCCTCTCGACGCCCTCCTCGCAGCAACCCGGGGCCCGCCTGCCTCCGCCCGCCCTGCCTCGCAAGCGCTGGTCCCGCAAGCTCCCGTCCGCCGCCATGTTACGCCGGGTCCGGGCCAAGTACCTTGTCCAAAGACGCGTGCAAGCTTTGGGCTGTTCTTGCTCTGGGGCTCCGTTTCAACCAAGAGGAGCCTTGCCCGCTGCCACAACCACATGACTCCGTCGATGATGATCCAAAGAACGAGCACGGTGCCACTCGTAGGGCCACCGACAAGGTCTTCGTCCAGGACTCCAAGGACTGCCTCCCGGACATCAAGCGCCAAGATCGTTCCCGGTTCAAGCGGTTCTCGGACCCTAAAGACGTCGAGGCCCCGGAATGCCGAGACCCGGAAGACCCCGAAGCCGATCCGACGACCGGACCCGAACCTTGGTGCCGAGGAACCTCAAGGCCTTCGTCGCCAGGACGCCAAGACCCCGACACGACAAGAACTCCCTCCCGGAACGCCAAGGACCCCGCGGAAGACGACATGACCGTCGACATGACCCGAAGACCTCGGAACACCGAGAACTACTTCCCGAACGCCAAGGTGGTCGACGCAGATGCGACAAGATCGTTTCTCGGGCACGCAAAGTTCTTCCACCCGGACCCGGAGCCGCACTTCGCTGAACAAGTTCGCGGCCAACGAACATAGTCGGAACCCCAAGGTCGACAGCACAGTCTCGGAGGATCCCCGGACGACAAGCACCTCATCTCGAACGCCAAGGCCAACCCTGAGCTCCAAGAACGCTTCCGTCGAGGCCGAACCCGTCAACCCTGGACCCTGTCGAACCCCGAACCCCGGAATCCCAAGATCGTCGAGACCCCTAATGTGTGAACCTTCCCGAAACCCTATTTCATAACATAAGAACAACTTGTTGCATATTAACTGCCATACTTGCATGCATAATCATGTGGTTTGGGGGCCTTATGCCGATTCACCTAATAATTAAATATGGGGCCCATATGCGGGCAAATCTAGTCCCATATTGGCCTCATTTAAATTGGTGTAGCGAACCCGTTGCTATCTTCTACCATGTAAAACAACATTTAATTTGCGGGGTAATTAAATAACTTGAACCATCTATTAATTGTCGGGACCCCGGTTCCGCTTAATCTTGACCTAATTGCACCTTTGCCATGCCATACATCATGCATGCATCATGCCGATCTTCGCCGTTGTATTAAATATTGCATCCGTGTTTCTTCTAGTGTTTTGCTTCTTGGCGGATAAGGCCGTTGAGTTGATGTGAGTCGCCGATCCTCGGGAAAACCTTCGACAATGTTTTCAAAGCATCTCCCCTTTCTACCTATCTTACTTTTATAGTATTTACTTCCCTCTGTTGATCTATTGCTATCCGTGTTGCGATGCTTTAGTTTCCGCACCGTGATAATACCGCAGCCCTATATTTGCCTTGGACACACCCTATTACCTGTTGTTTGGTAGATAGTTGGACTTGCGTCGTAGTGGCTTGCTCATGCTGTATGTCGCCATATGCCACGCTTCGATGTTTTGCCGCATGTTGATGTTGGAGGTGATTCTAGTTTTACTTATCGTCACTTTAATTTCTGTTTAACAACTAAAATTGAATAAGCGAGGCATCGGGTGATAGATAATATTTGGTTTCAACGCCACTTGTGTCGTAAGACCAGTACTTGATACTGTTCCTTGATTTTGCGCTATCCACATCCGGAGGTATGGGACCCCTGAGCCGAGCTTGATTCAGTCTTATTTCTTGGGGCCACAAACTAGTTTGAGGTTTTATTTACGATCTGCTTATGCCATGCTTCTCGCTTTATTTACGACAGCGGAGCACACTCTTATCGCTTAGGATCGGGACACGATTCCGCGGTGTCGACAAGCCCGTTTGGGGTTCCCGATGTTCACAACCGTCCACCAGACCTTGAGGCCGTCTCGAGCTTGTCTATCTGCTATGATTCTACTTAGGGTGGCCCCAAATATTTCGAATCCTGATTGTTCATCGTGAAAGCCTCGTGGGTTTTGATTTGGTTTTTCCGAGGTTGATCGAGCGTGTGTTGCTATTGGTGCACCCGGCGGTTAAAACTTTCCGAAAGCCGTGTCATGGATATGGACGACTTGGAGCACGATCTCGATCATGACAAGCATAACTAAAGTTTACTGCTATTAATTTGACTTATAATGACTAGTAATCAGCTTCACTATAACGGAATGGCTAATTAATACGCCCACCATTGCTTGTTTGGTTGTCGCCATGCGACAAATGTATCGACTAGTAAGTATTGCAACTACAACGAATTGGCTGAATAAAAATACCAACAAGCCGGGTTTGGGGTTATCTCATGCTATCTTTTGACCGAGAAGAGTTACAACTATAACGGAATGGTTAACTAAAAGTGCCCATCTTTACTTTATCGTGACGATTATCTAAACGACTAGTAATTGCCGCAACTATAATCGAATAATTAAAGCGCCAACCGTGAGTTCCTCGGTTGACTTCCTCGTTTGGTCTCGAGGGGAAACACCGGATGGGTTTGTTTGGTGATAGCTTCAGTTGGATCCGTTAGGTCATTCTTACCCCTCTCGATAACCGCCGCCAGGGAGTCTCTATAGGTTGTTTAGTGCATGCCGCCGCCGCCAGTCCACCATACCTATGTAGGCGAGGACCCGAATTAGCCTCGCTGTCTTGGCCTCGATCGACGCTCCTTCTTTGTTTTACGCTGCCTTTGTCGGCACCCTTTTGTTAAGGTTTTGAGATCGACGCCGTTAGCGGGGTTACCCTTCCGGCTCGGCAGGGTTATGGACGCCATTGGTTATTCTTCAGGGCTCTTAGCCCCATTTGCATCTTGTCCGTAGCTGGACGCTATATCGTTTCAAGGTGATTTGGATCTTTGTATATTATATCTGTATTCTTGACTCATGGAGTCGCTTATATATATCTGTTCTGTGGGTCCCATCGAGGGCTGTTGTGTGATGTTATTACTTCGTTTTCCACCCGCACGAAAGTGCCTGGTGGGCACCTTTGAATCGTTTCTATGCGGGTTTGGTGAATTTTGCCCAAACTTGCATAGGCCCGATTCTGAGGGTGTTACAAAAACGGTCTGTGTTAGTCCATTTGGGTTGTCCCACGAAAAAAATGGGTAGGCTTTTCCGCGTGAGCTGACGGTGCCCCCAGTGTGGTGACCCATTTAGCAGAGGAAGTAGTCGATCATGGTCTCTGCCTCCTCCCAAAGGTAGGGGTTCTCGATGGAGGCAGGGAGGTCGTCGGGGACAGGAGCAGGATGAGGAGGAGGGCGGTGGGGCATGACCGGCGAGGAGGAGGCGATGTGTAACACCCTCAGAATCGAACCTATGCAAGTTTTAGCGAAACCCGCCAAACCCGCATAGAAACGATTCAAAGGTGCCCACCAGGCACTTTCGTGCGGGTGGAAACGAAGTAATAACATTACACAACAATCCTCGATGGGACCCACAGAACAGATATATATAACAGCGACTCCATGAGTCAAGAATACAGATATAATATATACAAGATCCAAATCACCTTGAAAACGGTAGTGCGTCCGACTACGGACAAGAAGCAAATGGGGCTAAGAGCCCTGAAGAATAACCAATGGCGTCCATAACCCTGCCCAGGCCAAGCCGGAAGGGCAACCCTGCTAACGGCGTCGATCTCAGAACCTGCTTAACAAAAGGGGTGCCGACAAAGGGCAAAGGAAAAATAAGGAGCGCCAAGATCGAGGCCAAGACACGTGAGGCTAGAATTCGGTCCTCGCCACATAGGTATGGTGGATCAAGCGCGGGCAAAGATGCACTAAACAACCTATAGAGACTCGATACAACCGGGCGATAGTCGAGAGAGGTAAGATAGACCTATCCGATCCAACTGAAGCTAACACCAAACAAACCCATCCCGGTGTTTCCTCGAGACCAAACGAGGAAGTCAACCGAGGAACTCACACGGTTGGCGTTTTACTTATTCGGTTATCGCTAAAGCAATTACTAGTCAAGTATAGATAATCATCCCGATAAAATAAGTGGCACTTTTAGTTAACCATTCCGTTATAGTTACAGCACTAATCGATATGATAACATGATATAAACCCAAACCCAGCAGTTGTTGGTACTTTTATTCAGCCATTCCGCTAGAAGTTGCAATACTTACTAGTCAGTACAATGGTCGCGTTTACACACCAAACAAGCAGTTGTGGGCAGTATTAATTAGCCATTCCATTATAGTGAAGCTGATTACTAGTCATTATAAAGTCAAATTTATAGCAATAAACTTTAGTTATGCTTGTCTATGATCGAGATATCGCGGCTCCAAGTCGCCCATATCCGCGGACACGGCTTTCGAAAGTTTTACCCGGCCGGGTGCACCAATAGCAACACACGCCGATCAACCTCGAAAAACCAAATCAAAACCCAACGAGGCTTTCACGATGAACAATCACAGGATTCGAAATATTTCAGGGGCCACCCCATTGAGTACACCAACGGTAAGCAAGCTCCGAGATGACTCAAGGTTTGCGCCAATGGCTGTAAACGACTGGGAACCCAAAGTGTGGGCTTGTCGATACCACGAAAAACATTCCGCTTACCTAAATAGATGTGGTGCTCGCACAATTGTAAATACATAAGTAGCATGGCATAAGTACAGGATCGTAAATAAAACCTCAAACTAGTTTGTGGCCCCAAGAAATAAGATGAATCAAGCTCGCTGTGGGGGTCCCATATACCTCTCGGATGTGGATAGCGCGATAAATCAAGGAACAGGTATCAAGTACTCGGGGTCCTACGGGACACAAGTGGGCGTTCGGAAACCAAATATTTTCTATCACCCACCGATGCCTCTGCTTACTTCAATTTTAGTTGTTAAACAGGAATTAAAGTGAACGATAAGTAAAACTAGGGCCATCTCCAACAACAACATGCGGCAATACATCAACAATTGTGGCACTTGACGACACGCAACAGCACTTGAGAAAGCGACTACGACGCGCAAGTCCAGCTATCTACCAAACAACAGGTAATAGGAGGTGGCCATGGCAATATAAGGCTGCAGGGGATATCACAGGTACGGAAGCTAAAGCATCGCAACACAGATAGCAATAGATCAACGAGAGGGAATAAATACTATAAAATTAAGATAGGTAGAAAGGGGGGAGATGCTCGCCTGAAAACATCGCCGAAAGGTTCATCCGAAGATCGGGGCGGAGCTCACAGCAACTCAACGGCCTTATCCGCGAAGAAGCAAATCACTAGAAGGAACACCGGATGCAATATTTAATACTAAGGCAGAAGATCGGCATGATGCATGTATGATGCATGGCATGGCAAAGATGCGGTGCAATTAGGCCATATTAAGTGGAACCGGGGTCCCGACATTAAACATATGGTTCAAGTTGTTTAGAACCCCCGCAATTTAACTGTTGTTTTATCAAGGCAAAAGATGACAACGGTTCGATGCCAAAATTTAAATGAGGCCAATATAAGGCTAGATTTGTCCGCATATGGGCCCCATATTTAATTATTAGGTGAATCGGCATAAGGCCCCCAAACCGATGATATGCATGCGAGAATGACAATTCAATATGCAACAAGTTGTTATTATGTTATAAAATAAGGTTCTCGGATAAGAGGTCACACATAGGGGGCTCGACGATCTTGGGGTTCCGGGGTTCGGGGTTGGTATCAGGGTCCAGGGTTAGGCGAGGTCGTTCTCGGACTCCGGGGTAGGTCTTGGCGCATCCGGGGTCTTCGGGTCATGTTGTCGGTCATGGCGTTCGGGACGAAGCACTTGTCGCGCCGGGGTCTCGGTGTCCGGGTGAAGCACTCGGCGTCCTCGAGGAAGTGCTTCTCGTTCCGGGCCCTCGACGAACTTGGCGTCCGAGAAGACGATCATGTCGGTCCGCAGGGTCCGGTCTTCGTGGGTCGACGGGTGTCGTGGCGCCCATGACGGCATTCTCGGTGCTCCGTGTCGAAGGCTTCGGGGTACTCAAGTCCGTGTGGCGATCTCGTCGATCCGGGGGTTCGGGGTCTCGGATGTCCATGAAGGAGGGCTTGGCGTTCCATGAGGCGGCCCTGGCGGTCATCGGGCCCATGTCGACGATATACGGTTTTCGGTGTCTCTTCGGGCCCATCTCGGTACTTCCTCCACCGACTACGCACGGGTACCCGAGGCAGAGGAAGCATAGAGGCTCCCAAAACTGAGCAGCACCACCTGGTACTAGCGATGCCGACCTGCAGGAAAAGACGGCGAGGGCGGGTAGATGACGCGGGCGACGGAGACGCTGGCGGCGGCGGTTACCGGAGACGGGGCTGGCGGCGGGCGGCAAGACGGCGGTGATTGGCCGCGGGACAGGCGAGCGATGAGGCGACGGGGTCGCCGGGCAGATGTAACACCTCGATCGGACCTATGCAAGTTTTAGCAAAATTCGCCAAACCCGCAGAAACGATTCAAAGGTGCTCACCAGCACTTTCGCGGGTGGAAAGCTAATAACATTACACAACAGTCCTCGATGGGACCCATGTAATGTATATATATATAGCAGCGACTCAAGGGCCAAAATACAGATATAATATACAAAGATCCAAATCACCTTGAAAACGATATAGCGCCCATACGGACAAGATGCAAATGGGGCTAAGAGCCCCAAGAATAACCAATGGCCCATAACCCCGCCCAGCCAAGCGGAAGGGTAACCCCGCTAACGGCCGATCTCAAAACCTGCTTAAACAAAAGGTGCCAAAAGGGCAAAGGAAAAAGAAGGAGCCAAGATCGAGGCCAAGACACGCGAGGCTAGAATCAGCGGTCCTCCTACATAGGTATGGTGGATCAAGCGGCAAAAGATGCACTAAACAACCTATAGAGACTCGATACAACTGGCGGCAATCGAGAGGGGTAAGAAAGACCTATTCGATCCAACTGAAGCTAACACCAAACAAACCCATCCCGGTGTTTCCTCGAGACCAAACGAGGAAGTCAACCGAGGAACTCACACAGCTGGCGCTTTATTTAGTCGATTATCGTTGCAGAATTACTAGTCGTATAGATATTCATCCCGATGAAATAAGCAAAGGCACTTTTAGTTAACCATTTCGTGATAGTTGCAACAATTACTAATCGTACGAGATAGCATGAGATAAACCCAAAACCCAGCTTGTTGGTACTTTTATTCAGCCATTTCGCTAGAAGTTGCAATACTTACTAGTCAGGTACAATGGTCGCAAGCGACACTCCAAACAAGCAATTGTGGGCAGTTTTATTAGTCATTCCATTGTAGTGAAGCTGATTACTAGTCATTATAAAGTCAAATTTATAACAATAAACTTTAGTTATGCTTGTCTATGATCAAGAAACTGTGCTCCAAGTCGTCCATATCCGCGGACACGGCTTTCAGAAAGTTTTACCCGGCCGGGGTGCACCAATAGCAACACACGCTCGATCAACCTCGGAAAAACCAAATCAAAACCCAACGAGGCTTTCACGACTGAACAATCACAGGATTCAGAAATATTTCAGGGGGCCACCCCTTGAAGTACACCCGCAACGAAGTAAGCAAGCTTCGAGACGGACCCAAGGTTTGCGACAATGGCTGTAACCAACAGGTCCCAATCGGGATCTGTCGATACTAAAAACATTACGCTTACCTAACAAGACATGCAGTGCTCTGACAATTTAAATACGTAAAGTAGCATGGCATAAGTACAGGATAGTAAAAACACCTCAAACTAGTTTGTGGCCCCAAGAAATAAGATGAATCAAGCTCGCTCGTGGGGGTCCCATATACCTCCGGATGTGGATAGCGCGATAAATCAAGGAACAGTATCAAGTACTGGGTCTTACGGGACACAAGTGGGCGTTCGGAAACCAAATATTATCTATCACCCACCGATGCCTCTGCTTATTTCAATTTTAGTTGTTAAACAGAAAATTAAAGTGACGATAAGTAAAACTAGAATCATCTCCAACATCAACATGCGGCAATACATCAGCAACTGTGGCATATGACGACACACAACAGCACTTGAGCAAGCAACTACGACGCGCAAGTCCAACTATCTACCAAACAACAGGTAATAGGATGTGGCCAAGGCAATATAGGGCTGCACGGTATATCACAGGCGCGGAATCTAAACCATCGCAACACAGATAGCAATAGATCAACAGGAGGGAAGTAAATTACTATAAAAGTAAGATAGGTAGAAAGGGGGAGATGCTCGCCTGAAAACATTGTCGAAGGTTCAATCGAAGAACGGGGCGAAGCTCACATCAACTCAACGGCCTTATCCGCGAAGAAGCAAAACACTAGAATAAACACCGGATGCAATATTTAATACGACGGCAGAAGATCGGCATGATGCATGCATGATGGATGACATGGCAAAGGTGCGATGCAGTTAGGTCATATTAAGTGGAACCGGGGTCCCGACAATTAATTAGATGATTCCAGTTATTTAGAAGCCCCGCATTTTAAATATTGTTGTAACATGGTAACAGATAGCACCGGTTCGCTACACAAGTTTAAATGAGGCCAATATAAGGCTAGATTTGCCCGCATATGGGCCCCATATTTAATTATACGGTGAATCGGCATAAGGCCCCCATCCCACAGATATGCATGCAAGTATGGCAATTCAATATGCAACAAGTTGTATTTCAATTATAAAATAGGGTTTGCGGGAGAGGGTTCACACATCAGAGGGGGCTCGACGAACTTGGGGTTCCGGGGTTCGGGGTCGGTCTCAGGGTCCAGGGTTCGACGGATCTTGGTCCGGGTTCGACGGAGCGTTTCGGATACCGGGTAGTCTTGTGGAGTCCGTGTCGGACTTGGTTTGGTGTCGGGGCGAAACGGGCGCTTCCGGTTCGGTGCCGTTCTTGTCGTCGGCCAGATCTTGCCGGGTCCCACGGGGTCGTTCTTGCCGTTGCGCGGGTCTTGTTGGTTCCGCGCCATCGAGTCGGTCTTGGCATTCGGGGGAGTACTTGTTGCGCCGGAGTCTCGGTGTCCTCGGGTCCGATTGTAGATCTCGGCGTCCGGCGGTAGGTCTTGTTTACTCCACCCCGAAGTCCTTGTCGGCGATTCCTCGGGTCTTATGCTCGGGTAGAAGTGCTTGTCGTTCTCGCATCGGCGACATTGGCGTTCGCGATTTAACTTGGCGTCCTGCATCGGTGCTTGTCGCACCGGGGTCTTGGTTGGGTCGCCGGTAGGTCTTGACGATTCCATGTAGAAGTGCTCGGTGATCCATGAGGAAGGGCTTGGCGACAGTTGTTCTTGTTGATCTTTGTCCGATTGTCATTACCACCAAGAGATCATGCTGGCCTTGTAGCTCGACGGGTTTCGAACTCTTCTGGTACTGGCAGGGTGGAACATGTGGCCCCACGCTTGGTATGTGCCATGAGGGCACGCAGGACCGACGGCGAGGGGACGGCCCGGCGCTGGCCGGACGGGAGCGAGCACGCGGGGAGGACGGAGCGGGCGTCGCTGGGGAAGGTGGGGCCTGCCTGTGGCGGGTCCTGTGGGCGACCAGGGGCGCAGTGGCTGGTGGCGGCCGAGCGAGGCCGAGCTCGGAGGCGTCTGGGACGGACGGGACGACGGCGCGCAGGCAGAGAGGCGACGGGAGGCGTGGCTCGCAGTGGCGCGACGGAAGCGCGCAGAGCTCGCCGGAGGGCGGCGACACGGCCGGGCCGCGGAGCTGGTACGGGCGAGGCGCTGGAGCTCAAGGGCGACGGGTTGGGCGGCTGCAGCAGGTCGAAAGCGACGGGGCGAGCGGGGTCGGAGCGGAGGAGGCAGACGCAAGGAAGAGGCCACGCGGGCGCCGCTGGCGAGGACGCTGGCCGGGCGCGGCACCGGATCTGCGGGGCGGGCGGAGCGGGAGAGCGGCGCGGGCGGTTATGGAGGAGCTACGCGCGGCGGGCGGTGGGCTCCGGTGGCGCGCGCGGGAGCTTGCAGGGGGGCCGGCGAGCGGGAGAGTGGGTGGACGGCGAGGGCGGTGGCGATGGAGGTGGCGAGGCGGGGCAGGTCTGAGGGGAGGAGGAGCAGCGGGGTGGGCAGCTGGGCGAGAGGGAGCCGGGGCGGGTGGCTGAGCGAGGGCGGAGGCGGGCGCAGCTCCGGCGGCAGGCTGCAGAGAGGGAGAAGATGGTGCGGGCGCGGGCGGACAGAGGTGGACGACGAGCGGGGCGGGGTCGTGGGGTGCGTGGTGTGGGGCCTGTATGGGACCGGGGACAGGGGGCCTGGCGGTTGGCAGAGCTGGGGGGTCATGGGTGGCACTGCGTGCGGAGTGTGTGGGTTTGAGGCAGTGGGATGGGTGAGTGAGGAGAGAGGATGGGCTGGGACAGTGGGGTCCAGGGGTGAGTCTAGGTGGCAGAAGGGGGTTGGCTGAGGAGAGAGAGAGGGTGAGGTGGCAAGGTGGGATTGGTGGGAGTGATGTGGCAGGTAGGGGGTGGGTAGGATAGTTGGTGGGTTTAGGATTTAGATGGGGCTGGTTGGGGTGGACCGTTATTATTTCCTGGGGTGGTCGATCGGGTCAATCGGCCCGTTCGACTTCCCCTATTAAAATAAATTAAATTTTTATTTATTCTAATTGGGCCGTTTGCAACCCGACAACAACAAAACAAAATAATCCGGAGACCCGGGGTTTCGGCGTTTGAACAAGATGGGCGTTTAGAAAACAAAGACGGGTTTTGCCAACATAGTTTTATGCAAACAATGCATGATGATGACGATGCAATGCACAAATTCAACGCGATTTTCTAGTAGTGGTTTTGCGGGATGCCACAATTCGACACCACTAACAATGGATCTCGCCCTCGAGATCCGCCTCATGGTACCGGAAGGAAAGTCGGCGGTCTGATCCTTCGCGCTTCGTGTAGATCCTCGTGACACCACTAACGAGGGTTCCTTCTTCATCTTGAAAACGGCGACACCACCAACAAAGGGTCGTTGCTCCTGGTCGTCGAGAGACACTCCGGGGAATCAGAGGACGAAGATAGAGGCATCAACAAATAAAGCCACCTCTAACTTCCATTAGAAGAGGGAAAAGTTACATTGATCCACCAGTTCGATGTACAGAGCGAACGGTAAGAGTCAGGTAGGGTGATCAGTCCATCCCGGACCCAACTATCAACTCTGTACATGGGTAGGAGAATCAGGCAACTCAACTCTCGAGATTTAGACTGAAGATCTTCATAGGTGGTATCCGGAACAAAGGAATGCTGCCAGCAGAAATCGTATGAAAGACACACTGATTAGGTTTTGCGATGGTTCCATTGGCATGAACAACACGTGCTCAAGGTCGACTCCAACTTCACCAAATCTCGTCCTTCTCATATGTTTTTCAACGACACTGATATCCGGCAAGGAACACATATGGATAAAGAGCTCAAGAACAAAAGATCGGATGAAGGGTACAACAGACAAGTTGCAGATTGATGATCGTAGCACCTCCGTTACAAAAGGGGAGAAAGCGAAACCCTGAAGGTACGACGGAAACCCAACCACGAGAATTCCTGGACTCGAAGAAAGAGACGAGAGCGGATTCAAAACACGCGAAGGTAAGAGGAGAACAGCAAAGGGGTAAGGAGTAAAATCAGACCTAATCAGAACTATCCAACCGATTTTCAAAAATAGTTTTGACACTCTACTTCGGCCGTTAGCTAGGTTATCCTACAGGCTGGACTTGTGGGGTATCGCAACTGCTGAGCTCTGATACCACTCTGTAACACCCTCAGAATCGGACCTATGCAAGTTTTAGCAAAATTCGCCAAACCCGCATAGAAACGATTGAAAGGTGCTACCAGCACTTTATGGTGGAAAACGAAGTAATAACATTACACAACAGCCCCTCGATGGGACCCATGTAATGTATATATATATAGCAATGACTCAAGGGCCAAAATACAGATATAATATACAAAGATCCAAATCACCTTGAAAACGATATAGGCCCAGCTACGGACAAGATGCAAATGGGGCTAAGAGCCCCAAGAATAACCAATGGCGCCCATAACTCCCTGTGCCAAGCCGAAGGGTAACCCCGCTAACGCGCCGATCTCAAAACCTGCTTAAACAAAAGGGTGCCGCAAAGGGCAAAGGAAAAGAAGGAGCGCCAAGATCGAGGCCAAGACACGGCGAGGCTAGAATTCGGTCCTCGCCACATAGGTATGGTGGATCAAGCGCAGCGCAAGATGCACTAAACAACCTATAGAGACTCGATACAATCAAGCGGCAATCGAGAGGGGTAAGAAAGACCTATTCGGATCCAACTCGAAGCTAACACCAAACAAACCCATCTCGGTGTTTCTCGAGACCAAACGAGGAAGTTAACCGAGGAACTCACACTGGCGCTTTTATTTAGTCGCTTATCGCTGCGAATTACTAGTCGTATAGATATTCATCCCGATGAAATAAGCGATGGGCACTTTTAGTTAACCATTCCGTGATAGTTGCAACAATTACTAATCGTGCATGATAGCATGAGATAAACCCAAAACCCAGCAGTTGTTGGTACTTTTATTCAGCCATTTCGTTAGAAGTTGCAATACTTACTAGTCAGTACAATGGTCGCAAGCGACACTCCAAACAAGCAATTGTGGGCAGTTTATTAGTCATTACATTGTAGTGAAGCTGATTACTAGTCATTATAAAGTCAAATTTATAACAATAAACTTTAGTTATGCTTGTCTATGATCAAGAAACTGCTCCAAGTCGTCCATATCCGCGACACGGCTTTCGTAAAGTTTTACCCGCCGGGTGCACCAATAGCAACACACGCCGATCAACCTCTAAAACCAAATCAAAACCCAACGAGTCTTTCACGATGAACAATCACAGATTCAGAATATTTCAGGGGCCACCCTTGAAGTACACCCAACGGTAAGCAAGCTTCGAGACGGACCCAAGGTTTGCGATAATGGTTGTAACGACAGGTCCCCAATCGGGACTGCCGATCACTGAAAACATTACGCTTACCTAAATAAGACAAAGGTGCTCCTCGCACAATTTAAATACGTAAAGTAGCATGGCATAAGTACAGATAGTAAAACACCTCAAACTAGTTTGTGGCCCCAAGAAATAAGAGATGAATCAAGCTCGCCTGTGGGGGTCCCATATACCTCCCGGATGTGGATAGCGCGATAAATCAAGGAACAGGTATCAAGTACTCGGGGTCTTACGGGACACAAGTGGGCGTTCGGAAACCAAATATTATCTATCACCCACTGATGCCTCTGCTTATTTCAATTTTAGTTGTTAAACAGAAAATTAAAGTGACGATAAGTAAAACTAGAATCATCTCCAACATCAACATGCGGCAATACATTAGCAACTGTGGCATATGACGACACACAACAGCACTTGAGCAAGCAACTACGACGCGCAAGTCCAACTATCTACCAAACAACAGGTAATAGGATGTGGCCAATGCAATATAGGGCTGCACGGTATATCACAGGTACGGAATCTAAAGCATCGCAACACAGATAGCAATAGATCAACAGGAGGGAAGTAAATTACTATAAAAGTAAGATAGGTAGAAAGGGGGAGATGCTCGCCTGAAAACATTGTCGAAGGTTCAATCGAAGAACGGGGCGAAGCTCACATCAACTCAACGGCCTTATCCGCGAAGAAGCAAAACACTAGAATAAACACCGGATGCAATATTTAATACGCAGAAAGATCGGCATGATGCATGCATGATGGATGACATGGCAAAGGTGCGATCAGCTTAGGTCATATTATGGAACCGGGTCCCGACAATTAATTAGATGATTCCAGTTATTTAGAAGCCCCGCATTTTAAATATTGTTGTAACATGGTAACAGATAGCACCGGTTCGCTACACAAGTTTAAATGAGGCCAATATAAGGCTAGATTTGCCCGCATATGGGCCCCATATTTAATTATACGGTGAATCGGCATAAGGCCCCCATCCCACAGATATGCATGCAAGTATGGCAATTCAATATGCAACAAGTTGTATTTCAATTATAAAATAGGGTTTGCGGGAGAGGGTTCACACATCAGAGGGGGCTCGACGAACTTGGGGTTCCGGGGTTCGGGGTCGGTCTCAGGGTCCAGGGTTCGACGGATCTTGGTCCGGGGTTCGACGGGAGCGTTCTCGGATACCGGGGGTAGGTCTTGTGGAGTCCGGTAAGCCGGACTTGGTTTGGTGTCGGGGCGAAACGGGCGCTTCCGGTTCGGTGCCGTTCTTGTCGTCGGCCAGATCTTGCCGGGTCCCACGGGGTCGTTCTTGCCGTTGCGCGGGTCTTGTTGGTTCCGCGCCATCGAGTCGGTCTTGGCATTCGGGGGAGTACTTGTTGCGCCGGAGTCTCGGTGTCCTCGGGTCCGATTGTAGATCTCGGCGTCCGGCGGTAGGTCTTGTTTACTCCACCCCGAAGTCCTTGTCGGCGATTCCTCGGGTCTTATGCTCGGGTAGAAGTGCTTGTCGTTCTCGCATCGGCGACATTGGCTCGGGTTCGCATTTAACTTGGCGTTCGCACGGGTGCTTGCTTGTCGACCGGTCTTGGTGGGTCGCCAGAGGTCTTGACGATTCCATGTAGAAGTGCTCGGTGATCCATGAGGAAGGGCTTGCGACAGCTTGTTCTTGTTGATCTTTGTCCGATTGTCATTACCACCAAGAGATCATGCCGGCCTTGTAGCTCGACGGTTCGAACTCTTCCGCATCGGGTGGTGGAACATGTGGCCCCACGCTGGTATGTGCCATGAGGGCACGCAGGACCGACGGCGGGGACGCCCGGCCGCCGGACGGGAGCGAGCACGCTGGGAGGACGGAGCGGCGTCATTGGGAAGGTGGGGCCCGGCCTGCAGGCGGGTCCTGTGGGCGACCAGGGGCGGGCTGGTGGCGGTTGGGCCGAGCGAGGCCGAGCTCGAGGCGGGCTGGGACGGACGGCGACGGGCGCGGCAGGCAGAGAGGCGACGGGAGGCGTGGCCTCGCAGGTGGCGCGACGGGAGCGCGGCAGAGCTCGCCGGGGGCGGCGACACGCGGCCGGGTGGAGCTGGTACGGGCGGAGGCGCGCTGGAGCTCAAAGGGCGACGGGGTTGGGCGGCTCAGCGAGGTCAGCGGGGCGAGCGGGGTCGGAGCGGAGGAGGGCGACGCTGCGGAAGAGGCCACGCGGCCGCCGGGCGAGGACGCGGGTTGGCGCGGCACCGCCGATCCTCCGCAGGGGCGGGCGAGCACGGAGAGCGCGGCGGGCGGTTTGGGAGGAGCTACGCTGGCGGGCGGGTTTGGCGCGCGGAGCAGGTGGGGCAGCGGGAGAGTGGGTGGACGGCGAGGCGGGCGATGGAGGTGGCGAGGCGGGCAGGTCGAGGGGAGGAGGAGCAAAGGCGTGGCTGCCAAGTGGAGGGAGCCGGGGCGGGGTGAGCTGAGGGCGAGGCGGGCGGAGCGCAGCTGGCAACAAGGCAGAGAGAGGGAGAAGATGGTGCGGGCGCGGGCGGGACAGGAGGTGGACGACGAGCGTGGGGCGCGGGGGGTTCGTGGGGTGCGTGGGTGTGGGGCCCAGGCGGACAGGGGGGCCGGCGGTTGGCAGCGGGGTCATGTGGTGGCACCGCTGCGTGAGTGTGTGGGGTTTGGGGGAGGTGGGATGGGTGAGCTGTGAGGGAGAGAGGATGGGCTGGGACAGTGGGGTCCAGGGGTGAGTCTAGGTGGCAGAAGGGGGTTGGCTGAGGAGAGAGAGAGGGTGAGGTGGCAAGGTGGGATTGGTGGGAGTGATGTGGCAGGTAGGGGGTGGGTAGGATAGTTTGTGGGTTTAGGATTTAGATGGGGCTGGTTGGGGTGGACCGTTATTATTTCCTGGGGTGGTCGATCGGGTCAATCGGCCCGTTCGACTGCCCCTATTAAAATAAATTAAATTTTTATTTATTCTAATTGGGCCGTTTGCAACCCGACAGCAACAAAACAAAATAATCCGGAGACCCGGGGTTTCGGCGTTTGAACAAGATGGGCGTTTAGAAAACAAAGACGGGTTTTGCCAACATAGTTTTATGCAAACAATGCATGATGATGACGATGCAATGCACAAATTCAACGCGATTTTCTAGTAGTGGTTTTGCGGGATGCCACAGCAGAGGACGAGGCGGGGCCGACGCGGCGACGCCGGTGAGGCAGAGCGACGGGGCGTGCTCGGGGCCGGGCATGGCAGTGGAGGCGGCGAGCAGGGTCCTACGGCGGCGCGCGCTGGGCGGAAGCGGATGGAGGCGGTTGAGGACGCGGACGGCGGCGGCCTGGCGGGGCGGAGCGGCGGGCGCGCGCGGGCCGCCAGGGAAGGCGCGCCGGGAGATGGTGGGGGAGCGCGGCGCGCGAGGTGGGGCGGGAGGCTCGGATGTCTGCGCGGGGAGAGGGCGAGCCGGGCGGCGAACGCTGGAGGAGGGAGCTCGCCGACGGGTCGCTGCCGGCCGTGGAGGAGCGGGTTCCCGCGAGCGAGGCGGAGGCGAGGGCGGCGCGAGGGGCATGGCGGCGGCCGGAGAAGGCACGGATGCGAGGTCTGCGGGCGGGCGAGGCCGCCGGGCCGAGGAGGCGACGGGCGCGGGAGGGGGGAGCAGCGGGCGAGAGGAGGACGAGATCGGGGCACGGGCGGCGGGCACTGGTGGAGGGAGGCACGCGGCCGGCGTCGGGCGGCGCGGAAGGTTGGTGGCGGAGGGTGTGTGGCGGCGGCGATCGCGCGGGCGGCAAAGCGAGGGTGGAAGAAAGGCGGCGAGGAGCCTGGGAGAGGCGGCGCGCTGGGCGCCAGGAGGAACGGGAGGAGGGACGGCTCGGGAAGAAGAGGAACAGGAGGAGGAGGCGCGTGGGAGAGAGAGGCCAAGGGGCCGGGGTCTGGGGCCAGGGATGGGCTGGGGCCAGGCGTGCGTGAGGGAGTGGTGTGCTGGGGTGGGGCCGGATGGAGGGAGAGAGAGGAGAGGGAGGGGGTGGACCAGGTGGCAGGGTCTGGTTGGTTAGGGGGGAGGGTGAGAGTGAGGTGGCAAGAGATGATTGGGTGGGGTGAGGTGGAGGCTGGGTTGGGGTAGATTAGTTGGTAGCCTTAGGATTTAGGTGTACCGGTTGGTTGGACCGATGAAAACTGGGGTGGTCGCTCGAGTCGATCCGCCCGCTCGACCGCCTCACTAAAAATAATATAATTTTTATTTGTTTTGTTAACACCGTTTGCAAACCGATAGCCGACAACAAAATTATTCCGGAGACCCGGTGTTTGGCATTTGAATAAAAGACGCGGCGTTTTAGAAAACAAAACGGGCTTGCGAACATAGTTTTATGCCAACAATGCATGATGATGACGATGCAATGCACAAAAACAACGCGATTTTCTAGTAGTGGTTTTGCGGGATGCCACAATTCGACACCACTAACAATGGATCTCGCCCTCGAGATCCGCCTCATGGTACCGGAAGGAAGGTCGGAGAACTACGTCTTCTCGCTTCGCGTAGATCCTCGCGACACCACTAACGAGGGTTCCTTCTTCATCTGGAAGTCGGCGACACCACCAACAAAGGTTCGTTGTTCCTGATCGTCGAGAGAACACTCCGGAGAAACAAAGGACGAAGGTAGAGGTATCAAACGATAAGGCCACCTCTAACTTCCATGGACGGAGTAAAACTGCTGATCCATCGATTCGACGACAAGAGCGAATGATAAGAGCAGTGGTAGGGTAGCTACTCCATCCCGCACTCAAACCATTACTCGCACACCTAATAGGCGGATTATGCAACCAACTCTCGAATCCGATCAAGATCTCGACAAACGAGGTTCGAATAAGGAGTGATGCATCGCATCAGATCTAGAGATGATGTCATCACATCGGGAACACCGAAGATACAAGAAAACGATGAAAGACACACGATTAGGTTTCGCGATGGTTCCATTGGCATGAACAACACATGCTCAAGGTATACTCCAACTTCACCAATGCTCGTCCTTCTCATATGTTTTTCAACGACACCGATATCCAAAGAAGGAACACATAGGGATAAGAGCTCAAGAACAAGAGATTGGATGAAGGGTACAATGCACAAGTTGCGATTGATGATCATAGCACCTGCTACAAAAGGAAGAAAGCGAAACTCAAGGTACGACGGAAACCCAACCGCGAGAAATCGGACTCAAGAGAGAGAAGAGAGCGGATTCAAAACACGCCGAGATAAGAGGAGAATAGCAGAGGGTAAGGAGTAAAATCAGACCTAATCGTAACTATCCAACCGATTTTGCAAAATAGTTTTGACACTCTACTGCCGTTAGCTAGGTTATCCCACAGTCTGGACTTGTCGGTATCGTAATCGCTGAGCTCGATACCACTCAGAACACCCTCGAATCGACCTATGCATGTTTTAGCGAAACCCGCCAAACCCGTGATAGAAACGATTCAAAGGTGCCCACCATGCACTTTCGCATGGTGGAAACGAAGTAATAACATTACACAACAATCCTCGATGGGACCCATAATGATATATAGAACAGCGACTCCATGAGGCAAGAATACAGATATAATATATACAAGATCCAAATCACCTTGAAAACGGTAGAGCGTCCGACTACGGACAAGAAGCAAATGGGGCTAAGAGCCCCAAGAATAACCAATGGCGCCCATAACTCGCCTGTGCCAAGCCGGAAGGGCAACCTCGCTAACGGCCGATCTCGTAACCCTTAACAAAAGGGGTGACAAAGGCAAAGGAAAATAAGGAGCGCCGATCGAGGCCAAGACACGGCGAGGCTAGACGGCGGTCCTCGCCACATAGGTATGGATCAAGCGGCAAAGATGCACTAAACAACCTATAGAGACTCGATACAACTGGCGATAGTCAGAGAGAGGTAAGATAGACCTATCCGGATCCAACCTGAAGCTAACACCAAACAAACCCATCCTGGTGTTTCCCCCTCGAGACCAAACGAGGAAGTCAACCGAGGAACTCACACGGTTGGCAGTTTTACTTATTCGGTTATCGTTGCAGCAATTACTAGTCAAGTATAGATAATCATCCTGATAAAATAAGCAGTGGGCACTTTTAGTTAACCATTCCGTTATAGTTACAGCAATTACTAATCAGATACATATAACATGATATAAACCCAAACCCAGCAGTTGTTGGTACTTTTATTCAGCCATTCCGTTGTAGTTGCAATACTTACTAGTCAGGTACAATGGTCGCAGTTTACACGCCAAACAAGCAGTGTGGGCAGTATTAATTAGCCATTCCATTATAGTGAAGCTGATTACTAGTCATTATAAAGTCAAATTTATAGCAATAAACTTTAGTTATGCTTGTCTATGATCGAGATATCAGGCTCCAAGTCGTCCATATCCGGACACGGCTTTCATAAAGTTTTACCCGCCGGGTGCACCAATAGCAACACACGCTCGATCAACCTCGGAAAAACCAAATCAATACCCAACGAGGCTTTCACGATGAACAATCACAGATTCAGAAATATTTCGGGGCCACCCATTGAGTACACCAAGAACGGTAAGCAAGCTCCGAGACGGACTCAAGGTTTGCGTCAATGGTCAGAACGATCGGGAACCCGAAGTGTGGCTTGTCGATACTGAAAACATTCCGCTTACCTAAATAAGACAAAGTGCTCCTCGCACAATTGTAAATACATAAGTAGCATGGCATAAGTATAGGATCGTAAATAAAACCTCAAACTAGTTTGTGGCCCCAAGAAATAAGATGAATCAAGCTCGCCTGTGGGGTCCCATATACCTCCGGATGTGGATAGCGATAAATCAAGGAACAGTATCAAGTACTGGGTCCTGGGACACAAGTGGGCTCGAAACCAAATATTTTCTATCACCCACCGATGCCTCTGCTTACTTCAATTTTAGTTGTTAAACAGGAATTAAAGTGAACGATAAGTAAAACTAGGGCCATCTCCAACAACAACATGCGGCAATACATCAACAACTGTGGCACTTGACGACACGCAACAGCACTTGAGCAAGCGACTACGACGCGCAAGTCCAGCTATCTACCAAACAACAGGTAATAGGAGGTGGCCATGGCAATATAAGGCTGCAGGGGATATCACAGGTACGGAAGCTAAAGCATCGCAACACAGATAGCAATAGATCAACGGGAGGGAATAAATACTATAAAAGTAAGATAGGTAGAAAGGGGGGAGATGCTCGCCTGAAAACATCGCCGAAAGGTTCATCCGAAGATCGGGGCGGAGCTCACATCAACTCAACGGCCTTATCCGCGAAGAAGCAAATCACTAGAAGGAACACCGGATGCAATATTTAATACTAAGGCAGAAGATTGGCATGATGCATGTATGATGCATGGCATGGCAAAGATGCGGTGCAATTAGGCCATATTAAGTGGAACCGGGGTCCCGACATTAAACATATGGTTCAAGTTGTTTAGAACCCCCGCAATTTAACTGTTGTTTTATCAAGGCAAAAGATGACAACGGTTCGATGCACAAATTTAAATGAGGCCAATATAAGGCTAGATTTGTCCGCATATGGGCCCCATATTTAATTATTAGGTGAATCGGCATAAGGCCCCCAAACCGATGATATGCATGCGAGAATGACAATTCAATATGCAACAAGTTGTTATTATGTTATAAAATAAGGTTCTCGGATAAGAGGTCACACATAGGGGGCTCGACGATCTTGGGGTTCCGGGGTTCGGGGTTGGTATCAGGGTCCAGGGTTCGGCGAGGTCGTTCTCGGACTCCGGGGTAGGTCTTGGCGCATCCGGGGTCTTCGGGTCATGTTGTCGGTCATGGCGTTCGGGACGAAGCACTTGTCGCGCCGGGGTCTCGGTGTCCGGGTGAAGCACTCGGCGTCCTCGAGGAAGTGCTTCTCGTTCCGGGCCCTCGACGAACTTGGCGTCCGAGAAGACGATCATGTCGGTCCGCAGGGTCCGGTCTTCGTGGGTCGACGGGTGTCGTGGCGCCCATGACGGCATTCTCGGTGCTCCGTGTCGAAGGCTTCGGGGTACTCAAGTCCGTGTGGCGATCTCGTCGATCCGGGGGTTCGGGGTCTCGGATGTCCAAGAAGGAGGGCTTGGCGTTCCATGAGGCGGCCCTGGCGGTCATCGGGCCCATGTCGACGATATACGGTTTTCGGTGTCTCTTCGGTCCCATCCCGGTACTTCCTCCACCGACTACGCACGGGTACCCGAGGCAGAGGAAGCAGAGAGGCTCCCAAAACTGAGCAGCACCACCTGGTACTGGCGATGACGACCTGCAGGAAAAGACGGCGAGGGCGGGTACATGACGCGGGCGACGGAGACGCTGGCGGTGGCGGTTACCGGAGATGGGGCTGGCGGCGGCAAGACGGGCGGCGATGTCGCGTCGCGGACAGAGGCGAGGCTGAGGCGCGGGTCGCGGCAGAGACGAGGCGGCCGACGCGGGCGACGCGGCGAGGCAGAATGAGGGCGTGCTCGGGCCGGGCATGGCAGCGGCGGCGAAAGGTGGTCTCTACGGCGGCGCATGGAGGCGGATGGAGGCGGTTGAGGACGCGGACGGCGGGCGGGATGGGCGGGCAAGGGGCAGGGCGCGGGCAGGGGAAGGGGCGCCGGAGCGGGGAGGCGCGGCGGCGCGAGGGCGGGCGGAGGCTCGGATGTCTCAAGGGGAGAGGGCGGGGGCGGCGAGCAGGAGGAGGGAGCTCGCTGGGTCGCTGTCGGGGAGGAGCGGGCGCGAGCGGCAGGAGGAGGGCGGCGGAGGAGGGGCATGGCGGCGGAGAAGGCGCCGACGCGAGGTCCTTGCGGGCGGCGAGGCCGACCGGGCCGAGGAGGCGCGATGAGGCGAGCGCTGCGAGAGGAGGACGGGATCGGGCACGGGCGGCGGGCATCGGTGGAGGAGGCACGCGGCCGGCGGGCGGAAGGTTGGTGGCGGAGGTGTTGTGGCGGCGGCGATCTGGCCATGGGAGGCCACTTGAGGTGGAAAGGCGGCGCGGATGAGCTGGGAGAGGCGGCGGTCGCGCGAGAGGAAGTGGGAGAGGGACTCGGGGAAGAAGAGGAACAGTGGGGAGGAGGCGTGTGGGAGAGAGAGCTGGGCGGTCAGTGGGGCCAGTGGGTCGGGACAGGACACGCGCGGGGCTGAGGTGTGGGTCGCGAGCGTGAGGAGTGTCTTGGGTGGGGCCGGGCCTGGAGGAGAGAGAGGAGAGGAGGGTGGACCAGGTGGCCGTTGGTTAGGGGGAGGGTGAGAGTGAGGTGGCAAGAGATGATTGGGTGGGGTGAGGTGGAGGCTGGGTTGGGGTAGATTAGTTGGTAGCCTTAGGATTTAGGTGTACCGGTTGGTTGGACCGATTTAAAAACCTGGTGGTGGTCGTTCGAGCCGATCTGGCCCGTTCGACTGTCCCCACTAAAAATAATATAATTTTTATTTGTTTTGTTAACACCTTTTGCAAACCGATAGCCGACAACAAAATTATTCCGGAGACCCGGTGTTTGGCGTTTGAATAAAAGACGGGGCGTTTTAGAAAACAAAACGGGCTTGCGAACATAGTTTTATGCCAACAATGCATGATGATGACGATGCAATGCACAAAAACAACGCGATTTTCTAGTAGTGGTTTTGCGGGATGCCACACGATGTGTCGGGAGGATGAGGAGCGGTTGCGTATGGAAAAGAAGAAAAGATTTGTTTGACTAGCAACTAGGCCAGTCTATGAGAGGGAGGACAGTCCGAATGTTCTTGGCGTGTTCGTCTTGACCCATTAGAGGACCAAATTTGGTGTATGAATGGGTCGTGCATAGATAGTTAGTCCTGATGGGTCTTCTATTGAAGAGTCTTTTATCTGTCTGTTTGTCTATGCTGACAAAATCAGACCAGGTGTATTCGAATAATCAAGTATAACCCGTAGCAACGCACGGGCATTTAGCTAATATATATATATATATATTAGCTGCCCGGGGTGGTAGCTGTGCACCCGTTTACAGGCCCCCGATATTGTTCCGTGATGTGTTCTGCCGTTAACTCATCCGTTAACATCTGTTAGACTTTGTGGCCACCGTTCCCAACAAAAAAAACTAGCCATCTGCGTTTCCTATCCACAAAATAAGACACTGCCGATGGGAAAATGTCCGCTTGAAGCATACCCTGATTTTTGGCCATTACAGCCTATCAAGTACAGTACGAAACATGCAGTGATCGGAAATAAATCAAAACAACCATTTTAACTAATATCGTTCTGTGCCTACTCTAGATCACCAGTTGAGTGGTGCTCCATACATTATGTAACGGTGCATGTACAGATAATGGGAGTAAATTGCAAAGCAGGAAAAGAAAGAATGGGAATTCCTGTTCTCATACATTGAAGAAACATGAAACAAATCTGGATCTTGAAAATGCCATACCAAAATCATAGATATAGAAACACCGAACGATCGAAGGGAGATCACCTAAGATCATTTAGAGCCTGCCCAATCATGAAAACGGGCAAGAATAGAAAAATGCAGAGAAAGCAATCCCACTGTTAACCGGAAAAAAGAACGGGTCCAAACAAATGTCTTAAGGTGGTTTTCGTTCTCTCGTCCGTCGTACGTCGTCCCTGTCGCGTCCGTTTGTTCACGACATGTTAGTATTCATATAGGAGTTATCGGTCCATGGTACGTCCAAACGGAGAGTTTGACTTGAACTCAATTCTCAAACTAACCAACCTGCGACGGCAGAGTCCTAATCAAACGCGATCGCTTCTATCTTCAAATAACTATTCCTCGATTTGGTTGGCCGGAACGCGCGACGAAACACCCGAGCGTAGCAGTGAAGGACAATCAGGTGAGGAGACGTCCGCGCCGGTAGGAAGCGCGCCTGCTCCAGGCCCTCCCGAGGTCAAGCACCCGTCTCCGCCTTCGCCGCACCTGAGGGAGATTGGAGCCAGGCCTTCTCGAGGTCAATTCCCCGTCCCCGCCTTCGCCGCGCCTGAGGAAGATTGGAGATTGGAAGGGCGGCCGTGGCTGCGGTCAAGAGGAGGAGCGGCAACATGTCTATCTGAGGGAGGATGCGGAGGCTGCCGGTGGCTGCTATCAGGCGGGCATTGATATGAGGGATGAGCGCAGTAGTTGGTGCGGGCATCGATGGCTCCGCTGCTTCGGTTCTCGGTGCCCGCCGAATCAACGATCTGGGCGCCTGACGAGCTCGGGCTGGCAAAGGCGTGCATGCTTTGTGGCAGCCGGCGAGAAGCTTTTGCTGGGAGTTAAGATGGGCGAGGAGGCACACAACCTCGTCGACAGAGGTGGAGTCGTAGTCGTAGGTGTTCGCCATGGAGGTTAGGGCTGGGGATTGGGGAGCAGTTCCCAAACGCATCCAGCTGATGGCTATGGCCCTATTCCTGGTTTGTTCTTAAGGCAGCGTAGCCGATACCGGCAAGTGAACGCGGTTCCCAGGTGGTCCTGCAATTTTCCGGCCAACAAATTGATAATTCGAGGTTCCATGAGATTTCGGATGCAAGGAAGGTGTTCGATGAAGTGCTCGAGAGAAGTGTTGAGCTATGAATGGCTATGATGAATTGGTTACAGAAATCAGGCAAATACATTAAGGTCACCAGGATATTCTTCAGTATGCTGGCCAATTGAGTGTGAGGTAACAACTTGACTTTTGTTTGACTGTTAAAATCTTGCAGCAAGAAGTGCAATGCTAAGTGCAAATCTTGTTAGGGGAAAATTCCCTTGTTCTGTTGTGAAAGGAAGATGGAGAAATATGATGTTGTTTACAGTGCTGTTCCCCAACAATGATCACAGCTTATCTACATCATTGGATTTTTCCAGCGATGGTCTCTTGAGGGATTTCGCCCTAATAAGTTCACTGTGTGCATCCTCAAGGCTTTGGCACAAGAGAAGGCTGATGCGGGAAGTAGTTGCATGATGTTGTGGTGAAGAAATTGTACAAAGATGATCTGGGACGCTACCACTATGACATGCTAGGAATACCAGATATATTGGCGAGGGCATTGTATTGCATTTACATAGAGTTTTGTTCTGATTTGGCGGTTTCGTGAGTGGTGTCATTTAAGCGCTGCAATGGTTCCGCCTTGCCTGACAAAAGGAAAGCGGACAGGTTGCTCATTGTGTTGAGAAGGTATTACGGAAAGGTTGCTCATTGTCAAATGCTAGCTGATGAAATACTTAGGGTTTTCTTCTACATTTAGGATTTTAATTTGGGACTAAATTGCAGGTCACGGGGAGCATTTGTGGGAGGTTTTCTTGTTAGAAGCCTCAGATGGTGACCGAGTAGGAGAAGATGGTCCAGGTGAAGGGGTTATGAGCACTGCAGAAGTAGGTGCTCACTATGACAGAGAGTGTTTCCATTCTGTTTACTTCAGGTTTTATAATTGGCAAATGCAAAATCTGGATTCTCTAAAACCTTAAAAAATGGTACCAGTTCTTCAGTAATTAAAGCTTGTTATCTTGTTAATAGCTGCTGAATGTTCATTTTTTAATAAAACTCACCTTTTCTTACAGTTTGAACGGATTTTTAGTTTAAAGGTCATCTAATTACGATGCTAGAATATGTTGTATTTTCCACCGGATTGATTACCAAGATCGTGAGATAATCGAACTAACAAAAAAATTAGGTCTACAAGACCTTCGGGTCATCAGCTGACGTAACATTTTATTTTCTATAATAAATACCATATAAACAACTTTGATGTTCTTAAAGTTTGGTGAACCATATTTTAATTGAAAATTTGGAAGCCTGCTCATTAGTTATGTACTGGAATCTTCTCAGTAAACACAACCTGATGATTTCAATTTTGAAGTTGATGATGATTCCCCTGTCATTCGGATAAATGAATAAGAACTTCATTTACCATATTTTATTCACCACCAGAGGCAAACTTCAACAATTTTTTCCTATGCAAAATGATCCCCTGTTTTTTTATTACAAATGTTGACAACGGTTGAAATATTTTGTTATGCTCGAATTATTTCACTGATATATATATATATATATATTTGCTTATTGTCTACTGCAATCTTCTCAATTAAGTAGAATGACCAGACATATGTTGCAATATTAAGTTTATATCTGAATTTTGAAATGCAACCTTGTTCTATGTTAATTAGGCATATTTGCTTTTCATGCTAAAATATTATTATCTTAGCTATACCATTCCATACTTAAAGTTGTTCCATCAGCTGTATAGGTCAATATATTTTCCCTTTCAGGCAGCCGTTTTTTTAAAAGGGAGAAGGAACTCGGGTGTCACAACAAATAGTTTAGTTGATGCCTAACTCTTTCTTACACATCATCAGGATGCTGTTCCGGGAACAGAGAAGTCGAGCTGCAAATGATAGTGCAAAGAAATTACCAATTGGGTATAAGAAAGTAAGATTCTCAAGAAAACTGTTGTCATTCATAATTGATGTTTTCGCTTGGGAGATTATGGATCCATTTGAATTGATACTTGTATCTTTTTTATACTCTCTCTGATCCATATTACTTGTCGCTAAAATGGATGTATCTAGCATTAAAACATGTCTAGATATATCCATTTCAGCGACAAGTAATATAGATCAGAGCGAGTATAAAGAATTTTGAAGTGCTTCATCCGGATCACTAAATTATTTATACAGCAACCGTCCCGGCCGAAAGTCTCCGGTGAGGTTGGATTTGCTACATTAGCACAACTTTTTGCTATAAAATTTCCGAAAGGTCTTTGACAAAGTCTCTGGCAAGACAGTATTTTTTGTATTATTTTTAGAGCGAACCGTTTTTTGCTATATTTAGCAAAAGCGGGACTATTTGTAGCAAAACAAGCCAATTTATGGCAACAACATGATAAAGGGGCGGGACAAGAAGATCTGACCGTTGATCTGTTTAATCGAACGGCTAGGTGCCTAGCACTGCCCTTAGTTTCTTTGTTAAGACTGCTTGGTAATAATTGAAAATTAAAAAATACTAGAGTTATTCTTTTATCGTGAATGATAAATGAATGAGCCGTGGCAACGCACGGGCATTTAGCTAGTATAATAGATTTGCGTAGAGGTGGTTTTTGTCTTCACTTTTTCGTCCGTCAAAATTTTCTAACGGGTTTGCCCTGTATGTTTGGATATATTACACCAGCATGCCACCGCCGAGTCAAACACACGGGGTGAGGAGCTGCGCACCTTGATCCGCTCGCCGAACTCCCGCATCGAGACCGCCTCCGTCTCGGCCTTCGTCTCCACATGGGCGTTTGTAGGTTTGGCTATGTAACTACCTCGGTGAATTACGCTCCTAGTTACAAGCCTGGATGAGCGGAAATGGTTAAAATAGTACGATGGGGCCCAAATACCACTCACAGATAGACCTTTCGGCCGTCCTAACCATTTCCAAACATCGGGACAAGAACGGGCGGCGTAATCGGCAGGCGAAGGGATCAACTACATACACAAATGAGTATGTATGCAAGCCACCATACAACAGTCCTCAGAGCCATTCCATCTAAAAGAAATAGAAATATTGCAACGCCATACGGCAAGATCCAAATATCCTAGATAGATATATAGTTTAGGATATCTCCTCATACATCAAACATCAGAGTATCAGGCGAATGCGGCAAACAAGACCCGAGTACGGATAAGAAGCAAATCGGCATAAGATGCCCCATAAATAAACACATCCCGCCCACAGATCTCACGGATCCCCGTTCCCGGAATCTCTACACCGAATGATCGTTGCCCACATCGTCCGTCTCCTCCACCCAGTATTCATCTTATGAGTGTACCTGTTCATCTGAATCAAATAATTTATCATGTGAGACCCTAGGGGTACTCAGCAAGTCTTTATGCCTCTAAAGGGGACATAATCTGGGGTGAAGCAATTGCAGCAAAAGATAATACCTATCAATTCTATAGATACTCGCTAACCATCCGCCTAACCAAAGATAGACGGATGTCCGTGAATTAATAATAACAGTTATAACAGTAATATTAACAGATCCATCCTCCTCCTCGCTTACCAACGAGGAAGCGGACGAACAAACCCCATCCGTTGGCAGTTTTATTATCCATTCCATGAGTGTTGCACTATTTACTAGTCAGTTACTTAGTCAAATTAAAAGCGGTACTTTAGTTATACTTGTCTATGATCGAGAAACTGTGCTTCAAGTCGTCCATAACCGCGGACACGGCTTTCAGAAAGTTTTACCCTGCAGGGGTGCACAAATAGCAACACACACTCGATCAACCTCGGAAAAACCAAATCAAAACCCAACGAGGCATTCACGACAAAGCAATCACAGATTCGAAATATTTGAGGGGCCACCCCATTAAGCTATCCACAACGAAGTTGGCGGCTCGAGACGGACTCAAGGTTTGTCAATGGTCAGAACGATCGGGAACCGAAAATGTGACTGGCTTGTCGATACCGCGAAAACACTCCGCTTCAAAACAAGACAGCGATGCCGCACAATTTTAAATTAAGCAGTAAAGCATGGCATAAGTACAGGATAGTAATAAAGCCCCAAACTACTTGTGGCCCCAAGAAATAAGAATGAATCAAGCTCTGGCTCAGGGGGGTCCCATAAGCCTCTCGGATGTGGATAGCGCGAATATTCAAGGAACAGGAATCAAGTACTCGGGGTCCTATGGGACAGAAGTGAGCATGAAAAACCAAATAGCAGATATTGCTCACCGGTGCCACTTTCATTAGTTATCCCATTACTACTCAGGTTAAGTTGTATAGATATCTCGTTATCCATCAGACACTCACATACCCTACACATGCTGTTCTACGACCCGCATGGCTCAAACAACTCCTGTAGTAATGGCTCATGGGATGGAGGAACAAGTTTCGGTGGGGTTTAAAAGTAAAGGCTATGCAGTACTTGGGATTCAGTTTAATGCGATCGCGACTCAATGATGCAAGAATAAGATAGAGGCAATAGGTACTATATGTATGCAAGCATGTGGTAGTGCTTGCCTGGCAGCTCAGTTGAAGCGAGAGAAGGATCTAGGTAGTGCTCCTGGGTTTCCTGATATATCCCCTGCTCAACGTCTATTCGAAGAAGAACCAAACAAACAAGGGCCAACATAAATAAAATGCACAAGTATAAGAATAAAATGCGACAAGCAAACAATCATGCCATGATAAATGATGCACAATTTGCATGGCAATAATGTAGCATGGCATGGGTGAGGTGTAGAATACAAGAAATAAACATTTTATAGAGTTTTGGTCACATTTTATTCTCGAATAAGTTGCTGTATACTTTATATTTATATGATGCATGCTGCAATACAGAACTTGAAATGCATAAACAGAAAGGTCTCGTCGAGCTAATCATTTTAGACATATTATTTGTCAAATTTGGAGTTATAAAACAAAAGTTATTAATTAATTAAGGCAAAAGGGCATTTTATTGTAATTTTAATCAACTTGAACTTTTAAGTGTTCAAAAATATATTTTGGATGGAAGATTTGAATTCCTCACATTTTATGGTTTCAAAACATATATTACATGTAATATTTGGATTTATATTTCAAAAGATATTTGAAAACAGAATTAAATTTGAACTTAAATTAATTTGAAAAAGGTTTAAAGTAAAACAGAGACAGAAATCCTTTTCTCACACAGACAGGCCTAGCCGCAGACAGTGACAAGTGGGCCAACTGCCGACTAGGCGACACCGTGGCAGAACAGATTTTTCTCACCGCGGCCGTCCTAGACCAAGTGGCTGACAGGTGGGACCGGCGATCTCGCGGGTCCATTGCGCGCAGCCATCCCATGGCGACACGTCGCGATCCAGGGCTCGGGTTGAGGCCGGAGAGCTAGGGGTTTCTGCAAGACCGACGGGGAGGCGACTAGCGGGCCACGTGGTACCGCTGGGTTAAGAGCGAAAACAAAAAGGGGTATGGGTAAAGTGGCGGCATCTGTATTTCTTCTTCTGCTTTGTGGACGGGTCGGTGCTCGTCGACGCCGCGGGCGCGCTGGGGCTCGAGCAGCGACCGATTGCCCGCCAGAGGGAACCACCGCGGTGGATGGGGATTGGTGTTAGGAACGCAGCGGGCGTGGCAGATAAGGCGATACGACGAGAGGATGGTCTCGGCGACGGCGAGCGCGATAATCAAGGCGCTCGTCGGTGGCGTGGCGTCTGAGAAGCAGTGAATGGAGGGAGGTTGTTTGGGAGGTTCGGACGCTCACCGTGGGGCATCGGTGGAGGTGGTTCGGGCTGGGGGGCAGCCGATCGACAGCGATGCAGACGGCCGGCGGCTAGGGTTTCGTCGCTCGGCGGGTGCAGCGTTACAGGGCTCCTCCTTCTCGTCTCCGTGTGGGCGACGCCGGTGCTCGCTCGGTCTTCCCCAACGCCTACACCTCGCCCTCCTCCGCTATAGTGGTGGTGGTGTGATGCCACGATGGGGTAGATGGAGATGGAAGAGAGGGTAGCAGGGTGGGGAGGAGGAGTAGATGGGCACGGCCACAGGGAGTTCTGGTTGCTAGGCGGAGGAGGGATAGATAAGAACGAGGGAGGCACATGGGTTGGATCGGCATAAAGGTGGTGCTCACCTTTATTCTCCCTCTCTCACGGTAGGCACGCTCTGTGGACCAGGGGAGGCTGACGGGGTCCGAGGGAAGGCAGGTGTGGCTGGTGGGAGGGCCCTCACAGGGGAGAGAAAGAGAGGAGAGAGAGCTAGGGTATGAGGGAGGCTCGGGCTAGGGTTTTGCTAGAGTTGGGGTAGGGGTAGCTCGGCCAGGGGGAGTAGGTGGCTAGGTGGGGCCTGCATGGTAGGGAGAGGGGGCACCTCGGCATGGTAGAGAGGGAAGGTAGATGGGGTAGGTCATGGTGGTGGTGGCTCGGGTTAGAGAGAGGAGAGATGAGGTCTTAGGGTTTTGAGAGAGAGATTAGGTGGAGTGGGTTTAGGGTTAGAGAAATAAAAGAGAGAGAGGGAGAGATGAGAAGATGATCCACTCAAAAACAAATAAAACCAAAGGAGGACAAAAGATGGTGATGGTTGCATGGCCCATGCAAGATAATAAATGCCATGTATCATCCTTGTGATAACAAAATAATAAACATGGCATTATTCCTATGCATTACCCAAAATGTGGAGTATAGCCCAAGCAAAAGAAATTAAAGGAAAGTTCCAGATGGAGTAGATGGATATGATCACATTTGATTATAATTGGGACTTGCTAGTGTGTATATTCCACTAGATGTTTGATAGTCCCAAAAATATCCCCACATGAGCATAAATCCATAATAATCCATAATAATCCATATGGAAGCTAGGAAAAGGGTTCCACTCACAAGGCATGCAAAGGTGGCCATGTGGCTCTCATATATCAATAATGTGAAAACAACATGATGCTAAGATGAGAGCAAGTGGAAATAGACTTGGATCCATCCCAACCCACATGAGCTAGAGGTACAACCCAAATAAAGTGCAAAGCTCACATTTAGTTGGATGGTGGAATTATGAGGTGGTGAAATGTGGCATCCCGCAAAACCACTATTAGAAAATCGCGTTGAATTTGTGCATTGCATCGTCATCATCATGCATTGTTTGCATAAAACTATTTCGCAAAGCCCGTTTTGTTTTCTAAAACGCCCCATCTTTCTTCAAGTATCAAAACCGGGTCACCGGATTCTTTTGTTGTCCGCTATCGGTTTGCAAACGTCAGTTGAAAACCACTAAAACATTTAATTATTTTAGCAGGGGCAGTCGAACGGGCCGTTTTGACCCGAACGGCCACCCCAGAAAATATAATCGGTCCACCTAATTCCTACAGCTACCAACTAACCTACCCAGTTTCCCCTTCCACGTCACCCTGGCCAACCCCGTCGCGCCACCTCACCAACCCTCACCCCCTCCTCCTATCCCCATGTGCCACATCACCACCCCTCTCCACCCCCCACTCATCCACCACACACAACCCAAGCCACACACGCACGCCCCACTCCAGCCAACTCCCTCTGCCCACGTCCCACCCGCAGCCTCCACTCACCTCTCCCCTGGGCCCCAACCAAACGCCCCACCGACAGCCCCCTGCCCCGGCCCCACCAATCCCACCCTCCCCCACGCGACCGCTCCACCCTCCCTTCTTCCTCCCAGGCGCCCCGCGCGCTCGCTCCCTCTACGCAGCGCAGCCTCCTCCTCGCGCTGGCCAGCTCGCCGCCACCGCCACGAACCCGCCTCCTTCTCCGTCGGGCGAACCGCCCGCCGCCCTCTCCTCCGCTCCACCGTCGACGCGTCCCGCCTCCACTCGTCGCCCCAAGACGCCCTCCTGCGCCCGCCTCGCCTCCGCCTGACGCCAACTGGACTGCCGCCGCCCCTCGCTGGCTTCGTCCCTGTAGGCCAGCAGCCCGCCTCTGCCGTTCACCCCAGGCCCGTTGCTGCCGCCTCTGCACCCCCGGCGCCAGGCCGCAGCCTCTCCTCGTCACCATCCACCGCCTCCGCCTGCCCGCCGCTGGCCATCTCTCGCCCGGCCTCCCGGTTCCACGCTTCGGCCTCGTCCTCTGCCGGCCTCGCTGACCGCCGTCCGCCGCCGCCCATGTCGCGCCCGTCCGCCTCAAGCCGCCTCAAGCTTCGCCTCTCCTCCTCGCCCAGGTGCTCGGACCGCCCGGCGCTGCCGCCGCCCTCGGTTGCCTGACCTGCGCGACCTATCCGTTGTCCTCGGCCGCAGGCGCCGCTCTCAGTGACCACCTGTTGCCTTCCCGGTGCGAGCCCTGGTGCTACCGATGGTATGTGTGGTGATGGTTTCTGTAACGGGAAGGTGCCTTATGTTGATACTGCGGCTCGGGTACGACAAGGTCGTCAAGATCCTCGAGGCGGAGACCCCCGTACCGGTACCGACGTAAGAGATGGAACCGAAGACCCAGATCTCAAGGATCCGAAGCGCCAAGGTCACCGACAAGATCGTCGTCACGACACCCCGAGTTCTTCCACCCGGAATCCGATGGTCGTACTCCGAGAACTCCGTCACGTGGCACCAAGTACTTCTACATGGACATCAAGACCCGGATCCGAACCCGAACACCGCCGAGACCCCCGTACCCGAAGGCCGTCGACGAGGAACCCCAAGATCTTCTCCTGGAGTGACGAGATCTTCTCCTCGGAACGCCATGATCGTCTACACAGAGCCCCGAGTTCGCCATCACGGGCATGCGGCGCCACCCCCAAGATCTCCAATAAGGAACAACAAGACCCTCGGAACACCAAGATCCCCGCCGTGAAACGGCAAGACCGAATCGATGGCGCGGGCCCGACAAGACCCTCGCAACGGCAAGGTCGACCCCGGGGAGCCCGACAAGATCGGCACGACGACAAGAACGACAGCGACCAGGAGAATCCGATGCGCCCCGACACCGAACCAAGTACTCCTTTCCGAGCGCCGAGCCCGCCGAGAACCCGGATGCGCCAAGACCTACCCCCCCGCTGTCCGAGAACGATCCCGCTTCCGTCGAACCCTGGACCCTGAGACCGACCCCGAACCCCGGACCAAGTTCTGCCGAACCCTAATGTGTGAACCTTTTCCCGAGCCCCTATTTTATGAATACTAAACATAAAATCTGTTGCATATTGAATTGTCATGCTCGCATGCATCTCATCATGTGGTTTGGGGGCCTTATGCCGATTCACCTAATAATTAAATATGGGGCCCATATGCGGGCAAATCTAGTCTCATATTGGCCTCATTCAAATTTGTGTAGCGAACCGGCACTATCTTCTGCCATGTTATGACAACATTTAATTTGCGGGGTAGATAAATAACATGAACCACCTAACTAATTGTCGGGACCCCGGTTCCGCTTAATATGACCTAATTGCATCGCACCTTTGCCATGCCATGCATCATACATGCATCATGCCGATCTTCTGCCGTTGTATTAAATAGTGCATCCGGTGTTTCTTCTAGTGTTTTGCTTCTTCGCGGATAAGGCCGTTGAGTTGATGTGAGCTTCGCCCCGATCTTCGGATGAACCTTCGACAATGTTTTCAGGCGAGCATCTCCCCCTTTCTACCTATCTTACTTTTATAGTATTTATTCCCTCCTGTTGATCTATTGCTATCGGTGTTGCGATGCTCTAGTTTTCGTACCCGTGATATCCCTTGCCGCCTCATATTGCCTTGGACACATCCTATTACCTGTTGTTTGGTAGATAGTTTGGACTTGCGCGTCGTAGTCGCTTGCTCAAGTGCCGCTATGCGTCGTCGTGCCACGATTGTTGATGTATTGCCGCGAGTTGATGTTGGAGATGATCATAGTTTTACTTATCGCTCACTTTAATTCCTGTTTAACAACTAAAATTGAAGTAAGCGGAGGCATCGTGGGTGATAGAAAATATTTGGTTTCGAACCCACTTGTGTCCCGTAGGACCCCGAGTACTTGATACCTGTTCCTTGATTTATCGCGCTATCCACATCCGGGAGGTATATGGGACCCCCCTGAGCCAGAGCTTGATTCAGTCTTATTTCTTGGGGCCACAAACTAGTTTGAGGTCTTATTTACGATCCTCTACTTATGCCATGCTACTTATGTATTTAAATTGTGCGAGGAGCACACTGTACTGTTTAGGATCGTGGCACGATTCCGCGGTGTCGACAAGCCCAGCCACACTTTCGGGTTCCCAGTCGTTCACAGCCGTCCCCACAACCTTAAGTCCGTCTTGGAGCCGGCCGGCTTCGTTGCGGATTCTACTTAAGGGGTGGCCCCCTGAAATATTTCTGAATCCTGTGATTGTTCAGTCGTCAAAGCCTCATTGGGTTTTGTTTTGGTTTTTCCAAGGTTGATCGAGCGTGTGTTGCTATTGGTGCACCCCGGCCGGGTAAAACTTTCTGAAAGCCGTGTCCGCGGATATGGACGACTTGGAGCACAGTATCTCGATCATAGACAAGCATAACTAAAGTTTATTGCTATAAATTTGACTTATAATGACTAGTAATCAGCTTCACTATAATGGAATGGCTAATTAATACTGCCCACAACTGCTTGTTTGGAGTGTAAACGCGACCATTGTACCTGACTAGTAAGTATTGCAACTACAACGGAATGGCTGAATAAAAGTACCAACAACTGCTGGGTTTTGGGTTTATATCATGCTATCTGTATCTGATTAGTAATTGCTGCAACTATAACGGAATGGTTAACTAAAAGTGCCCACTTCTTATCTTATCAGGATGATTATCTAAACCTGACTAGTAATTGTTGCAACGATAACTGAATAAATAAAACTGCCAACTGTGTGAGTTCCTCGGTTGACTTCCTCGTTTGGTCTCGAGGGGGAAACACCAGGATGGGTTTGTTTGGCGTTAGGATCAGGTTGGATCCGAATAGGTCTTTCTCATCCCTCTCTGATAACCGCCAGTTGTATCGAGTCTCTATAGGTTGTATAGTGCATGCTGCCGCTGCCGCTCAGTCCACCATACCTATGTAGGCGAGGACCGCCGAATTCTAGCCTCGCTGTCTTGGCCTCGATCGACGCTCCTCTTTTCCTTTGCCCTTTGTCGGCACCCCTTTGTTTAGGGTTTTGAGATCGACGTCATTAGGTGGTTACCCTTCCGCTTGGCACAGGCAGGGTTATGGACGCCATTGGTTATTCTTCAGGGCTCTTAGCCCCATTTGCATCTTGTCCGTAGTCGGACGCTCCATCTTTTCAAGGTGATTTGGATCTTTGTACATTATATCTGTATTCTTGACTCTTTGAGTCGCAGTTATATATATCTGTTCTGTGGGTCCCATCGAGGACTGTTGCGTAATGTTATTACTTCGTTTTCCACCCGCACGAAAGTGCCTGGTGGGCACCTTTGAATTGTTTCTATGCGGGTTTGGCGAATTTTGCTCAAACTTGCATAGGTCCGATTCTGAGGGTGTTCTGAGTGGTATCGAGCTCGTGGTTGCGATACCCACAA
This sequence comes from Avena longiglumis, assembly GCA_030063025.1. Taxonomy (NCBI): domain Eukaryota; kingdom Viridiplantae; phylum Streptophyta; class Magnoliopsida; order Poales; family Poaceae; genus Avena; species Avena longiglumis. The sequence continues at coordinate 230,430,720 of CP125979.1, forward strand.
GTCGACTGTAGGATAACCTAGCTAACGGCAGTAGAGTGTCAAAACTATTTTGGGAAAATCGTTTGGATAGTTACGATTAGGTCTGATTTTACTTCTTACCCTTTGCTATTCCCTCTTATCTCGGCGTGTTTTGAATCCGCTCTTTTCTCTCTCTTGAGTCCGAGATTTCGTGGATGGGTTTCGTCGTACCTTGTGGTTTCGCTTCCTCCTCGATAACGGTGATCTATCATCCGGTGTTCAAGCTACTGAGGAATCCGTCTGCGGTACCATTCTTTGTTCCTTGTTTGTGCCTTCCGGTGTTCCGACGCGACAACATCCCCTACGCCAGATCCGATGCAGAGACCGCATCACTCCGTTGTTCCGAACCTCGCTTGTCGAGATCTTCAGTCTGTTTCCGAGAATGGTTGCACGCTTTTCTACTGATTGTGCAGAGTAATAGTTTGGGTGCGTGATGGATTGGCCCCCATGCCGACTACCCCTTCTATTCGCTTTTGTACATTGAAGTGGACGAGAATGCATCGGTTCCCTCTTTCTATCGAAGCTAGAGGTGGCTTTATTGTTGATACCTCTACCTTCGACCTGTTGTACCCGGAGTGTTCTTTCGACGATCACGGACAACGACCCTTGTTAGTGGTGTCGCGAGGATCTACACGAAGCGCGAGAAGACGCAGATCTCCGACCTTCCTTCCGGTACCATGAGGCGGATCTCGAGGGCGAGATCCATCGTTAGTGGTGTCGAATTGTGGCATCCCGCAAAACCACTACTAGAAAATCGCGTTGAATTTGTGCATTGCATCGTCATCATCATGCATTGTTTGCATAAAACTATTTCGCAAAGCCCGTTTTGTTTTCTAAAACGCCCCATATTTCTTCAAGTATCAAAACCGGGTCACCGGATTCTTTTGTTGTCCGCTATCGGTTTGCAAACGTCAGTTGAAAACCACTAAAACATTTAATTATTTTAGCGAGGCGTCGAGCGGGCCGTTTGACGACAGCCACCGAGAAATATAATCGGTCCACCTAATTCCTACAGCTACCAACTAACCTACCCAGTTTGCCCTTCCACATCACCCTGGCCAACCCCGTCGCGCCACCTCACCAACCCTCACCCCCTCCTCCTATCCCCATGTGCCACATCACAACCCCTCTCCACCCCCCACTCATCCACCACACACAACCCAAGCCACACACGCACACCCCACTCTAGCCAACTCCCTCTGCCCACGTCCCACCCGCAGCCTCCACTCACCTCTCCCCTGGGCCCCAACCAAACCCCCCACCGACAGCCCCCTGCCCCGGCCCCACCAGGCCCACCTCCCCACGCGACCGCTCCACCCTCCCTTCTTCCTCCCAGGCGCCCGCCTTCGCTCCTGCAGCTTCCTCCCCTCCTCGCCAGCCGCCTCGCCGCCACCGCCGAACCTCCCTCTCCGTCGCCGTGAACCGCTGCCACAGCCCTCCCCTCCGCTCCACCGTCGATCCTTGGCGTCCCGCCTCCACTCGTCGCCGGCCCCACACGCCCTCCGGCCGCCCGTCTCGCCTCCGCCCGGCCCCCTCAACCGGACCGCGCCTGCGCCCGTCCCGTGGCTTCGTCCCGCAGGCCGCAGCCCGCCTCCGCCGTTCACCCCAGGCCCTTTGCCGGCGCGCCTCCGCACCGCCGGCGCCAGCAACCCTCCTCCGTCACCATCCACCGCTCCTCCGGCCCGTCTCGCCGCCCGATCATCTCTCGCCGGCCTCTGGTTCCGGCGCTCGGCCTCGTCCTCTGCCCGGCCTCGCCCGGTTCGCCGTCCGCCGCCCGCGCCGCCCGGGCCTCCAAGCTCGCCTCCGCCCCGCCTCTCCTCCTCGCCCCGCGTGCTCTGGACCCGCCCCGAGCGCCTGCCGCCGCCGCCCTCGGTTGCCTGACCTGCGCGACCTATCCATTGTCCTCGGCCGCAGGCGCCGCTCTCAGTGACCACCTGTTGCCTTCCCGGTGCGAGCCCTGGTGCTACCGATGGTATGTGTGGTGATGGTTTCTGTAACGGGAAGGTGCCTTATGTTGATACTGCTGCGGCTCGGGTACGACAAGGTCGTCAAGATCCTCGAGGCGGAGACCCCCGTACCGGTACCGACGTAAGAGATGGAACCGAAGACCCAGATCTCAAGGATCCGAAGCGCCAAGGTCACCGACAAGATCGTCGTCACGACACCCCGAGTTCTTCCACCCGGAATCCGATGGTCGTACTCCGAGAACTCCGTCACGTGGCACCAAGTACTTCTACATGGACATCAAGACCCCGATCCGAACCCGAACACCGCCGAGACCCCCGTACCCGAAGGCCGTCGACGAGGAACCCCAAGATCTTCTCCTGGAGTGACGAGATCTTCTCCTCGGAACGCCATGATCGTCTACACGGAGCCTCGAGTTCGCCATCACGGGCATGCGGCGCCACCCCCAAGATCTCCAATAAGGAACAACAAGACCCTCGGAACACCAAGATCCCCGCCATGAAACGGCAAGACCGACTCGATGGCGCGGGCCCGACAAGACCCTCGCAACGGCAAGGTCGACCCCGGGGAGCCCGACAAGATCGGCACGACGACAAGAACGACAGCGACCAGGAGAATCCGATGCGCCCCGACACCGAACCAAGTACTCCTTTCCGAGCGCCGAGCCCGCCGAGAACCCGGATGCGCCAAGACCTACCCCCCCGCTGTCCGAGAACGATCCCGCTTCCGTCGAACCCTGGACCCTGAGACCGACCCCGAACCCCGGACCAAGTTCTGCCGAACCCTAATGTGTGAACCTTTTCCCGAGCCCCTATTTTATGAATACTAAACATAAAATCTGTTGCATATTGAATTGTCATGCTCGCATGCATCTCATCATGTGGTTTGGGGGCCTTATGCCGATTCACCTAATAATTAAATATGGGGCCCATATGCGGGCAAATCTAGTCTCATATTGGCCTCATTCAAATTTGTGTAGCGAACCGGCACTATCTTCTGCCATGTTATGACAACATTTAATTTGCGGGGTAGATAAATAACATGAACCACCTAACTAATTGTCGGGACCCCGGTTCCGCTTAATATGACCTAATTGCATCGCACCTTTGCCATGCCATGCATCATACATGCATCATGCCGATCTTCTGCCGTTGTATTAAATAGTGCATCCGGTGTTTCTTCTAGTGTTTTGCTTCTTCGCGGATAAGGCCGTTGAGTTGATGTGAGCTTCGCCCCGATCTTCGGATGAACCTTCGACAATGTTTTCAGGCGAGCATCTCCCCCTTTCTACCTATCTTACTTTTATAGTATTTATTCACTCTTGTTGATCTATTGCTATCGGTGTTGCGATGCTCTAGTTTTCATACCCGTGATATCCCTTGCCGCCTCATATTGCCTTGGACACATCCTATTACCTGTTGTTTGGTAGATAGTTTGGACTTGCGCGTCGTAGTCGCTTGCTCAAGTGCCGTTGCGTGTCGTCAGTGCCACAGTTGTTGATGTATTGCCGCAGGTTGATGTTGGAGATGATCATAGTTTTACTTATCGCTCACTTTAATTCCTGTTTAACAACTAAAATTGAAGTAAGCAGAGGCATCGGTGGGTGATAGAAAATATTTGGTTTCCGAACGCCCACTTGTGTCCCGTAGGACCCCGAGTACTTGATAATTCCTTGATTTATCGCTATCCACATCCGGAGGTATATGGGACCCCCAGCGAGCTTGATTCATCTTATTTCTTGGGGCCACAAACTAGTTTGAGGTTTTATTTACGATCCTGTACTTATGCCATGCTACTTATGTATTTAAATTGTGCGAGGAGCACCTTTATCTTTAGGATCGTGGCACGATTCGCGGTGTCGACAAGCCCAGCCACACTTCGGGTTCCCCGTTCACAGCCGTCCCCACAACCTTAAGTCCGTCTCGAGCCGGCAAGTTGCGGATTCTACTTAAGGGTGGCCCCTGAAATATTTCTGAATCTGTGATTGTTCATCGTGAAAGCCTCGTTGGGTTTTGTTTTGTTTTCCGAGGTTGATCGAGTGTGTTGCTATTGGTGCACCCGGCCGGTAAAACTTTCTGAAAGCCGTGTCCGCGGATATGGACGACTTGGAGCACAGTATCTCGATCATAGACAAGCATAACTAAAGTTTATTGCTATAAATTTGACTTATAATGACTAGTAATCAGCTTCACTATAATGGAATGGCTAAATAATACTGCCCACAACTGCTTGTTTGGAGTGTCGCTTGCGACCATTGTACCTGACTAGTAAGTATTGCAACTACAACGGAATGGCTGAATAAAAGTACCAACAACTGCTGGGTTTTGGGTTTATATCATGCTATCTGTATCTGATTAGTAATTGCTGCAACTATAACGGAATGGTTAACTAAAAGTGCCCACTGCTTATCTTATCAGGATAATTATCTAAACCTGACTAGTAATTGTTGCAACGATAACTGAATAAATAAAACTGCCAACTGTGTGAGTTCCTCGGTTGACTTCCTCGTTTGGTCTCGAGGGGGAAACACCAGGATGGGTTTGTTTGGCGTTAGGATCAGGTTGGATCCGAATAAGTCTTTCTCATCCCTCTCTGATAACCGCCAGTTGTATCGAGTCTCTATAGGTTGTATAGTGCATCTTGCACGCCGCCGATCCACCATACCTATGTAGGCGAGGACCGAATTCTAGCCTCGCCGTGTCTGGCCTCGATCGACGCCTCTTTTCCTTTGCCCTTTGTCGGCACCCTTTGTTTAAGCAGGTTTTGAGATCGACGTTAGTGGTTACCCTTCCGCTTGGCCTGGGCAGGGTTATGGACGCCATTGGTTATTCTTCAGGGCTCTTAGCCCCATTTGCATCTTGTCCGTAGTCGGACGCTCCATCTTTTCAAGGTGATTTGGATCTTTGTACATTATATCTGTATTCTTGACTCTTTGAGTCGCAGTTATATATATCTGTTCTGTGGGTCCCATCGAGGACTGTTGTGTAATGTTATTACTGCTTTCCACCCGCATTTAAAGTGCTGTGGGCACCTTTGAATTGTTTCTATGCGGGTTTGGCGAATTTTGCTCAAACTTGCATAGGTCCGATTCTGAGGGTGTTACATGAAAGAAAGGTGGTGGAGTGGAATAAAAGATATGCCCCCAACTCAACTTGGGCATTAAACAATATATCAACAACCAAATACAATATCAAGAGGCAAGTACAATTTACAATGCATATGAGAGAAGAACCAAAACAAAAAGGGTTTTATATGATGCTCAAATGCAAGGAGGCATGATGACATGAGCATGATATAATTATGATGCAACAATTATATATATGAAGTAGCCATTATATTACTAGACCAAGTAGCATTACAATTGTTAGACAATTGGGATGCTACAACTCTCCCCCACTAAACAGGAATCTCGTCCCGAGATTCTAGGATGAAGAAGAAGACTCAAGGAGGGTAGGATACTTGGCACGGAGCTCATCTTCACGTTCCCAAGTGGCTTCATCAACAGAATGGTGCGACCACTGCACCTTGCAGAACTTGATGGACTTGTTGCGAGTCCTTCTTTCTGCGACTTCAAGGATTTTGTGGGTGTTCTTGATAAGACAGTCTTCTTGGAGATTGATAAGCTCGTGGTCCACGGTCCCGCCGGATCCTTGAAGCACTTCTTGAGTTGAGAGATGTGGAAAACATCATGGACCTTGAGTTTTTCCGGAGCTCAAGAGCATAAGCAACTTCTCCTCTTCTTCCACGAATTTTGAATGGACCGATGTATCTAGGGCCAGCTTTCCTTTGATACCAAAATGGTGCGTGCCTCATGGGAGTGACACGAAGGTAAACGAGATCACCAGGACATACTCCATGTCCGTGTGCTTTCATCATAATTGCTCTTCAGCGATTTTGAGCAATCTTGATTTTCAAGAATGATATGAACTTTCTCCTCCGCTTGAGTTACAATGTCGGGCCAAACAATATTCTTTCTCCCGCACTGACCAACCAATCGAGTTCGCATTTATGCCATAGAGAGCCTCAAATGGTGCCATCTTTAGGCTTTTCTGGAAGCTTTTGTTGTAAGAGAATTCAGCATAAGGAAGACATTCTTCCCACTTCATGCCAAAAGAGATGACGCAAGCACGAAGCATATCTTCCAGAATCTGATTGATCCTTTCAACTTGTCCTTGCGACTGAGGGTGGTAAGCTGTGCTGAAGTTCAACTTTGTTCCCAAAGCATTTTGGAAACTTTCCCAGAACTTGGAAGTGAAGATGCTTCCACGGTTTGGACTGATCTCAAGCGGAACCCCATACAGAGAGACAATTCTGTTGATATAGAGCTCAACCAACTGAATTGCAGAAATTGTTTCCTTGACGGGGAAGAAGTGAGCCACTTTAGAAAGCCTGTCAATGACAACAAAGATTGCATTGTTGCCCTTCTGCGACCTTGGAAAACCAGTGATGAAGTCCATATCTACTTTATCCCATTTCCATTCCGGGGGTTTCAATGGCTGTAGAAGACCGGAAGGTTTCTAATGGACAGCTTTAACTCTGCGGCAGACATCACACTCCGAGACATACTTGGCACAATATCGTTTCAAACCCGGCCACCAATATTGTGTTTTCAAGTCCATGTACATCTTTGTGCTACCAGGGTGGATAGAAAGAACAGAATCATGCGCCTCCTTGAGAACTTGCTCTCTCAAACCCGGGTAGTTCGGAACAAACATCCGGTGTTCAAAGAAAAACGTGCCTTGATCATCGACGTGGAAGGACTCATACTTCGGAAGCTGAAGTCTGGAGATGATCTTTTTGGTGTGCGGATCACCAAGCTGAAAGGAGCGAACCTTTTCTTCCAAGAGAGGAGTAGCCAGAAGGTTCAGGAGATACCCTTGTTCCACAATTTCAAGGTTGAGCTGACAGAATTCCTCGCACAAGAGAGGCTGTTGTTCTTCCATCATGAGGTTGACATAAGCTTTGCGGCCGAGCATCGGCCATGACATTAGCTTTGCCCGAGTGTAGTTGATGGTCAAATCGAAGTCATTGATTGCTTCAATCCACCTCCTCTGCCGAAGGTTGAGATCAGGCTGAGTGAAGATATACTTCATACTCTTGTGATCAGAAAAGATTTCACAACGGTTGCCCAGCAAGTAATGCCTCCATAATTTCAAAGCAAAAACAACTGCTGCGAGTTCGAGGTCATGTGTAGGATAGTTGATCTCATGCGTCTTCAACTGTCGAGAGGCATAAGCAACAACTTTTTTTTCTTGCATAAGGACCGCACCCAATCCTTGCAAAGAGGCGTCACAGAATATCTGGAACGGCTTGGATGTGTCCGGAGGAACCAAGACTGGTGTGGAAGTGAGCTTCTCTTTGAGTGTCTCAAAGCTTGCTTGACATGCAGGAGTCCAAAGGTATTTCTTGCCTTTCTTGAGGAGATCGGTAAGAGGCTTCGCTATCTTCGAAAAGTTCTGAACGAAGCGACGGCAATAACTAGCCAAACCAAGGAAACTCCGCACTTCTTTGACATTTACAGGAGGAAACCATTCAACAATCGTCTTTACAGTTTCCGGGTTGACTGCAATGCCCTTGGCAGAGATGACGTGACCAAGATAGGTTACTTGAGCCAGCCAAAACTCGCACTTGGAGAACTTTGCATACAAGCGGTTCTCACGAAGCTTGTTTAGGACACACCAAAGGTGTTCTTCATGTTCTTCCTGTGACTTAGAATATACTAGGATGTCATCCAGATAGACCACAACGAACTTATCAAGATACTCCATGAAAACCGGGCTCATAAGCCTCGAGAAGGTGGCAGGTGCGTTGGTGAGACCGAAAGACATGACCGTGTACTCATACAGGCCATAGCGGGTGGTGAAAGCTGTTTTAGGAACATCTTCCTTGCGAATCTTGATTTGATGATAACCACTACTCAAATCAAGCTTAGAGAAAACCACAGCTCCAGCTAGCTGATTGAAGAGATCATTAATCCGCGGAAGGGATATTTATTCTTGATGGTTTTAGCATTGAGAGCCCGATAGTCAACAAAAAGTCTATCAGTCTTGTCTCGCTTCTTCACAAAGAGGGTTGGGCTACCCCAAGAAGAGGTATTGTGTTGAATGAAACCCAACTTCTCTTGTTCATCAAGCTGACGTTTGAGTTCAGCCAACTCAGCAGGACCCATTTTATAAGGCCGCTTGGAGATAGGAGCGGTTCCAGGTTCAAGCTCAATTACAAACTCAACCTCACGATCCGGAGGCATACCCGGCAACTCTTCAGGAAAGACATCTGGGAACTCACAGACCACCGGAACACTCTGAATAGCTTCCATAGCATCATCATTCAGAGCCGCCAAAGAGAAAAGCTGGATAGCAGGAGTCTGACTTGGAGAATAGACTATGTGGCCTTCAGGAATCTTCAGAGAAACCGAGCGTTCAGCACAATCAATCACATCTGCATTTGCTGTCAACCAATCCATGCCCAAGATGACATCAATGTCAGAATTGCCCAGAACAATTAAGGACGCCGAGAACGAAGAGCCACCAATCTCAATTTGATTGCCATGGCTGATTTTAGAAGCTGCCATTGTTGCTCCAGGAGAAAGGACCATTAACCGCTTAAGGAGAGGATCCATAGCTAACTCATTGTCATTTGCAAACTTGTGAGAAACAAAAGAATGCGATGCACCAGAATCAAACAAAACTCGTGCAGGGACTGAGTTAACGGGAAGCATACCCATCACAACTCCAGGTGCATGCTCAGCTTGAGTGGCGTTGACACAGTTGGCATGAGCTACAGTAGACCCGGGCTTGGTGTTGATGTTGAGAGCCCGAGGTAGTGGTGCACGAACCAAAGGAGAGCTTGCCGCAGATCTTGGAGGTGGTGGAGGAAGAGCTTTGTTTTTCATCAGACAGTTCCAGTATTGATGCCCAGTGTTTCCACAAGTGTAACAAGCACCAGGTGGACGTGGAGCAACGTAGCCAGGGACTCCGCCAGGCGCTCCAGGGTAGTGGTGGTTGTAGCCCCTGGGAGCAGCAGTGAGGAAGTTTGGTGGCCTTGCCGCGTAGCTTGAAGGTCTTGGTGGAGCCGGGAGCGACGGTGGGGTGTTAGGAACCCAGACACGACGCTTAGAAGGAGTTGACATAGCTGAAGAGCTTGCTGCATCGCGGTTGTGTTTCTTTGACTCCTCAAACACTTGCCTACTTGCTTCTTCCTGCAGAGCTGTATGCTGAAGTTCCAGAAAAGACGTCGGCCTTGCATGTGTGATTGCATATTTAATCGATGCATTGAGCCCTTGCCGGAACCTCTTTTGCTTCTTCTTGTCATCAGAGATCTCATCGCCACCATAACGAGAAAGGTTCATGAAGTTCCTGATGTAGGTATTGACATTATCATTGCCCTGCTTGAGGTTGAGAAACACTTCCTTCATCCTCTCCATGACAATTTCTGACAGGTACTGCTCCTTGAAAGCTCCAGTGAACTGTCCCCAAGTAGGCTGAAAACCAATGCAGTTTGCCTTCAAGTAATTCTCCCACCAGAGAGCTGCATCTCTCTTCAGAAGGTGAGTGGCACACTTTACCCATTCTTGCTCAGGAACATCAGCAGTCGTCGGTAGCCTTGACATCTCACGCAACCAATCATCATCATCAAGTGGTTGATCGGACACATCAAATTGACGTGGGTTGAACTTCAGGAAGCTTTTGATGTCTCCTCGCTTGGGAGGTGGAGGTAGCGGAACAAACTCATTCCTCCTGACACTTTCTTCAAAACGCTGCTGGTTCTGCTGCATTGCTGCCAAGGCATTAGCGATGCTCGACAACGCTGCCCCCAGTTCAGGTTGTATGTCCTCATCAGAACAGCGTGGTGGTGCCATCCTGTGATTGATATAAAACACCAGTCAGTACTATAATAGAGAATAATAATAATCCAAAATAGTACCAAGATGAATCAAGATTAAAGGATACAATTTACTAAGATGATATTAAAATATCAACAAAGTTCAAAGCACCTAGAAGATATTAAGCATATCGCACACGACTGAAAAGGAGTGTGGTACACAACTATCAAAGAAAAATTTTCCGCAAATTTCGGCATTAAAATACCAATAGATGCGCAAAATCACTTAACGAGTCAAGATTAGTGACTCTACCAAATCAATATACAAGAGCGAATGATAAAAGTAGTGGTATGGTCACGACTCCATCCCGCACTCAAATCATTACTCCGTACATGATTAAGTAGAACACATATCCCAACACCTTCTTCACACGATGAATCTAAAGATTAGTAACTACGGAAACGAACACCCCAAACAAGATAACGTCGGATAAAAAAGAGTAAGACAGATCGCGGCGGTATACAACGAATCAGATAGATCGCGTCGGTTTGCAAAAGCCTGTCGGTATGGAATGTACCAACAGTTGATAACCAAAAGGCAGATAAAGATAACATGTTGGATGCAACAGATAGACAAGGAATTACACACACACACACATTCTATGGTACTACAGAAACCCAGAACACGTGAATCCTAGTTTGAATTTTAAGAAGAGGATTGAAAACGTTACACTTCCTTACCAGAAAAGGGTGGGTGGTTAAGAAGAAAAATGGAAGCAGTCCTACTCTCGCGTTTTGTTTTTCCCTAGTATACATAGCTACCAAAATATTTGCTAGATGACAACGACCATTTGGTGAGACCACGAAGGGCGGATGGCTCGATACCAATTGTAACTACCTCGGTGAATTACGCCCTAGTTACAAGCTGGATGAGCGGAAATGGTTAAAATAATGCAGTGGGGCCCAAATGCCACTCACAGGTAGACCTTCGCCGTCTTAACCATTTCCAAACATCGGGACAAGAACGGGGCGTAATCGGCGGCGAAGGATCAACTACATACACAAATGAGTATGTATGCAAGCCACCATACAACAGTCCTCGAGCCATTCCATCTAAAAGAAATAGAAATATTGCAACGCCATACGGCAAGATCCAAATATCCTAGATAGATATATAGTTTAGGATATCTCCTCATACATCAAACATCAGAGTATCAGGCGGAAGCGGAAAAACAAGATCCGAGTACGGATAAGAAGCAAATCGGCAAAAGATGCCCCATAAATAAACACATCCCGCCCACAGATCTCACGGATCCCGTTCCGGAATCTCTACACCGAATGATCGTTGCCCATCGCCTCCTCCTCCACCCAAAGATCCATCTTGTGAGTGTACTGTTCATCCGAATCAAATAATTTATCGTGTGAGACCCTAGGGTACTCAAGTCTTTATGCCTCTAAAGGGACACAATGCTGGGTGACGAATTGCAGAAAAGATAATACCTATCAATTCTATAGATACTCGCTAACCATCCGCCTAACCAAAGATAGACGGATGTCCGTGAATTAATAACAACAGTTATAACAGTAATATTAACAGATCCATCCTCCTCCTCGCTTACCAACGAGGAAGCGGACGAACAACCCCCATCCGTTGGCAGTTTTATTATCCATTCCATGAGTGTTGCACTATTTACTAGTCAGTTACTTAGTCAAATTAAAAGCGGTACTTTAGTTATACTTGTCTATGATCGAGAAACTGTGCTCCAAGTCGTCCATAACCATGGACATGGCTTTCAGAAAGTTTTACCCTGCAGGGGTGCACAAATAGCAACACACACTCGATCAACCTCGGAAAAACCAAATCAAAACCCAACGAGGCATTCACGACAAAGAAATCACAAGATTCAGAAATATTTCAGGGGGCCACCCCATTAAGCTACCCGCAACGGTTGGCGGCTCGAGACGGACTCAAGGTTTGCATCAATGGTCAGAACGATCGGGAACCCGAAAATGTGACTGGGCTTGTCGACATGCGAAAACACTCCAAAACAAGACAGTGATGCCGCACAATTTTAAATTAAGCAGTAAAGCATGGCATAAGTACAGGATAGTAATAAAGCCCCAAACTACTTGTGGCCCCAAGAAATAAGAATGAATCAAGCTCTGGCTCAGGGGGGTCCCATAAGCCTCCCGGATGTGGATATCGCAAATATTCAAGGAACAGGAATCAAGTACTCGGGGTCCTACGGGACACAAGTGAGCATGAAAAACCAAATAGCAGATATTGCTCACCGGTGCCACTTTTATTAGTTATCCCATTACTACTCAGGTTAAGTTTTATAGGTACCTCGTTATCCATCAGACACTCACATACCCTACACATGCTGTTCTACGACCCGCATGGCTCAAACAACTCCTGTAGTAATAGCTCATGGGATGGAGGAACAAGCTTCAGTGGGGTTTAAAAGTAAAGGCTATGCAGTACTTGGGATTCAGTTTAATGCGATCGCGACTCAATGATGCAAGAATAAGATAGTGGCAATAGGTACTATATGTATGCAAGCATGTGGTAGTGCTTGCCTGGCAGCTCAGTTGAAGCGAGAGAAGGATCTGGGTAGTGCTCCTGGGTTTCCTGATATATCCCCTGCTCAGCGTCTATTCGAAGAAGAACCAAACAAACAAGGGCCAACATAAATAAAGTGCACAAGCATAAGAATAAAATGCGACAAGCAAACAATCATGCCATGATGAATGATGCACAATTTGCATGGCAATAATGTATCATGGCATGGGTGAGGTGTAGAATACAAGAAATAAACATTTTATTGAGTTTTGGTCACATTTTATTCTCGAATAAGTTGCTGTATACTTTATATTTATATGATGCATGCTGCAATACAGAACATGAAATGCATAAACAGAAAGGTCTCGTCGAGCTAATCATTTTAGACATATTATTTGTCAAATTTGGAGTTATAAAAGAAAAGTTATTAATTAATTAAGGCAAAAGGGCATTTTATTGTAATTTTAATCAACTTGAACTTTTAAGTGTTCAAAAATATATTTTGGATGGAAGATTTGAATTCCTCACATTTTATGGTTTCAAAACATATATTACATGTAATATTTGGATTTATATTTCAAAAGATATTTGAAAACAGAATTAAATTTGAACTTAAATTAATTTGAAAAAGGTTTAAAGTAAAACAGAGACAAAAATCCTTTTCTCACACAGACAGGTCTAGCCGCAGACAGTGACAAGTGGGCCAACTGCCGACTAGGTGACACCGTGGCAGAACAAATTTTTCTCACCGCGGCCGTCCTAGACCAAGTGGTCGGCAGTGGGACCGCGATCTCGCGGTCCATCACAAGCTTATCCCGCGGGCGACACGTCGCGGATCCAGGGGGCTGCGGGTTGAGGCTGGAGAGCTAGGGGGTTTTCTGCAAGACTGACGGGGAGGCTGACTAGCGGGCCACGTGGTACCGCGGGTTAAGAGCGGAAAACAAAAAGGGGGTATGGGTAAAGTGGCGACGACTACTGTACTTCTTCTCTGCGCCTGTGGACGGGTCGGTGCTCGTCTGACGTGGGGCACGGCGCGCGGGGCTCGAACGCGCGACCGATTGCCCGCGCAGAGGGGCGGAACCACTGCGGTGGATGGGGATTGGTGTTAGGAACCGCAGGCGTGGCCAGATAAGGCGTATACGACGAGAGGATGGTCCTCGACGACGGCGAGCGCGATGCACCGAAGGCGCTCGTCCGGTGGCGTGGCGCGTACAGGAAACGGTGAATGGAGGGAGGTTGTTTGGGAGGTTCGGACGCTCACCGTGGGGCATCGGTGGAGGTGGTTCGGGCTGGGGGGCAGCCGATCGACAGCGATGCAGACGGCCGGCGGCTAGGGTTTCGCGTCGGGCTCGGCGGGTGCAGGCGTTACAGGGCCTCCTTCTCGTGTCCGTGTGGGCGACGCTGGTGCTCGGCTCGGTTCCCTAACGCCTGCACACCTCGCCCTCCTTCTGCTATAGTGGTGGTGGTGTGATGCCGACGATGGGGGTAGATGGAGATGGAAGAGAGGGTAGCAGGGGTAGGTGGGGAGGGAGGAGTAGATGGGCACGGCCCTGGGGAGTTCTGTGGTTGCTAGGCAGAGGAGGGATAGATAAGAACGAGCAGAGGGAGGCACATGGGTTGGATCGGCATAAAGGTGGTGCTCACCCTTTTCTTCTCCCTCTCTCACGGTAGGCACGGCTCAGGTGGACCAGGGGAGGCTGCAGCGACGGGGTCCGAGGGAACGGGCAGGTGTGGCTCGGGCTGGAGGGGCCCTCACGGCAGGGAGAGAAAAGAGAGGGAGAGAGAGAGCTAGGGTAGGAGGGAGGCTCGGGCTAGGGTTTTGCTAGAGTTGGGGTAGGGGTAGCTCGGCCAGGGGGAGTAGGTGGCTAGGTGGGGCCTGCATGGTAGGGAGAGGGGGCACCTCGGCATGGTAGAGAGGGAAGGTAGATGGGGTAGGTCATGGTGGTGGTGGCTCGGGTTAGAGAGAGGAGAGATGAGGTCTTAGGGTTTTGAGAGAGAGATTAGGTGGAGTGGGTTTAGGGTTAGAGAAAGAAAAGAGAGAGAGGGAGAGATGAGAAGATGATCCGCTCAAAAACAAATAAAACCAAAGGAGGACAAAAGATGGTGATGGTTGCATGGCCCATGAAAGATAATAAATGCCATGTATCATCCTTGTGATAACAAAATAATAAACATGGCATTATTCCTATGCATTACCCAAAATGTGGAGTATAGCCCAAGCAAAAGAAATTAAAGGAAAGTTCCAGATGGAGTAGATGGATATGATCATATTTGATTATAATTGGGACTTGCTAGTGTGTATATTCCACTAGATGTTTGATAGTCCCAAAAATATCCCCACATGAGCATAAATCCATAATAATCCATATGGAAGCTAGGAAAAGGGTTCCACTCACAAGGCATGCAAAGGTGGCCATGTGGCTCTCATATATCAATAATGTGAAAACTACATGATGCTAAGATGAGAGCAAGTGGAAATAGACTTGGATCCATCCCAGCCCACATGAGCTAGAGGTACAACCCAAATAAAGTGCAAAGCTCACATTTAGTTGGATGGTGGAATTATGAGGTGGTGAAAGAAAGGCGGTGGGGTGGAATAAAAGATATGCCCCCAACTCAACTTGGGCATTAAACAATATATCAACAACCAAATACAATATCAAGAGGCAAATACAATTTACAATGCATATGAGAGAAGAACCAAAACAAAAAAGGTTTTATATGATGCTCAAATGCAAGGAGGCATGATGACATGAGCATGATATAATTATGATGCAACAATTATATATATGAAGTAGCCATTATATTACTAGACCAAGTAGCATTACAATTGTTAGACAATTGGGATGCTACAGGCTACCCGGCCATCTTGGAGACCTCCTCGAAGCGCCGCTCGATCCGGCGAACGACCGGAATAAGAAGCGGGTAGAGCTCCTCGCCGGCATCTCGTAAGAGGGAGGGGAGGCGTCGGTTGAGGGCAAGACAATTGTGTGTGTGGTGGTGGTGGTGGGGGGGGTGCTCCGTTGAGCTAGATGCACTGGACTGCAGCGCCGGCGAACTCGATGCAGGGGATTGGAAGGCTTCGCTGGAGTGGGTCGGAAATATCGAGGCAGATGATGGGAGGGGTGGCGCCATTGGTGGAGTAGAAAGGGGCTCGTGGCGCTCGAGATGGCCTCCTCGCGGAGGTGGCACACGCGGTCGAGCACGTGGGCGGGGACTGCTGCCGCTTGGGTCGTCGGCCAGGGAATAGACAGTAAAACCAACTCCGTTTGTTGGAGCTAACGTGATTCGCCAAATTAAAACGAGGCAGACGACGTGGTTCTGCTCAGCTACAGCGCATCACCGGCGACAAATTAAAACAATTTCTGAACTTCACCAAACAAACTTCAGCAACATGTCATCGCTCAGAGGGATAGTCCACAAGAATGGGAGAACGAGGGTGTGAACTTCTTAGAATTAATAAGTGTGTTGTCGATGGTCTTTGATACAAAAATTTACAACAACAAAAAAAGTGAGAGAGATTGAGTAATGGTAATTAGCACGAATGTGAACTCCAGCTCACATCAGCGAGCAGCTGTAGTACAGATAGAGGCATAGAGCTGAATTAGGTGAAGCTCCATCTAGCGGCGGAGCTGCGGCAACAGTTCACGTCAACAAGTAATGGCATTTAGAGCAGAGTATAGCAGAGCACTTCACATCATAAAATAACTTGCGCGGGGATGCATCAGTTTAACAGTCAGCAGCATATCGATTCAGACATTCGGTGGTTAGTAGCAGCGGTTCTGAAACCTGGCGGCCTCCAAATCGAGTGATGAGCATCCCGGGAGGAGATGCGCTCGCCGGTGTTTGATTCGGTTAAGTTGGCGAGCTCAGGATGTTCAGCGCAGGTTATAGTACTCCTTAATACGAACACCTCTATCCATGAGGACTAAACTGATCTCAGGAGACATGTGTCCGTTGAATCCATGTGTCCGGTGGAGCGACGCGGGCACAGGCAGGACGTCGCTGGCTGGCCCCGTCAGACATGGCGCAGTTCCCAGGGTGGCCCACACCGCAACACGATGCGATAGATGGTCGTATCATGTTTCTTTGCGGTCAACAGGGCACATCAGTTTTCTATACCCGGCGGCGAGCAGCGGCCCTGTTTCTCGGATGCATTCTGATTAGTAATATTAGCTGACTGTGATGTATAATTATACAGTGGACTAAGATCGACTACCAACCGACATGGCTAATGCTGAAATTTGTTTAAATTTTTTTGGCTCTATCTCTGCTAAAAAGAATCTAGAGTACCACGTCTAGGTCATGTTGGTACCCTACGTTTCGTGTCGTGGTAAAATTTTATCCGTAGCAATGCACATGCATTCAGCTAGTAAATTATAATGACTCTAACTTGGACTTCGAAACGGACGTTCTTTTGGGAATCGACTCAGGAAACGAACTAGGAAACCATGGCTCGGTTATGTTGCTACTAGTAAGTTGCTACCCATATAAAATTCCTACTAGTAAGTTGCTACCCATATAAAATTCCGCGGGGAGGTACTTACACGCAAGAGATAAAAAAAATTCGCGACTAGTAAACTACCCCTCTGATCTGTTCAGAATGGCTGGTATTTACTTTTCTCCCAAAATAGCATGTTGGCCCTCGCAAATTCGAGGGCATCATCTTTAATATTCCTAAAAGCAAATTCGAGGGCATCATCTTTAATATTTTCGTGGATATCGACATTATATGTTATAAACTATATTATTGAGCTTGGAAACATCACATAGAAGTTGTACTAAATCATATCAAACTTAACTATTATTCATAGCTCATGAAAAACTTAAATAGATAAATTAAATGGAAATAGTGAAAATGGGAAACATATTTTTATTTTATAAACACTGATTACAATGTAAAACCTATACACATGGATAACACAAAGGCAAACTCACAGAGTGTCCACTTAAGTCTCGATTAGTAGGAATTCAGTTTTGGCATAGTCACTTCATGTGTGTCTTATTAAGGACATGATTACAAGGTTCAAGTTAATAAACAAAAAATATAAGTCCCTAATTTATAGGTATATATATTTATTATCTAAAAAATTTAAATGTTACATAAAGAACATTCGTAATCTTCGGTAGATATATATCTCACCATCCTACAATCTAGTACAAATAGCCATGAAATTTTGGATTTGGGAATCACATCATTAGAAAGATGTCTTATTAGAAATATGCAGAATGATCATAATCGGAATTATGATAATACTTTGAATTGTTAGGTACATATATTCCTTAGTAAAATCAAAACTTAATCCCACAAATTAGCTTAATGGTGCAATGACATATTGAACCTACCAAGACACGTGTCCTCAATTCCAGCTACAAGAGTCTCTTCTTATTCATTGATTATGGAGTTGTTATTTCTTCCTTATAAGTCCCCACAATATCAATACATTCGATTATACATTTAACATCATTCTAAGTAAAGGTCTTAAACATTTAATTATGTAGAAGATTATACATTCAGATTGTCCAACATAGTTAGTGCATCACATGTAGCTTCAGAGAATGACTTCTAGGAGAGCAAGAAAGAAAATCTACGAAATGTTATAAGAAATTTAAATTCTATTAAAAAAATTATTAGCCTCCAGAGCATCCAATAAAAACTTATATGAATCACGATAAAATGGACATGAATAAAGTCCTAAAAAATATCTCTGCCATTATAGAGTTAGAAAAAAGCACACAAAGAATAGAGAAAGACAAAAACGCCCTATTTATATGAATAGTGTGAATGCCCATAACACATCGTTTTCTCCATCCTCGAATCAACCTTATCAAACTACACTATTAGTTTAACAAATGATAACATCTCAATGTCAAGTATTCGATAAATCAAAATTATTGTTGCAAAATATCTAATATTTTGTCCTTCCTTCTTTAGAGATTATAGGAGTATCAATGTAGACAATCAGAACAACAATAGATATTTTTGTTTGACCTATGCTCCAACAACACTATGATAATTGCATCCACTTGTAGAAGCAACTTGCTTCAACATTTAGTAGGGCCAAAAGCTAGTCCTAAGAGTATTCACACGATTAAATCTCATGTGATTGTAGATCCATATAGAAAAATATGAAGCCCAAAGTATAAATTATTTTAATAATATACTAACATTGATTAGTTTATTTTGAATAGACTTACCATAATATCGAGTCCATATTTCATTATAGTAATTGATAAAGTGGAGAATTTCAAAAACCTAGTTTGAAAAAGTAGGCGTCATGATTTAGACAAGGAAAAGTTGAGCAACATTGCAATTAGGTGCAAGATCGCTATCCAATGGACAAAGGATGACACGTGTTAGGTGGAACTTAGATAACCTAGATGTCACACATGGTCACTTTATAATAATTTTGTAATAGTAGGTTGACCACATGAGCTGAGAAGCTACAAAATGATACTTGACATATTTATAATGGATACATACATGAATTTATAACATAGGAACCACATATTTTAAGGATAAAAAGACCTACTTTAAAATGGGATATCTCCTTATGATCCGATTGAACGAAGTAAAAAAGGTGGTCACCAATATTTTGGCAAACCAGAAATGAAATAGAATGTTAGTACCCAGATCAGACAATTTAGGACTTTTAAGCAATGTGGAGGCCCCTAGGGAGGTGGTTTTATTCTTTCTTAATAATAAAATATTAGGAAATCACACATGTGCTAAAATTTCTGTAGAAAGTGAATAAAATCATATGCTGAAAAGAAAAACTATGGTCAACTAATGCATCTAAAGTTTACCATCACATGGCATATCCATCTTTACTATATCAACATATACCTACTATCTATATAACCTTTCATCTTATTTTCTATTGCCCTTGATGAACGCTCGGGAGAGTATAGAAGTTGCCATAACATATTGTTCCTAGTGGATCAACTTTTTGATATGTGATGCCAAGATAAGACAATCCCCGTGATCTTTGCAATGCTTGGGTTTGTAATTGTAGCAAGAAAGTTTGTCATAAATATGTGATCGACCTGAAATTACTCTAATAAAGCAAAGCAACTGAATATTCTTATCAAAACAAATCTATTAAAAGAACATAACAATGTGTCCTAATGTAGAAAGCTCTCTCTAGTTACAAAACATGGGAATTTATTCAAATAAATATGGATTCCAATGTGGCAACGCAACATGTACTAGTGTAGAAAGCTCTCCCTAGTTTCACCACATTGTTCTTACCAACATGGGAACATATATTAGCCATTATCCATTGGCAGACTTAATTCTTATAAAATATGGATACCGTGTAGGACAATATTTGATAAATAAGTGTCCCATTGGACATTCTATGGAGTTACAACTCTAACTTCTAACTTCTAATACCTACTAAGGAACCAACATTTCAGATATTATAAATAAATCTGTGAAATACTTCGTCTTACTTAATTACATTTACAACAGTGAGAAAATTTCATATGCCAAGTGGAGACAAAGAAGGGTTGAGAGATAATTAGAGTCCCAATCTCAGCCGTGTAAGGATGTGGTATAGGGCTATTAGCCAAATAACCTACGAAATTGGTGAAATGCAAGCATACCAGTCAAATCTACTATGTGAACTCGCAAATTATATGTGTACGTATATGATTGTATGACCGTGGCCTTCTTGGGCTTCCAGTGTCCTTAGGCTATAGATGGAAAGTAGGTAATGGTAAACAAAATAGATTTTGGGAGGATAGTTGGTTTGGCAACTCCCCTTTAGCCATCCAATTTTGGGACTATATCTGGTCTCAAATCAACAAACTAGAACTATAGCTGATATGTGGGATGGGTCCCAACTTAGATGTGATTTTAGAAGGATTTTTTCCGATGAGATGATGGTGCAATGGTTAGATCTTAGTAATATTGCAGCCACTATCTGTTTACAAGAATCAAATGACCAACTTGTCTGGCAATATGAAACTTCTGGGGTGTATTCCTCTAAATCTATGTATACTGTGATTAATTTTAAGGGGATTACTCCAGTTTTTTTGCCTGCAGTTTCTTCGGAACTGGAAATTTCCCTTCAAAGAGCTGGATGGAGGGAGTCTGGAAGTATTCATGAACAGGATGATCAACAACCTAAAAATGCCTCTAGGGCTCCCAGCAAACTAAAATGTATTGGCTTCGAATGGATCTCCACCTCGTCTGTCACTTCTGACAGCTCAATAGGATCTCTAGACTAACCCCACAAACCAAACTTTGTCCTCACTCATGCGCACCCGCTACCCGCTTCCCAGTCGGTCACCCATCCTAAAATTGCTCTAGGCCAAGCACGCTTAACCTTAGAGTTCTTTTCGAATGAACTTACGGAAAAGAAGTTGCATCTTGTTGGTATGGGTTTCCTATCAATCCTATTGAGCCATGTGATACGTCAGAAACGTATCTATAATTTTTGATGTTCGATGCTTGTTTAGTATCTACTTTGCTTGGTTTTGTCTACACTTTGAGGTGTTTTTATATCTTTTCTGGAACTAACCTATTAACAAGTTGCCACAGTGTCAGTTGCGTGTTTTCTTCTGTTTTTGTTTCCAGAAAGGCAGAAAATCAATATTCTCGGAATTGGACGGGACAAAATCCAAAGTCAATATTTTACCGTGGGCGACACGTGAAGGGTTTCGCAGCATAGTAAATCAAAAATTTTCTACGAATGCGAACGAGAAAGCCAAGATCTAATCTAGGAGATGCAAACAACAAGAGAGATTAGATGAGATCTTCATACCCTTGAAGATTCGCACAGCGGAACGTTCATCAGAACGTGGGTGATGTAGTCGTACTCGCTTCTCCTCCTCGCGATCCGCTCCGATCTAACACTGCAAGTGGCGATGCCTCCGAGATATGCACACGTGCGGCACCTCGACGTCTCCTCCTTCCTCGGTCCAACAAGTATGGTGGAGAGACGGATTGGATCTACAACGTGATGGCACGATGCAAGTGGTGGAGAGTTTCTGCAGCAGGGCTTCGCCTACACGCAGTCGGGAGGGAGAGAGAGGAGGGAAGCAGGGCGGCTAGGCTTGAGGGGAAGGTGTGTGTGGGGGGGTGCACCCCCAGCCCTCTTTATATAGAGGGGTGGGCGGCAACCCTAGCCCCTCCCCCAAGCCTAGGCTGGCGGCCAAGGAGGGAAGAGTGGGGGGCACTTCTAGAAGCTCCAATTAGGGTTTCCCCTTGTTTGGCCGGCTGGACCCTATGGGCCCTTGTTCCCCTGGTCCAATGCGGCCAGGGCACTCCCTCATAGGCCCATGCCCCCTCCTGGCAGGTCGGGCCACGTTGGTCCCCCTCCGGAAGGTTCTAGAAGCTTTCGGTACAATACCGATTAACCCGAAACAATTCCGAACTCCAAAAACTGCATTGCCTTATATGAATCTTATTCTCCGGACCATTCCGGAACCTCTCGTGATGTCCCGGATCCCATCCGAGACTCCGAACAAAAACTCATAAACCAATTATCCAACCTATCCTAGCATCGAGACACGTTAAGTGTGTGACCCTTCGGGTTCGAGAACATGCAGACATGATCTTCTATCAATAATCAATAGCGGGGTCTTGCCATTGAGGAAAGCAGTCTTGACATCCATCTGCCATATTTCATAATCATGAAACGCAGCAATTGCTAATAAAATCCGAATGGACTTAAACATCGCTACGGGAGAGAAAGTCTCATCGTAGTCAACACCTTGAACTTGTCGAAAACCTGCGACAAGCCGTGCTTTATAGACGGTAACATTACCATCCGCGTCCGTTTTCTTCTTGAAAATCCATTTGCACTCAACGGCCTTTCGGTTGCTAGGAGGGTCTACCAAAGTCCATACTTGGTTTTCGCTCATGGATCCCAATTTGGATTTCATGGCTTCTAGCCATTTCTCAGAGTCTGGGCTCATCGTCGCTTCCTCATAGTTCATAGGTTCACTGTCTTCTACTAACAAGACAGTCAAGACAGGGTTGCCGTACCACTCAGGAGGGGAACGCGACCTTGTCGACCTGCGACGTTCAGTAGTAGCATCGTCCGAAGCTTCATGATCCTTGTCATTAGCTTCCTCTATTGTTGGTGCAGGCGACACTGGAACAATTTCAGGTGCTGCTCTACTCTCCAACTCAAGAGAAGGTTCAACAACCTCGTCTATCTCTACTTTCCTCCCACTCACTTCTTTCGAGATAAACTCCTTCTCAAGAAAGGAACCGTTCGTTGCGACAAACACTTTGCCTTCGGTTCTGTGATAGAAGGTATACCCAATAGTTTCCTTAGGGTATCCTATGAAGACGCATTTCTCCGCTTTGGGTTCGAGCTTGTCCGGCATCAACTTCTTGACGTAAGCTTCGCATCCCCAAACTTTAAGAAACGACAACTTAGGTTTAGCACCAAACCACAGTTCATATGGTGTCGTCTCAACGGATTTAGATGGTGTCCTATTTAAAGTGAATGCAGCGGTTTCTAATGCATAACCCCAAAATGATAACGGCAAATCAGTAAGAGACATCATCGATCGGACCATATCTAATAGGGTTCGATTCCTCGTATTACACACCATTGCGATGTGGTGTTTCGGGTGGCGTGAGTTGCGAAACGATTCCGCTTGCTTTAAGATGCGTGAGAAAATCATAACTCAAATATTCACCTCCACGATCGGATCGTAGAAACTTAATCTTTCTGTTACAATGGTTCTCCACTTCATTCTGAAATTCCTTGAACTTTTCAAATGTTTCAGATTTATGTTTCATTAAATAGATATACCCATATCTACTTAAGTCATCGGTAAAAGTGAGAAAATAGCGATATCCACCACGCGTCGAAACATTCATTGGTCCGCATACATCAGTATGTATGATTTCCAACAAGTCCGTTGCTCGCTCCATCATTCCGGAGAACGGGGTTTTGATCATCTTGCCCACGAGGCATGGTTCGCATGTGTCAAATGATTCAAAATCAAGAGACTCCAAAAGTCCATCAGAATGGAGTTTCTTCATGCGCTTTACACCAATATGACCTAGACGACAGTGCCACAAATAAGTAGTATTATCACTATCTACTTTGCATCTCTTAGCCTCAATGTTATGGATGTGTGTTTCATCCCTTTCGAGATTCAGAAGAAATAAACCGTTCACAACAGGTGCATGACCATAAAAGATGTTACTCATATAAATAGAACAACCATTATTCTCCAATTTAAATGAATAACCGTCTTGCAATAAACACGATCTAGAAATAATGTTCATGCTCAACGCAGGCACATAATAACACTTATTAAGGTTTAAAACTAATCCTTAAGGTAAAACTAAGGAGAGCGTGCCGACGGCCATCACATCAACTCTTGATCCGTTGCCAACGCGCATCGTCACCTCATCCCTCGCAAGCCGCCGTCTATTCTGTAGTTCCAGTTTCGAGTTACAAATATTAGCAACTGAACCAGTATCAAATACCCATGCACTACAATGAGGGCTAGTAAGGAAAACATCAATAACATGTATATCAAATATACCTTTGATGGTGCCAGCCTTCTTGTCTACTAAGTACTTCGGACAGTTGCGCTTCCAGTGACCCATGTCCTTGCAATAGAAGCACTCAGTGTCTGGCTTGGGTCCAGACTTGAGCTTCTTCTCAGCAGGGGCAACGCGCTTGCCGCCGCCTTTCTTGAAGGGCTTCTTTGCACCCTTACCTTTCTTGAAGGTGGGGGGATTGTTGACCATCAACACATGATTATCCTTTTTGATGTCCACCTCCGCAGCCTTCAACTTTGCGAAGAGCTCGGTGATCGTATCAGTGGAACCAATCTGATTGTGAGTCACTACAAAACTTTTGTAGCTGGGAGGGAGTGATTGCAGAACCCTGTCAATCTTGAGCTCCTCTGGAATCGTGCATTCCAGTTGATCAAGGCGTTGAGTGTAGCCCGACATCTTTATGGCGTGCTCACTAACGGAACTCCCTTCCTCCATCTTGCAGTTAAAGAATTTCTCAGAGATCTCATAACTCTCAGAACGGGCCTGAGTCTGAAACATGGTTTTCAGCTCCTCGAGAATCTCAAAGGTCCCGGGATAGTCTTCAAAACGATTTTGAAGGTCCGATTCCATAGCAAACAACATGGTGCTCTTAATCACACCATAATCATCTTTCTTGACCGATAGACAACTTTCTCATCGTCATCGGCATCTACAGCAGGGGCGTCACCTAGCGCATTCTCAAGGACATAGTCCTTTTGACCGCCAGATAGAATGATTCTCAGATTGCGGAACCAATTGGTGAAGTTAGACCCATTGTTTGTAAGCTTTTCCTTCTCAGCAAAAACGTTGAAGTTGAAGTTGGACTTAGCTATTTGATCTACAATATTTGCAAGTACAAATTAGACTATGTTCATGATAACTAGTTCAACTTTTAATCAAATTACTAGATGAACTCCCACTAAATTCAACATCCCTCAAGTTGTTTAGTGAACATGATCCAAATTCACCACACCTAATCCGATCTTCACGAGAAGAGATGTGGTTTCAATGGTGGACAACGAAGTGTCGATCATATCATTCATATGACTCATGTTTAACCTTTCGGTTCATGTGTTCCGAGGCCATGTCTGTATATGCTAGGCTCATCAAGTTAGACCCAAGTATTTCCGCGTGTGCAAAACTGGCTTGCACCCGTTGTATGTGAACGTAGAGTCTATAGCACCCGATCATCACGTGATGCTTGGACACGACGAACTTTCACAACGGAGCATACATGGGGAGAACACAGTTTTATCTTGATCTTTAAGTGAGGAATCATCTTATAATGCTACCGTCGCGATCTAAGCATAATAAGATACATAAAAGGATAAACATCACATGCATATAACTTTATGTGACATGGTATAGCCAATCTTCGCGCAATGATCTCCATCACTCCACCATGATTTCCTCCACCACGAATAGCAACTACAACTATTGCTAACTACTTAGCGATAAAGTGAAACTATTACATGGCGCATAAGAAGTTGACACACAGTTTATACACAATTATAAAGACAACAATATGGCTCCTGCCGGTTGTGTACTCATCGACATGCAAGTCGTGAAGCATTACAAAACATGATCATCGCATACAATATACACATCACATCTTGGGCCATACCATATCACAGAAAACACTCCCTGCAAAAACAAGTTAGACGCCTCTACTTTGTTGTTGCATGTTTTACATGGCTTATGGGAGTAGCAAGCTAAGAACGATTCTTACCTACGGAAATCCACAACGGTGATATTATGGTTGCCAAACTCCGGTGTAAATCCCATGACAACTATAGTGAGAGAAACTGGCATCCACCAGCCGCATGTGTGGAACAAGGCACACGTCAAGTGCGGAGCCGGTCTCGCGAACGACGTCGTGTAAGGTTGGCCTGGACCGCTTCAATCTCACTACCCCGCGTCATAATAAGAACACAAACAAGAGGCTTGCAACAGAAAACATCAACGCCCGCAACAACCATGTTGCGTTCTACTCGTGAAACACATCTACGCATAGATCTAGCTCTGATACCAATGAAGGGTTTCGCAGCATAGTAAATCAAAAAATTCTACGGATGCGAACGGGAAAGCCAAGATCTAATCTAGGAGATGCAAACAAAGAGAGAGATTAGATGAGATCTTCATATCCTCGAAGATTCGCACAGCGGAATGTTCGTCGGAACGTGGGTGATGTAGTCGTACTCGCTTCTCCTCCTCGCGATCCGCTCCGATCTAACACCGCAAGTGGCGATGCCTCCGAGAGATGCACACGTGCGGCACCTCGACGTCTCCTCCTTCCTCGGTCCAGAAAGTATGGTGGAGAGACGTATTGGAACTACAACGCGACGGCGCGGTGCAAGTGGTGGAGAGTTTCTGCAGCAGGGCTTCGCCTACACGCAGTCGGGAGGGAGAGAGAGAGGAGGGCAGCAGGGCGGCTAGGCTTGAGGGGAAGGTGTGGGGGGGTGGTGCGCCCCCAGACCTCTTTATATAGAGGGGTGGGCGGCAACCCTAGCCCCTCCCCCAAGCCTAGGCCGGCGGCCAAGGAGGGAAGAGTGGGGGGCAAGTTTCCCCCCCCTCCTTCTAGAAGCTCCAATTAGGGTTTCCCCTTGTTTGGCCGGCTGGGCCCTATGGGGCCTTGTGCCCCTGGCCCAATGCGGCCAGGGCACTCCCTCATTGGCCCATGCCCCCTCCCGGAAGGTGGGGCCACGTTGGTCCCCCTCTGGAAGGTTCTAGAAGCTTCCGGTACAATACCGATTAACCCGAAACAATTCCGAACTCCAAAAACTGCATTGCCTTATATGAATCTTATTCTCCGGACCATTCCGGAACCTCTCGTGATGTCCCGGATCCCATCCGAGACTCCGAACAAAAACTCATAAACCAATTATCCAACCTATCCTAGCATCGAGACACGTTAAGTGTGTGACCCTTCGGGTTCGAGAACATGCAGACATGATCTTCTATCAATAATCAATAGCGAGGTCTGGAAACCCATATTGACTCCCACACATTCATCGGTGATCATATCGGATGAACCACGATGCCAGGATTCAATCAATCCCATATATATTCCCTTCGTCTCGCGATATTTTACTTGCCCGAGATTTGATCGTGATGCATGGTCATACCTAGTTCAATCTCGCTCACGGCAAGTACTTTACTCGTTCGTAATCCGATATCACTTTGTGATTAACTCCTTAACCACATGCTTGCAAGCGGTGTTGATATCGACACGAGTGGGCCCGAAGTATATCTCTCCGACTTGGGAGGGACAAATCCCATCTCGATACATACAACCCAACAGGTACTTTCCGATCACCTGAGAGACACATTTATGATCACCCTCTCATAGGATGACGTTTGATGACCTCAAAGCTTTCTTCCGATACCAGGGAGTTGTATTATCTCATGGTCTAAGGAATGCAATATTTGACATAAGAAAAGCTTCGCAAAGATGAACACGATGACACGATCTAATTGCTCCGCTTAGTTTGGTTCTGTCCATCATATCATTCTCCCAATGATATGATCTCATTATCAATTGACAACTCATGTCTATGGCTAGGAAACCTTAACCATCATTAATCAATGAGCTAGTCCATAGAGGCATACTAGGGACACGGTGTTGTTCATAAACCACAAAAGTATTAAAGTTTCCGCTTAACACAATTCTAGCATGGAATATAAACTTTATCATGAACAAGAATTATAATAATAACATCTTTATTATTGCCTCTAGGGCATAATTCCAACAACACGAATCCACAAGACGAGACGGAGGGGCGCCGCGGGGTGGCCACACCCCCTAGGCGCGGGAAAGCCTAGCCCGTGCCTGGGCAGGGTGTGGGCACCCTTTGCCTCGCCTCCTCGCTTATAAGAAGATCCCGATGCAGAAACCCTAGGCACCCGATCAAAACTCCACGAAACCTTCTGTAGCCGCCGCCACCATCGTCCCTCGATCGGGGGGATCTGAAGTTCTTCCCGGCACCTTGCCGGAGGGGAAATCATCCCGGAGGCCTTCTTCTCCGGTATGATGCGTGAGTAGTTCCACCTTGGACTACGAGTCCATGTAGTAGCTAGATGGTTGTATCTCCTCCTTGAGCTTTCATGTATAGATCTTGTGAGATCCGTTCATGATCAATATCTAATCTATTTGTAAGCATGCATGTTGTGTTTGCGGGGATCCGATGGATATTGAGATTACTATGTCAGATTGATTAATTGTTTTGTCTATTTGATTCTATCATGTCTGTGTTGTTTGTGATCTTGCATGCTCTCCGTTGTTAGTAGCTATCTTGGCCAAGTAGTTGCTAGTGACTCCAAGAGGGGGTATTTATGCTCGATAGTGGGTTCATGCCTCTAGTTTCCAAGGGAAGTGACAGAAATCTCTTCGGTTGTAGATGTGATGTTGCTACTAGGGAGAAAACAACGGTCTCTTGTTCATGGAACATGTGGATTGTTTACCTTACACACTTTGCTTAAAGTAGTTGTCTGGTGCTTGCAACTTAATACTGGAGGGGGTTCAGATGATAACCCAAAGGTGGACTACTAGTCATAGATGCAGTTGGATGGCGGTCTATGTATCTTGTTGTATTGCCCAATCAAATCTCATAGGATCTTTTTGTCTGGTATTTCATTGTTCTGCCTAGCTCAGTTCCTGTCAATTGCCCTGCTGTAATTTGTTTACCCTTCATGCCATGTTGTTTATCTAAGGAGAACACCTCTAGTGAACTATGGACCCCGGTGCAATCTTTACCATTGATACATCTTCACTGTTACTTGTTTACTTGTTTCAAACCATCATCACCTTCCACACCATACGTTTAATCCTTTGTTACAGCAAACCGGTGAGCTTGACAACCTCACTGATTCCTTCGAGCAAAGTCTTGAGTTTGTGTTGTGCAGGTTTCCATGTTGCTTGCAACACCTGTATGACGTTTCCTTCCTCCTACTGGTTTGATAACCTCGGTTTCTTACTAAGGGAAAACTTGCTGCTGTGCTGCTTCACACCTTGCTCTTGGGGTTCCCAACTCAGCGCTCCTACATTAACTCAGCGCTGCATCAAGCTTTTTCTGACGCCGTTGCCGGGGAGGCCAAGGACGTCTTCACAAGGGGAGTCCTCCACTTCCTTTCTCTTTACTTTGTCTTTGTTTTCTTAGTTTCTTTTGCTTGGTTTTGTTTGCCTCTTGTTTTCAAAAACTCCGAAAAATTAGTCTAGTTTGGTTTGCTTTCTTTATTCAAAAACACACAAAAAATAGTTCCTGCTCTAGCAGCTGCTGTTTTTGACTTGCCCACCTTTGCCAAAATGAACTCTGCTTAGAACACCAAGTTGTGTGACTTCCTAGCACCAAAAACAATGATTTCCTTAGCACTCCTATTGCTCCACCTGCTCCTGATGCTACCTTTTATGAAATTAAGCCTGCTTTGTTGAATCTTGTGATTAGAGAGCAATTTTCTGGTGCTAGTTCTGATGATGCTGCTTCCCATCTTAATAGCTTTGTTGAACTTTGTGAGTTGCAAAAGTATAAGGATGTAGATGGAGATATTATTAAGCTCAAGCTTTTTTCCTTTCTCCTTGAGAGGAAAAGCTAAAGAATGGTTGCTATCCTTACCTAGAAATAGTATTGATTCTTGGACTAAGTGCAAAGATGCTTTTATTGGAAAGTACTACCCTCCTGCTAAGATTATATCTATGAGAAGTGACATTATGAAATTTAAACAACTTGATAATGAACATGTTGCTCAAGCTTGGGAAAGAATGAAATCTTTGGTTAAGAATTGTCCCACTCATGGACTCACAGCTTGGATGATTATCTAGACTTTTTATGCAGGTTTGAACTTCTCTTCAAGAAACCTGTTGCATTCAGCTGCTGGAGGCACCTTTACGGGCATCACTTTGGGTGTTGCAGCAAGACTCCTTGATAATATGATGGTTAACTACTCTGAATGGCACACTGAAAGAGCTCCACATTGTAAGAAGGTAAATTCTGTTGAAAAAATCTCCTCTTTGAGTGATAAGATTGATGTTATTATGGATATGCTTGTTAATGGAAAGCTCATTTAGATCCTAATCATGTTCCCTTAGCCTCTTTGGTTGCTCAAGAAGAGCAAGTTGATGTGAACTTCATTAGAAACAACAATTTTGGGAACGATACTTATGGTAAATTTTGGCCTTATCCTCCTAGTGGAAGTGCTTATCATGGTAGATCTGGAATGCCTAGTGAAGAAAGGATTCTAGAAGTAGAGAGATCCATCAAGAATTTTATGCAGATGCAATATGAGCAAAATAAGATTTTCACTAAAACTATGGAGGAACAATCTATTATCTTGAAAAACATTAATCATCAGCTTGAGAATCTTAATAGAGAAATTCCTAGTTTACAGTCAAAAAATTTGAGTGATGAGAAAAGTATATCCTGTTTGTCTGAAGCACAGTCCTCCTTGATTAATAAAATGGCTACTAAACCTGAAACCATGGAAAGTACCTTTGCTGCCACTCATGCCATACAAGTTACTATTGATGAAAATGTTAGACTGTTAGCTCAACTTCATGCTAAGTGGGAAAGGGAAGCTGAAATTGATAAAAACAATAGTGTGTGCACCATCACCACTAAACCACAAGAAGTCCCTATTCCTCCTCCTACAATGCCTAAGCCTAATGGATCTACTACTAGTGATGCCAAGTTTGATTTTGATATAGATGGTTGCAATATTTCTGAAGTGATTATGTTCCTACAAAAGCTTACTAGAAGTCCTGATGCTAGTGATATGCATGTTGCTTTCACCAAACACATTACAGATGCTCTTGTTAAGATAAAGGAAGAGAAGTTAAAACACAAAGCTTCTATTCCTAGGAAAGTAGAAGATAGTTGGGAACCCATTATTAATATGCAAGTGAATGACTTTGATCTCAAAGCTTCATGTGATCTTGGTTCTAGTGTCTCTATTATGCCTAGGAAGATTTATAAAATCTTGATTTGCCACCTTTGGAAGATTGTTATTTGGATGTCCCACTTAATGATAATGCTAAGAAGAAACTCATGGGAAGTATTAATGATGGTCTCATTATGGTTAACAATGCTTATGTCCCTATGGATTTCTATGTTTTGGATGTTGAATACAATGCTTCTTGTCCTATTACTTTGGGAAGACCTTTTCTTAGAACTGTAGGTGCCATCATTGATATGAAAGAAGGCACCATTAAATATCATTTTCCATTCAAGAAAGGTACTCCCTCTGTCCCAAATTACTTTGTGTTTTAGGTTTAGTCAAAGTCAAACTTCATAAACTTTGACTACGAATATAAGAAAAAATATCAATATCTAAATTATGTAATAAATATAGTTAGATTCACCATAAAAATTACTTTTATATTGTATACAATTGATATTATAAATATTATTAGTCTGTCGAAGATGTTTAGTCAAGTTTTAACATGTTTGACCTTGACCAAATATAAAACACAGAGTAATTTGGGACGGAGGGAGTATTTAACACTTCCCTATTAGGAGAGAGAAGTTTCTTTTTGCACCTCCTTTGAAAGCAAGGTTTGGTTTTAATGCTTCCTTATTTGAAAATACTTGATTTCTTGCTTCTTGTGCCTAACTTAAAGACATTAAAGAAAAGTACTTTTTGAGAGATAACCCAAGAGTTTCCTTCAGTCTTCGAAGTTATTACTTCAGTAATGACATCTCCTTATCCTTTTGGTTTGCTTTTTGTGCCAAGAATGACCTCTAATAAGAGGGGAGTAAGATTTGGGGAGTTGTTGTCCCGAAACAGATTTCTGTCCTCCACCATAAAAATTCGTGAGGAGTCTCTGTAACTAGGATTGAGCTGAAAATTTGCGAATAAATACCCTAGTATGTTATCTAACTTTCATTAGTTCAACACTTATTTATTTGAGCAACACAATATTTCCGAAAAAATCTTTTTCTACCTGCTGGTCTGTTTTGACAGATTTCTACCATTATTTGAATTTGCTACTTATCGATTTCTTTTTGAGTTCTCTTTTGGGGAATTGAGCTTTTTAAAATAAGTTGCTTCAGTAGATTGTGTTTTTAGTGAAAAGTTTTGTTGTTACAAAGCTTTGCCTAAAGGTCTATTATCTTTTGAATACACTAATGTTGCTAATGAAGATTGTGTGAAGTTTTGTATGAAGGAAAAAAATTCAGGTGTAGAGAGAGAATGATATAATGAGATGAAGAATGGACAAAATATCAATCTTGGGGATGCCACCATGGTGTCACCCCAAGAAATATCCAAGAAGTAGAAGCGTCAAAGCTTGGAGATGCCCAAGGCTTGGGCATCCCCTTCTTCATCAATAAAAGGCTCAGGTATGTCTAGACACTTCGTTTTTATTGTTTCATGCACAGTTGTGTTTTTCTTGGAGCATCTTAGTTTTTGTTTGATTTGCTTATTTTTTTAGTTTTATTGAATAAAGTAGTTTGGACCCCCGTTCTCCCTGTGTTATTTCAAATAAGTCGATTGGTGTTGGAAAGGAGTAGGAAGTTCTTGCTTGAAAGTGCAAGAGGAGCTTGCCTTGACTGTGACTCAGACTTTAGCATGACATGCTAGGTGTTGTTTTGACCTTATGCTTAGTGATTATTGTTTTAGCATGTCTTGTTCCAAACAATTGGGATTGCTTAGTGTGCCTTGAAGAAATTATGCGTTGTTTTAGCATGCAAAAGCATAGTATTGTGGTATTCTCCTTTGATGCTTTGTTTGGGTTGACTTGGCACATGCTCACACCATGTTGTGACTATAAAAAAGTCACCATGGCCTCTATGATCATTTAGTCCTAGAATTATAGTACCACTCTATGCTTTGATTAATAATGTTTTGTTGCTCTGCATGATTATGGCCATTATTTCTCTCTTAGTTGGTTGCTCCCAGTCTTTTGCTAGCCTCCACTTGTATGAGTAAGTTCTACTCATGCTTCCAAATCCCAAGAAACCAAGTTATTTCAAATTGTCCACTATAAATTCCTATGCATGGTGTGTTACACCATTCCAAGTATATTCTTGTTTTCAGCTATCTTCCAATTAAAAAAATATTTTGTTACGTGAAAACTTAGCGATTAAATCTCTCTCGAACTTGATGGCACACTTTATATTCTTTGCCCCTAATAAAATTGAACCATTGTGTCGTATATGTTGTATATGCTTGCACTTATATGTTTGAATTAGCAGAACCATGTTGTCATGGGCAACGTTTTCAACATTGCACTTGTACTTTGTACACAGTTGATATCATGCTCTTTTGTCTATGGATGTCACCGATTAGAAATAAAGAGGGAGCTTCTAAGTCCATGGAGTTATGTATTTTGTGTTAGAGAAATGCCTGGGCCGCTAGCCTAAGCCATGCCTAATCATGGTGGAAACTTGCAGCATCACCATAGTGAGATATCTATGAAGCATTCTCAATAAAAATCTATGCACATTGTAAATAAAATGATCGCCGAGATGCTCATTGTCTGCTTGCCTTATCATTTTGGTTATGGGATATGTGGCGCCCCGCAAAACCACTACTAGAAAATCGCGTTATTTTTGTGCATTGCATCATCATGACTTCATCATGCATATTATTATTTTTGCCTCAAACTATTTTATAGAGTTTATTTTTGTTTCCTAGATACCCTCGTCTTAGTTCAAATCAAACCCCCGGACCCTTCCGGATATTTTGTTTGCCTAAATCTTTTATAAAAATAAAACAATAAGAAAAATATATATTTTTATAAACCTAGGGGAGGCAGACAACTGGCCAGGCCCAACAGCCCAACCAAAGTCCACCTACAACCCAGAAAATAAAACCCTAAACCTACCCCATGCCTAACCCTAATCCCTACCCAGCCACCCACTCCCTCCATCCGCCGCCGCCGCACACAACACGCACACCTGACACGCTCGCTCCTACCACCGACCCACACTTTTCCCTGTACATGCCCTGCCGGAACCCCCACTCCCTCCCGACCACATCTCTCCCCTCACGGAATCCTCCCTCCCGTCCCGATCTGTAACTACCTCGGTGAACTACGCTCCTAGATACAAGCCTGGATGAGTGGTAGCGGTTGAAATAGTACGGTGGGGCCCCAAAAGCCACTCACTGGTAGTCCTTTCAGACGTCCCAACCGCTACCCTCTCAACGGGACCTGCAGGCGGCGTGGTCGGCGAAGGGATCAACTACGCACAAGTGGGTATGTACGCAAGCCACCATACAAGAGTACATCACAGCCATCCCATCTAGAAAGAAAGAAAATATAGCAACGCCATACCAAGATTCAAATGACCTAGATAGATCTATATTTTAGGATAACTCCTCATACAACACACATCGGTATCATGCGGAGCGGCAAACAGAATCCGAGTACGGATAAGAAGCAAATCGGCATAAGATGCCATAGAAATAAGCACATCCCAACTACAGGTCTCACGGATCCCCGTTCCCGGAATCTCTACACCGAACGATCGTTGCCCACATCATCGGCTTCTTCCACCCAGTATCCGTCCTGAGAAGGTACCTGTTCATCTGAATCAAGAATTTATCGTGTGAGACCCTAAGGGTACTCAGCAAGTCTTAATGCCTCTAAAGGGGACACAACCTGGGGTGACGCAATTGCAGCAAAAGTTAAACCCTAGCAATTCTACAGATAAACGCTAACCATCCGCCTAACCAATGATAGACGGATGTCCGTGAATTTAAGAACAACAGTTATAATGGTAATCTCATCCGATCCATCCTCCTCCCTGCTTACCAACAAGGAAGCGGACGAACAAACCCCCATCCGTTGGCAATTTTATTAACCATTCCATGAGTATTGCTCTATATACTAGTCAAGTTACTTAGTCAAATTAAGGCGGTACTTTAGTTATGCTTGTCTATGATCGAGAAACTGTCTGTGTCGTCCATATCCATGACACGGCTTTGAAAGTTTTACCCCGGTGCACCAATAGCAACACACGCCGCTCAACCTCGGAAAAACCAAATCAAAACCCAACGAGGCTTTCACGGTGAACAATCACAAGATTCAGAAATATTTGGGGCCACCCTTAAGTAGAATCATAGCGAACGGTGACTCAAAGACGGACTTAAGGTTTGGGTGGACGTTGTGAACGATCGGGAACCCGAAAGTGTGGCTGGGCTTGTCGACACCGCGGAATCGTGTCCCGATCCTAACAAGACAAGGTGCTCCTCGCACAAATTAAATACGGAAAGTAGCATGGCATAAGTACAGGATAGTAAATAAAACCTCAAACTAGTTTGTGGCCCCAAGAAATAAGACGGAATCAAGCTCGCCTGTGGGGGTCCCATATACCTCCCGGATGTGGATAGCGCGATAAATCAAGGAACAGGAATCAAGTACTCGGGGTCTTACGGGACACAAGTGAGCAGGAAAAACCAAATAGCAGATGTTGCTCACCGGTGCCACTTTTTTTAGTTATCCCAGAACTACTCAGGTTAAGTTGTTTAGGTACCTCATTGTTCAACAGACACTCACAAACCCTACACATGCTGTTCTACGACTCGCATGGCTCAAACAACTCCTATAGTAATGGCTCATGGGATGGAGGAACAAGCTTGGTGGAGTTTAAAAGTAAAGGCTATGCATACTTGGGATTCAATTTAATGCAATCGCGACTCAATGATGCAAGAATAAGATAGAGGCAATAGGTACTGTATGTATGCAAGCATGTGGTAGTGCTTGCCTGGTATCTCAGTTGAAGCAAGGGACGGATCTGGGTAGTGCTCCTGGTTCTCTTGATACAACCCCGCCAAAGGTTCATCCGAGAAAAACCAAACAAACAAGGCCAACATGAATATAGAGCACAAGCATATGAATAAGATGCATCAAGCAAACAATCATGCCATGATGTATGATGCACAATTTTACATGGCAAGTAAGGTAGCATGGCAAGGTGAGATGTGGTGGACAAGAAGATAACATTTAATTAGGTTTTAGAATCACATTTGTTGCCATAACAGTTGTTGTTCAATATATATTTATATGATGCATGCTGCAATTGAAGTCATGGATAGCATAAACAGAAAGGTCTCGTCGAGCTGATCAATTTAGACTACTTATTTGCTAAATTTGGATTTACAAAACAAAAGTTATTAATCATTGAAAATCCAGTGGCAATTTGGGTAATTAACATAAACTTGGAATTTTACTTGTGCAAAAGTCAAAATAGATGGCATATTTGGAATCCTCTCATTTTGCTGATATCCAAACATATATCATTTGTCTAATTTGGATAAAGTATGACAAAGTTATTAAAAATCTGAATTAGATTTGAATTTTTGAATTTTATTAAACAGGATTTGAAATTTAAACAGCCTCTGAATCGTTTTCTACTCTTCATACTCATTCCTGAGTCGCTGACAGGTGGGGTCAGATGGTTCTGTGGCCCACGCGCCAGCGTCTGGGGACAGGAGGGACCGCGGGTTGATTACTCAAAACCTGAGGACTCTTTTTACCAACATCCAACAGACGCTGACAGCGGGACCGAAGGGACTGCGGGTTGGTGAACCAAAAAGGGCAGGGGCTATTTGCGAAAAGAACACGCGGACGCGCTAGCGAACGAGGCGGCGACAGGTGGCATCAGGATGGACCGCGGGTTGATTCGCCAGTGTCTGGGGAGCCTTTTTGCAAGTTTTCCACGGACGCTGGCAAGTGCGGGGCTCGTGGGGTCCTCGTGTCCTGGGCGAAGCAGGGAAGGTCGTCGATGCTCCTGGTACTCTGGGCTGCCCTGGCGCGCTCGGGATCGAAGAGGCTGCAGAGGTGAACGCCGATCTAGGGTTTGAGCGACATGGCGAGCTGGGGGGAGGAAGAAGGGAGATAGGGGGAAGCAGAGGGGCCTGGGGGCTACCTGGGGATCTGGGAGGAGGCTAGGACGAAGGGGAACAGATAAGATCGAGGGAGGGGGCAGGAGGTGGCGTGGGGGAGGGGTAGATGGTAGGGTGGCGTCGGTGCACCCTTCACGTGAGCCAGGCAGGCAGCTGGTGGCGTGGGGGAGCTGGGCCGGCTGCCAGGTGGGGCCAGGGCGCTTCGGTGGGCCAGGGGACTGCAGGTGGGGCTAGGGCAAGAACGAGGCAGGCGAACTAGAGGGGGGGACGGTAGGCAGAAAGAGAGAGTAGAGAGGGAGAGGGCCGGCTCGAGCTAGAGTTTTAGGTGAGGTGGGGTGTAGCTAGGTGGCATGTGGGGCCAGCTAGGTGGGTGCTGGGGTGGTCGAGTTAGAGCTAGAAGGGAGGAGGGTAGAGGGACATGGGGTATGGGCCATGCTAGATAGGGGGAAAGAGGAGAGGTAGGGTTTTTGGGTTTTTGTTTTGAGGTAGATGTAGTTTAGGGTTTAGTTTTAGGATAGATGTAAATAGGGTTTTTGGTTTAGGGTAGAAAAGAGAGAGGCATGGGGTGGTTTTCGAGGTTGCTAAGAGGGGTAAGAAAGGAGGTGGTACTACTTGGTCAACAAGCTTCAACATGCCCTAAGCAAGGTCAAACAAGAAAGAGGAAGAGGGAGAGAGATGGCCATATGGTGATGGGGTTTTTGGGTCCATGCATGATCCAAACAAAGGTCAAGCAAGAACAAAGAAAGAGGTAGGGAAAGAGGATGGGGTTGGTGTTGTGCATGCCACATAGCACATGTGGGTGCATGGGGCATGGGGTGGTCTAGCTAAAGGGAAAAGAGGGAGAGGGTTTTGATGAGGAAACTACAAGCCCAAACCAGATGAAACAAAAGAAAAAGGTGCTCCACTTAAAATGCAGCCAAAAACCAAATACTGGAAAAGGTGTAATTTGGCCCATGCAAATTAATTAATGCCCAGTTATCCTTGTGAAAACAATATTATAATCATGGCATTATCCATATGCATTCCCAATAGGTGGGCAAGGCCAAGCAAAGGTTATGGGTGGATCCAACCAACAACATGGGCTAGAGATAACTCAATAAAATGCCAAGCCCATATTATTGGATGGTGGAATTATAAGGTGGTGAAAGATAAGGTGGTGGAGTCAAAAAGAGAGATGCCCCCAACTCAACTTGGGCATTTAACAATTTATTAAAACCCAAATACAATATCAAGAGGCAAATACAGTTAATCATGCACATGAGATAAGAACCAAACAAGAAAAGGGTTTTTATATGATGCTCAAATGCAAGGGTACATGATGACATGAGCATGATATGATGATGATGCAACAATTATATGTTGGAAGTGGCCCTTTTTATTATTATACTAGTAGCATTACAGGGGTTAGACAACTGGGATGCTACAACTCTCCCCCACTAAACAGGAATCTCGCCCCGAGATTCTAGGAAGAAGAAGAAGACACAAAGAGAGAAGGATGGTTGGCACGTAGATCATCTTCACGCTCCCATGTTGCTTCATCAACAGAATGGTGTGACCACTGCACCTTGCAAAACTTGATGGACTTGTTGCGTCCTTCGATTCTGCGGTCTCAAGGATTTTGGTGGGGTGTTCCTGATAAGAGAGATCTTCTTGGAGGTCGATTAGCTCATGGTCCACGGTCTTGCCGGGATCTTTGAAGCACTTCTTGAGCTGAGAGATGTGGAAAACATCATGGACTTTGAGTTTTCCTAAGCTCCGTGCATAAGCAACTTCTCCTCTTCTACCACGTATCTTGAAAGGACCGATGTATCTAGGAGCCAACTTTCCTTTGATACCAAGCGGCGTGTTCCTCTCATGGGAGTGACACGAAGGTAGACGAGATCACAGGGGCATATACCATATCTGTGCTTCTGTCATAGTTGCTCTTCCGACGACTTTGAGCAATCTTCGGGTTCTCGAATGATATGCACCTTCTCCTCGCTGAGTCACAAT
Organism: Avena longiglumis; assembly: GCA_030063025.1. NCBI lineage: Eukaryota > Viridiplantae > Streptophyta > Magnoliopsida > Poales > Poaceae > Avena > Avena longiglumis. Next base: position 230,469,440 of record CP125979.1, read on the forward strand.
GTCGAGGCCAAACCAGATTCTTTCTCCCGCACCGACCAACCAATCGATGTTACGCACTTCCACCATAGAGAGCCTCGAATGGTGCCATCTTGAGACTCTTCCGAAGCTGTTGTTGTAGGAGAATTCAGCATATGGAAGGCATTCCTCCCACTTCATGCCAAAAGAGATGACGCAAGCTCTAAGCATATCCTCGAATCTGATTGATCCTCTCCACTTGTCCTTGAGACCGAGGGTAAGCAGTCTGAAGTTCAACTTTGTTCCCAAAGCTTTTTGGAAACTCTCCAGAACTTTGAGGTGAAGATGCTCCCACGGTCTGAACTGATTTCAAGTGGAACCCCATACAAAGAGACAATCCTGTTGATATAGAGCTCAGCCAACTGAAGTCCAGAAATTGTTTCTTTGACTGGGAAGAAGTGTGCCACTTTAGAAAGCCTGTCGATGACAACAAAGATTGCATTGTTGCCCTTCTGCGACCTTGGAAAGCCAGTGATGAAGTCCATCTCTACTTTCTCCCATTTCCATTCCGGAGGTTTCAATGGCTGTAGAAGACCAAATGGTTTCTGATGGACAGCCTTCACTCCGCGGCAGACATCACATTCTGAGACATACTTGGCACAATACCTTTTCAACCCAGGCCACCAGTATTGTGTTTTCAAGTCCATGTACATCTTTGTGCTGCCAGGATGGATAGAAAGAACCGACTCATGTGCCTCCTTGAGAAATTGGTCTCTCAGACCCGGGTAGTTTGGAACAAACATCCGGTGATCAAAGAAGAGCGTGCCCTGATCATCAACATGGAAGGATTCATACTTCGGAGTGCCAAGCTTAGAGATGAGCTTTCTGGTGTGCGGATCACCACGCTGCCGAGAACGAATCTGTTCTTCCAAGAGAGGAGTAGCCAGAAGGTTCAGGAGATGCCCTTGTTCCACGATTTCCAGGTTCAGCTGACGGAATTCCTCGCACAAGAGAGGCTGCTGCTCTTCTACCATGAGGTTGTTGACATAAGCTTTACGGCTAAGCGCATCTGCCATGACGTTTGCTTTGCCTGGGGTGTAGTTGATGGTCACATCAAAGTCATTGATAGCTTCAATCCATCTCCTTTGCCGAAGATTGAGATCAGGCTGAGTGAAGATGTACTTCAAACTCTTGTGGTCCGAGAAGATCTCACAACGGTTACCAAGCAAGTAGTGCCTCCACAGCTTCAAAGCAAAGACCACTGCTGCTAGCTCAAGGTCATGTGTGGGATAGTTGACCTCATGCGTCTTCAACTGACGAGAGGCATAAGCAACCACCCGTCTCTCTTGCATAAGGACCGCACCCAATCCTTGCAAAGAGGCATCGCAGAATATCTGGAAAGGCTTAGATGTATCCGGAGGAACCAAGACTGGTGTGGAAGTGAGCTTCTCTTTGAGTGTCTCAAAACTTTCTTGACAAGCAGGAGTCCACAGGTACTTCTTGCCTTTCTTGAGGAGGTCGGTAAGAGGCTTTGTTATCTTCGAGAAGTTCTGCACGAAGCGACGGCAATAGCTCGCCAAGCCGAGAAAACTCCGCACTTCCTTTACATTAGCAGGAGGAAGCCATTCAACTATTGTTTTCACGGTTTCCGGGTTGACTGCAATGCCCTTGGCAGAGATAACATGACCCAGATATGTTACTTCAGGCAGCCAAAACTCACACTTAGAGAACTTTGCATACAAGCGGTTCTCACGAAGCTTGTTCAGGACACACCGCAGGTGCTCTTCATGCTCCTCCTTGGACTTGGAATAGACCAGAATGTCATCCAGATATACCACCACAAACTTGTCCAGGTACTCCATGAAAACGGAGTTCATCAGCCTCGAGAAGGTAGCAGGTGCGTTGGTGAGACCGAAAGACATGACCGTGTACTCATACAAGCCATAGCGAGTGGTGAAAGCTGTTTTGGGCACATCTTCTTTGCGAATCTTGATTTGGTGATAACCACTTCTCAAGTCCAGCTTAGAGAACACCACAGCTCCTGCTAGCTGATCAAATAGATCATTTATTCGAGGAAGAGGATATTTGTTCTTGATGGTTTTAGCATTGAGAGCCCGATAATCAACACATAGCCTATCGGTTCTGTCACGCTTCTTCACAAAGATTGTTGGGCTACCCCAAGAAGAAGTGCTATGTTGAATGAAACCCAATTTCTCTTGTTCATCAAGTTGCCGTTTGAGTTCAGCCAACTCAGAAGGACCCATTTTATATGGCCTCTTGGAGATAGGAGCCGTTCCAGGTTCAAGCTCAATCACGAATTCAACCTCGCGATCCGGAGGCATACAGCAACTCTTCAGAAAGACATCTGAAAACTCACGGACCTTTGGTACTTTACGAATAGCTTCCATAGCATCATCATTAAGAGCCAAGGAATAGAGCTGACGGCAGGAGTCGACTTGGAGAAAAGACTACATGGCCTTGAGAATCTTGAGACACCGAGCTCAAAGATAATCGATCACAGCTGCATTTGCTGTCAACCAATCCATGCCCAAAATGACATCAATATCAGAATCGCCCAGAACGATCAAAGAAGCCGTGAATGAAGAGCCACCAATCTCAACTTTGTTGTCATGGATGATATGAACAGCCCTCATGTTTGCCCCAGGAGAAAGAACCATCAACCGCTTTTGGAGAGGAACCATGACTAACTCATTCTCATTTGCAAACTTGTGAGACACAAATGAATGCGATGCACCTGAATCAAAGAGAACTCGTGCAGGAACTGAGTTAACTGAAAGCATACCCATGACAACTCCAGGTGCGAGCTCAGCTTGAGAGGCGTTGACGCAGTTAGCTCGAACAACCGCAGACCCGGGCTTGGTGTTGATGTTGAGAGCCCGAGGCGGTGGTGCACGAACCGAGGGAGAGCTTGTTGCAGATCTTGGCGGGGGTTGAGGGAGAGCTTTGTTCTTCATTGGGCAGTTCCAGCTGGGATGACCATGATCTCCACATGTGTAGCAAGCACCGTGTGGACGTGGAGCAGAGTAGCCAGGGACTCCGCCAGGCGCTCCAGGGTAAGGGTTGTTGTAGCCCCTGGGAGCCGCAGTGGTGAATTTTGATGGCCTTGGCACGTAACTTGCAGATCTTGGTGGAGCCGGGAGCGACGGTGGGGTGTTAAGAACCCAGACACGCCGCTTAGAAGGAGCTGCCATAACCGCAGAGCTTGATGCATCCCTGTTGTGTTTCTTGGACTCCTCGAACACTTGCCTGCTTGCCTCCTCTTGCAGTGCCGTGTGCTGTAGCTCCAGGAAGGTTGCCGGTCTTGCATGCGTGATTGCATACTTGATCGACGCATTGAGCCCTTGCCTGAACCTTTTCTGCTTCTTCTTGTCATCAGATACCTCATCACCACCATAGCGGGACAGATTCATGAAATTCCTGATATAGGTGTTGACGTTATCATTTCCCTGTTTCAGGTTGAGGAAAGCCTCCTTCATCCTTTCCATCACGATCTCTGAGAGAAACTGCTCCTTGAAAGCTGCAGTGAACCTCTCCCAAGTAGGCTGGAACCCAGTGCAGCTTGCCTTCAAGTAGTTCTCCCACCAAAGAGCTGCATCTCCCTTGAGAAGGTGAGTCGCACACTTGACCCACTCCTGTTCTGGAACATCAGCAGTCTCGAGCAACCTTGAGATCTCACGCAGCCAATCATCCGCATCAAGAGGTCGGTCAGACACATCAAACTGACGAGGGTTGAACTTGAGGAAGCTCTTGATGTCACCACGCTTGGGAGGTGGAGGAAGTGGAGCGAACTCATTCCTTCTGACGCTCTCCTCAAAGCGCAGTTGGTTCTCTTGCATGGCTGCCAAAGCATTAGCTATGCTTGACAGCGCTGAGCCCAGTTCCGGAGGGATGTCCTCTTCAGTCCGGCGTGGGGGAGCCATCCTGTCATTGATGTAAAACTCAAGTCAGTACTATAATGGAAGATGATAATAATCCAAAATAGTACCAAGATGGAATTAACCAAGATTAAAGGATACAATTTACTGAGATGATATTAAAATATCAACAAAGTTCATAGCACCTGAAAGATATTAAGCATATCGCACACGACTGAAAAGGAGTGTGGTACACAAATATATCAAAGAAAAATTTTCCACAAATTTCGGCATTAAAATACCAATAGATGCGCAAAATTACTTAACGAATCAAGATTAGTGACTCTACCGATTCAATATACAAAAGCGAATGATACAAGTAGTGGTATGGTCGCGACTCCATCCCGCACTCAAATCATTACTCCGCACATGAACAAGTGGAACACATATCCTAACCCCTTCTTCTTACGACGAAACCTAAAGATTGGTAACTACGGAAACGAACACCCCAAACAAGATAGCGTCGGATACAAAAAGAAGATAGATTGCGTCGGTTTACAAAAGCCTGTTGGTATGGAATGTACCAAGAGTTGATAACCAAAGGCAGATAAGATGACAACTTGGATGCAACAGATAGACAAGGGATTACACACACATACACACACAACCTATGGTACTACGGAAACCCAGAACACGTGAATCCTAGTTTGAACTTTGAGAAGAGAATTGAAAACGTTGCACTTCCTTATCAGAAAAGGGTGGGTGGGAGGGTAAGAAGAAAAATGAAGCAGTCCTACTCTCGCGTTTTGTTTTTCCCTATATACATAACTACCAAAATATTTACTAGACTGACAACGACTGCTTTTGAAACCACAAGGTCGGGATGGCTCGATACCAATTGTAACTACTTCGTGAACTACGCCCTAGATACAAGCTGGATGAGTGGTAGCGGTTGAAATAGTACGGTGGGGCCCCAAAAGCCACTCACCGGGTAGTCCTTTCAGACGTCCCAACCGCTACCCTCTCAACGGGACCAGACGCAGGCGGTGTAGTCGGCGAAGAGGGATCAACTACGACACAAGTGGGTATGTTGAAGCCACCATACAAGAGTACATCACAGCCATCCCATCTAGAAAGAAAGAAAATATAGCAACGCCATACGGCAAGATTCAAATGACCTAGATAGATCTATATTTTAGGATAACTCCTCATACAACACACATCGGTATCATGCGGAAGCGCAAATGAATCCAGTACGGATAAGAAGCAAATCGGCATAAGATGCCATAGAAATAAGCACATCCCAACTACAGGTCTCACGGATCCCGTTCCGGAATCTCTACACGAGCGATCGTTGCCCACATCATCGGCTTCTTCCACCCAAAGATCCGTCACGAGAAGGTACTGTTCATCCGAATCAAGAATTTATCGTGTGAGACCCTAAGGGTACTCGGCAAGTCTTAATGCCTCTAAAGGGGACACAACTGGGTGACGAATTGCAGAAAAGTTAAACCCTAGCAATTCTACAGATAAACGCTAACCATCCGCCTAACCAATGATAGACGGATGTCCGTGAATTTAAGAACAACAGTTATAATGGTAATCTCATCCGATCCATCCTCCTCCCTGCTTACCAACAAGGAAGCGGACGAACAAACCCCCATCCGTTGGCAATTTTATTAACCATTCCATGAGTATTGCTCTATATACTAGTCAAGTTACTTAGTCAAATTAAGGCGGTACTTTAGTTATGCTTGTCTATGATCGAGAAACTGTGCTCCAGGTCGTCCATATCCGCGGACACGGCTTTCAGAAAGTTTTACCCGGCCGGGGTGCACCAATAGCAACACACGCTCGCTCAACCTCGGAAAAACCAAATCAAAACCCAACGAGGCTTTCACGACTGAACAATCACAAGATTCAGAAATATTTCAGGGGGCCACCCCTTAAGTAGAATCCGCAACGAAGCCAGCTGACTCCGAGACGGACTTAAGGTTTGGGTGGACGGCTGTGAACGACTGGGAACCCGAAAGTGTGGCTGGGCTTGTCGACACCGCGGAATCGTGTCCCGATCCTAAACAGTACAGTGTGCTCCTCGCACAAATTAAATACGGAAAGTAGCATGGCATAAGTACAGGATAGTAAATAAAACCTCAAACTAGTTTGTGGCCCCAAGAAATAAGACGGAATCAAGCTCTGGCCCAGGGGGGTCCCATATACCTCCCGGATGTGGATAGCGCGATAAATCAAGGAACAGGAATCAAGTACTCGGGGTCTTACGGGACACAAGTGAGCAGGAAAAACCAAATAGCAGATGTTGCTCACCGGTGCCACTTTTTTTAGTTATCCCAGAACTACTCAGGTTAAGTTGTTTAGGTACCTCATTGTTCAACAGACACTCACAAACCCTACACATGCTGTTCTACGACTCGCATGGCTCAAACAACTCCTATAGTAATGGCTCATGGGATGGAGGAACAAGCTTGGTGGAGTTTAAAAGTAAAGGCTATGCATACTTGGGATTCAATTTAATGCAATCGCGACTCAATGATGCAAGAATAAGATAGAGGCAATAGGTCTTGTATGTATGCAAGCATGTGGTAGTGCTTGCACAGTATCTCGTTGAAGCAAGGGACGGATCTGGGTAGTGCTCCTGGTTCTCTTGATACAACCCCTGCTCAGTGTCTATCCGAGAAAAACCAAACAAACAAGGCCAACATGAATATAGAGCACAAGCATATGAATAAGATGCGTCAAGCAAACAATCATGCCATGATGTATGATGCACAATTTTACATGGCAAGTAAGGTAGCATGGCAAGGTGAGATGTGGTGGACAAGAAGATAACATTTAATTAGGTTTTAGAATCACATTTGTTGCCATAACAGTTGTTGTTCAATATATATTTATATGATGCATGCTGCAATTGAAGTCATGGATAGCATAAACAGAAAGGTCTCGTCGAGCTGATCAATTTAGACTACTTATTTGCTAAATTTGGATTTACAAAACAAAAGTTATTAATCATTGAAAATCCAGTGGCAATTTGGGTAATTAACATAAACTTGGAATTTTACTTGTGCAAAAGTCAAAATAGATGGCATATTTGGAATCCTCTCATTTTGCTGATATCCAAACATATATCATTTGTCTAATTTGGATAAAGTATGACAAAGTTATTAAAAATCTGAATTAGATTTGAATTTTTGAATTTTATTAAACAGGATTTGAAATTTAAACAGCCTCTGAATCGTTTTCTACTCTTCATACTCATTCTGAGTCATTGTGGGGTCGATGGTTCTGGCCCACGGCCAGCGTCTGGGGACAGGAGGGACCGCGGTTGATTACTCAAAACCGAGGACTCTTTTACCAACATCCAACAGACAATGGACAAGGGACTGCGGGTTGGTGAACCAAAAGGGCAGGGGCTATTTGCGAAAAAGAACACGCGACGCGCTTAGCTTAACGAGGCGGCAGTGGCATCGGATGGACCGCGGTTGATTCGCCATGTCCGGGAGCCTTTTTGCAAGTTTTCCACAGACTGGCGGGGCTGGTGGATCGCGCGTGAGGCGGAAAACGCGAAGGGCCTAAGCAAAACGATCATGGCTGCCGGACGGCAGCGGCGCTGGCTATTGCGCCGGCGCCGAACTTTGGCCGTCGATGGCGACGCCATTGCTGCTCCAAACCACACGGCTCCAAAACGAAACACGCCGATTTATAGTGGGCCTACAACTTTGATACAGGATGCTAGCGCGGAGGCGGCCTGTGGCGTGCGGGGCATGGCTCTGAATTTGAGCAGATTGATTTGCCATTGTTGCCACAAGGCTGACGCTGACAGCTGGCGCGCAGGGCGTTCGACGGAACGCGGCGAGGCTACGGCGCGCGAGAGGAGAGGGGAGCTTGTCTGGGGAGATGAGGGACTCACCAGCAGCTCGCCAGCGTGGTTGGCGAGGATCGGGGGGTCCGGATCCGCCGGCGGGCTCGGGTCGAGAAGCAGCAGATCGCTTCGGGCACGGCGACGGCGCGGTTGCTCCGGCGAGGCTCCGGCGGGGTCCTCGTGTCCTGGGCGAAGCAGGGAAGGTCGTCGATGCTCCTGGTACTCTGGGCTGCCCTGGCGCGCTCGGGATCGAAGAGGCTGCAGAGGTGAACGCCGATCTAGGGTTTGAGCGACATGGCGAGCTGGGGGAGGAAGAAGGGAGATAGGGGGAAGCAGAGGGGCCTGGGGGCTACCTGGGGATCTGGGAGGAGGCTAGGACGAAGGGGAACAGATAAGAACGAGGGAGGGGGCAGGAGGTGGCGTGTGGGAGGGGTAGATGGTAGGGTGGCGTCGGTGCACCCTTCACGTGAGCTGTGCAGGTGGCGTGGGGGGAGCCGGGCCGGGTGGGGCCAGGCGCAGGGGCTGGGGACTGCAGGGGCTAGGGCAAGAACGAGGCAGGCGAACTAGAGGGGTGGCGAGAAGAGAGAGTAGAGAGGGAGAGGGCCGGCTCGAGCTAGAGTTTTAGGTGAGGTGGGGTGTAGCTAGGTGGCATGTGGGGCCAGCTAGGTGGGTGGGGGTGGTCGAGTTAGAGCTAGAAGGAGGAGGGTAGAGGGACATGGGGTATGGGCCATGCTAGATAGGGGAAAGAGGAGAGGTAGGGTTTTGGGTTTTGTTTTGAGGTAGATGTAGTTTAGGGTTTAGTTTTAGGATAGATGAAAATAGGGTTTTTGGTTTAGGGTAGAAAAGAGAGAGGCATGGGGTGGGGTTGCTAAGAGGGGTAAGAAAGGAGGTGGTACTACTTGGTCAACAAGCTTCAACATGCCCTAAGCAAGGTCAAACAAGAAAGAGGAAGAGGGAGAGAGATGGCCATATGGTGATGGGGTTTTTGGGTCCATGCATGATCCAAACAAAGGTCGAGCAAGAACAAAGAAAGAGGTAGGGAAAGAGGATGGGGTTGGTGTTGTGCATGCCACATAGCACATGTGGGTGCATGGGGCATGGGGTGGTCTAGCTAAAGGGAAAAGAGGGAGAGGGTTTTGATGAGGAAACTACAAGCCCAAACCAGATGAAACAAAAGAAAAAGGTGCTCCACTTAAAATGCAGCCAAAAACCAAATACTGGAAAAGGTGTAATTTGCATGGCCCATGCAAATTAATTAATGCCAAGTTATCCTTGTGAAAACAATATTATAATCATGGCATTATCCATATGCATTCCCAATAGGTGGGCAAGGCCAAGCAAAGGTTATGGGTGGATCCAACCAACAACATGGGCTAGAGATAACTCAATAAAATGCCAAGCCCATATTATTGGATGGTGGAATTATAAGGTGGTGAAAGATAAGGTGGTGGAGTCAAAAAGAGAGATGCCCCCAACTCAACTTGGGCATTTAACAATTTATTAAAACCCAAATACAATATCAAGAGGCAAATACAGTTAATCATGCACATGAGATAAGAACTAAACAAGAAAAGGGTTTTTATATGATGCTCAAATGCAAGGGGACATGATGACATGAGCATGATATGATGATGATGCAACAATTATATGTTGGAAGTGGCCCTTTTTATTATTATACTAGTAGCATTACAGGGGTTAGACAACTGGGATGCTACACGATCGTGGCCCACCCGACTACCTCGCTTCCCTCGATCCCCACAATCACCGCCTCCCGCCCGGGAACCCCTCCGGGCGTCTCTCCACAGCCCTCTCGCCTCAAGACGGCAACCTCTCTTCCTTCCCTCTGCTCGCTCCCGCCGCCACGGGAGGCCCCCGACCCGACCCCGCCGCAGCGACCTTCGGCCACCGTGGCGCCCCCTCTCCCGAGAGCCGCCGCCACCACCGCTTCTGCCATGAGGCCCTCCCAGTCGACCCTCTCCGTCGCGCCTCGACCTCCGCCTGTGGCCCCTCCGGCCGTCGTCCGTCGCCGCTGCTCTCTGGAGCCTCCCCGAGCCCGGCCGCCTTCCGCTGGACCTCGCCGCCCTCGCCTTCCTCACATGGACGAGCCCGGCTCCTCGGCCTCCCTCGCCCGGAGCTCCTCCGTCTTGCCGATTGCGGCCAGGCCCCACTGCCTACCTCGCCTCTTCCCGCTGCATGCCGAGCTCACCCCTATCACCGAGCTGCCTCACCCAGCTCTCCAACCACCACTCGGTGAATCGTCCTGTCCGCACGCCATGTGTTTGGTAGTGTGCGCATGTGAGTTATGGTGGTGATGTTTGTGGTGGTTCAGTGATGTAACGGTAAAGACCGTGTGAAGATGGACCCATGGCGATGCTTCGCTCCCGACAACCCTTCTTCATACGAGTCAGACGAGCACCTCACCAAGATCGACAAGACCATCGCGACGCCAAAACCAAGTCCGCCGATGATCATCAAGACGAATGACAAGTTCTTCATCACGAAACCCGATGCCTTCGACACAGAGCAGCAAGGACGCCGTCACGGAACCGAAGACCGTGGACGCCAAGTCCCCTGGTTCAAAGGCGTCAAGACCCCGATCCCGAAGACCGATCCCAGAGTTCAAAGACCGACCCTGCCGAAGACTGAACCCTGGCGCGCCAAGTTCTTCGACCCCGAGGACCGATCCATAGATGCGTGAAGTACTTCCTCGAGGACGCCAAGTACTTCACCCCGGACACCGAGACCCTGAACGACAAGTTCTCCTTCCCGGAAGCATTGACGCCCGTGCGACAAGATCTACTTCCCAGATCCGAAGACCCCGGTACTCGATCTACTCAAGTTCGCCATTGCGAGTCCGAACTTCATCGTTTCCCCGTCGAACCCTGAGGCCGAACCCCGGAACCCCTCCGAACCCCCAAGACCTTCGACCCCAGATGTGTGAACCTTTTCCCGAGCCCCTATTTTATAAATGCTATATATAAAACCTGTTGCATAATAATTGTTCATCTCGCATGCATATTGGTGTGGTTTGGGGGCCTTATGCCGATTCACCTAAATTAAATATGGGATCCACATGCGGGCAAATCTAGCCTTATATTGGCCCCATTTAAATTTGTGCATCGAACCGATGATATATTTTGCCATGTTAAGACAACATTTAAATTGCGGGGTATCTAAACAACATGAACTTAATAAATATTTGTCGGGACCCCGGTTCCGCTTAATCTGGCCTAATTGCATCGCATCCTTGCCATGTCATACATCATACATGCATCATACCCGATCTTTTGCCGTAGTATTAAATATTGCATCCGGTGTTTATTCTAGTGTTTTGGTTCTTCGCGGATAAAGCCGTTGAGTTGATGCGAGTGTCGACCCGATCTTCGGTTGAACCTTCGGCAATGTTTTCAGGCGAGCATCTCCCCCCTTTCTACCTATCTTACTTTTATAGTATTTATTCCCTCCTGTTGATCTATTGCTATCTGTGTTGCGATGCTCTAGTTTTCGTACCCGTGAAATCCCTTGCAGCCTTATATTGCCTTGGACACCTCCTATTACCTGTTGTTTGGTAGATAGTTGGACCTGCGCGTCGTAGTCGCTTGCTCAAGTGCTGTTGCGTGTCGTCAAGTACCACAGTTGTTGGAGTATTGCCGCATGTTTAATGTTGGAAATGATCAAGGTTTTACTTATCATAACTTTAATTATTGTTTAATAACTAAAATTGAAGTAGGTAAATGCAGAGGCACAGGTGGGCAATAGATGTTATTTGGTTGTTAACCGTCCACTTGTGTCCCGTAGGACCCCGAGTACTTGATACCTGTTCCTTGAATCTTCGCGCTATCCACATCCGGGAGGATTATGGGACCCCCCTGAGCCAGAGCTTGATTCATTCTTATTTCTTGGGGCCACAAACTAGTTTGAGGTTTTATTTACTATCCTGTACTTATGCCATGCTTTACTGCTTAATTTACGAGCGAGCGCACCTGCACTGCTTTAGGTAAGCGGAGTGTTTTCGTATCGACAAGCCCAGTTTTGGGTTCCCGATGCGTGTACACCGGCGCAAAACCTTGAGTCCGTCTTGGAGTCGCTAACTTCGTTATGGTGTACTCAATGGGGTGGCCCCTGAAATATTTCTGAATCTGTGATTGCTTTGTCGTGAAGGCCTCGTTGGGTTTTGATTTGGTTTTTCCGAGGTTGATCGAGTGTGTTGCTATTGTGCACCCTGCAGGTAAAACTTTCTGAAAGCCGTGTCCGCGGTTATGGACGACTTGGAGCACAGTATCTCGATCATAGATAACTATAACTAAAGTAGTGCTATAAATTTGACTTTATAATGACTATTAATCAGCTTCACTATAATGGAATGGCTAAATAAAACTGCCAACAATTGCTTGTTTGGGTTGTCGCTTGCGACCATTGTATCTGACTAGTAAGTATTGCAACTATAACGGAATGGCTAAATAAAAGTACCAACAACTGCTGGGTTTTGGGATATCTCATGCTATTTGTATCTGACTAGTAAGTGCCGCAACTACAACGGAATGGTTAACTAAAATGGCCCACTGCTTATTTTATCAGGATGATTATCTATACCTGACTAGTAATTGCTGCAACGATAACTGAATAAATAAAACTGCCAACTGTGTGAGTTCCTCGGTTGACTTCCTCGTTTGGTCTCGAGGGGGAAACACTAGGATGGGTTTGTTTGATGGTAGTATCAGGTTATTTTCCGAATAGGTCTTTCTTACCCCTCTCTGATAGCCACCAGTTGAATCGAGTCTCTATAGGATTTTTAGTGCATGCTGCGCTGCCGCTTCAGTCCACCATACCTATGTAGGCGAGGACCGCCGAATTCTAGCCTCGCTGCAATCGGCCTCAAGATCGACCGCTCTCTTTTTCCTTTGCCCTTTGTCGGCACCCCTTTTGTTTAAGCAGGTTTTGAGATCGACGTCCTTAGCAGAGTTACCCTTCCGGCTTGGCCTGGGCAGGGTTATGGACGCCATTGGTTATTCTTCAGGGCTCTTAGACCCATTTGCATCTTGTCCGTAGTCGGACGCCCTATCATTTTCAAGGTGATTTGGATCTTTGTACATTATATCAGTATTCTTGACTCGTTGAGTCGCTGTTGTATATATCTGTTCTGTGGGTCCCATCGAGGACTGTTGTGTAATGTTATTACTTCGTTTTCCACCCGCACGAAAGTGCCTGGTGGGCACCTTTGAATCGTTTCTATGCGGGTTTGGCGGGTTTCGCTAAAACTTGCATAGGGTCGATTCTGAGGGTGTTACAGAGTGGTATCAGAGCTCAGCAGTTGCGATACCCCACAAGTCCAGCCTGTAGGATAACCTAGCTAACGGCCGAAGTAGAGTGTCAAAACTATTTTGCAAAATCGGTTGGATAGTTCTGATTAGGTCTGATTTTACTCCTTACCCCTCTGCTATTCTCCTCTTACCTCTACGTGTTTTGAATCCGCTCTCTTCTCTCTCTTCGAGTCCAGGATTTCTCGCGGTTGGGTTTCCTTCGTACCTTGAGGGTTTCGCTTTCTCCCTTGTTATAACGGCGGTGCTACGATCATTAAATCTGCAACTTGTCTGTTGTACCCTTCATCCAATCTTTTGTTCTTGAACTCTTTATCTATGTGTGTTCCTTGCTGGATCTCCGTGTCGTTGTGAAACATATGAGAAGGACGAGCATTGGTGAAGTTTGGGTATACCTTGAACATGTGTTGTTCATGCCAATGGAACCATTGTGAAACCTAATCGTTATGTATTTTCATAAAATTTCTTTGGTATCTTCCGGTGTTTTCCGATGTGTTGACCTCATCTACATCAGATCCAATGCAGAGCTTGCATCACCCCATTGTTCCGAATACCGCTTATGAAGATCTTCATTCTAAATTTTGAGAGTTGTGTTGCATGATTTTCCTATTCATGTATAGAGTTAATAGTTCGGGTACGGGATGGACTGATCACCCTACCGGATTCTTACTGTTCACTCTTGTACATCGAACTGGTGGATCAATGTAACTTTTCCCTCTTCTCATGGAAGTTAGAGGTGGCCTTATCTTTTGATACCTCTACCTTCGTCCTTTGTTTCTCCGGAGTGTTCTCTCGATGATTAGGGACAACGACCTCTTGTTAGTGGTGTTGCGAGGATCTACACGACGCGAGAAGATTCAGATCGCCGGCCTTCTTCCCGGTACCATGAGGCGGATCTCGAGGGCGAGATCCATTGTTAGTGGTGTCGAATTGTGGCGCCCCGCAAAACCACTACTAGAAAATCGCGTTATTTTTGTGCATTGCATCATCATGACTTCATCATGCATATTATTATTTTTGCCTCAAACTATTTTACAGAGTTTATTTTTGTTTCCTAGATACCCTCGTCTTAGTTCAAATCAAACCCCCGGACCCTTCCGGATATTTTGTTTGCCTAAATCTTTTATAAAAATAAAACAATAAGAAAAATATATATTTTTATAAACCTAGGGGAGGCAGACAACTGGCCAGGCCCAACAGCCCAACCAAAGTCCACCTACAACCCAGAAAATAAAACCCTAAACCTACCCCATGCCTAACCCTAATCCCTACCCAGCCACCCACTCCCTCCATTCGCCGCCGCCGCACACAACACGCACACCTGACACGCTCGCTCCTACCACCGACCCACACTTTTCCATGTACATGCCCTGCCGGAACCCCCACTCCATCCCGACCACATCTCTCCCCTCACGGAATTCTCCCTCCCGTCCCGATCGTGGCCCACCCGACTACCTCGCTTCCCTCGATCCCCACAATCACCGCCCGCCTCCGCCGCCAGGAACCCCTCTGGGCCGCGTCTCTCCCATGGGCCTCTCGCCTCGCCCGCACGGCAACCTCTCTTCCTCCCCGCTCGCTCCGCCTCTGCTGGCGCTCCGCCACGGAGGCCCCGACCCGACGCCATGGCGACCTGGCCACCGTGGCGCCTCTCCCGAGCGCGCCTCACCACTGCCCCCTGCCGCGAGGCCTCGGGTCGACCCTCTCCGTCGCGCCTCGACCTCCGCTGTCTGTGGCCCCTCTCCGGCCGTCCTCGGTCGCTGCTCTCTGGAGCCTCCCCGAGCCCGGCCGCCTTCCGCTGGACCTCGCCGCCCTACGCCTTCCTCCTGCGCCCATGTGACGACTTCGCCCGGATCCTCAGCCTCCCTCGCCCGGAGCTCCTCCGGCTTGCCGATTGCGGCCAGGCCCCACTGCCTACCTCGCCTCTTCCCGGCCGCCTGCGGCCGAGCTCACCCCTATCACCGAGCCGCCTCACCCAGCTCTCCAACCACCACTCAGTGAATCGTCCTGTCCGCACGCCATGTGTTTGGTAGTGTGCGCATGTGAGTTATGGTGGTGATGTTTGTGGTGGTTCAATGATGTAACGATAAAGACCGTGTGAAGATGGACCCATGACGATGCTTCGCTCCCGACAACCCTTCTTCATACGAGTCAGACGAGCACCTCACCAAGATCGACAAGACCATCGCGACGCCAAAACCAAGTCCGCCGATGATCATCAAGACGAATGACAAGTTCTTCATCACGAAACCCGATGCCTTTGACACACAGCAGCAAGGACGCCGTCACGGAACCGAAGACCATGGACGCCAAGTCCCCTGGTTCAAAGGCGTCAAGACCCCGATCCCGAAGACCGATCCCGGAGTTCAAAGACCGACCCTTTGGCCGTCGATGGCGACGCCGCTGCTGCTCCAAACCACACGGCTCCAAAACGAAACACGTCGACGATAGCTGGGCCTACAACTTTGATACAGGATGCTAGCGCGGAGGCGGCCTGTGGCGTGCGGGGCATGGCTCTGAATTTGAGCAGATTGACTGCTACCACCGTCTTTGTTGCCATGACAAGCGGCAGCTGCAGCAAGGCGTTCGACGGAACGCGGCGAGGCTACGCGCGAGAGAGAGGGAGCTTGCGGGGAGATGAGGACTCACCAAAGCTCGCCCGGCGTGGTTGGCGAGGATCGGGGTCCGGATCCGCCGCGGCTCGGGTCGAAGCAGCAGATCGCTTGCACGCGACGGCGCTGTTGCTCGGGCGAGCTCAAGGGGTCCTCGTGTCCCGGGCGGCAGGAAGGTCGATGCTCCTGGTACTGGCTGCCAAGGCCGGGATCGAAGAGGCTGCAGAGGTGAACGCCGATCTAGGGTTTGAGCGACATGGCGGCTGGGGGAGGAAGAAGGAGATAGGGGGAAGCAGAGGGCCTGGGGCTACTGGGATCTGGAGGAGGCTAGACGAAGGGAACAGATAAGATCGAGGAGGGGGGAGGTGGCGTGGGAGGGTAGATGGTAGGTGGCGTCGGTGCACCTTCACGTGAGCTGTGCAGGCAGGTGGCGTGGGGAGCTGGCCGGCTGCTGTGGGGCAGGCGCTGGGCTGGGGACTGCAGGTGGGGCTAGGGCAAGAACGAGGCAGGCGAACTAGAGGGGGGGACGGTAGGCAGAAAGAGAGAGTAGAGAGGGAGAGGGCCGGCTCGAGCTAGAGTTTTAGGTGAGGTGGGGTGTAGCTAGGTGGCATGTGGGGCCAGCTAGGTGGGTGCTGGGGTGGTCGAGTTAGAGCTAGAAGGGAGGAGGGTAGAGGGACATGGGGTATGGGCCATGCTAGATAGGGGGAAAGAGGAGAGGTAGGGTTTTTGGGTTTTTGTTTTGAGGTAGATGTAGTTTAGGGTTTAGTTTTAGGATAGATGTAAATAGGGTTTTTGGTTTAGGGTAGAAAAGAGAGAGGCATGGGGTGGGGTTGCTAAGAGGGGTAAGAAAGGAGGTGGTACTACTTGGTCAACAAGCTTCAACATGCCCTAAGCAAGGTCAAACAAGAAAGAGGAAGAGGGAGAGAGATGGCCATATGGTGATGGGGTTTTTGGGTCCATGCATGATCCAAACAAAGGTCGAGCAAGAACAAAGAAAGAGGTAGGGAAAGAGGATGGGGTTGGTGTTGTGCATGCCACATAGCACATGTGGGTGCATGGGGCATGGGGTGGTCTAGCTAAAGGGAAAAGAGGGAGAGGGTTTTGATGAGGAAACTACAAGCCCAAACCAGATGAAACAAAAGAAAAAGGTGCTCCACTTAAAATGCAGCCAAAAACCAAATACTGGAAAAGGTGTAATTTGCATGGCCCATGCAAATTAATTAATGCCAAGTTATCCTTGTGAAAACAATATTATAATCATGGCATTATCCATATGCATTCCCAATAGGTGGGCAAGGCCAAGCAAAGGTTATGGGTGGATCCAACCAACAACATGGGCTAGAGATAACTCAATAAAATGCCAAGCCCATATTATTGGATGGTGGAATTATAAGGTGGTGAAAGATAAGGTGGTGGAGTCAAAAAGAGAGATGCCCCCAACTCAACTTGGGCATTTAACAATTTATTAAAACCCAAATACAATATCAAGAGGCAAATACAGTTAATCATGCACATGAGATAAGAACTAAACAAGAAAAGGGTTTTTATATGATGCTCAAATGCAAGGGGACATGATGACATGAGCATGATATGATGATGATGCAACAATTATATGTTGGAAGTGGCCCTTTTTATTATTATACTAGTAGCATTATAGGGGTTAGACAACTGGGATGCTACACGATCGTGGCCCACCCGACTACCTCGCTTCCCTCGATCCCCACAATCACCGCCCGCCTCCGCCGCCGGGAACCCCTCTGGGCCGCGTCTCTCCCCTGGCCCTCTCGCCTCGCCCGCACGGCAACCTCTCTTCCTTCCCTCTGCTCGCTCCCGCCGCCACGGGAGGCCCCCGACCCGACCCCGCCGCAGCGACCTTCGGCCACCGTGGCGCCCCCTCTCCCGAGAGCCGTCGCCGCCTCACCTCTGCCTTGCATGAGGCCCTCCCGGTCTGACCTCTCCGTCGCGCCGACCTCCTTGCACCGTCTGGCCCAGGCCTCTCCGCCGTCCGCCTCGGTCGCTGCTGCTCTGGAGCCTCCCGAGCCCGCCGCCCGCTGACCTCGCCGCCCCTCGCCGGCCTTCCTCCTGTGCTTGACGAAGCCTGCCCGCCGGCCTCGGCCTCCTCGCCCGAGCTCCTCCGTCTTGCCGATGCGGCCAGGCCCCTGCCTACCTCGCCTCTTCCCGGCCGCTGCCGAGCACCCTATCACCGAGCTGCACCCAGCTCTCCAACCACCACTCGGTGAATCGTCCTGTCCGCACGCCATGTGTTTGGTAGTGTGCGCATGTGAGTTATGGTGGTGATGTTTGTGGTGGTTCAGTGATGTAACGGTAAAGACCGTGTGAAGATGGACCCATGGCGATGCTTCGCTCCCGACAACCCTTCTTCATATGAGTCAGACGAGCACCTCACCAAGATCGACAAGACCATCGCGACGCCAAAACCAAGTCCGCCGATGATCATCAAGACGAATGACAAGTTCATCATCACGAAACCCGATGCCTTCGACACAGAGCAGCAAGGACGCCGTCACGGAACCGAAGACCGTGGACGCCAAGTCCCCGGGTTCAAAGGCGTCAAGACCCCGATCCCGAAGACCGATCCCGGAGTTCAAAGACCGACCCTGCCGAAGACTGAACCCTGGCGCGCCAAGTTCTTCGACCCCGAGGACCGATCCATAGATGCGTGAAGTACTTCCTCGAGGACGCCAAGTACTTCACCCCGGACACCGAGACCCTGAACGACAAGTTCTCCTTCCCGGAAGCATTGACGCCCGTGCGACAAGATCTACTTCCCAGATCCGAAGACCCCGGTACCCGATCTACTCAAGTTCGCCATCGCGAGTCCGAACTTCATCGTTTCCCCGTCGAACCCTGAGGCCGAACCCCGGAACCCCTCCGAACCCCCAAGACCTTCGACCCCAGATGTGTGAACCTTTTCCCGAGCCCCTATTTTATAAATGCTATATATAAAACCTGTTGCATAATAATTGTTCATCTCGCATGCATATTGGTGTGGTTTGGGGGCCTTATGCCGATTCACCTAAATTAAATATGGGATCCACATGCGGGCAAATCTAGCCTTATATTGGCCCCATTTAAATTTGTGCATCGAACCGATGATATATTTTGCCATGTTAAGACAACATTTAAATTGAGGGGTATCTAAACAACATGAACTTAATAAATATTTGTCGGGACCCCGGTTCCGCTTAATCTGGCCTAATTGCATCGCATC
The DNA here is from genome assembly GCA_030063025.1 of Avena longiglumis. NCBI lineage: Eukaryota > Viridiplantae > Streptophyta > Magnoliopsida > Poales > Poaceae > Avena > Avena longiglumis. Next base: position 230,488,306 of record CP125979.1, read on the forward strand.
CTTGCCATGTCATACATCATACATGCATCATACCCGATCTTTTGCCGTAGTATTAAATATTGCATCCGGTGTTTATTCTAGTGTTTTGGTTCTTCGCGGATAAGGCCGTTGAGTTGATGCGAGTGTCGACCCGATCTTCGGTTGAACCTTCGGCAATGTTTTCAGGCGAGCATCTCCCCCCTTTCTACCTTCTTAATTTTATAGTATTTATTCCCTCCTGTTGATCTATTGCTATCTGTGTTGCGATGCTCTAGTTTTCGTACCCGTGAAATCCCTTGCAGCCTTATATTGCCTTGGACACCTCCTATTACCTGTTGTTTGGTAGATAGTTGGACCTGCGCGTCGTAGTCGCTTGCTCAAGTGCTGTTGCGTGTCGTCAAGTACCACAGTTGTTGGAGTATTGCCGCATGTTTAATGTTGGAGATGATCAAGGTTTTACTTATCATAACTTTAATTATTGTTTAATAACTAAAATTGAAGTAGGTAAATGCAGAGGCACAGATGGGCAATAGATGTTATTTGGTTTTTAACCGTCCACTTGTGTCCTGTAGGACCCCGAGTACTTGATACCTGTTCCTTGAATTTTCGCGCTATCCACATCCGGGAGGATTATGGAACCCCCCTGAGCGAGAGCTTGATTCATTCTTATTTCTTGGGGCCACAAACTAGTTTGAGGTTTTATTTACTATCCTGTACTTATGCCATGCTTTACTGCTTAATTTACGATTGTGCGAGGAGCACCTGTACTGTTTAGGTAAGCGGAGTGTTTTCGCGGTATCGACAAGCCCAGTTTTGGGTTCCCAGTCGTTTACAGCCACTGGCGCAAACCTTGAGTCCGTCTCGGAGTCAGCTAACTTCGTTGCGGGTGTACTCAATGGGGTGGCCCCCTGAAATATTTCTGAATCCTGTGATTGCTTTGTCGTGAAGGCCTCGTTGGGTTTTGATTTGTTTTTCCGAGGTTGATCGTGTGTGTGTTGCTATTTGTGAACCCTGGGCAGGGTAAAACTTTCTGAAAGCCGTGTCCGCGGTTATGGACGACTTGGAGCACAGTATCTCGATCATAGACAACTATAACTAAAGTAGTGCTATAAATTTGACTTTATAATGACTAGTAATCAGCTTCACTATAATGGAATGGCTAAATAAAATTGCCAACAATTGCTTGTTTGGGTTGTCGCTTGCGACCATTGTATCTGACTAGTAAGTATTGCAACCATAACGGAATGGCTAAATAAAAGTACCAACAACTGCTGGGTTTTGGGATATCTCATGCTATTTATATCTGACTAGTAAGTGCCGCAACTACAACGGAATGGTTAACTAAAATGGCCCACTGCTTATTTTATCAGGATGATTATCTATACCTGACTAGTAATTGCTGCAACGATAACTGAATAAATAAAACTGCCAACTGTGTAAGTTCCTCGGTTGACTTCCTCGTTTGGTCTCGAGGGGGAAACACTAGGATGGGTTTGTTTGATGGTAGTATCAGGTTATTTTCCGAATAGGTCTTTCTTACCCCTCTCTGATAGCCACCAGTTGAATCGAGTCTCTATAGGATGTTTAGTGCATGCTGCGCTGCCGCTTCAGTCCACCATACCTATGTAGGCGAGGACCGCCGAATTCTAGCCTCGCCGTGTACTGGCCTCAGTACTGACCGCTCTCTCTTTTTCCTTTGCCCTTTGTCGGCACCCCTTTTGTTTAAGCCGGTTTTGAGATCGACGTCATAGCGAGTTACCTTACGGCTTGGCTCGCGCAGGTTATGGACGCCATTGGTTATTCTTCAGGGCTCTTAGCCCCATTTGCATCTTGTCCGTAGTCAGACGCCCTATCATTTTCAAGGTGTTTTGGATCTTTGTACATTATATCTGTATTCTTGACTCGTTGAGTCGCTGTTGTATATATCTGTTCTGTGGGTCCCATCGAGGACTGTTGTGTAATGTTATTACTTCGTTTTCCACCCGCATGAAAGTTCCTGGTGGGCACCTTTGAATCGTTTCTATGCGGGTTTGGCGGGTTTCGCTAAAACTTGCATAGGGTCGATTCTGAGGGTGTTACAGGATAGCTCTTGTACCATGTGCAAGGGGTACCCCGTTGGCGGTTCTCTATGATACGCATGTACTTACAATGACAAGAACTTACAAGTGACTGAAGTTGAGTAGCATGAGGTGTGGGACTCATATTCAAGGGACATGAGATTTCCAACTTATACTTTGTCAAGCATATACTCCATAGTTTGTTCACTTTAACCTTAATCACTTCAAGATGCTTATGATAGGGGCAATGAGGGCTGAAAGCTAACATGTACCATAATTTTTGGAAGCTCCTTTTGAAACTTGAAATCCCTGCTTCCCTTTATGAAGGGTATTTCTTACACTATTATTGATTCTCCACCTTCTACCTTTAGGCACCATTAAGAGAGCATAGTTGCCATTCTGTGTGCAGTGTCCTAATGAAGGGAATATGCCCGAGAGGCAATAATAAAGTGGTTATTATCGTATTCGTTATTTATGATAAATGTTTATTTTGCATGTTATAATTGTATTAATACGGAAACGTTAATACATGTGTGTTTAATAAACAAAAAGGAAGTTCCTAGTTATGCCTCTCTTATAAACTAGCTTGTTGATTAACAAGATGATCAAAGGTTTCCTGATCATAGACATTGGATGTTGTTAATAACGAGGTCACAACATTAGTGTAATGATGTGATGAAAATTCATCCGAAGTATATCATTACGATCAAAGTCATTGTGTTTATATTGCTATAACATCATACGAAGTTATCTTAGTCCTTAGACCATGAGATCATGTCAATCACTAACACCGGAAGAGTATCTTGATAACATCAAACGTCACACCATAACATGGTGACTATAAAGATGGGTTCAGTGCTACGAAGGTGTTATGTTGAGGCTCATGGATCAAGAGTGGAATTTTTCCATCCCGATGACTGATAGATATACTTTGGGCCCTCTCGGTGATATCACATTAATTAGCTTGCAAGCAAGTGCTTTGATCACTAGAATGTTATATCACGGGAACAAGAAAATAGTACATGTCGGTAACGATATCACACTAGGTATGGAGATACTGATGATCGAATCTCGGACATGTAATATATCGCGAGACAAAGGGATTGAGTTACTTGCGTATAAGGTTCACACGATCACAGAAGTCATCGTTGAATATGTGGGCGTCAGTACGGATCACTAGGTCCCGCTGCTGATTATTGATCGGAGAGGGGTCTCGATCATGTCTACATTATTCGCGAACCGTTGGGTGACATACTTAAGGGATACCGACACCATTTGGAGCAAATAATATGCCAGAGACAGAAAAAGGAAAGCGCAGGAATTTATTTCACTAGACACCGAAACTGTTTCGGTTGAAATTGCTAAAACTGGTTCTGCATGTGAAATGGAATACTAGCAAGGGGTTTTATGTGAATGTTTGTTAATTAAAGTAATTAACAAAATTCTGAATAAATAAATAAATAAAAGAGTTTTATTTAAATGAGAGCTTGAATTAATTTTGGTGGAAAATTAATGCATGTGAGTGGATTTGTGAGTGGAGATGTTTTTATGTGACTGGAGCTTCCACCACATGAATGAGGGAGAGGTGGGGGCACCCTCCTTGGCCGGCAGCCATGCCCCCTTGGGCTGCCCTCCTCCCCTATAAAAGGACCCCCTCCTCTCACTTGTCACTCACACCTCCTCGCGAAGGATCTCTCTCCCCCCTTTAGAATTCCCCCATGGTCTCGGATCAGCTAGATACATGTTCCCGGTGGCTTTTTTTGGAAGGATTTGTTGCTTCCGCTGCTTCGCTGGAGCGAGGGCGCGGGGGTTTTCGGGGTACCCGGACGTGTGTGCGATCACGGATGCACCACTGCTTTGCGGTGCTGGACGTGATGGTGCTGGACCGGCTGAACCAAATGGACTTCATCACGATCTTGAGATCGGCAAGCGTTCGACTACATCATCCACGAGTACAACCTTGTTAACGCTATACGGTCTTCGAGGGTATGTATTATATGGATGTATATCCATCCGTTGCTTGTATCTAGTAGATGGATCTTGGTACATAGATGTTCCTATCGTAGGAAATTTTTTGTTTTGTATGCTGCGAACCCTACAGTGGTATCAGAGCCGGATCTATGCGTAGATGCTTTGCACGGGTAGTACACATATGAGTATGTGGGCGATGATGATCATTTTATTGCTTCTTAGTTGTACTTTGGATATTGGTGGCATAGTGGGATGAAGCGGCCCGGACAAACTTTACATGTCCTCGCACATGAGACCTGTTCCACGCTTGACATGCAACTAGTTTTGCATAAGTGGCTAGCGGGTGTCTGTCTCTCCTACTATAGTAAATATCTAATTTGCAACGAGTTGTCAACAATTTGGTTATCCTCGTTGTGGTTCATGTTTGTAGGTAAGAACGGTTCTATCTTCGAAAGCCCTAAGCCACGTAAAACTTGCAATGGATAAATTAGAGGCATCTAGTTTAGATTGTTGCAGGGCTAGTGTTATGATATGGTGATGTTGTAAGTAGAAGTATGAGATGATACTATTACAATACACATAACGTGTAGGTTCCATAGACCTTGTACTTACACATAGAGGTATGATAGAGATCATACCACGGTGCACATGATGGATATCATATGCGGGAACCATATCATTTCACTTATAAACATGTGATGTTTGATTGCATCTTATATTACTTGTTTGGAGTTTTATTAGCATAAGAAGATGATCCCTCATTTAGATATCAAGATAAAAATGTGTTCTTCCTTAAGTATGCACCGACAATGTTTCGTCGCTTCAAGACATCACGTGATGATCAGGTGTACTTGAATCCACGAGCATATCTCAAGTGTAAGACAGTTACACACGCGAATACTAAGGTTCTTACTTGGCGAGCCTAGCATGTACAGACATGGCCTCGGAACATGGACCGAAAGGTTAAGCATGAGTCATATGTTTTGATATGATGACCATATGGATGCTCTCCTTTGAAGCTACACCGACTCTCGTGATGATCAGACTTGGTGTAGTGGATTTGGTTCATGTAATCATCAAAAATACATGAGGGATGTCATTTTTGAGTGGGAGTTTATTTCTAATTTGGATTATAAGAACTCAATTTATCATAAATTAAATCAAAATGAATTTGCATAATTTTTTGTAGTCATTGGCATTCGTTCACCACCTTATGCATAGTTGTAATTGAGATAATAGAACTATAGAATTCTGGATATATACTTTATGAACTGGTATCTTATTGTGTTGAGTGTCAATCTAAAGTTTAAAGTCCTATTGCAAACTTTCAGCAAACTTTATTTACTCCGTAAGATTTAATAATTGGTATTAAATCGAGAGTAACAATTCCAGTGTTAGTATCTTAAGTACCATGTTTGCCTCCATGATTCTTGATTGTTTTAATATCAAGTTTATCTAGGAGCTGAAAGAATTGTTTTAGAAACCATCATGTGTGGAAGATATAACGATATCTGAAACAATGTTTTGGTTGCAATATGATAAAGTATAATATATGTTCTCATATTGGATGAGAATTTGCAAAGGTTGGAGATGCTAGACATCCTAATCATCCAAAAGGGTTTTGGAAAGTAATGTTATACTCACGATTCTCCTTTATAAGCTACAGTAGCTTGATCATGAAAGTCTTCATGATAAGGGTGAATAGAACATGTATGTAAAGTGTTTACTACACTAAAAGATTACTAAAGAATGGATTTTGAAAGAATGCCGATCATTTTGATGATGGTGATCTACTTCAAAGTGCAAGTCCAAAGGTATTATTATTTGAATATACTCGCTTTGGACTATGTGTCATGTATATGGAGCCACTTTTGATGTTGATAGATTCTTTTAAAAGGAAAAGGAAATGCTAAAAAAAGAATCTATAAAATATATTTGGCAGAAAAGAAAATATCGGAAATATCCAATTTAGGTATATGGATGATATACATGTTATGGTTGTATTCTTTGCTTGTTAGACAATGTGGTTCTTGGGTATTGAATACCGAATTGGTTGGTATGAAATTTCATACAGAACGATGCAATTCATGAACTAAAATGGCCTAAGTAACTAGCAAGAGAATATGTGATGATGTTCATCGAAAACAAACAAACCGTTGTTTGTATTTCTCGTTGACATCAAAGCTTGCCTTCAAGATTTGTTTTAATAATAGTTATTTAAATCAGGTATTATGAGAACAAAGGTTGTTCAAATTATTACCATATTCCATATAAGATGGATGATTTACAAATCTAGTTGGAGAAATGACATCCATAAAACCTAATGCTAAAATGTCGCAAGACAAATGATTGAAAGATCACTTACGAAGTGACATCGCCGTTTAAATTATATTGTAAATAAAACATGAAGAATTTCCATATTCATGGATTTTTGGAGTCTATGGTTTGATCAAGTGACGCTTGTGAGACTTTCCTCGGGATAATTAAAACTTTGTTCAAAGGCCAAAGAAGAACGAACGACTAAAATATTGGAATCTATGCATGTCGATGTATGTATTCCATTATGTGTAGTCGTAAGCGATGGATTTAAACTTTATATGCTTTCTCCGGAAATTTGAGTGAATGTTCACTTAATGAGAAACAAGGATGAAATATTTGAAAATGTTCAGAGACTTTCAAGATGAAGTGGAAAATCATTGTAACAAGAAAATAAATGGTTTATGATTTTATCATATGGGATTGAGTTACAAGTGTAACAAGAAAAATAAATGAATTATGATTTTATCATAAAGGGATTTATTTGAGTTACAAGTTTAGCAAAACACCTAGATTTACATCTCCGGAAACACCATAGGAGGATGGAGTGTTTGAGATTTGTAATAAAACCTTGTTTGACATGGTTGGATCAAAGGTGTTATTTATAAAACTACCATTATGTTTTAAAAGATTAAAGCTTTAGAGACTAGCGCTTTTACACTGAAAAGAGCTCCATCTTGATCCGTTGAAATGACACCATGGAAGTTATGGTTTGGGGTAAAACCCAAGTTGTCATTTCTTAAATTTTGGTATGCTAAACATAAGTAAGATGTTTACAACCGAAGTCGGGTGAGCATGTCTTTGTAGGTTATTTCTCAATAACACCAAGGACAAAAGGGTTTGTCGCTTGAAACGTGAAGTTTCTTGAAGAAGGAATTTTTTATAAATGTTAAGTGGAAGGACAATAGAACTATGATAAGGTTAACGAACCTTAGCTATATATGCTGAGTTGCGCAGTACCAGAAAATGTTCCGGAGGCAGCCAGAATGCTCATGGCTCACGTGCCTCAAAGGTTGTGGTCACGGAGGTCTAAGTTCTTATTGAACCAAGTCGGTCGGATAAACAATCAAATACTAAGATTTGTGAGTAAATCATTATTGTTTGACAATGATGAATCGACTAAATGCAAAGAAGCGATGATGGGCCCTGACTCCATCAAATGGCTTGAAGCCATAAAATCCGTGATAGTTCCATATACGAGAAATCAAGTTTTGAACTTCGAAGACCCTCCGGAAAGGTGTAAAAACCTATCGGTCGTATTTGTATCTATAAAGAAACATACATGGATGTTTTACATCTATGAAATAGTCGACATGTCGGTAAAGTATTTTACGACAATGTTCAAGGAGTTAACTATGACAAGATTTGATCTTTCATAGCTATATTTAGTCTGGATGGATTAAAGTAGCAACCACTACATATAATTTGGTATATGGTATATGAATAAACAAAACAAATTTTTTCTAATAGAATGGTTACCTAGGACGTGTACAAGACATGGTCCAAAGGGTTTTGTTAAATTCAAAGGATGCTAAAAGGGCATGCAAACTTTAATGCTTGAAGTAAGCATCGCGAAGTTGGAATCTTCATCGTGATGAAAAATGAGTTTTTCATCAGGAGACAATGAATATGCTTGCATTTGCAAGAAATTAAGTGGGAGCGCTGAGACATATTTTTAATACATTATGGGGAGGACATCTTGTTGATTAGAAATGATGTATCTTTTATTGATAAAGGTTAAGAATTTCATTTCGATGAAAGACTTAGGCAAAACCTGAATATTTAGCCTTAATGTCTATAATGGATGGACTGTGACGCTAATATGGTTATGCCAAACGTACATATATGAGATATTGAAGGAGTTCAATATAGAAACGACAAGAAACGGTTCTTGTCGCATGGAAAGGAATTGAATCAAGACTCAAGTGTATCGAAACTTGAGTGAAACAAGATTCAAGTGCTTTGACACTTGATGAGTTAAATCACGAGAATGTTTTGATCAATCATACCATGATATGTACACATCCAGATATGTCATATGCTCTAAATGTTATGAGCATATACCAGAATGAATCATAAAATGATTATTGGACGATAGTACGGATATTCTTATGATCTTTTGGAAGAACTAAGAATATATTTGTGTAGAGGTGATAAACAATTACAAATAGTTCATTGTAAAGCTTTATATCGATACAGGTTTTGTCACAAGATACAAATTAAATTTATCTCAATTTAAACTATGGGTGGCACAATGAAATGGAAAGAAAGTTATGGATTTGGAAGAGTTCCAAAGTTAAGACATTGTGACGAATACTACAACAAAATGCTAAGTATATGATTGCTATAGTAGCAGCAAAGGAGGGAATTTGTGTCAAGTAGTTTGTTATCAAACTAAGGTGTGGTTCACAACGGGCTAACACTAAAGATATATTGTACGACAATAGTATCGACATGATTTAACCTCAAGGAACTAAAGGTCTCACCAAAAGACCAAATTTATACAATGCCATCTCATTAGAGAATGAGTGATGCGTGGAGACGCAAAGACATAAATACACACGAACCTGAAGTGTCAGATCCGTAGATTATGTTAACCACTTGCAATTGCGTATATGGAACACCAGAAAGCCATATGTGTTCAATACGCAAAGTTTTCAAACTAGATTATTGTCTCTAGTGTAAGTGTCCTAATGAAGGGAATATGCCCGAGAGGCAATAATAAAGTGGTTATTATCGTATTCCTTATTTATGATAAATGTTTATTTTGCATGCTATAATTGTATTAATACGTAAACGTTAATACATGTGTGTTTAATAAACAAAAAGGAAGTTCCTAGTTATGCCTCTCTTATAAACTAGCTCGTTGATTAACAAGATGATCAAAGGTTTCCTGATCATGGACATTGGATGTTGTTAATAACGAGGTCACAACATTAGTGTAATAGTGTGATGAACATTCATCCATAGCATTACGATCAAAGTCATTGTGTTTATATTGCTATAAAAACTTACGAAGTTATCCTAGTCCTTAGACCATGAGATCATGTCAATCACTAACACCGGAAGATTATCTTGATAACATCAAACGTCACACCGTAACAGGGTGACTATAAAGATGGGTTCAGTGCTACAAAGGTGTTATGTTGAGGCTCATGGATCAAGAGTGGAATTTGTCTATCCCGATGACGGATAGATATAATCTGGGCCCTCTCGATGATATCACATTAATTAACTTGCAAGCAAGTGATTTGATCATTAGAATGTTATATCACGGGAACGAGAAAAGAGTACATATCGGTAACGAGATCAAACTAGGTATGGAGATACCGATGATCGAATCTCGGACATGTAATATATCGTGAGACGAAGGGATTGAGTTACATGTGTATAAGGTTCACACGATCACAGAAGTCATCGTTGAATATGTGGGAGTCAGTACGGATCTCCAAGACCCGGTGCTGATTATTGATCGGAGAGGGGTCTCGATCATGTCTACATTATTCGCGAACCGTAGGGTGACACACTTAAGGGACACTGACATCCAATTGGAGCAAAAGTTTCATGACGGAAAGAATAACAAGCGCAAGAATTTGTTTCACTAGATACCGAAACAGGTTTTCGGGTGAAATTGCAGAAAGTGTTTTTGCATGTGAAATGGAATACTAGCAAGGGGATATATGTGAATGTTTGTCATTAAAGTAATTGAAAAAAATCTTAATAAATAAAAGGAGTTTTATTTAATGAGAGTTTGCATTAAATTTTGAGTGGGATTTTGAGTGGAGGGAATTGAAGAGATTTTTGTGAGTGGAATGTCCACCCACATGAACGAGGGGAGGGCAAGGGGCAGTCCCATGCGCCGGACACCCCCTTGGGGTTCCCCCCCTCTCCTATAAAAGGCACCCCCTCCTCACTTCTCACTCACACCTCCTCGTGAAGGATCTCTCTCCCCCTCTAGAATTTATCCCACATGGTCTCGGACTAGCAAGATACAGGTTCCCGGTGGCTATTCGGCAAGAAAGAGTTGTGCTTCCGCTGCATCACTGGAGCGAGGAGGCGGAGGTTGCTCGGTGTCTTGTACGTATGTGCGAGCACGGATGCGCTGCTGTTTTGCGGCGCTAGGACTTCCTCTCGATCTTGAGATCGGCAAGAGATCGTCTACATCAACCACGAGTTTAACTTGTTAAGTTTTGTCGGTCTTCAAGGGTATGTTCTCTACGGATATACATCCGCCCGTTGTTTGTATCTAGTGGATAGATCTTGGTACATAGTTCTCATCGTAAGAATTTTTTTGTTTTCTATGCTGCGCACCCTACACCATCTACATCCTTATACTTTTGCATTTTACAAAGTTCAACAAAGCTATTGATATGAGCAGCAGGATCATCAGAACTAGCACCAGAAAATTTCTCTCTGATCACAAGATTCAAGAAAGCAGTCTTAATTTTATACCCCCTCTGTTTCAGGGCTTAAGGCGTCCTGGTTTTACGTGTTTTTTCTTTAACCAAGAATTACTGTAAATACGTAAAGAGTTTTGGTATAAAACTAGTATCACCGGAAAGTATTTTTCAATATGAATCCAACGGTACTAATTATGTACAATATAATCAAGATTTTGTTGCTCAATTCTTTTGGTCAAATTTTGCTTTGGAAAGCGTGTGTGCCTTAAGCCTTGAAACGGAGGTAGTAAAAGGTAGCATCAGGAGCAGGTGGAGCAATAGGTGTGCTAAGGAAATTATTGTTGTTGGTGCTAGTGAAGTCACACAACTTGGTGTTCTCAGCAGAGTTCATTTTGGCAAAGGTGGGAAAGCCAAAAACAGCAGCAACAGCTAGAGCAGGAACTAAATTTTTCGTGTTTTTGAATAAAGAAAGCAAACCAAACTAGACTAATTTTTTGGGGTTTTTTTTGGAAAGAGGCAAACAAAACCAAGCAAAATAAACAAAGCAAACTAAAAGCAAAGTAAAGAGAAAGGAAGTGAAGGACTCCCCTTGTGAAGACGTCCTTAGCCTCGCCGGCAACGGCGCCAAAAATTAGCTTGATGGCGCCCACCACTTGTCGTGGGACGCTTTGTTGGAAACCCAAATGCAAGGTATGAAGCAACACAACAGCAAGTTTGCCTCAGTAAGAAATTGAAGTTATCAAACCATTAGGAGAAAGGAAACGTCACACGGGTGCGGCTGGCAACATGGAGACCTGCACAACACAAACTCAAGACTTTGCCCCAACTAATCAGTAAAGTTGTCAAGCTCACCGGTTTGTTGTAACAAAGGATTAAACATATGGTGTGGAAGGTAATGGTTTGCAGCAAGTAAACAAGTAACAGTGGAAGATGTATCAATGGTAAAGATTGGACCGGGGTCCATAGTTCACTAGAGGTGCTCTCCTTAGATAAACAACATGGCATGAAGGGTATTCATATTATAACAGGGCAATTGAAAGGAACTGAGCAAGGCATAACAGTGCAATTACTAGTTAGAAAGATCCTATGAGATTCGATTGGGCAATACAACAAGATACATAGACCGCCATCCAACTGCATCTATGACTAGAAGTCCACCTTCAGGTTATCATCCGAACCCCCTCCAGTATTAAGTTGCAAGCAACAGACAACTGGTTTAAGCAAAGTGTGTAAGGTAAACATTCCACACGTTCCATGAACAAGAAACTGTTGTTTTCTCTCTAGTAGCAACAACACATCTATAACCGAAGAGATTATTGTCACTTCCCTTAGAAACTAGAGGCATGAACCCACTATCGAGCATAAATACCCCCTCTTGGAGTCACTAGCAACTACTTGGCCAAGATAGCTACTAACAACGGAGAGCATGCAAGATCACAAACAACACATGCATGATAGAATCATAAAGACAAAAACATTAATCAAACCAACATAATAATCTCAATATCCATCGTATCCCTGCAAACACAACATGCATGATTACAAATAGATTAGATCTTGATCATGAACGGAGTTCACAAGATCTATACATGAAAGCACAAAGGAGGAGATACAACCATCTAGCATGGACCTGCATATGTCATCGTACTAGCTCTTATTTACAGATACTAAAATGTACCAATGTAGTAAAACTCAAGAATGCCAAAATGTATATATGTGGACAAATTAAAACTTTAAAAAAATTGTAAGGTCAAGACTAGCACCATTATCAACTGATTTAAGCATATGGAGACAGGTGAGCTCGAATTCGTCACGTCGTTCTCTTCTTGTTTTCAAGACTTCAGCGAAGAAGAGATTGTCGATGCCACCATCATTAGTAGCCTTTCTAGTAAAATTGAGATGATAGTACCAGCCACCCTGGCCCTCATAAACTTCTCGAGAGTTCACGACATCTTCAATTTCATATGTAAGATCCTGAAATTAATTAATTAGTGACATCAACAACAATTAATATAATGGTTACATGCATGAATTCGAAATAGAGTTTCTTGAAAGGTAAATTAGCAACTAATACAAGCGAAACCCGGAAGGGATAGTGAGCAAACCCCCAAAAGATTATTCTCCTCGTTGAGCTTGTCCAACAAAGCTTCAACCAATAGCCCGACATGGTCGTGGTCCAGATTGGATGAATTAAATTCATGGTTAGTCATTAAACTTGCTTAGCAAAGTCAATACGGTCATTGAACAACGGGAATACGAATTTACGGTCATCGAACTCGCGTCGAAGCATCACTCGTGGTCACCGCGGGCGCCGTAGAGATGTATTTGACTACGTGGCGCTGAGTGGACCCACGGCCAGTAATAACATATAGGTAAAAAATAACAGGTAAAGAATATCCACTTATAGAAGGGTCTTTTTGCAAAACAGTCGTCCCTTCCTTGAGTCATGTATCTGCTCCACCCACGACATGTCTTGCCCCCAAAATAATCCAGCGCCGCCGCCTCCGATTGAACACGCCGATGAGAACTCTACATCACGAGGCGCGGCTAGCCAAGGCGAAGCCGGCGCCGGCGGAGGAGGCCTTCACTGCCCGCGAGCTCGACGCAACCGAGCAGCTCACCTCGCGCTCTTGGTCTTCCTCCCAGTCTGCGCAACCGCCACGGGGTACGGGCACCGGGGCCAGTGGCGGGGCGTTCACAGAGCGCGGCGAGGAGGAGCAGGAGGCAGCGGGGACGCGTCCGGCGGTCCTCGGCGGACTCGAGGACGAGCTGCTCCCGCTGAGGTGGAGCTCCTCTCCTCCGCCATCTCCCCTAGCCTCGGCCAATCTCCCCTAGCCCTGCGCTCGTGCCGAGGTCGAGCTCCAGCCACCCAGTCTCGCGGCAATGAACATCCTGAACCAGCCAGGCGCCCACCAGGTGTTCCCGGCCGCAAAGGACACCGCCGGCGCCTTCCAGCTCATGTCGGCGTTCGTCCTCTTCGACGGCCCGAGCATGGCCAACGCCCATCGCTACCCGCGGTGGTAGGCGCAAACGCTGCGCGGTCCAGCAGCTACGTGGGCGTTGTGCTCGCCGTCGCCACCCTAAAGAACGCTGCCCCGGCCTCGCCTTCCGCGAACCAGCAGGCCCTGGCCGCGCCACCGTTCCAGCCGGTCACGCTCAACTTCCTGCGCTCGCTGCTCGACAAGGGCAGCATGACCTCCATCGCGAGGAGGGCGCCGGCGCGGGCATCCCCCCGCTGCACACGCTCCGCGTCGTCGTGTCCTCCGCCGTCGAGCTGGATGTCCGCCAGACGGAGCTCATCGCGCGCAAGATGTGCCGCATCACCAGCTTCGTCAACCTGGCCGTCGAGAACGTCGTCGACCCGTCCCTCATCGCCGGATTTGTCATCTGCTACGGCCTCAATGACTCGCACGCCATCGACCTCAGCGTCAGGGCTCGCCTCGTGCTGTGCTCCGTCGCAGGGTGTGCTCCGTCAGCGTTAGGGCTCGCCTCCATTCTGTGCTCCGTCGCCTCGCGGAGGGTGAGGCGCTACCGCCTGATCGCCGAGATCTACGCCGCGGCGGAGGAAATTGGGGTGCGCGGCGGCGACAGCAGCAACCGGAAGAAGAAGAACAAGAAGGAATTAGCCATTTGACTGGGATAAAAAACAAATTTAAGGGGATTTTCTATAAATGAAACACATATAGAGGCTGACAGTGGGTCCACTCAGCGCCACATTGTCAAATACATCTCTACGGCGCCCACGGTGACCACATGTGATGCTTCGACGCGAGTTCGATGACCATAAATTCGTATTCCTGCTGTACAATGACCGTATTGAATTTGCTAAGCAAGTTCAATGAGTAACCATGGATTTAACTCGGATTGGATCTAGAAGCATACTTTCTCGTGCCATCATGCCATCTCGTATGCAAATCTGCGAGCGGGCCGGAAAGCCCATCGTTTGTGAACCTGCTGGTGAGAAACAATGAAAGATGGGCTGGTCTACTGGGTGCCTAGGCGCCAGAAAGACTTCTAGGGCGCTCCATATCGTAATTAAGTACCAACTTTTACAGATGCATGCAAATAGGATGTCGTTATGCAATTAATATTTTTTTAAGAAATTTCAAACACGATAACTTTTGAACCTAGCATCGAAATTACGATCCGTTTTCATTTTTGATACCCTCGCGACGAGATCTTCAAAACTAGATTCCGTTTGTCTATGTTTCGACAAACTTTTTTAATAAGCAATTTTTGTGCACGACAAAGCAACTTTTGTGCATGACGAAGCAACTTTTGTGAATGACACAACTTCGCGATAAAAAGAACTTTGGTGTCCAGCGAGTGCCACACCTCCACACCGCCATCCTAATTGACTACCGAAGTTGCTTTGTTAGGCACAGAAGTTGCCCCGTCGGGCTCTGCAGTTAAGCAACTTCGAGCTTGGGGAGGCAACTTCAAAGCCCGGTGAGGCAACTTTGGTGCCCGACTTAACTATTTTCAAAAACTTTGAAGCCCAGAGAGGCAACTTCGGAGCTCGACGAGGCAACTTTTGTTCGGCGAGGAAACTTCGGTGCCCCACGAGATAACTTTTTTCCAACGAGGTAACTTTGGTGCCCGGCGAGGCAACTTTGAAGCCCGACGAGGCAAGTTTGGTGCCTGGTGAGGCAACTTTGAAGCCTGGCGAGGCAACTTCAGATCCCGACGAGGCAACTTTTGCCCGACGAGACAACTTCGGTGCCCGGCGAGGCAAATTTTCCTGGCGAGGCAACTTTGGTGCCCGACGAGGCAACTTTGGAGCCCAGAGAGGCAACTTCTGCTTGGCGAGAAAACTTCCGGTGTCTGGCGAGGCAACTTTGCTTATTGGAGCACAAAAGTTGCTTACTGGGAATAAAAAGTTGTCTCGCAAGCTCATTAGGTGACTCAAATTTGTCAAGATACGAATATTGCTGAGACGGACACCAAAGTTGCTTAGACGGGCACTAAAGTTGCCTTATCGGGCTCTGATGTAGTTTTCTCTCAGCGCACAAAAGTTGTTTTGTCATGAATCAAAGTTGGTTGGTCGCATACAAAAGTTGACTGTTAAGTTTTTTTGCCGAAATATATATAAATGAGATCTAGTTTTGAAAAGTTTGTTGTGAGGGTTCCGAAAGTGAAAACGGATCTTAATTTCGATATGTAGTTCAAACGTTATAGTATTTTCAATTTTTAGAAAATTACATAGAGTTTTTTTTTTCTGTTCCGTACACCACGGCACAATAGAATTTTGCCTTTTTTAGAGGTGCGCTAGAGTTGACGACCCAGCGCCCGCGCGCCAGGAAGTAAATAGGATGAAAGAAAGCTAATTAACTGTTGAGCAACTTCAAATAAAGACGTAAAATTGAGCTTCTTAATTATTTTCAAACAGTCGTTTGTGCCGCATGGTCTTAGTTAATAATAAGCTTCACATTTACATTTTTGGATCACGAAGGTGATCGAGGCGGTAGAGGATAGCCTTCTCGGCTTCCTCCAAGCTCCGGAACGGCCCACTCAGGTGAGGATACGTGTGGAAGACTCCCCCAAGATCTACCCTGATGAAAAACTGATGGTTCCATCCGGCGGGTTTCCGGGCCGATATGGGTGGTGTCGGCGAGCGAGTCGCCGCCTCTGCCTGCGTGGAGGAGGAAGCGCACGCATCATCGAGGGCTTGGAGTTGCCGAGGTGTCAGAATTAGCTCTTCTTCCTTGCGTGGTGGTCTGAACGAGTGGAACACACAAGCAAGAATTGGTATCATGCATATATGAGAGATCAATGAATAAAGAATAGATGGTAGCTAGATACGCAAAGATACAATATCTATGCACAGTTTTATAGTCAGGCATCAGATCAAGAACCTAATACTCTATTTTTATTGCTGTTGGATCTGTTGTTTGTTCTTCCTCAGCTCGGAAGTTAGAGTCGGCAACGATCGAACCTCAAGTGAGTTTGCTCGTGATGATTCAATAAAACAAAACAAGTCACATACGGATCAAGGGGCCTCTTCTCTTCGGGAGATGATCGGTCGCGACCGGATGTCGAAGGATGGGAGGAGGGGCGGTGTGGTTGGTCGTCGCAGCAGCGGCGGCGTCCGGGGCCGGGGGCCATCGATCGAGGCGCGGCGGAAGAGGTGGAGGGATGCTCGTCTCCCCCTCCTGGCGACCGAGGGGGCCAAACCCTAACCTCGCCGCCACCTCCTCCCCCTCCATCCTTCTCCCTCCTTGTCGCCCCCGTAGGGCCGCTGGCCTAAGTGGGGGCGCCGGTGATGGAGGCGGCGGGGATCTGGCTTTCCGGCCCCAGTGCGGCGATAGAGAGGAGAACGCCGGCGCTGGACGGGGCCCCCTCGCTATCGACGTCGACGCGGCTCCGGCCGGCAGTGGCTTCATGGGAGCTCGGATCTGAAGGCGGCGGCCTCTACCAGAGTGGGGCGGGTGGCGATCTGGTGAAGGAGGTGCCAGCGATGGGATTCCGTTGGAAGACCTAGATCGGCTATCTATCCCTAATTGTCTGCTCGATCCGTCCTCCGGAAACCAACTGACGGTGTGGGGATCGTTGTGTCGGATCTAATAAAGGAGGTGGTCCTTTGGTTTCTTTCGCACGAAGACGAAGATCTGCTTGATGTCTGCCCTCGTAGATCTGGTCTGGAGTGGCGGGTTCCGGAAGGCTCCGCCGACGAACTCCCATGGGCGTATCATGCTTGGAGATTGCTGGATCGGAAGGTATTTAGTCATACGCACCTTGTTTTTCTGGCCGTTTGGTTTCAGCGGGAGCGTTGCGAAGCTCAGTTGTTTGTTCCACCAAGTGCCATTCTTAGAGCCATGGTGAAGTCAGGTGCAGAGAATGTCAGGAAAGCGGAAATATGAGGGTAGCGATGATGATTTTTGTTCTTGTGGCGACGGAGAGCTGCCTGCGTGATCTGGGACTCATTTCAGCGATTGTTTGTGCGGGAAAACAATACAGGGGGAGTTCTCAGTCTTATCTTGCAGGGTGAAAATCCAAGGTCTGGCCTTAACTAGTTGTGTCTGGCAATGATCTTGCTGAAAGCATTGTTTTGTGAGCAAGGACTTTCTCCAGGGTGAAAACGTATGATCTTTGATTGGACAAACGACGACGCTTGGACAATGTTTCCTTCTTGAAGGCGTTGTTATTGAAGTGGAGGACTACTGGTGTTGTTCTGATGGTTTCAATGTCGTTGCTTTGAGAATTAGTTATCTGTAGCAGAACTTTTCTTTTTATAATTTTTTTTTCTGAGTTGTGTGCATCCGTAGGGACGCTAGGGCATGCGTTGTTGCAGAGGCTGGCGTAACTAGTATCCCTGTGATATTAATATATAATCTTTTCTATAAAAAACGTATGTGCTAGGACTTGGAAACAAACCCTTTTTTCAGAGTATAAACCAGAAAGTCCCGAGTATTTGGTACAACCGAGTATTTGGTACGTACTCGCGCGTCTCTAACTTAGATTTGGAAACGGACCCTTTTTTGTTTGGACAACGCTAGGCGTCCCCGGACTTTCCATCGTCATGCTTTTCGGCGTGCCATGTGTCCCTCAAAATCGCCTCAGAAAAAATTAGGTGGTGACTCTCGTCGAAGACCTTGAAGCAAAAAAATGACATTATTATAGCAAAACCACAAGACGGGTGTAGCAACAAAGTTCTTCTAATACATCAAAAAATTAATTTCGCCAGACATCGTCGGAGACTTTTCTGGGCACCTCGTCGGAGACCTCACCGTGGATATGCTCTCCATCCTGGCTGTCGGTAGCAACGACATCAGCCATCGATAGCAGCAACACCATACCCTTGCAGCAAAGACGGCGACCGCCAGCAGCAGAGATGACGACGTCGGTTGCAGTGACGTCATAGCCTTGCAACAAAGAGGGTCATCATCGATAGCATATCAACTCGCCATTGGTAGCAATGACTCCCAACATTGGTAGCAACGACTCCGGGCGGTGGGAGGTGCTGGCGGTGTGGGCGTTCTCACGGAGATAGAGGCATGCAGCGAGACAAGCTGGAGCTGACGGAGGTGGAGGCTGAAGGGGGGAGGTCCCTGTAGGCGGCATCAAGGAGGTGGAGGCCAGCGACGGAACTGATGGATGTGAAGGAGAGGTCCTCGTGGGTGGCACAAGTCACGCGATACCGCATACGGTTTGATAAAGGTGGCCTCTTATTTAAAGACCAACCAGGGATGAAGGAAAAAAAATCAAAGTTTCAACTTTGGAGAAAACCAAAGGTAGCCGACGCCGCCGGCGGGAACCAACTAAGAACAAGTATAATAAAGTTTAGTCAGTAGGCTATAAGCTAGTATAAGTCAACAAATTCTTAGGTGGAGCTGGGAGAAAGTAAGAGAGAGAAGGGAGTCGATGATATCTAAGAGCAAGAACAATAGTATAGCCAACCGATGACTATAAGATAGTGTCATGTCATCTATAGTCAACCAAATAGCCAATATGTATAATAACAAGCTATAGAAATGTATTACTTTATCAATAATTGGCCCACCATTCACTCTCATAAAGTACCTAGGAGCATGTCCTAGAGCTGGCTCTTGCATAAGAGTCCACTCTCCTTCTCTCTCCTCTTCTCTCTTTTCCAACTTAGCACAAATATTATATTTAATGTTTTATAGTCAGCTAATGTCACCTTATTGTACTTGCTCTAAGCGCATACACTTAAATCGAGCAACTATCTCATGCTTGCGGCCTGCCACTAGCGCTAGAGCAAGCGCATGCATGCTTTTGTATAGCTGGCTCACCTCTAAACATGCAAACATTAAATACTTCAATATTAAACAACTCCTTCAGTCCTGGTTTAAAGAACATAATTTACAAACCATGCAATTCCAAAATATTTAGATATAAAATATTTAATCTATACAATTACTTCGGTGTGAAAAGAACAAAATGCTTGCAGACCATGTGTGAACAGATTTGAATGCTTTGTTGCCTCTTCTTCTCATAAATGTTTTTCTCCACACTATAAAATAGATCAATTAGAGAACACCTAAGACCCGGAAAAATTGTAAATTGTATCCTTTAAACCGGGATGGAGGAAGTAGAGTCAATCTAAGAGCCAACCTATTATATTGATGATTTTTTGTGATGGCTCTAGTTAAGTTGGCATGGTCTTACGGCCGACTGCCGGCTACGTCATTGTCATTGTCATTGTCATTGCCATTGCCCATTGCTCTAAAGAAGATTTCTCTATTGTGGTTCAGATAGAAAAATGCTGTGGCGAATGCAGGAAAAAATTTGAGGGATTTTTATATTTAAAATACGCTTTCAATGGTATAGTTTTCTTGACATATGACTCATATATTGTCAAGTAAATTTATGGTCAAACAGTTTTTTTGAACTACGTATTTTCCTTATAAACGGAATTGAGGTATAGTAGTTACAACAATGTACTATATTATTATCGTATGGTCAACCTTTCAATCTCTCAAAGTGTCTAAGGGTTCTTATTCTCTCTCTGTCAAATCAGCACAAATATAATATTTAACTTTTATAGTCAGCCAACTTATCCTTATTAAACTTGCTCTAATAGCCAATCTTATAGTTAACTCTATTGGACGAAAAAAGCTCTCGATGACATGGCAAGTTATATAGCCGGCTGTTCACTATAGTTGACTATACTGTTGTTCTTGATCTTACCCGTCATTGCACTCCATCATGTCACCGTCAGCCATTCCTCATCTGGTTTGATAAGATTGCAGAGAGATGGAGATGTAGGGCCACCAAGGCACTCAATTAGGAAAAAGGATTAAATAGTTGTGTTTGTAGAAATCAATCTTGCGCACGTACTAAAAGAAGTACTTGGCGTCTGGCAGCATGAAAATGAAATATATTGCACCTAGCATTGCACAATACCCATTCCTTATTAGAATTGGCAGTGTATTATTTTTGTGATAAAAGTTAATTTATACGAAAAAAGTTAATTATTACTCTGACAGATTCCATGATTTAGATTTTTTGTATATAATTAGGATATGATGACCCAACCACACAGTAGCTGTTTGTAGTATCGCTCTGCTCTGCTTTGCTCTGGCTGTCTCTCTGTTCGCGAGCTACCCCTGATTGCCATGCCAACAACCCCCCATCGACCGTGCCCCGCACCTGCACCAGTACAAGCTTGAGCAGCCGGGCAGCATGGCGAATCCCAAGCCGGACACGGCGGAGCTGGACCCGGTGCTGCACGCGATGGGGTTCGAGCTCGACACCGTGTCACCCTCGCTGGTCGCCGGCAGGCTCCCCGTGACGGCGCGCTGCTGCCAGCCCTTCCGGGTGCTCCACGGCGGCGTGTCCGCCCTGGTGTCCGAGGGCCTGGCCAGCATGGGCGCGCACATGGCGTCCGGGTACCGCCGCGTCGCCGGCGTGCAGCTCAGCATCAACCACTTCCGCAGCGCCGCCGTCGGGGACCTCGTCACGGTGCGGGCAGTCCCCGTCCACATCGGACGGTCCACGCAGGTACGTACGACCGAGTTGCCGAGTGATTGGAGAGGAAGCTCATGGTATGAAACTGGTTTCTTGCACGATGATGTGTTAGGTGTGGGAGGTGAAGCTGTGGAAGGTGGATCCGTCGGAGCCAGAGACGTCGAAGAAGACGCAGATCGCCGAGTCGAGGGTGACGCTGCTCTGCAACCTGCCCGTGCCGGACAACCTCCACCACGCCGGCGACGCGCTCAAGAAGTACGCCGTTGCTTCAGCTCCTGCCCCGGCTCCGACCAGCAAGCTGTAACTAATCATAGTAGTACTAGTACTCCTCATCTTATTTTGATCTCGGGCAGAGTAATAAGATTAGATAAACTCGACATGTCAATGATCGACTCTCGATTTGCGCGCAGATGCATGTGTGCTTTGTTCTGCTCGTCGATCCTAATAATATTTCTTTTCTTTTTTATCTCTACTAGTTGACCTGGTATTTATATTTTACATTGATCCAGCACACACGATGCTCTTCTTCTTGGATTAGTAATTCATCAGTTTTTTCGAGAAAAGTTAGGTAAGCACGATCGGCAGGATAGGGAACGGAAACAATGATAGTTGTACTACTACATCCTGTGATCGAGAAAGACTCCAAATAAGAATGACGAGGAATGCACTCGATTTATACCCCTTAACAACCATGTTACTTATCTATGTGTCCAAAAAAGAAAGATGGCAAATGACGCATGTCATCCGGAAGGACCTATATATCGGTGAATCCAAATAAGAAATACGACAATGTTATCGAGTTAATGCGGTTGATGTAACAAAATAAGAATGACTCTGTATGTGCCATGTCATCTATAGCCATCACTATAGCCAACAAGTATAATAGCTAACTACAAACATGTACTAGTTTATTAGTACATGACCTACATGTCACTCCTACAAAGTGTCTAGGAGCACGTGTTGTAGCTGGCTCTTAACTTACGGTCAAATTTTCCCTCTCCTCTTCTCTCTCTTCTAACTCAGCTAAAATATACTATTTTATCTCTTATAGTCAGCTGATATCATCTTATTATACTTGCTCTTAGGAATGATTGCTTGCGGATGTTTGGCCGACTTTACTCTTGTGTGGGGATGCACACAAATCGTATAGAATTGCACATATGGTGAACCTAAATCATATAGGAATACGAATTTGCATTTACCCATTAGTCTTAACTTAGCCCCCCTACCTAGAGGAGCGTGTTGGCTGTGGGTGGCAATCGATGGATTGGGGACATTGTTGGGGCTTCGGACTTCCAAGGAACCATGAAATTTACGCACTTCATCAACACTTATGCCATATTTCCTAGAAACGATAATTGATTTGCCTAGATTTTCACCGCCTCATGAACGTGTTTGGCAAAAATTTCTCGCAATCTGCTCTTCAAAGGCTTTGTTCTTTTCCCCCACTATCGCGCTCAATCTGGTGACGGCGGATCCCTCACCACAACACTTGTCCCCTCTACGATCAAGTAGGCAAGACGATTTCTCACCTGCTCATTGAATGTCCCTTCGCCAACAAGTCTGATGTGCTCTCTTGCTTCTCCATGTTGTCCGACGTGATTCCGTATCCGGAGTTCCAGACAAAGCAGTCAAGTTTGAATCCACGGCTCCTAGGCGGTAGGGTACGAGCGAATATGCTGAAGGGAGCAAGGTCTCTTGTCATCTGAAAAAATTGCCATATCTGGAAACTACAAAATAATTGTGTCTTCAATATTGGGCATCTCCCAATCGTGGCGGCTTGGCAGACCCAATCCTGGACAAAGCTAAACTTTGGATGTTGGCAGATGCTAAGGTACTCAGGCGCTTGTCTCACTATGCCCACCTCTAGATGGCTCGGCGACTCATGTATATAGTTCTTTTCAAGTTCTTCTCTTTGTTTTTCCGAGTCTGGCAAATCTACCGTGTACGCTATATGGCCATACCTTCTCTTTCCTCCTTACTTTATATACTATTGTCAACCCACTTTTCTCACCTTTCACTTTATCTCTAAAAGTTTAAGCTTATGTAGCTTTTGAATTAGATGTCCAACTTCTTAAATATTTGGGTTTGTAGTGTAGAGAATTTGAAATATAGATATATTTTGATAATATTGGAAAATCGACTTTTGACACTTGGTGAAACTTAGAAAAACTTGGTGAAATATACTCGGGCGTCTGCCTCACGACGCCAAACCTCTGGATGGCTCGGCCTAACAAGCTGGAAAGTGCCAACTCCTGTATATTTCTTTTCAAGTTCTTTTTTTTGAGTCTAGCAAATCTATTGTGCATGCTTTATGGCCCTATCTTCTCTCTCCTCCCCATTTTATGTACTATTGTGAGCCCTTCTTTCACTTTTTAAGCTAATGTAGCTTTTGAATTAGAAATCTAACCTTCTGAACCGTTTAAATATTTGGGTTTTAGTGAAGATAATTTTAAGACAAGTCTAATATTGGTATATTTTGACAATATTGGAAAATTTACTTTTGAAACTTGGTGATACTTAGAAAAACATTATGCCACCTGATGAATTTTCTTTGTTGAAACAATTTGTTCCATTGTGTTTCAAACTTCAATGTTCATAGTTAGAAAAAAATGGAAATTTCCATAGAGTTTAAAACATAAAATCATTAGCAAATTTTATTTTGGAAATAGTTCCTTATTCATATTTGAAAATAATTGGATTTCATTTAATCATGACGTTTCATTCTGTTTTTTTTAAATGGTCTTGTTAAAAATGACTCACCGAAATAAACAGATAGGTTCAAACATATTATTATTCTGATAATTATTTTGACATATATACATGACACTATTAAATTTAGGCTTAGAAATAAAAAAGATGGACTAATGGATGGTAGTGAGTGTATGTGGTGTCATATGAGCGAGAGTGTGGGGTACTATGTGCATGCAAAAGATTCATGCATGCTCGAATCTCAAATAAAATCGAGAAAATTGAAGGTGTAAGTGTAACATCCTCAAATTAGCCCTATGTAGATTTCAGCGATTCCTGCTAAACCCGTATAAAAATGATTTGATGATGTTACAAAGTGGTATCAGAGCTCAGTAGTTGCAATACCCACTGGTCCATTCTGTAGGATAACCTAGCTAACGGACAATGTAGAGTGTTAAAGCTATTTTTGAAAATCGGTTGAATAGATATGATTAGGTCTGCTTTTACTCCTTACCATATGCTAATATCTTCTTACCTCTGCGTGTTTTGCATCTTTCCTTGTATCTTTTCTTCGAGTCAAGGAATTCTCGTGATTGGGTTTCCATTGTATCTTCAGGGTTTTGCTTTCTTCCTCTTGTAACGGTGTTCTGCATCCGGTATCTGAGTAATTTTTCTCTATTGTATCTTTTGGTGGACCTAAAATTCACTAAAAAAATTATTTGCATCTTTCGGTGTTTGTCCGACACGATGACATCATCTGCATCAAATTTGATGAAGAGCCTGCATCATTCCTTTGTTTCGGAACATCGCTTGTCAAGACTTTAGTCAAAATTCCGAGAATGGGTGCACCATGATTTTCTACTGCATGTGCGGAGTAATAGTTTGGGTGCATGATGGATTGGCCCCTATGCCGACTACTCATTCTATTTTCCCTTGTACATTGAAGTGGATTAGAATGCATCTTTTCTCTCCTTGTGTCGAAGTTAGAGGTGGCCTTATCTTTTAGGACCTTTACCTTCATACTTTGTTTATCCAGAGTGTTCTCTCGATGAACGTGAGAGACGACCCCTTGTTGGTGGTGTCGTCGATTTCAAGACGGAGTAAGAATCTTTGTTAGTGGTGTCGCGAGGATCGACACGAAGTGAGAAGATTCAGATCGGCATCCTTCTTCCCTGTACTAGGAGGCGGATCTCGAGGGCGAGATCCATTGTTAGTGGTGTCGAATTGTAGCACCCCGGGTAAAATCACTACTAGAAAAGCGTGTGTTGTTTTTATGTTGTGAATCATCATGATTGCATGATCATGTCATCATGCCATATTGCATTTGAGCATCATCATGTTATCATGCATATGTTTGCCAAAAACTATTTTTCCAAAAGCCTATTTTTTCTCAATATTCCCCGTCTTTATTTCAGATTAAAACCTGGTCTCTTTCGGATCTTCTATTTGACTAAAACAATTTACAAAAGAGTTTAAAATAAAATACGCATAAAACTATTTTGAACAGGGGACGCATCCCAGCCCGTAGGCCAGGCCACCTACCACCCCGGTAGGCCCAAACTGTAACCCAGCTAAAACTAACCCTAGTCCACCACCCAAACCCTTACCTTCTCAGCCGCCGCACACCAACCTAGCCCCCACCTAACATCCACCTGACAACCACCCCACACTGCGGTCCCACGTCCTCCGCACGTCGCTCACCCCTGGGCCACCCGACCGCACGTCCTTTCTCCCCATCCCTGCACTCCACGGACACGACCCGCACCCCTTCGTTGACCCATCGCGGACCCACCATGACCCCCACCCCGCTTTTCCTCCTCCTCGAGACAAGCCCCAACCCTCGACCATGCTTCCTTCTTCCTACAGTGATCGGGCCCCTGCTGCTAGGGCGCGCCCATCCTCCACGCCTCCCCACCCGCAATATACCGCCATCCGTGTCGCCCTCGTCGCCTTCCCCATCGCCCCTTGAGCTCCTCTGTTGGTCGCGTCTCCACCACCGATGATAGCTCACGCCGCCGCATATGCCTCTCTCGTGGAACCCCGTGCCTGCCTCCACCAATCCTCCCATGGACATCTTCCTCGAGCTCGACCCTCTTCGTCACATGCGCATCGGACTCTGTGGTGTCGCCTCTCCTACATGACCCCTCGAGCCCGAGCCACCCTGCACCGTCCGCTCCTCTCTCGGTTGGCAGAGCCGCACCGCCTCTGCTCCCATCGTCGTCCGCCGCCGTGTTCTCCTCCGGCCACTAGCAAGCTCGTCGGAGCCCATCCTCCTCGAGCCTCCCCATTGATCGAATTGGGGAGAGGAGCCGAAGGCGAGCTCGAGCCATAAGCAGGTGGAATGTCGAACCCAAAAGGGTGACATGACACCGAATCCCTGAGCTAGACTCGTCTCGCCTCCTCTTCCATCGCACGATGCCGCCCAGCACCATGCACACCACTGCCTTCCCCCTTTTCGATGCTGACGGTGCCCGTGTCCACTCGCATAGTGCCATCTTAAGCCAGTTGCCTACACCTCTTCGATCTCTCTATTTTTTGCACGCGTTGGGCATAACCTGCATGAGACCGACAATAGATCTCGCTTCCTTGTGCTGCTATGCATACCTCAAGTGTGGGTGCCTGCTGCTATTTTAGTTCTATATCAAGGCCAAGGGAAGCTGCTTGTTCGGAGATCGTCCGCGGCCAAGTCTCGCCTCTACGAAGTATGACAAGGGAAGAGAAACCTCAAATGAAACACTAATGCCAATTCAAGTTCATCATCGACCCCCGAAGTTGGATCCCCAAGGTCTCCACATGGAGCTACACACCGTCAAAGCCTAAGTATCCTACCAGCTTAAAATTTTAAGCTACAGAATGAAGAAGAAACATGCAGAAAAAATCAAGGAATGGTTATAGTCACAAACTTATCCACATGATCTTTATATTTGTTTCTCTTTGGCTCTCCTCTTAAAAGATCTTGTAAATTTGTTAGTTGTACATATTTATAACTCTTACTATTAATATAAAAAATACAGTGGGAGCCTTTCCCATTGTTTTACCTCAAAAAAAAGTTAAGCGACACGGAACCCGAGGGTGATGACGCCAAACGCCGGAGAGGCCTACATCATGGAACATCAAGATCCCCTTCCGGAATCCGAAGATCGAACCCCGTCAAACCCCAAACCAAGATTGTTGAGTCCCCTATTGACGTGGCTCAGTCAATTGCAGAGCTTTGTTGGGAGACCCCAAGAGCAAGGTGTGATGAGAACAGCGGCAAGTCTTCCCTCAGTTATGAAACCAAGGTTATCGAACCAGTAGGAGCAAGGAAACAACTTCAAGGTGTTTCTAACAACTTGGATTCCTGCACAACACAAACTCAAGACTTTGCCCCAACTTACAGTGAGGTTGTCAATCTCACTGGTTTGCTGAAAACAAAGGATTAAACGTATAGTATGGAAGGTAATAGTTGCTTGTAGAAAGTAAAAGGTAACAGTAGATGATGTAACAATGGTAAAGATTGGACTGGGGTCCACAGTTCACTAGAGGTGTTCTCCTTAAGATAGATAACATGTTGGGTGAACAAATTACAATGGGGCAATTGACAGGATTGAGCAAGCATAACAATGCAAATACTAGACATCATGATTCCTATGAGATTTGATTGGGCATTACAACAATATACATAGACCGTCATCCAACTGTATCTATGACTAAAATCCACCTTCAGGTTATCATACGAACCCCCTCCAGTATTAAGTTGCAAGCAACAGATAATTGCATTAAGCAATATGTGTAAAGTAAACAATACAATTGTTCCATGAATAAAAGATTATTGTTTTCTCCATAGTAGCAACAACACATCTACACACTTAGAGATTCATGTCACTTCCCTAGATTACAAGAGGCATGAACCTACTATCGGGCATAAATACTCCCTCTTGGAGTCACTAGCATCTACTTGGCCAAGATAGCTACTAGCAACAGAGAGCATGCAAGATCACAAACAACACAGACATGATAGAATCAAGAATCAATATGACATGATAGAATCAATAATCAATCTGACATAGTACCTCAATATCCATCGGATCCCCGCAAACACAACATGTATGATTACAAATAGATGATCTTGATCATGAACGGAGCTCACAAGATCTAAACATGATAGCACAAAGGAGGATAAACAACCATCTAGCTACTGTATGGACCCATAGTCCAAGGGTGAACTACTCACGCATCATACCGGGAGGCTGGAATGGTGATGAAGAAGGCCTCCGGGATGATCTCTCCCCTCCGGCAGGGTGCCGGGAAGAGCTTCAGATCCCCCGATCTAGGGACGATGGTGGCGGTGGCTATGAACTGTTTCAAGGAGATCTGATCGAGTGCTTAGGGTTTCTGCATTGGGGGGCTTTTATAGGCGAAGAGGCGAGGCAGGGAGGCGCCCTTCGGTATGTGTGTTCTCTCCGGTAAAATATTGACTTTGGCTTTTGTCCCGTCCAATTCCAAGAATATTTCCTTACTACCTTTTCTGAAACCAAAAATAGCAGAAAAAAGGCAACTTGCACTGCGGCATCTTGTTAATAGGTTAGTCCCAGAAAATGTATAAAAATACCTCTAAGTGTAGACAAAGCATAGCAAAGTAGATACTAAACAAGCATGGAACATCAAAAATTATAGATACGTTTATGACGTATCAAGCATCCCCAAGCTTAACTCCTGATTGTCCTCGAGTAGGAAGTGATAAAAAGAATAATTTTTGAGGTGACATGCACCATCACAATCTTGATCAAACCATTTGCAAATCATTGAAAGTTGGGATCAAAGCACTCTAAACATGATCATGAAATATGAAGTTCTAACAATAAGACATAGCAACTATGTTCCAACATGAAAAGATACAAACAAAGGATCATGAATAACAATGCATTAAAAGACGTTTGTTTGTTTTACATATAGAAAACATAGCATAGTGGTATTCAGCTTGTCCCTCATGGAGTAGCAAAACATAAGAGCATAGGACACCTTCAAAGTTCATAAGGGTGACTAGATAGAAATAGTTCAAGAACAAGCAATATCAACATTATAAATCAATCAATAAGTTTTGGGACAATGCACATAGAAGTAAGAATGACAACTATGCTCTCTTAATTGGTGCATAAAGATAGAAGGTGGTGACTCAATATAAAAGTAGGAAGAAAGACCCTTCATGAAGGGAAGCAGTGATTTCAAGTTTCATAAAGAGCTTCAAAAAATTATGATACTTATTAGCTTTCAGCTCTCATTGCCCCTATCATAAGCATCTTGAAGTGATTAAGGTTAAAGTGAACAAAATATGGAGTATATGCTTGACAAATCATAAGTTGGCAATCTCATGTCCCTTGAGTACGAGGGTCGTTCCTCATGCTACTCAACTTTAGTCACAAGCAAGTTCTTGTCATCGTAAGTATATGTGTATCATAGAGAACCGTCAACGGGGTACCCCTTGCCCCATGACACAGGAGCTATCCCATATCAAAATTCCAAGGCGACGGACATTGAGCATCTCATCAATCCTTTTATTTACCATGATCATGGTGCATTTTTTCTTTTTCTCTATCTCTTTTTTTTCTATATTTTTTCTGAGGATGCTTCATGAATTGCTCACTATGGTGATGCTGCAAGTTTCCACCATGATTAGGCATGGCTTAGGCTAGCACCCCATACGTTTCTCTAACACACAAACATAACTCCATGAATATATAGGCTCCCCTTTTATTTCACACCGCTGACATCCATAAACAAAAGATCATGATATCAACTGGGTAAATATTTACAGGTGTTGAAAGCGTTCCCCATGATAGCACGGTTCTGCTAATTCACAACTTATACGTGCAAGCATATACAACATAGATGACACAATGGTTCAAGTTTATTAGGGGCAAGAAAAATAAAGTGTGGCATCAAGTTTATGAGAGCTTTAATCACTAATTTTCACAGAACAAGTTTAATTTGGAAGATAGATAAAACAAGAATATACTTGGAATGGCGTAACACACCATGCATAGGAATTTATAGTGGACTCTTTGGAATAACTTGGTTTTTCTTGGGAGTTGGATGCATGAGTATAGCTTACTCATACAAGTGGAGGCTAGCAAAAGATTGGGAGCAACCAACTAAGAGAGCAATAATGGCCATAATCATGTAGAGCGACAAAACATTATCAATCGAAGCATAAAGTGGTAACACAAGTCAAAAACTAAATGATCATAGAGGCTAAGGTGACTGGTTCATAGTCATAACATGGTGTGAGCATGTGCCAAGTCAACCCAATCAAAGCATCAAAGGAGAATACCACAATATTATGCTTTTGTATGCTAAAACAACACATGATTCTTTCAAGGCACATTAAGCAAACTCAATTGTTTGGAACAAGTCATGCTACAACAATAATAACTAAGTATAATGTCAAAACAACATCTAGCATGACATGATAAAGTCTAAGCCAGGATCAAAACAAGCTCCCTTTTGTACCACTTAAGCATGAAACTTTCTACTCTATTCCAAAACCAATCAACTTATTTGAAAACACCAAAGCGAAAGCGGGGGTCCAACTACTTTATTCAAGAAAACTAAACAAACGAAAACCAAAAACAAAAACTAAACGCTCCAAGAACAACACAACAATGCATGAAATAATAAAAACGAAGTGTCTAGAAAGAGACCTGAGATTTTTATTGATGAAGAAGGGGATGCCTTGGGCATCCCCAAGCTTTCATGCTTGTACCTCTTGAATATTTCTTGGGGTGGCATCCCCAAGCTTGATCATTTGTCCATTCTTCATCTCATAACATCATTCTTCCCCTACACTTGAAAATTTCCTTCATACAAAACTTCACACAATCTTCATTAGCAACATTAGTGCATTCAAAAGAATAAACCTTTGGGTTTAGCTTCAACACAGCAAAATTTTCATTAAAAACACAAGATACTATAGCAATTCCTTTAAAATCTCAAGTGATCAAGAAGAACTCAAAAAGAAACTGATAAAGAGGCAAATGCAAATGATGACAAAAATCTGTCAAAATAGACCAACATGTAAAAACCGATTTTTTGAAGACCTGTTGCTCAAATCAAAAAGTGTTGAACTAACGAAAGTTTGATAACAACCTGGGTCATTTACTCAGAAAATTACAGCTCAATCCGACTTATATATATTTTACACGATTTTTTACGGTGGAGCACCAAAATCTGTTTCGGGACAGCAACTCCCCAAATCTTACTTCCCTCTCATGAGAGGTTATTCTTGGCACAAAAAGAAAATAAAAAGGATAAGGAGAGATCATTACTGATGTAATAAATTCCAAGACTCAAGAAAACTTTTGGGTTATCTCCCAATAAGTACTTTTCTTTAATGGCTTTAAGTTAGGCATGATAGTTTGAGAAGATGCTCACATAAGAAATATGAATTGAAGTAAAAGAGAGCACCAAGAAGCAAATTCAAAACACATTTAAGTTTAACCCACTTCCTATGCATAGAATCTTGTAAGAAAATAAATCAAAGAAGCACATAGTAACAAGAATGGGTAGATAAAACATGAGCACCTTAAAAACTTTGAGAACATAGAGAGGTGTTTCAGTACCATAAAAACTTCTACAACCATATTTTCCTCTCTCATAATAATTTTTAGTAGCCTCATGAATAAACTCAACAATATAACTATCACATAAAGTATGGTTTTCATGATCTACAAACACATATTTTTTATCAAGCTAAAAAATAGTGGGATTAAAACCTTCAAACCCACTTTTAACAATTTTATAACAAGATGACCGATCATTCTCAAGAGGTATGGGGTTACAAGATAAAGTCAAGACCTCTCCAATCTCATTTTCAATAGTAGTACTATTAACATTATCAACCAATATAGGACCATCATCTAGAGATTTATCATAAACATTTTCTAAGCAAAACTCTTTAGTACCATGAATTTCAAAATTAGGCGCAAATAAAGGATTATCATAGATAATAGGATCACAATTATTATCACAGGTTTTACCCAAAGTAGATATTTCAAAAGGATCCACAGGAACATAACATTCATCCTCCTTTGGTAAGCATGGGGAACAATCAAATAATTTAAGGGATAAAAAATTACTCTCATTAGAAGGTAGGCATGGGAGGACCCATTCTTCCTCCTTTTGTTCATCACTCTCCTCCTCTTTTTCATCTAATGAGCTTCCCGTTTCAGCAATTTTTTCTTCCATAGGCTCCTGCAAGGCATTAGTCTCTTCCGTTTGTGGAAAGCATCTATTAATATATTCAAGAATATAGCCATTTTCTTCCTTGTAATTATCAAAGAAAAATTTAAGTATATCATAAACCTCATATTTATAAGGTGAATCATTAGTATTTTCAAGCAAACTAGCAAGTTCAAATGCACCCTTCCAAGCAATAAATTCTTAAATTTGTTCCACATCATAAAAGTCATAATTTCCTTTAACATAAGAAGATATGGTAACATTATCATTATACTCATATTGAAAATGGAGGTGTTTATACCTCCTACAGCAACAAGATTTATCAAAGCAATAAGTAATATTATAAGAGCACACGTTCCTAGCAATGGTATTCAATTTATCAATTTGTTCCCATAACTGTTTCCCTTTTTGTGACAAGCGGTGTTCCTTATAATAATAATTTTGTTCTTCCATGAACCCACCTTGCCAATAAGAACTAGTTTCAAAGAAACCAACCATTGATAGAAAGCATGACAAAGCAAGGCAATAACAGACCAACAACTATAGTAGGAACTATTTTTTGTGTTTTTGATAAGAAAAGGCAGACCAAGCAAAACTATTTTTTTTTGTAATTTTTGATAAAAAGAAGCAAGCAAAACAAAGCAAAATAAACTAAGAAAAACAAAAACAAAGTAAATAGAGTGGTTGTGAAATACTCCCCTTGTGAAGTTTTCCTTAACTCCCCGGCAACGGCGCCAGAAAATCTTGGCGTGGCTCAGTCAATTGCAGAGCTTCGTTGGGAGACCCCAAGAGCAAGGTGTGATGAGCACAACATAAAGTCTTCCCTTGGTTATGAAAACAAGGTTATCGAACCAGTAGGAGCAAGGAAACAACTTCAAGGTGTTGCTAACAACTTGGAATCCTGCACAACACAAACTCAAGACTTTGCCCCAACTTACAGTGAGGTTGTCAATCTCACTGGTTTGCTGAAAACAAAGGATTAAACGTATACTGTGGAAGGTAATAGTTGCTTGTAGAAATTAAACGGTAACAGTGGATGATGTAACAATGGTAAAGATTTGAATGGGGTCCACGGCTCAGTAGAGGTGTTCTCCTTAAGATAGATAACATGTTGGGTGAACAAATTACAGCGGGGCAATTTTCAAGATTGAGCAAGCATAACAATGCAAATACTAGACATCATGATTCCTATGAGATTTGATTGAGCATTACAACAATATACATAGACCGTCATCCAACTGCATCTATGACTAATAATCCACCTTTAGGTTATCATCTGAACCCCCTCCAGTATTAAGTTGCAAGCAACAGATAATTGCATTAAGCAATGTGTGTAAAGTAAACAATACAATTGTTCCATGAACAAAAGATTGTTGTTTCTCCCTAGTAGCAACAACACATCTACAACCTTAGATATTCCTGTCACTTCCCTAGATTACTAGAGGCATGAGCCTACTATCGAGCATAAATACTCCCTCTTGGAGTCACTAGTATCTACTTGGCCAAGATAGATACTAGTAATAGAGAGCATGCAAGATCACAAACAACACAGACATGATAGAATCAAGAATCAATATGACATGATAGAATCAATAATCAATCTGACATAGTACCTCAATATCTACCGGATCCCCGCAAACACAACATGTATGATTACAAATAGATGATCTTGATCATGAACGGAGCTCACAAGGGTGAAACAACCATCTAGCTACTATATGGACCCATATTCCAAGGGTGAACTACTCACGCATCATACCGGAGGCTGGCATGGTGATGAAGAAGGCCTCCGTGATGATCTCTCCCCTCCGGCAGGGTGCCGAGAAGAGCTTCAGACCCCCCCCCCACGATCTAGGGACGATGGTGGCGGCGGCAGCTATGGACTGTTTCATGGAGATCTGATCGGCTGCTTAGGGTTTCTGCATTGGGGGGATTTTATAGACAAAGAGGCGAGGCAGGGAGGCACCCTTTGGTCTCTGTGTTCTCTCCGGTAAAATATTGACTTTGGCTTTTGTCCCGTCCAATTCTGAGAATATTTCCTTACTAGCTTTTCTAAAACCAAAAATAGCAGAAAACAGGCAATCGGCACTGCGGCATCTTGTTAATAGGTTAGTCCCAGAAAATGTATAAAAATACATCAAAGTGTAGACAAAGCATAGAAAAGTAGATACTAAACAAGCATGGAACATCAAAAATTATAGATACATTTACGACGTATCACCTATGTGTGATCCCCATTTCTGCGACCCCTATTTTTATAATATATGATATCTATCTATTGCATATAATTATACATGCTTGCACACATATCATGTGTTTTGGGAGCTTCTAGTCGATTCACCTCATAATCAAATATGGAGACTATATGTGGGCTATTCTTGTCTATTACCGCCTCCATTTAAATTTGTGTAGTAAATCGATGTCATGTTTTGCATTATTAAGCCAACATTTAAATTTCGGGGTATCTAAACAACATGAACCATCTAATTAATTGTCGAGACCCCGATTCCGCTTAATATTGCCTAGTCTCATCGCACCTTTGCCATGCCATGCATCATACATGCATTATTCCTGATCTTCTACCATAGTATTAAATAGTGCATCTGGTGTTTCTTTTAGTGCTTTGCTTCTTCAAGGAGTAGGTCTTTGAGTTGATGCGACCTTCGCCCCGTTCTTAGGATGAACCTTCGGCAGTGTTTCTCAGGCGACCATTCTCCCCTTTCTACCTATTTTGCATTTATAGTCTTTACTTCCTCCTGCTGATCTATTGCTATCCATGTCACGCTGCTTCCATTTCCATACACTATTTATATTCCTTGCAGCCTCTATATTTCCTTGGACACCTCCTATTACCTATTTTTTGGTAGTCAGTCGGCCTTGCGAGTCGTAGTTTTTTGCTGAGGTGTCGCTTCGCGCCGTCGATGTCCCACCGTTGTTGGGGTTGTCACATGCTTAATGGTGGAGATGATCATGGCTTTAATTACAGTATATTAATTAAATGTTGGGAGTAGGTATAATTAATGAAGAGGCACGGGTGGGTAATAGTTGAGATCTGGTTATTATCCTGCCCCTTGTGTCCATCTAGGACCCGAGTTCTTGAAAATTGTTCTGAGAGTGAGCGCGCTAACCACATGTGGGGTATATGGGCACCCTGATGGCTCTCAAGTGCAGCAGACCAATTATAGTACTTGTCCATAAAGAAAGGTTGTCGAACCCATGAGGAGCTGAGGGTATTGGTTAGAAAATTTAAAAAATAAATAATAGTAAATGTAGTAGATTTGGTGTTTTGGGGTTGTAGTTTGCCTGAAAATAAAATGCTGAAAGTAAATAGCAATAAGTAAATGCTCTCAATGAGAGAAAGCTCAATGATCTATGCAGCAAGAGGCCAAGTTCAAGTATGTATGTGAACTTATATGTGACAAGCATTCCCGAGGGCGACATGGATTTACTTGGCATAAAGATTTCTACATAATATGGTGAATATGTTGTCAAGTTTCATTCCCTTAGGGAGGAGCCTAACTAGGTGTAGCCATAAGTATGAGCTAAATACACCACTTATGATGGGTCCTAAATCCATTCACATGAACATCTAGGAATCATTAAGACATAAATGTCCCACCATAGCAATAGGTTCATGGGTCCCGACATATAATCCCTCTAATACAACTCAAAGTATTGGAACACAGTTTCTGTCAATTCCATCTCTTCCAACCCCTATCATTGCATCAAAGTATTCTCCTATGAGCCCATATAGGTGAAGTAATATGCAGTCGATCTTTGCATAAAACCATCATAGAACAATATAAAAGATACAACTGGATCACATACTCATTGCATATTATATGGAAATCATAGCCAATTCGTCCTATGCCCTCAGGAACATGGGGATCTCACAAGTTCCAAACATGATATGTATTGGTAGAATTTGGAATACAACACAATATTAAAATATAATCTCTCCACCAAATAAAGACAATATGCCAATCACAAACATGTAAATAGCCATTAAAACAATATCCGGGATTCAATCAATCACAAACTATGAGGGGAACAAGATGGATCTTGGAGATGGTGATGGTGCTAGTGGAGATGTTGATGGATAGGCCTCCCCCTGCTCCTAGGAGGAGTGGTGATGACGATGGAATCGATTTCCCCTCATCGGAGGCTTCGGTGCGGTAGGATCTTCCCCCTCCCGGAGTAGGAGAGGACTTTTGCCTCTGCTCCCACCTCTGTAAATCATGCACTACAAGGAATGTGTTATTCTATGACCTTCTAATAGTGACCGTGAATAAAATCGTCATAGAGTTATGACGATTTTGCACTAGATGGTCGTAAGTAGTTCAAGAAAGCCTATACCCTAGAAAATTACGACGATTTTACTAAAAATCGTCATAGTTACTTTAGATGAAATCGTCATAACCTAGTGGAAGCAGCCTGCAGTGTTACTTGTAGCTCAATATGACGATTTTAAATCGTCATATTGTCCAAATTAGCATAACTTGAAATGAGTAGTCAGCCACATCAGCAATTGCGCCTATGTGGCGTGTCTATGTGTCAGTATTGACTTATATGTCAATATTTAGTAGGATTATATTAGTCAAAAAGAGACACGTGCACAATCCAAACCGACATATGGATTATTAGGTATAATTTAGTATGATTATATTAATATTTTTTTAATAGAAAACTCAGCATTTATTAGATAAATAGTGGAATTATTAGCCAAAAAAATAGGTTAGCCAAGAGATTTGAACCCACGACCTTGCAATCAAGCAAGGGCCTGCCTAACCACAACACAAGCCAAGTATTGCGTGTCAAATTTCGTATGCCCGTGTATCAATAACATTGATCATTTGACCCCTTTTGGTATTTAAGTGCCATCCAATCAGAAAAGAGAATCAAAGTAGCCACGGATCACCCCACAAAGCAAATCTCAGCCGTCCACCTAGCCTCCATCCAACGCTCAGTCTTTCATGTCAGTTTCTCCCGCCTCTCCAAGTCTCCATCCTTCCACCAAATTTGTACCTAAAATGACTGAAACACCCTGCGGCTTACATCGGCAGGTAGCACAAGTGTTCAAGGGTAGTTTTGTCAAAACATTCCATCCATATGGATCACGATACAGGCGGACAACAAACCCTAATCCCCTTATTCCTCTTGCTCAGACCCGCCGCTACCACCTCCCTCCCCCCTCGCGCGGCTCATCCTCCTCCCTTCCTTCCCCATCGAACCCTAATCCCATCGCCCACCCCGTGGCGCCGCCTCCACCGTAGATCCACTCGTAGTCCAACCTCGTGCGGCCCTCCTCTCTCCAGACTCTACCGTCTTTGTCAAGCTTGCACAGGCCGCCATGCTCCTTCCGACCTCGTCGCGGCGTGAGCAGGATGGATGGACGAGGTGGAGCCCGCACGGATCCGACGTCTTGGACTACCCTAGCGCCCACTTCCGACCGTCCTCGCGGCTTCTACTCCTCCTCCTGGACCTCCTGCGGTGCCTCGTCGAAGGTATGGTCCGTGACACGAGAGACCTGCTGGCCTCGCCACCATGATTTGCTCGCCTTCCGCTGATTTGCTTTGCCTTTGCATTTGTTTTAGATGGGGTGGAGCTTTCCCTCTCCGGAGCTCGCTGTCCTGCACACCATGGCAATTACCGGACACCACACCTTCGTCTACAACACTCCCGTCTCCAGGATCGCGCTCCGCCTCCCAGACAAGGCGCAGGTCTATCTCGTCTACCGGATCCCCTTTTATTCATATTTCTGCTTGATATGCCTCAATCTTCCCATGCCCTTAGGGTTTTATTATGGAGGAATCAGAGATGAAATGAGAACTATAGTTTAGTGCTTAGGGTTATAATCTCGGCTTGTTAGGATTGTATGGAGGGTGTTTGG
Source organism: Avena longiglumis (assembly GCA_030063025.1). Classification (NCBI taxonomy): domain Eukaryota; kingdom Viridiplantae; phylum Streptophyta; class Magnoliopsida; order Poales; family Poaceae; genus Avena; species Avena longiglumis. The sequence goes on from CP125979.1 coordinate 230,526,258, forward strand.
GCTAGTAATCTTATTTAATCGTAGAAGCTATTACTGTTAAGTGCATTCCAGATAACTCGTGGAAGGGTGCTAGCTCCATATGTTCATGCAAACTAGAGGATTTGCATCCGAGATGAGTCATCGAAGTTTGGTAGCTCCTGTTGTTTACTTCCTAGAAGCTGATACAATTAGTGGCATTGGTTGATTAGGTAGTTGTATCTCGTGGTGTTGTCCTTAGTCAATGTCTTTAGCTATGCTGTGCTACTAGCTACTAGATGAGTCCGACTCTATAATATGGAGCAGAGGTAGTATTACTTAAGTGCATTCCAAAGTATTCTGTTGTTAAACCTACAAGTATAGCCTTCTTTAGTTGCCTCCAAACTTGAGTTCATTTGCTTGGAAGTTTTGAGCTTCATTCTTATGAAACTTGTTGGTACTATCGATTTATTGGATGTTGGAAGATGCCACGTGTCCCTCGACGCCCTCAGGATGCGCTCCATCACCACCATCCTCCTCTACTCTGGCCGAATCAGGTACTACCACTACTCCTCCGTAGTTTTTCTGAGCAGTTGTTTTGTTTATTTCAAACATTTAGATAGATACTTGTATATGCTCATTCTGATGGGTGGGACACAGAATGGGCTTTGTTTATATCCTAGGAGCTTTATTTTTAATTATAGGTGAAGGCCACGAACCCTGTATGACAATGGTTGCCTTGTAAAATTTATAGACCCTGAAATCAACATAAGCAATGGGGGAAACGATAGAGGGTGTCACCAAGGCCATGTCGCAGATGAACAGGCAGATGAATCCGCCAGCACTGCAGAAGATAAACTTATTCTGCTAACTCCAATAATCTTGCTTGTTTGCTCTGTGATTTGTATTTGACTGCAGTTAACTGAATATGTGAGGTTGCTGAAAACTGACTATGAATAAGTTGTAGTTGAACTGCTGTAGTAGTTGAACTGACTGTGATTTGTATTTTAGTACAGTTAACTGAATCTATGAGTTTTCTCTGTGATTTGTATTTAAGTACAGATCCTTATCACTTACACCATAAACCTTCCCAGAATTAAAGCTAATTCTAGTATTTTGCAAGACCATAGATGTACTATGTTCTGTTTACTTGTTTGCTAGAAGTACACTGCGATCTCCCTTCGTGTTATATTTTCTGCCATCATTTTTTTTGCATTCTATGTAGAATATTTTCATGAAGGCAATATCTTACAATAAGTTTTGATTTCCCTTACTTCCATTATATATAGAATACTTTCATTCCTTACATCCATTCTCCTTTGGGTTGTTAATTCATCGGACATTAGCTCTTGCTTGTATGCGATACACGCTTGAAAGTCTAATCAGTTTTAGATATAGTTTGTTTGTCCTAGTATAGTTTCATCTGAAAGAACTTGTTTGAGCAAAGTGCTATTTGTTTAATAAAGTCTTAATTTATAACCTTTATTTTTTTGCTTTACTAGGTACTGTCATCTTAATTTATCACCATGCGTCTCAGGGGCCTCCTTCACCTGATCCTCTTCGGCTAGATCTTCCTCGACAAGTACATGTAGTAAGATGCATGCGCCAGTGGTTCTCAAGGTAATAGGATTGCAATGTCACTGCTCTATTTTTTTCTCGTACTCCTTAATTTGTATGTTGATAGCTAGAGAAACTGAAGCAATGCTAGGAAGCAAAAAATCTAGAGTGAGAAAAGCTTATATGACCCGTCTCCCTGTCCTCAGATTTGTCCCTTTCAAGTCTCATCGACTATATTTCTAGTTAGTTAGAGTAGTTAGGCTGTATTGTCAGTTTGTTACAAATTATTCCATCAGGTTTATAAGGTTGTCTCATTGCTGCTAGTAAGATGTAAATACTCACTTTCAAATTCTTCCACACAAATCTTGTCCTTTTTGGTTTTCTTCTTTATAGTGTTGTCAAATGAAGAGAGACCTAGAAACTGTATCTTCCCGTGTCCTTGGTTTTCCCTTGGTAAAAAAAGTAGTTCTGAACAAGTGGGATTTCACAATGTTTTCATCTAAAAAATAGTTGACCTTATTATTTTTCCTGTTAATCAAATTATTTGTTTTCTTTGAATGTGCAGATGTTTTTTATCAGCCCTCCATTGCCAAGGAAGAAGACCACACTGGAGGAACAAATTTTGGTTAAGCATATTATACGTTCTGCCAAAACTGTTATTAGGCTAGTTCATATTTACTGCCGTGTGTGTGAACTACATATGGTTGTGAGTTGTATATCGCTGTGACATGTATATGGGTGTGATGTATATATGGCTATGAAATATTTGATCTCATATTTACTGTCGTCTTGAATGTGACCTGTTATACAATTGGTTGTTTGTCTATTTTGTTTCTGGAATTGTTGGATCGAAATTTAGTGGCCAAGCCAAAGAAAGGCCATAAGCCCAAAGAATGAGGAGCATAGGAAAAAAAAGGAGATGAACTGGTAATGGGCTTTGCCCTTTTAGATGAAAGAACTGATCTGAAAATAATATATGGGCTGAATCTGACATATCAGAAAAGGCTGAATATTGAAAATGAATGGATCTAAAAAGGCTATAGCCCAAAAAAACTGGAACCTAAAAGGCTACGGTGCACAAAATAAAAAGGCCGAATTAATGGGCTTGACCATATAAGCAACCATATTGGACCGGACTAAATTTGCAATATAACGATATCATTTCGTCACAATTTTGCCACGTAGGATCGGCCACGTAGGATCTGACTTGGCGTGCTAGATGGCCTATGACGATATTGGATCGTCATAGAGGTCATGACGATCCAATATCGTCATAGACAGTTATGACGATTTTACCAAAATCGTCGTTATAGTTTATTTGCGATGCTCAGCTTTCGACGATCTTAAAATCATCATAGAATCGTCATAAATGGACTACTATGACGATTTTGTGACGAAAATGGAGGGTCATATATTGCCAGATTTCTTGTAGTGATGGGGAAAATATTGGGTAGGTTTTATGGCGATATGAAGGCTTCTATAAAAATAGGAGCCGAGATGACTCTCGAGGGCCGAAAGAGCCTGTGTGGCGCGCCTAGGGGTGGGCACGCCACCTGGCCTATTTCAGGCCTCGTGGATCCCCTCGCTTCATTCTTTGTCCCAAGTTGGTTCTTATGGTGAAAAACTTATCAGGTATTTTTCCTTCAATTTATTGACGTCCAGAAGGTCCTGAAACAACAAAAACATGAAAAGGGAGGTTTTCTGCCTCCTAGAAATTAAATACCAAAGAAAGGGACTTTGTAGGAAAGTCCCATAAATCATCTAAATATGCATAAATAATGATGTATCAAGGTAAATATGATTCTAAACAGTGTAAAAAGGTCGTAAAAATGATGATGCAAAATGCAAGTATCAACTCCCTCAAGCTTAAACCTTTGCTTGTCCTCGAGCAAATAAGCGAATAGATCATCATCATGTATCAATGAGCATATGGTTGACAAGAAAATACGAGCATGGCATCATCAACTTATGCATATTCACTTGTCCAAAAGAAATATGAACTAACCACCATGAACATATGGGCTACATAGATAAATATTATCATTTACCCCTTACTTTTGAACAAAAACTAGCAATTACATGTTGAACAATTGAACAAGTCTCAAATTTATCATACACTTTGCTATTTTCAATAGCTTTGCATGGATTTTTACCAGCTTTTAATTTAACCTTTGGATATGCCCTTGTAATAAATATAAGTTTCTCATAAAGCAATTATTGGAAAATAGAATTATTTAAACAACAAGATAAACATGACTATTTTTACTTTGGTTAAGAATTTTCACCACTTTTGTATGGCATCGGTTAACGGTCTTGCCCTCGTAGTAACTAGTATAAACCTTATTCATGGGTATTTTAATCATGTCATATGCTCTACACAACCTTTGTCTTTCACTTTCCATGGCGAGCCGAGTTCTCGGGTGCCTGCCTTTCAAACACTTTCCTATAGAGAATATGTATTGAAATACCCATGACAACCATTTAGTTTACTCATTGATTAGTAAGCAGAAGAAGAGTATCTCATGTTCTCTTATCATCCTCCTCTTTCCAACTATTTATTTTATAAGAATCCCCGTCTCACCACAAATTCACAATGTTCCTCTTTTAATAAGTGTTGCTTCCCTTTCATGGATCTTTCCTTATTTTCATGTTTTAGCTTGTTGAGTAATTAAATGCTTGTACAACATGCTCAAGTTAATTTAGTGTGGCTTCTATCTTGGCGCGGTCCACTTCAATGCCTCTTACTGAAACTCGGTGTCCAAGAACATCACCTTCTATTACCATGAAATGGAACTTCTCCCAATTTAGGACTAAGTGTTGGTCCTCATAGCGCTGCAAAATTTGTTAAGATTGAACAAGCAGTTTTCAAAAGAGGTACAATACACAAAAAAGTCATCCATAAATACTTCCATATTTTTCTCAATATAATCAGCAAATATAGCATTCATGCATCTTTGAAAAGTAGTAGGAGCGTTGCACAAACCGAATGGCATTCTCCTATAAGAATAAGTACCAAAGGGACATGTGAAAGTAGTCTTCTCTTGATCATCCTTATGCACCGGAATCTGTGAGAAACCTGAATAACCATCTAAATAACAAAAGTGAGAGCATCTGGATAATCTTTCAAGCATTTGATCAATGAATGGTAAATGATAGTGAACTTTACGATTTGCCTTAATAAGTTTCCTATAATCAATGCACATTATATACTTAGTAACGATACATTGAGTAACAAGTTCATTTTCATCATTTGGAACCATGGTGATTCCACCTTTTTAGGTATAGAATGGACATGACTTACCCATTTACTATCAGCTATGGGATAGATAATACCTGCCTCAATAAGTTTGATTACCTCTTTTCTTACCAATTCTTTCATTCTTGGATGAAGACGGTGTTTATAATCAACAACAGGCTTTGCATCCTCTTCCAAGTTAAACTTATGCATGCATAAAGCATGGCTTATACCTTTCAAATCATCAAGTGAATAGCCATCTGCTAGCCTATGAGCTCTCAGTACTTCAAATAATTGTGATTCTTCCTCATCTGAAAGGTTAGCACTAATAATAACATGATATATTTTCTTATCATCAAGGAATGCATATTTCATATCTTCGGGCAATGGTTTAAGTTCAAAACTTGGATCTCCTTTAGGTGGTGGTAGTTTTCCTAGATTATCAGGTGGAATATGTAATTACAACTGTTGTGCTTCTTGAGATTGTATTTGTTCTATAGCTTCTTTCTCTTCATCATCAAATGGTTCCTCTTAATTCAACACATATCGTTCCAGCACGTCTGATGAAGCGACTGCCACTGAAGCAAGAGTCTCCCCCTATATCTTTAGAGAGCTTTTCCTTTCCTATATGTTTATTAGTAAAATTTGAAAAATTAAACTTAAGTCTTTCACCAGCAAATTTAATGAATACTTTCTCGTTTAGAAAATTAATTTCATCACCAACAGTATGTAAGAACGGTCTACCAAATATAACAGGATAAAATGCATCTTGGGAGTAAATAAGCACAATAAAATGAGCAGGATACTTAATCTTTCCAATTAATACTTCAACACCTTTAACAATGCCAAGATGACAAATATAATCTTTATTAGCAAGTTGGATAATTATAGCTGTCTTTTCCATGTTGATGGGATCGATATTAGGCTTGATTTCAAGATATAGAGAATATGGAATCACACTTATACTTGCTCCAATATCACAAAGTCCATGATAACATGAAGTCCCAATAGTACATGATATGATAGGTTTCCCAACTCGTGGTGTTACCTTTTATTACCTTGGTAGAATCTTCACATAAATAAAAATCACAAGGTGTTTATTCATTCAATTCTTTAATGGAAATTTTTTGATGTTGAACTTCAATTTGTTCATATGGTTCATGACATCTTCTAGCACTCTTATTAGTAACAGTTGTGAGTAAATTTTCCTTCACCTTGCTAGGATAAGGAGGAGCTTCAAAGATTTCTTCTATCGTATTAGATGAGACTTGATGAACCTGTTTTACAACTTTAGAAACATATGCAGAATTTTTAAAATGTTTAACAAATACATTAAATCCTTTCTTTGGAACATAAGATGGTTAGCAAAAGATTTAGCAATTTCTACTAAAATATGAGGGTCAACACCAAACTTGTTCTTAAGTTCCTCAAATAATATAGAATTAGAGAAATTATCTATACATGAATATTAATATTCCAAACCTGGTTTATTATCTTTGTCGAGATCCCAAGCTTTAGTATTTTTTGAAATAGTTTCCAATAATCTGTTGCCTCCTTTTGAGTTTTATTAGTGAAACTTCCTCTAGAAGAATTATCCAGGAAATCCCTACGATGCTGAGGCAATCTCACATAAAATTTATTAAGATAATGCTTTCAAGAATACCATGACGAGTATAATATTTAAGATAGAAAGCCTTTCTCAGATTTTCCAAATCAAGACGATATTTATCATCCAAAGATCTATACCATTCGCGAGCTTTACCAGATAAAGATAATAATAATATCTTCCTTCTCACTTCATTCTCATGAATACCTGCAAGTATAAATAGGGAACATAGTTCTTCAATGCCATTTAAATGCCCCGTAGCAGTTTGGCTTCCATCACCTGCAAAAGTTACCTCGCTAGCTATATCGACAATACCAATAGGAATTTGATAATCAACTTCTGGTTTAGTAGGATTCTCAACCTTCTCTTTATCTTTGTCATGAAGGAACTCAAATAGGGTGAGTTCCAATCCTTTGTAATTTGAGAAAGCCATGATAAAACAACAATAAAATGATAAAAACAGATTTCAAGTTTCCTTACCAAACAGCTTTCCAATAGCACAACGCTCCCCGACAACGGTGCCAGAAAAGTGTCTTGATGGCTCCCAAGTGCAGGAAAACAATTGTAGTAATTTTCAATAAAGAAAGGTTGTAAAACCTACAAGGAGCTGAGGGTAGTGGTTAGCAAATTTGACAAAGAAAATAATAGTAAATGCAGTAGATTTGGTGTTTTGGGTTTATAGTTTGCAAAAATATAAAATTCTAAAAGTAAATAACAATAAGTAAATGATCTCAATGAGAGAAAGCGCAATCCTTTATGCAGCAAGAGGACAAGCTCAAGTGTGTGTGAACTTATATGTGACAAGAGTTCCCGAGGGCGGCATGGATTTACTTAGCATAAATATTTCTACACAATATGGTGAATATGTTGTCAAGTTTAATTCCATTAGGGCGGATCCTAATTAGGTGCAGCCATAAGTATGATCTAAATACACCACTTATGATGGATCCTAGAGCCATTCACATGAACATCTAGGGATCATTAAGACATAAATGTCCCACCATAGCAATAGGTCCATTGGTCCCCAACATATAATCCCTCCAATGCAACTCAAAGTATTGGAAAACGGTTTCTGTCAGTTCCGTCCCTTCCAACCCCTATCATTGCATCAAAGTATTCTCCTATGAGCTCATATAGGTGAAGTAATATGCAGTCGATGTTCGCATAAAACCATAATAGAACAATATAAAAGATAAAAACTAGACCACATACTCATTGCATATTATATGGAAATCATAGCCAATTCATCATATGACCTCAGGAACATGGGGATCTACTCACAAGTGACAAACATGATATGGATCAGTACCATATGGGATACACCACAATCTAAAAATATAATCTCTCCACCAAATAAAGACAATATGCTAATCACAAACATGTAAATAGCCCTTAAAACAATATACGGGGTTCAATCAATCACATATTATGAGGGGAACAAGATGGATCTTAGAGATGTTGATGCTGATGATGGTGCTAGTAGAGATGTTGATGGAGAGGCCTCCCCCTACACCTAGGAGGAGTGGTAATGATGATGGTGTCGATTTCCCCCTCATCGTAGGCTCCGGTGCAGTAGGATCTGCCCCCTCCCGAAGTAGGAGAGGACTTTCGCCTCCGCCGTGACCTCTATAAATCATGAGAAAAATCTGGTGTAGGTTTTCTGGCGATACGGAGGCATCTGTAAAAAGGAGGATCTAGGACGATGCTCGAGGGGCGAAAGTGCCTATGTGGCATGCCTCTTTTGTTCCTTGTGGATCCCCTCGCTTCATTCTTTGGCCCAAGTTGATTCTCTAGATGAAAAACTCATCAGGTATTCCTCCTTCGATTTATTGACGTCCAGAAGGTCCTGAAACATCAAAAATATGAAAAAGGAGGTTTTCTGCCTCCCAGAAATTAAATACCAATGAAAGGGACTTTGTAGGAAAGTCCCGTAAATCATCTAAATATGCATAAATAATAGTGGATCAAAGCAAATATGATTCTAAACAGTACATAAAGGTCCTAAAAATGATAATGCAAAATGCAAGTATCACCCATGTACTTGCTTTGGGTTTGGAAAAGCATCGTGTCTGAAGCCCCGCTGATATGTCGTAAACATATCTATAATTTTTGATGCTCCATGCTTGTTTTGTACCAACTATCTTATGTTTTTTCTACACTTTGAGGTATTTTTATACATTTTCTGGAACTAACCTATTAACAAGATGCCATAGTGCCAATTCCCTGTTTTCTGCTATTTTTGGTTTCAGAAAAGCTAGTAAACAAATATTCTCGGAATTGGATGAAACAAAAGTCGACGTCAATATTTTACCGTAACAAAGACGGAGTCCAAAGGGGGGACAAAGAGGCGCCATAGGGCGGCTAGACCACCCCATGGCGCGGGTACACCCTGGGCCCCGCTAGGGCATGGTGTGGCCCCACTGGTCCTCAACCGGCCTTGCCCCTTCGCCTATATAAACCCCCGAGGGGAAAACCCTAGGAACCCGATCAGAAATCCATGAAAAAGTCCGTAGCCGTTGATGTATACGCACTTCTATTCTTGTAGATAGTTGTTGGGCCTCCAAGTGTAGAGGTTTGTAGAACATAAGCAAGTTTCCCTTAAGTGGATTACCCAAGGTTTATCGAACTCAAAGAGGAAGTGGTCAAAGGTATCCCTCTCAAGCAACCCTGCAATCAAGATACAAGAAGTCTCTTGTGTCCCCAACACACCCAATACACTTGTCAGGTGTATAGGTGCACTAGTTCGGCGAAGAGATAGTGAAATACAAGTGGTAACAGTGCCAGAAAATAGCTTCTGACTTGTTGTTGACGTGGGAGAGACTAAAACCAAACTGAAATAAAGATGGAAGCAAGCAAACATGCGACAGATCTAAATGTGAACGGTGTTTCAATGTTTAGAAACAAGGTCTAGGGATCATACTTTCACTAGTGAACACTCTCTCATATAAATACCTTGTCTTAATGATACTACTCTTAACTACTCTCCAGTTGGACACTCTAATCCATGGTAGGGCTATAACAACACTCCTCAAAGTCCGTCTTCCCCATCTAGATAACCCCACACTATCACCTTGTGCGCTAGATGGTGCAAACAAACACCACAACTTAATCAATCAAACCAAACAAAAGAAAACAAAAAACAAAAATGAAGACTCTCCAAGAACAACATAATAGTGCATGAAGCAATAAAAACGAAGTGTCTAGAAAGACCTGAGCTTTTTATTGATGAAGAAGGGGATGCCTTGCGCATCCCCAAGCTTTGATGCTTGTACCTCTTGAATATTTCTTGGGGTGACACGGGGTGGCATCCCCAAGCTTGAGCTTTTGTCCATTCTTCATCTCATTACATCATTCTTTCTCTACACCTGCGAATTTTCCTTCATACAAAACTTCACACAATCTTCATTAGCAACATTAGTATATTTAAAAGATAATAAACCTTTAAGTTTAGCTTTAGAACTGCAAAACTTTCACTAAAAATACAATCTAATGTATCAATTCCCTCAAAAATCTCAATTTCCCAAAAAGAACCCAAAAAAGGAATTAATAAGAAGCAAATGCAAATAATGGCAGAAATCTGTCAAAACAGAAAGGAAGGTAGAAACCGATTTTTTCGAAGACCTTATGTGGCTCAAATCAAAAAGTGTTGAACTAACGAAAGTTAGCTAACATACTGAGGAATTTATTCAGAAAATATCAGCTCAATCAGAGTTACATAAATTCCTCACGAATATTTAATGTGGAGCACAAAAATCTGTTTCGGGACAGCAACTTCCCCAAATCTTACTTCTCTCTCATTAGAGGTTATTCTTGGCACAAAAAGCAAACAAAAAGGATAAGAAGAGGTTATTACAGAAGTAATAACTTCCAAGACTCAATAAAACTATTGGGTTATCTCCCAATAAGTACTTTTTTAACGCCTTTAAGTTAGGCTTGATAGTTTGAGAAGATGCTCACATAAGAAATATGAATTGAAATAAAAGAGAGCATCAAGAAGCAAATATAAAACAAATTTAAGTCTAACCCACTTCCTATGCATAGGAATCTTGTAAAGAAACAAGTTATGAAAGCACAAAGAAACAAGCATAGGAAAGCAAAACAAATGCAACTTCAAAATTTTCAACATAAAGAGGGGAAACTTAATATTTTTGAGATATATAAAATCATGTTTCCCTCTCTCATAATAACTTTCAGTAGCATCATGGATAAAATTAACAATATAACTATCACATAAAACATTCTTATCATGATCCACATGCATAAAATGATTATTACTCTCCACATAAGCAAAGGCATTCTTATTAATTGTAGTGGGAGAAAATTCAACTACATAGCCATCACTATTATTCTCATCACCATAATCATCAAATATAGGAGGCATATTGTAATCACAATTAATTTCCTCCTCAATAGTAGGTGGACTGAAAATATCATATTTATCATTGTAATCATCATATATTGGAGGTTTGGTATCATCATAAACAATAGAATAGCTATCTTCCAAAGCTGGGAAACTAAAAAGATCATTTTCATAAAAACTAGCTTCCCCATGCTTAGACTTTTCCATAGCATTAACAATAATGGTGTTCAAAGAATTCATACTAATAACATTTCTATTAGCATGCAAATAAAGCTACATAGGTTGTTTAATTTTCTCTTCAAACACTTCATGTCCTAACTCAAGATAAATAATATAAAGCTCTCTATTTTGTTGCTGTTTTCCATTAAGCATAACTAGTGAAAACAAGAAACAAAAAGACAAAATTGCAGAATCTAAAGGAAATAACTTCGAGCACTCACACCATAGGATGTGAGTACCTTTTACCTTACCTCCTCGGCAATGGCGCTAGAAAATAGCTTGATGGTGAGGTAAGGTAAAAGACCCAAAACCTCGCCGGCAATGGCGCCAGAAACTAGCTTGATGTATACGCACTTTTATTCTTGTAGATAGTTGTTGGGCCTCCAAGTGTAGAGGTTTGTAGAACAGAAGCAATTTTCCCTTAAGTGGATTAGCCAAGGTTTATCAAACTCAGGTAGGAAGTGGTCAAAGGTATCCCTCTCAAGCAACCCTGCAAGCAAGATACAAGAAGTCTCTTGTGTCCCCAACACACCCAATACACTTGTCAGGTGTATAGGTGCACTAGTTCAGCGAAGAGATAGTGAAATACAAGTTGTAACGGTGCCAGAAAAGAGCTTCTGACTTTTTGTTGACGTGGGAGAGACTAAAAGCAAACTGGAATAAAGATGGAAGCAAGCAAACATGCAACAAATCTAAATGTGAATGGTGTTTCAATGTTTAGAAACAAGGCCTAGGGATCATACTTTCACTAGTGAACACTCTCTCATATAAATATCTTCTCTTAATGATTATACTCTTAACTACTCTCCGGTTGGACACTCTAATCCATGGTAGGGCTATAACAGCACTCCTCAAAGTTCGCCTTCCCCATCTAGATAACCCCACACTGTCACCTTGAGCGCTAGATGGTTCCAACAAACACCACAATTTCATAAACACAACCAACTCAAAATATACTCATGATAAGTATATATGTAACCTATCTTAAGTGCCACACATGGTGTGCACGCTATCACTTTCACACACGTGGGGAAAAGCATAGATCTATTAAAGCACGATGAGTATTTATGTAGACTCTAGCCTAAGTGCCACCATGGAGTGCACGCTGTCAGTTTCACACACATGGGGAGAGTAGAGATCTATTGAAGCACTTGATTATAAAGGTAGATCTATTTGATTATAAAGCTCATGACCACAACAAGATCATGCATAGAGAGAGAGATGAACACATAGCTACCCGTAGAGCCCTTAGCCTCGAGGAAGAACTAGTCCCTCCTCATCATGGGAATCAGCAACGGTGATGAAGATGGTGGTGGAGATCGATGGAGATGGCTCCGGGGGAACTTCCCCATCCCGGTAGGGTGCCGGAACAGACTTTCTGTCCCCCGAAACTCCCCCTCGGTGGCGGTGCTACGGAACTTTTCATGTATTTTTGCTGGATGATTTAGGGTTTCTGAGTCGGGAGCTTCTTATAGGCGAAGGTGGCAAGGTCGATGGAGGGCCAGGGGGCCCACACCTCCTGTGGACGCGGCCAGGGTGGGCCCCATGCCAACCTAGGGTGTGTCCACCCTGGTGTCCTCCTCCGTCTCGTCTTCAATTTTCCGTATCGTTTAGGGAAAATATGAACTTTGGCATTTGTCCCGTCCAATTCCGAGAATATTCATTTTTTAGCTTTCTGAAACCAAAAACAGCAGAAAGCAGGCGACTCGCACCTTGGCATCTTGTCAATAGCTTAGTTCTAGAAAGTGTATAAAAATACCTCAAAGTGTAGACAAAGCAAAGCAAAGTAGATACTAAACAAGCATGGAACATCAAAAATTATAGATACGTTTTTGACGTATCAGCCGCCGCCACCATCGTCCCTAGATCAGGAGGGATCTGAAACTCTTCCAGGCACCCTGCCGGAAAGGGGAGATCATCCTGGAGGCCTTATTCATCACCATGCCTGCCTCCGGAGTGATGTGTGAGTAGTTCATCCTTGGACTATGGGTACATAGCAGTAGCTAGATGGTCGTTTCTCCTCTTTTGTGCTATCATGTTTAGATCTTGTGAGCTGCATATCATGATCAAGATCATCTAATTGTAATCCTATATGCTGTGTTTGTTGGGATCCGATGGATATTGAGTACTACGTCAAGATTGATTATTGATTATATCATGTCAATGTTATTTGTGATCTTGCATGCTCTCCGTTGCTAGTAGCTAGTCTGGCCAAGTATTTGATTGTGACTCCAAGAGGGAGTATTTATGCTCGATAGTAGGTTCATGTCTCTAGTAATCTGGGGGAGTGAAAAAACCTCTAAGGTTGTAGACTTGTTGTTGCTACTAGGGAGAAAACAACAATCCTTTGTCCAAGGGCAATTCTATTCTTTACTTTACACACTTTGCTTAATGCAATTATCTGTCGCTTGCAACTTAATACTGGAAGGGGTTCGGACGATAACCTGATGGTGGATTATTAGTCATAGATTCAGTTGGATTACGGTCTATGTATTATGTTGTAATGCTCAAAAGAATTTCATAGCGATCATCATGACATATACATGCATTGTTATGCATTCTCAATTTGTCAATTGCCCAACTGTAATTTGTTCACCCAACATGTTACTTATCTTATGGAGAAACACCTCTAGTGAACTATGGAACCTGGTCCATTCGTTCCCACTGATATTCAATCTATTGTCTACTGTTTACTTTTTGCAATTACTTTCTGCAACTTCTACAAGCAACTACTTTCTTCCACACTATACGTTTAATACTTTGTTTTCAACCAAACCAGTGAGCTTGACAACCTCATTGTAAGTTGGGCAAAGTATTTTGGTTGTGTTGTGCAGGTTCCACGTTGCTAGCAACACCTTGGGAGCTGGTTCTTTCTCCTACTGGTTCGATAACCTTGGTTTCATAACTGAGAGAAACTTGCTGTTGTGCTCATCATACCTTCCACTTGGGGTTCCCAACGAGCTCTACATCATTTGAGCCATCAAGCAATTTTCTGGCGTCGTTGCCGGGGAGATACAGGACAGCTTCTGCAAGGGGAGTCTCTCACAACCAATCTCTTTACTTTGTTTTGTTTTTCTTAGTTTATTTTTCTTTGTTTGGTTTACTTCTCTTTATCAAAAACACAAAAAATAGTTTCTACTTTAGTTTCTATTCTAGTTGGTTCACTTTAATCCTAAAAAATGAGTATTCCTGAAGTAGAGGTTCATTCTTTTAAGCAACAAGGAGGAGAAAGTATGAAAGATGCTTGGTATAGAATAAGTAATGATCATCATAGATGTACTAAAAAATATTCTACCACAATCCTTATTAGAAATTTTTATGTTGGCATATCTAGTTGGAATAGGTATGTTCTGGATACTCTCACAAGGGGAAATTTTCTGGGCACTCCTGCTTTGGAAGCATGCAATTTAATTGAAAGTTTAGTGGGAGCACCACCTATTAATTTCATTAAGACTGAAATCACCTTGGAATAAGTTATAAAAAAATTGAGCTTCATAGAGAAAAGTTTGCCAAAGCTCCTTGATAACACTAGCCAAGTTAATGAATCAATAGAAAGTATCAATAAAAGAATCACTGTCATAGAGGCTAGCATTATTCATGATCAAAATCTAAGAATTGGTAAACTAGAAGAGGCTATGGAAACTCTAAGTTCAAATTTTTATTCCCTTAAGTTTATAAGAGAGAAATCTTTTGTAGGAAAAGAGAAAAAAAATTGCGTATATTCCAAAGGTGTCTACACCAGAACCCCTTAATGAGCTTAAAATTCATAATTTTTTTAGTCCAACTAAGAGTGATTTACATGTTGAATCATATTCACCTAAGGTACCTATTGATAAAAGCCCTATTATAAATAAAGTAATTGATGTTAATGCTTCTTCATTCAAAAATACGTGATTCCTACTTTCTATGCCTAGCTGAAAGGCGTTAAAGAAAAGCACTCTTGGGAAATAACCCAATTTTTATTTCAGTAAGTTTTTCTTTTGTTCAGTCTTGGAAGTTATTGTCTCTGTAATAACCTCTACTTATCATTTTTGTGTGGTTTTTGTGCCAAGAAAAGCCTCTAATGAGAGGGAAGTAAGATATGGGGAAGTTGCTGTCCCGAAACAGAATTTTGTGCTTCACTGTAAAACATCGTGAAAAATACCAGTACGGAGGATTCAGCTGTAAATTTTTGTGTGCATGCCCCTTGTATTTACCCAACTTTCATTAATTTTGCACTTTTTGATTTAAGCAACATAATATTTTCTAAAAAATCGGTCTTTACCTACTGGTCGGTTTTGACAGATTTCTGCCATTATGTGCATTTGCTTCTTAATAAGGTTTCTTTTTGAGTTCTCTTTGATCACTTGAGATTTTAAAAGGATTTTCTACAGTAGCCTATGTTTTAATGGATTTTGCTACTTGAGTTGTAACTGAACTCAAAGGCTTATTATATTGAATACACTAATGTTGCTAATGAAGATTGTGTGAAGTTTTGTATGAAGGAAAATTTTCAAGTGTAGGGAGAGAATGATATGATGAGATGAAGTATGGAAAAAAGATCAAGCTTGGGGATGACACCCATGTCATCCCAAGAAATATTCAAGAGGTACAAGCGTCAAAGCTTGGGGATGCCCAAGGCATCTCCTTCTTCATCAATAAAAATCTCAGGTCTTCTTTCAAGACACTTTATTTTTACTTCATGCACTATTGTGTTGTTCTTGGAGAGTCTTTGTTTTTATTTTTAGTTTTATTTTGATTTGTTTGCTGCAATAAGTTGGTCGGACCCCAACATACCTATTTTGGAGAAGTCACACCTAGTTCTTCATTGCCTAGAACACTCTAGTTTTCACTCTTGGTAGCACTGCATTTAGCTTTAGTTTTCTTATACTTTTTGCTTTGAACTTTTTAGTTCTTCTTTGTAGTTAGGCGAAACAATCTCTCTGATCTTTATTGATTATTATCTTTGTGAGTTGCTTCAAATAAGTCGATTAGTGTTGGAAAAGAGTAGAATGTTTCATGCTTATAGTGGTACAAAAAGAAGCTTGTTTTGACTGTGGCTTAGACTTTATCATGTCATGTTAGATGTTGATTTGACCTTATGCTTAGTAATTATTGTTGTAACATGACTTGTTTCAAACAATTGGGATTGCTTAATGTGCCATGAAAGAATCATGCATTGTTTTAGCATACAAAAGCATAATATTGTGGTATTCTGCTTTGATGCTTTATTTCGGTTGACTTGGCACATGCTTATACCATGTTATGACTATGAAACAGTCACCTTAGCCTCTATGATCATTTAGTTTTTGACTTGTAGTATCACTTTATGCTTTAATTAATAATGTTTTGTCACTTTGCATGATTATGGCCATTATTGCTCTCTTAGTTGGTTGTTCCCAGTCTTTTGCTAACCTCCACCTGTACTGAGTATGATCTCTACTCGTGAATCCAACTCCCAAGAAACCAAGTTATTCCAAAGAGTCCACTATAAATTCCTATGTATGGCATGTTACACCATTCCAAGTATATTCATGTGTTTGTTTATCTTCCAAATTAAATTTTTGTTATGTGAAAATTAGTGATTAAAGCTCTCACGAACTTGATGGCACACTTTATTTTCTTACACTTAATAAACTTGAACCATTGTTCCCATCTATGTTTCGTATATGCTTGCAAATTATAAGTTGGGAGTTAGAATAACCATGTTGTCATGGGGAACGCTTTTGACGTTGCACTTATTCTATTTAGTTGATATCATGTTCTTTCGTTTATGGATGCTGGCGATGTGAAATAAAATGGGAGCTTGTAAGCTCATGGAGTTTGTATATGTGTTAGACAAACGCCTAGGCGACTAGACTAAAGCCATGCCTAATCATGGTGGAAACTTGCAGCATAACCATAATGAGCATTATGTGAAGCATCCTCAAAACCTATGCAAATAGCAAATAAAAAGATCATTGAGATGCTCATTGTCTATTTCCTTGTCATTTTGATATGGGATAGCTCCTATGTCATGGGGAAAGGGGTACCCCGTTGGCGGTTCTCTATGATACACATATACTTACATTGATAAGAACTTGCTTGTGACCAAAGTTGAGTAGCATGAGGGTCGGTACACGTACGCAAGGGGCATGCGATTTTCAACTTATAACTTGTCAAGAATATACTCATATTTGTGTCACTTTAACCTTAACCACTTCAAGATGCTTATGATAGGGGAAATGAGAGCTCAAATCTAGTAAGTACCATAAGTTTGGAAGCTCTTTATGAAACTTGAAATCCCTACTTACCTCTATGAAGGGACTTTCTTTTTTATTTTTGTTGAGTCTCCATCTTCTATGTTTATGCACCAATTAAGAGAGCATAGTTGTCATTCTTAGTTCAGTGTGCATTGTCCCAAAACATGTTGATTGATTCATAATTATGGTATTGCTTGTTCTTAAATTATTTGTATCTAGTCACCCTTATGAACTTTTAAGGTGTCCTATACATTTATGTTTTGCTATTCCATGAAGGACAAGATGAATACCACTCTTGATATGTTTTCTATATGTGAAACAAACAAATGTATTTCATTGCATTGTTATTCATGATCTTTTGTTTGTGTAACCTTTCATGTTGCAACATAGTTGCTTTGTCTTATTGTTAGAACTATATCTTTCATGCTTATGTTAGAGTACTTTGATCCCAACTATCAATGATTTATAATACCTTAATCAAGATTGTGATGGTGCATGTGATACGTCCATTTTGCATCACTATTTTATATCATAATTTGCTATTATCAATTGAAATATTTCATATTAATAGGTGATACTTATGTTATTTCATCTATTTTGCATGTTGGATGACTTTTGGAGGATGAACTGCCGGAGTCAGGATTCTGATGGAAAAAGCGGTATCCAGATGCAATATTCGCGAAGATCGGAAAATTCCAAAAAATAAGCAGAAGTTCTTATTTTTCCAGAAGACGAAGGAGGCCAAAAGGAGAGGCGGAGATGGACCATAGGGGGCCCACACCACCCCCTGGCGCGGGCCCTGGGCTGCGCCATCAGGTGGTGTGACCACCCTGGCCCGCCTCTGGCCCGCCCCTTCGCCTATAATTTCCCCCTGAAACCCTAATACTTGGGAAGGGCGACCATAGAAAGATTCTGCCGCCTCTGCGGGGCGGAAACTACAGAGAGAGAAAGAGCTCTTCGGTAGGCAGATTTCTGCTGGGTAAATTCCTTCCCGGAGAGGGGAGATCATCGCCATCAACACCGTCATCAAGCTAGACTTCATTGGGATCATCATCATCATCCTCACCATCATCTCCACCAGCACCATCACCACCACTCCATCCCGCTGTAAAAATTGGGTTGAATCTTGCATAGTTCTTAGGGGAAACTTTCCCGGTGTTGATTACTTTTGTAGTTGATGCTTTTGAGGGGAACCATTGAATTATTGTTTATGTTCACATTGTTATTCATCATTATATCATCTCTGATCTTGATCCATATGATGTCTCGTGAGTAGTTCTTTTAGTTCCTGAGGACATGGGAGACGTATGAAAATGAATTGCCTAATGAGGATTTTAGAGTTGAACAACTTTCTTCTGTTGATTCAATTTTTGACCTTAAACCTCTGTTTGATGGTTTTAAGTATGGTCATTGCGATGATAAGAATTTTTCTTGTGATAGTTATATTGTTAACTCTATTCATAGTGCCACTAAAAGTTATTATGAGAGAGGGAAACATGGTTCTATGTATCTCAATAATATTAAGTTTCCCCGCTTTATGTTGAAAGTTTTGAAGTTGCACTTGTTTTGTCTTCCTATGCTAGTAGCCTCTTGTTTCAATAATTTGTTTTCTTACAAAATTCCTTTACATAGGAAGTGGGTTAGACTTAAATGTGTTGGATATTTGCTTCTTGATGCTCTCTTTCACTTCAAATCCATATTTCCTACGTGAGCATCATTGAAATTATCAACCCTATCTTAATGGCTATAAAGAAAGAGCTTTTGGGAGACAACCCATTTTAGTTTTCTTTTGTTTTTTGTTTTTTGAGTCTTGGAAGTTATTACCTCTGTAATAACCTCTCCTTATTCCTTTTGTTTGGTTTTTGTGTCAAGATTTGCCTCTTTTGAGAAGTAGGTGATTTGTGGGAAGTTGTTGTCCCGGAACAGAATTTTATGCTACACTTAAAAAAATCGTGAAAAATCCCAGTATGTTGGATCAAGCTGTAATTTTCGGAAAATGTGCCCCAAGTTATTATCCAACTTTCGTTAGTTTTGCACTTTTTGATTTGAGCAACAGAAGATTTATGAAAAAATCAATCTTTACCTGCTGGTCTGTTTTGACACATTTCTGCCATTATTTGCATTTGCCTCTTAAATCGATTTCCTTTTAAATTATTTTTGTGCTTTTGAGAGGATTTTCTACAGTAGCTTATGTTTTGATGGATTTCAGTTGAAATTGAACCCAAAGGATTATTGTCTTTGCATATATTAATGTTGCTAATGAAGATTGTGTGAAGCTTTGTATGAAAGGAACTTTCAAGTGTTGGAGAGAAGGAATCTGCACAGTCCATTTTTGAATAGGTAATTGTCGTGGTGGTATCATGGCATATGCCATGGGTAGGCTAAAGTTGGGGCCGATGTACATGGAGGAATCCGGGGACGGATGATGCAGTGAAGACCGCACTCGTATGAACAAAGAGAAATACGATGTATCTAGGTTGGAGGCTCTCATGTTGAGATAACACCTCTTTTCCCTGCATCTAATCTCAGATATCTTGCCAAACTTGTGGCTAAAATGGTTCTCCTTGAGTTGTTTCTCCTATCCTTCTATCTAAGAACTCTCTGTGAGAATGGAGGAAGAAGGAAGGAGAGCTCCTAGTGAGCAGAGAGGAGAGGAGCCCTTCGGGGCCTCCTTGAGAACGATCCCCCTGGTGCTCCTTATAAAGGGGAGCCCAAGGGACAAGTCTTGTTCCTTATTATTGGCATCTAGATAGAATATTCCTAGCATCTTCTATAGATGCTCAGCATATGCCTTGGCATCTCTGGAGATGCCAGGCATATTACCTAGCATCTTCTTAGATGCCATGGGCATATTCCATATGTCATGTGCCAGTTTGAGCTGGTGGCATCCCAAGACTGGCACGATACTTGTGGAGCTTGTCTTGGCTCGATGGCGTGTTCTTGTGGAGGTTGGGGATGCATCCGGAGATGAATAAGGAGGCGTATGGGGTGAAATACCTCGGCCCAGACGCCCCAGATGAAGTGGTAATTCGGCCTGCTTCCTAGTTGATTCGGCCTAGTCCTGATTGCAAAAGATAAAGGCCCGGTCGGATTGTTAGGTGGCCCAGCCGGGCTAGTGGTTGTTCGGCCTGGAGGGAGATCTGTCCTGGGGCCGAGTGTGGCCCAGACGGGTTGCTGATCCGGTTAAGCTGGTTCCCGCGGTGGGCCGAGTTGCACCCATGCCGGCCCACCCGGGTATTTGTTTGGGGGCAGTGAACGTCGGCCGAGATGGCCCGGATCAACCAATATGTAACATCCCAACATTTAGGAACTAACGAAGGGTAGATTTAGGAATTTGGAATGTTGCATGCATTCATCTGTGAAAATGTGGGTAAAATTTTCGCCAAATAAAAAACCTAAAGTGATCAAGGTTTCTTTCATAATTTGAGATTAGGTTTAGTCTTAAAGGATGATTGCTATAGAGTTTGATGTGATCTTTGAGGAATTATGTGA
Source organism: Avena longiglumis (assembly GCA_030063025.1). NCBI lineage: Eukaryota > Viridiplantae > Streptophyta > Magnoliopsida > Poales > Poaceae > Avena > Avena longiglumis. The sequence goes on from CP125979.1 coordinate 230,546,903, forward strand.
TTTGGAAAATGAATTTGAATTTTAAATTTGAGTGTTTGAATTATAATTCAAATGAATTAGGAATAAGGTTTGAATCTTGATTTAATTAGGAGTTAATTATTATAACTCAAATTTTATCTAAAGAAAACAATTAAGAATATGAAACTTATTTCATATTTTCATTTAATAAATAAGTTACAAAAATGTAACTTATTGAAATTATCCACAAACCTCACAATAGCAAATAAATAAGGAATAAAAATAGTAATAATAATATAATCTTTATTACAAAATAATAAAATGAAGATTACAAAATAATAAAATTAAAATTACAAAAGAATAAAAAAGATTACATTCACTATTCTATAAAGAAAACCTAAACTAAAATCTTCATCTTCAAATCTGTACCTGCAAAACAAACACTAATAAAAAATAAAGAAAGTTAGGGTTAGTAATGTTATACTCTCAGACATGTCAGTGAGGTGCACTGAACAAATTTCATCATTGAGTAATTCTATTAAAAAGGGGCAAGTTTCACCAAATTGAAAGAATGTATCTTTCATATTTTTTTCCAGAAGTCAAATGACAGCAAAGAGGGGCAAGTATCACCAGCCAGGTAAAATTAACCAGATAATAGTCAATTTAAAAATTCTGAACATATCCACAAGTGCACAGCAAGCAAAAAGGCAGGACACACACCAAAATGCATGTGGTGTGCTGTCATCTTCACAGCACAGCTCCAACACACAAAACCAGCAGCATAGCCGTGGAGAGGCACTAGTGCATCTCTTCACTGCACACACACAAGAACAGCCAGCTTAGACAACAGCTAAACCAAGCACAACAGCCAGTAACCAAACCAACCAAAGCCCCAGATCTCATCACCAGGATGGTAACATAAGGAGGGGGAAGGATCAGGTGGACAGCGAGATCAAGTCCAGGAGCTAGGAGGAGCAGGCTAGCCCAAGGTCAAGCTCAGGAGCTCAGCAAAACAAGATCAACATCACCACCTTACTCCACAATCATCAGATTTGTGGTGAGCATCATAAAACCCTCACATGATCTAATCATATTATCTAGACAGAAGCATGTGTTGTTTTATGAAACAAACTCTCAGAAATCACCCAAGTGGGGTGAATCCATCATAGAGATTTTAAACTCTAAAAGAAAATAGCAAAGTACAAGGATCCAACCAGAGCTTAGAACAATATCATTGCTTTGGTTGTCAAGCTATATATTTCAATTCAAGCACAAATATAGCTAAGATCTAATTTCTAGGCACATCCCTAGGATAAGGGTAGCTCCTTAGAAGCTAATCCTTTGGATCCAGATAATGATCAAGCCTACTATCATTTTTTCCAAGCTATGATTCAAGAACAATAGCTGGTACCGCTAGCAGGACTATCTATATGAATCAACTAGATAAGGCCTAAACCCCTAAGACTCAGGCCAACATCACTGGTCTTAGGGATTTCAGAGAAGAACATTTCTATTTATCTGATACAGCCAAGCTTGTCTTAAGCTTAAACCCACCCAATCAATGAATAAGAATCAATCTTGTGTGCCATACCAAGATGGTGTCCCAAGAACAATTCTACATGAATCAGGATAAACACCCAATCATCACAGATTCAACAAATAAATCTACTAATCATTTTCCTATCAGGAATCATAATTAAAACATTCCAATGTTTATCTTTACTGTTTGAGATCATTGTGATCTCAAACCACATATTAATTTCTAAGCCAACAGCACTAAAACAGTGATTTCATCACACCATAACCATGATCCTAAACCAAGAAATGACAGTGGAAAGTATCAAGTCACTGACTTTACCAAGCATTGGTTCCAAAGAAACTATACCATCTGAATCATATGCAATCCAAGCATAAAATTATCTAAAGCCACCAGAACCATTATAGTTCAACTCAAGCAACAAGCCCCAGGCTAGTAACCATTTAGCATGCTTACAGACCATTCACACATGATCTAATTCATCCAGTAATTGATCAACCACAGGATAATAACCCTAAATGAAATAAATCACCTTAATCAGGACAAAATAGTAACCAGAGAGGTTACTGCCAACATCCAGCATAGGTTGAGCGAGCACAGAGAGCACAAGGGGAGAGGAAAAGAACTCACCAAAGGTCCTCGCTAGAGACTAGAAGAGGAAGCAGAGGTGGCCGACGACCATGGCGGCACGGGGAGCACCCCCAGAGGGGGCGCTGCAAACAGCGCCACGGCGGCGACCATGACCACGCCTAGAGGCGAGGCGAATCACCATGATGCACGACGGCAACGACATCACCAAGATCGACGCCAACCCCCAAACCCTAGGGTTCGGGACGACACCAATCCGTCACAGGAGAGCCCCATGCTCAAATCCAGTTGGATAGAAAGGATGGGCATAGTCGACAACCTCCTACTGCACCACGACGGCGACCAGAACGGCGCAAGACGGCAGGAATCGCCGGCGGCGATATCACCAACCACAGGGTCGGGGCAGAGGAGGAGGGGAGTGAGCTCGAGGGAGAGAGGCAACAGGGTAGTGGGCTGAGTTGGGCCAGACCCTTCGGGGTGGCTATTTTGATTATGACTAATGGGCCACCAGGGCCCAATAAGATTAAACCAGCCCAAAAACCTTTAAGGCCTGTTTTAATAAATAGGAAAAGACCAAAATACCCCTCAAATTAATTAAATTCTAGAAAATAAAATAAAAGTCCAAAAATTATAAATAAAATATTTTTGGATTCACAATAATACATACTATCCGAATAAATTAAAATATAAAATTTTAGACATTTAAATCTTATTAGGAATTTTGTAATTTATATATTCCTTATGGAATTTTACAAAATTATTGAAAGATTGTATAAATAAATAAAAATCACTTTCTTTATATATTAATATTGTAGTATTTTTGAAAAATACTAAATAAATATTTAATAACCATTTTTGATAATTAAGTGATAATTCCTAAAAGAATTATTAAAACAATAAAAGGAAAATAAAAGGAAAATAAAATAAAATAATTCAATATAATATTTATAAATCCTTTATTATTAAAAAATTGTTATAATAATGGGGAGATAGCATATCAAGTAAGATGATGCATTGCATTACTTGCATAATCATTTTGCTTCTATAAATATTGTCCTTACCGGGCAATAATGATGTTTTTGTAGACATAGAAGCTCAAGGTCCAGTGCAAGCATCAGACTTCACTACCTTGCCATCACAAGGCAAGTTCATCACTTGCTCATGTCCTTTGAAGAGTCTTTATCAAAGTATTTGCAAATTATGTGTTATCATTTATGCTATGAAAGAAAGAAAATATTATTTTTCACAAATAAAGAAATCATAGATATCATCCTAAGTGATGATAAAATTGGAGCAATAGAACTTAGGGTTCTATTTGCAATGATGATAATCAATTAGGGACTTAATAACCCCTGACGTCAGTGATTCTAGCGCCGTATATTACGCATTAGCCATGAGATTTGTAATGTGAGAGAGAAGTCAGCTGTATCTTCTTCCTCTCGCATGAAACCGGATGTGCAGGTCGTGGCTATTATCCTTGTAGCATGCATATTAATTGGTAATTCGTAGAGGATATGCAGCATATGGGTGGGAACCCTCATCGTCCCACGATAGTTCTGGCATCTAACGGTTTGTACAAACCATTGCTGTAATTCATTATGTGGGCATGGTGTACACCAAGGAGGCATGCAAGGTCGCGAAGGGGGCAGTGATTGGCTTGGACCAACTACTAGGCCCCACATCATGGATGTGTGGACGGGAAAGTACGCTCGGTTGTGCAACAAGGAGTTGATCTCTCATGGGTAAAGTAACGCACCTCTGTAGAGTGTGTGAATTGTAACTTGTTACTCCCTGTTCCGGGAAGGAGCTACAAACGCGGCAAGAAAGGAACTCCATGAAAGTTCTGGTAAACCTGTGAAGGCTGATGGTCATAGATTTTCATAATAAAATCAATCTTTGAAAAAATATTTACAAAATTGCATAGTGCCAAGGACTTATAGTCCAAGGTGGTAGTTAGAGCATCAAACTTACCACCTTGCATATAATGAACTTGTTGGGTAACGCTGTTACTCATTCTTTCCTTTGATCCCTTGTTTAGGCTCTGAGGATCCCGAAGACGTGCCAATGTATGCTGCCGAATGCCAAGAAGATGTGTTCTACGAGGAACCTGATATGTCCGGAGGTGTTGAAGGAGTGGATTACAAAATCCGCTACGGCGTCGATGATAACGAGTCCAACTAAGTATCCCTAGTTAGTAGTAAAAAACGGAGCCGACCAGCATGAACTCTATAGAATAATTTGTTGAGCTCAACTCCTAGTCGGAGTTGTTACTTTTATATTCCGCTGAAACACTTTATATTTTGGTTTGTAAGTTGAATCTTTTGGAAGTCTTGAACTTCCGGTATTGTAATAATAATAAAGTGTGTAAATTTGTAATATGGACCCGCAATGTTTATGTTGTACCACTCTAAGAGATGTGATATTTACAGAACGGTGTTCTATGGATGTCATGTCAACGACTATAGTATACTACACATGTAGTGGTATGCTGGGTCACCGCACAATACCAGCCCACCCGAGGAGGATGGTGGCGACATGGTGTCCCGTCGAGGAGGCGCTGCGGGATGTTCCCTGTAGTGGGCCGAATAAGGCCCACCCGGGGGCAGGAAGCAAGAGCAGTGCTACGCTGTTTGTCGCCTGGCGTGCTGACCCGGCGATGCTGGAGGGAGTTCCTGGCAGGAGGAGGATTGGCGGGAGTGAGGCGGTGTAGGCTTGCGGTGGGCCAAATTTGCCTCAGGTCAGCCCACCCGGGGAAGGGAGCTGGTGACTCTGCGGTGGGTTGGGCCGACTGAAGTCACTCAGCCCAGTTGGCTTCATTCGGCTTGGTTAATATTAATCCGGCCCTTGACTGTTTTGTCCAGGCCGAGTTACGCTTAACTCGGCCCAGATGAGTTTTCTTGTCTCTATTTATTTGTCTTATTTTCTCTATGGCCCATATCTTCCTTCGTGTGTATATATATATATCTTTTGTCCATACTTATCTCTTTATACCCTAACTCTGGGGTACCCGGGGTCATATCCCTGACATTAGTCCCCAAGGCTATGGGGGACTCATAGAGTCGCGCGTAGGCTCTATATATTAAAATATTCACCGAGTTGTTTTTCATACATATAATCTCTTCACCATATATTTTTGGGTCATATAACCCTTTTGGATTAGTTTGTGACTTCTTGGCATTTTTGGTGCTCGTCTTTTAATCATTTTGGGTAAGTTATGACTTATAGACATTTTTGGCACTGGTCTTTTTAACCCCTTTGGGTAAGTTATGACTTCTCGCCATTTTTTGGCACTGGTCTTTTAACCCCTTTTGGTAAGTTATGACTTCTGGTCATTTTTGGCACTAGTATTTTAACCCTTTTGGTAAGTTATGACTTCTGGACATTTATGGCACTGGTCTTTTAACCCCTTTTGGTAATTTATGACTTATGGACATTTATGGCACTGGTCTTTTAACCCTCTTTGGTAAGTACATGACTTCTGGCCATTTATGGCACTGGTCTTTTAACCCTTTTTGGGTAAGTTATGAGTTCTGGCCTTCTTGGGCACTACTCTTTTAACCCTTTTGGGTAAGTTATGACTTCTGGCCTTTTTGGGCACTGGTCTTATAACCCCTTTGGGAAAGTTTTGACTTCTGGCCTTCTTGGGCACTGGTCTTATAACCTCTTTGGGAAAGTTATGACTTCTGGCCTTCTTAGGCACTGGTCTTATAACCCCTTTGGGAAAGTTTTGACTTCTGGCCTTCTTGGACACTAGTCTTATAACCCCTTTGGGAAAGTTACGAGTTCTGGCCTTGTTGGGCACTGTTCTTTTATCCCTTTTGGGTAAATTATGTATCCGAGTCATCTCATCTGAGTTGTATGACCCAGTCATGACTTATGTCTCAAATCCGAGTTATCTGAGTCTAAATTCGAGTTTATATGACCCAAATCCGAATTATATTACTTATGTCTCAAATCCGAGTCATCTGACTCAAAGTACGAGCTATATGACTCAAATCCGAGTCATCTGATTCCAAATCTGAGTTATGTGACTTTAAATCCGAGGTATATTACTCAAGTCTGACTTATGTCTCAAATCTGAGTCATCTGACTCAAAATCCAAGTTATATGACTCAAATCCGAGTCATCTGATTCCAAATCCAAATCATCTGATTCTAAATCCAAGTTATAATACTCAAATATGACTTATGTCTCAAATCTGAGTCATCTGACTCAAAATCCGAGTTATATGACTCAAATCCGAGTCATCTGATTTCAAATCCGAATCATATGATTCTAAATCCGAGTTATAATACTCAAATCTGATTATGTCTCAAATCTAAATCATATGACTCAAAATCCGAGTTATATGACTCAAATTCTAGTCATCTGATTCCAAATTCGAATCATATGATTCTAAATCCGAGTTATAATACTCAAATCTGACTTATGTCTCAAATCCGAGTCATCTGACTCAAAATCCGAGTTATATGACTCAAATTCGAGTCATCTGATTCCAAATCTAATTCTAAATCCAAGTTATAATACTCAAATCTGACTTATGTCTCAAATCTGAGTCATCTGACTCAAAATCCGAGTTATATGACTCAAATCCGAGTCATCTGATTCCAAATCCGAACCATATGATTCTAAATCCGGGTTATAATACTCAAATCCGACTTATGTCTCAACTCCGAGTTATCTGACTCAAAATCCGAGTTATATGACTCAAATCCGAGTCATCTGATTGCTGAGATATAACTTGATCTGATGAGATGATGGTAAATTGCCTTTGATATGGATCCGAGATAAAGTTTTTGGATATGACAATAGGGCTAATCGCCAAGAGATATGATCCGATATGTAGATCCGAGATATAAATTTGAGATATGATATGCTGGCATATAGCCATCCGAGATATAGGATAACCTCGCAAGATGAGTTAAAGATCAATCCAAGTTATTACATAACCTGGCAAGCTGAATCAAACTCTAATCCGAATTATAGATAAGCTAGTAAGATGAGTCAAAATACAAATCCGAGTTAAAATATACCCTGGCAAGCTGAATCAAATGTTAGTCCGAATCAAAGATAAGCTGACAAGCTGAGACAAGTTCTAATCTGAATTAGAGGTAAGTTGGTAAGCTGAATTAAATATTAATTTGAATCATAAATAAGCTGGTAAGATGAGTTAAGGGCTAATATGAATCATAAATAAACTGAGTCAGATTCTAATTCGAATCATAAATAAGCTGGTAAGCTAAGTCAGGGGCTAATCCGAATCATAAATAAACTGAGTCAAATTCTAATCTGAATCATAAATAAGCTGGTAAGCTGAGTCAAATACTAATCCGAATCATAAATAAACTGAGTCAAATTCTAATCTGAATCATAAATAACCTAGTAAGCTGAGTCAAGGGCTAATCCGAATCATAAATAAACTAAGTCAAATTCTAATCTGAATCATAAATAAGCTGGTAAGCTGAGTCAAGGTCTAATCCGAATCATAAATAAACTGAGTCAAATTATAATCCGAATTATAAATAATATGGTAACTTGAGTCAAGGGCTAATCCGAATCATAAATAAACTGAGTCAAATTCTAATCCGAATCATAAATAAGCTGGTAAGGTGAGTCAAGGGCTAATCCGAATCATAAATAAACTGAGTCAAATTCTAATCTAAATCATAAATAAGCTGGTAAGCTGAGTCAAGGGCTAATCCGAATCATAAATAAACTGAGTCAAATTCTAATCTGAATCATAAATAAGCTGGTAAGCTGAGTCAAATTCTAATCTGAATCACCATGATGCTTTCTCCATCTAAGTGTGACTCTATGAATACGTTGGCTAGTCCCCGGGTTGATTTATTTCCTTCCCGGGTGAACGATCAAGTGTCGATGACTGAGTTATCTGATACTCATAGTCTGCTTGGAGAAGAGTCTGAATCATGCTCGCTGAGTCTCACTTGCCTTGCAGAGTCAGACTTGGAGACTCCTGTGCTCACCTCTCTTCTCTCTATATGCTTGGAGAAGTTGAAGAGGCTCTTATGAAGCAGAGGTTGATGAAGACGTTCCCGTCCGGATGGTAACCCAACCAGCGCCACTAAATTTCCCCACGGTGGGCGCCAAATGTCGTGATGGTATCACGGCATATGCTACGCACCATGGGTAGGCTAAAGTTGGGGACGATGGACGTGGAGGAATCCCGGGAGGGATGATGCAGTGAAGACCGATGTATCTAGGTTGGAGGCTCTCATGCTGAGATAACATCTCTTTTCCCTGCATCTAATCTCATATATCATGCCAAAGTTGTGGCTACAATGGTGCTCCTTGAGTTGTTTCTCCTATCCTTCTATGTAAGAACTCTCTGTGAGAATGGAGGAAGAAGGAAGGAGAGATCATAGTGAGCATAGAGGAGAGGAGCCCTTCGGGGCCTCCTTGAGAGCGATCCCCCTGGTGCTCTTTATAAAGGGGAGCCCAGGGGACAAGTCTTATTCATTACGATTGACATCTAGATAGCATATTCCTGGAATCTTCTAGAGATGCTCAGCATATGCCTTGGCATTTCTGGAGATGCCAGGCATATTCCCTAGCATCTTCTTAGATGCCATGGGCATATTCCATATGCCATGGGCCAGTCTGAGCTGTTGACGTCCCAAGACTGGCACGATACGTGTGGAGCTTATCTTGGCTCGATGGCGTGTTCTTGTGGAGGTTGGGGATGCATCCGGAGATGAATAAGGAGGCGTATGGGGTGAAATAACTCGGCCCGGATGCCCCAGACGAAGTGGTAATTCGGCCTGCTTCCTAGTTGATTCGGCCTGGTCCTAATTGCAAAAGATAAAGGCCCTGCCGGATTGTTAGGTGGCCTAGCCTGGTTAGTGGTTATTCGGCCTGGAGGGAGATCCGGCTTGGGGCCGATTATGGCCCAGACGAGTTGCTGATCCGGTGAAACTGGTTCCCGCGGTGGGCCGAGTTAGACCCCTATCGTCCCACCCGGGTCTTTGTTTGGGGACAGTGAAGGTCGGCCGAGATGGGCCAGATGAACCAATATCGGCCCACACGGGGAGGATGGTGGCGATGCGGTGTCCTGTCGAGGAGGAACTATGGGATGTTCCCCGCGGTGGGCCGAATAAGGCCCACCCGGGGGTAGGAAGCGGGAGCAGTGCTACGCTGTTGGTCGCCTGGCGTGCTGACCCGGCGATGCTGGCGGGAGTGAGGCGGTGTAGGCCCGTGGTGGGCCGACTTTGGCTCAGGTCGGCCGACCCGGGGAAGGGAGCCTGTGACTCTATGGTGGGTTGGGCAGACTGAAGTCACTCGGCCCCGTTGGCTTCATTCAGCTTGGTTAATATTAATCCGTCCCTTGACTGTTTTGTCCAGGCCGAGTTATGCTTAACTCGGCCCAGATGAGTTTTCTTGTCTCTATTTATTTGTCTTATTTTCTCTATGGCCCATATCTTCCTTCATATATATCTTTTGTCCATACTTATCTCTTTATACCCTAACTCTGGGGGTACCTGGGGTCATATCCTCGGCAGTAACAATTCTTGTAAGAAAAGGTTCTCGAATAACTTGTCAATTTATATTTTTGCAGTTTTTATTCCATAAGAAAGATAATGAGTCGAAACAGTGAAGGAAACGCGCCCGGGTGGCCCACACCACCCCGTGGCGCGGGCCCACCTAGCCACGCCACCAGGGGTGTGACCACCCCGGAGCCCGTCTCCGTCTCGTTTTCCCCTAGTACCTTCCTTATGTCGTAAAACTTCATAATATATAATCACCCGGATCCCCCGAGGTCTGTATATTATGTTCTTGTCGTGTTTTTTCTTTGATCTGTTCTGTTCAGATGTTGTTCCAGGGTTCATTGTCGGAGGACTATGAGCAGCAATGCTGGCGCAAGCTCATTTGTGATCTTGAGCAAGGAACTTTTATTGGATGGGTGGAGGAAGAAAGGATCAAAGCTAGGCGCGAAGACATAGATCGGAGCGTTAAGGAGGAAGTAAAGAACATGTCAGCAGGCATGGAAGGACAGATTGCTGCAGGATCAAGGGCAAGAAACCCTACTCTCGTAGGGGCAATTCACACTAGACGTGATTTTTCTCATAGTATGCAGGGTATGTTGACCTCAGTTCTGGACCTCGGTCCCTGCCCTGCGGCAGTGTAAGCCCTTCGAGTCACTGATGAGTTTTGTGATAAGTATCGATTCCTAAGGATAAAGGTGGATATACTTCAAGAGGATAATAACAGGCTTCGCAAGATGCTGGAGGATTTTCTCACTCCGATCATGAGAACACCAGCACCACCGAAGGAGTAATTCGTCATCAGGTTTTGGCATCCCCTTGGTTTGTTCCAAGCTTGGGGGAGTGCCGCGGTATCACATCATTACCTTTTTAGTAGAGTCATATCATGAATAGAGAAGTTATCATATAGGATGGTTTGCATTATGGAAGTATCTCTCCTCTAGTTGGTTATCTATGTATCCCTTGGTGGTGAGTGCCGTTATGGAATATTAATGAGAAGTTTCATCATTTACTTTTTGCACATATTATCTTAGTTTGCAATCTCTATTTTATGATTGATATTTTTGATTAGTATTGGTATCACTTTGGGAGCATCAAATAAATTTAAATTGGTTTTGGCAAACCTAGCTCTGGTCAGTAGCAACACTTTTTGAGGTTTGAAAGGAAAAGAAAAAAGCACTTACTTGTATTTGAATGGAATATGCCCTGAGAGGCAATAATTAAATGTTTATTATGTGTATTCCAAGTATATGATAGATGTTTATTTTGCATGCTATAATTGTATTAATACAAAAACGTTAATACATGTGTGTTTAATAAACAAACAGAAAGTTCCTAGTTATGCCTCTCTCATAAACTAGTTCGTTGATTAACAAGATGATCACGGTTTCCTCATCATAGACATTGGATGTTGTTAATAACGAGATCACAACATTAGTGTAATGGTGTGATGAACATTCATCCGAAGTATATCATTACGATCAAAGTCATTAAGTTTATATTGCTATAAACAAACTACGAAGTAGTCCTAATCCTTAGACCATGAGATCATGCCAATCACTAACACCGGAAGAGTTTCTTGTTGACATCAAACGTCACTCCGTAACTGGGTGATTATAAAGATGGCTTCAAAGCTACTAAAGTGTTATGTTGAGAATCATCGATCAAGAGTGGAATTTGTTCATCCCGATGACGGATAGATATGCTCTGGGCCCTCTCGGTGATATCACATTGGTTAGCTTGCAAGAAAGTGATTTGATCACTAGAATGTTATATCACGGGAACAAGAAAAGAGTGCATGTCAGTAACGAGATCAAACTAGGTATGGAGATACCGATGATCGAATCTCGGACATGTAATATATCGTGAAACAAAGGGATTAAGATACAAGCGTAAAAGGTTCAGGAAAAGTCATCGTTGAATGTGTGGGAGTCAGTATGGATCTCCAGGTCCCGCTACTGATTATTGATCGGAGAAGGGTCTCGATCATGTCCGCATTATTCACGAACCGTAGGGTGACACACTTAAGGGACACTGGCATCCAGTTGGAGCAAATGTTTCATGCCAAAAGAATAAACAAGCGCAGGAATTTATTTCACTAGATACCGAAACAGGTTTTCAGGTGAAATTGCATAAAGAGGTTATGCATGTGAAATGGAATTCTAGCAAGGGGTTATTTGTGAATGTTTGTCATTAAAGTAGTTGACAAAATTCTGAATAAAATAAAAGAGTTTTAATTAATGAGAGTTTGCATTAAATTTGGTGGAAAATTAATGGGAATTTGAGTGGACTTTTGAGTGGAGAAAATTGAAGGGACATTTTGTGAGTGGAGTGTCCACCCACATGAATGAAGGAGGGGAGGGGGCAGCCCCATGGCCGGTGGCCACCCCCTTGGGTGCCCCACTCCTCCTATAAAAGGAGCCCCTCCTCTCACTTGTCTCTCAGACCTCCTCGTGAAGGATCTCTCTCCCCCTCTAGAATTTATCCCCCATGGTCTCGGACTAGCGAGATACATGTTCCCGGTGGCTATTCGGCAAGAAAGGGTTGTGCTTCCGCTGCATCGCTGGAGCGAGGAGGCGGAGGTTGCCCGGTGTCTTGTACGTGTGTGCGAGCACGGATGCGCTGCTTTGCGCTTAGGACTTCCTCTCGATCTTGAGATCGGCAAGAGATCGTCTACATCAACCACGAGTTGAACTCGTTAAGCTTTGTCGGTCTTCAAGGGTATGTTCTCTACGGATATACATCCGCCCGTTGTTTGTATCTAGTAGATAGATCTTGGTACATAGTTCCCATCGTAGGAAAATTTTTGTTTTCTATGCTGCGAACCCTACAGTGGTATCAGAGCCGGATCTATGCGTAGATACTTTACACGGGTAGTACACATATGAGTATGTGGGCGATGATGATCATGCTGTTGCTCCTTTGTTGTAATTTTGGATATTGGTGGCATAGTGGGATGAAGCGGCCCGGACAAACTTTACATGTCCTCGCACATGAGACCTGTTCCACGCTTGACATGCAACTAGTTTGCATAAGTGGCTAGCGGGTGTCTGTCTCTCCTACTATAGTCAATATCTATTTTGCAACGAATTTTCAACAATTTGGTTATCCTTGTTGTGGTTCATGTTCGTAGGTAAGAACGGTTCTATCTCGAAAGCCCCAAGCCACGTAAAACTTGCAATGGATAAATTAGAGGCGTCTAGTTTAGATTGTTGCTGGGGTAGTGTTATGATATGGTGATGTTGTAAGTAGAAGTATGAGATGATACTCTTACAACATACATAGCATGTAAACTCCATAGACCTTGGATTTACACATATAGGTATGATAGTGATCATACCACGGTGCACATGATAGAGATCATATGCGGGAACCATATCATTTCACTAATAAACATGTGATGTTTGATAGCATCTTATATTGCTTGTTTAGCGCTTTATTAGCATAATAAGATGATCCCTCTTTTAAATATCAAGATAAGAATGTGTTCTTCCTTTAGTATGCACCGATTATGTTTTCGTCGCTCCAAGACATCACGTGATGATCGGGTGTTCTTGGATCCACGACCATATTTCGGTTGTAAAACAGTTACACACGCGAATACTAAGGTTCTAAATTGGCGAGCCTAGCATGTACAGACATGGCCTCGGAACACGGACCGAAAGGTTAAGCATGAGTCATATAGTTGATATGATGCCCATTTGATGCTCGCCTTTGAAGCTACACCGACTCACGTGATGATCGGACTTGGTGTAGTGGATTTGGTTCATGTAATCACCAAAAAGGCAGGAGGGATGTCATTTTTGAGTGGGAGTTCATTCGTAATATGGATTAGTTGAACTCAATCTATCATACACTTAGTCTAAACTTTACAAATTCTGTTGTAGATGGCACCACCTGCTTTTAATTTCAATGTGTTCATGGAGAAAGAGAAACTTGCAACGAATGGTAGCAACTTTACCGAATGGGCCATGAATTTGAGGATTCTCCTCTCTGCTGCACAAAAGCAATATGTGCTAGAAGCGCCGTTAGGCCCCCCACCTTTTGATGATGCCCCTGACGAGGAGAAGAATGTCTATCAGACTCGTCAGCAGGACCACAACTTAGTTCATTGCGGCATATTGTATGGGCTAGAGCCGGAACTTCGAAAGCATTTCGAAAATGGCAATGCTTTTGATACAATGGGTGAGTTGAAAATGATTTTAGAAACACATGCTCCTGTAGAGAGCTACAATGCTTCAGAAAAGTTCTTTAGCTGCATGATGGAAGAGCACAGCTTCGTTAGTGAGCATGTACTCATGATGTCGGGTTACGCCGATAAGCTTGTGTCCTTGGGAATATCGATTCCCATTGACTTAGGCATCCATCGTGTTCTGCAGTCTCTGCCACCTAGCTATAAGAGCTTCGTGATGAACTATAATATGCAAGGCATGAAGAAGTCTCTCCCCGAGCTTCTGTCAATGCTTAAAACTGCAGAAGTGGAGATCAAAAAGGAACATCAAGTGTTGATGATCAATAGGAACACTGGTTTCAAGAAAGACAAGAAGGGAAAACGGAAGGGAAGTAAGGGCGGCAAGCCTGTTTCCATGACTGAAAAGAAACCCCGAGTTGGACCCAAGTCTGATACCGAGTGCTACTATTGTAAGGGGACTGGCCACTGGAAGCGCAACTGCCCCAAGTATTTGGCAGACAAGAAATCCGGCAAGGCAAACAAAGGTATATATGATATACATGTTACTGATGTGTAATTGACTAGTGCTCGCAGTAGCACCTGGGTATTTGATACCGGTTCAGTTGCTAATATTTGTAACTCGAATCAGGCGCTACGGAACAAGCGACCGCTAGCAAGGGGTGAGGTCAAGATGCGTGTCAGCAATGGATCAAGCGTTGATGTGATCACCGTCGGAACGCTGCCTCTCCACTTGCCGTCGGGATTAGTTATAAACTTGAAAAATTGTTATCTGGTGCCTGCACTAAACATGAACATTGTATCTGGATCGTGTTTGATGCGAAGTGGTTATTCATTTAAATCCGAGAACAATGGTTGTTCCATTTATATGAATGAAATCTTTTATGGTCATGCACCGATGATGAATGGTTTATTTCTTTTGGATCTCGATAATAATGTTACACATATTGATAATGTTGATGCTAAAAGGATTAAACTAAATGATGATATATTCGCATATATGTGGCACTGCCGTCTAGGTCATATTGGCGTTAAACGCATGAAGAAGCTCCATTCGGATGGACTTTTGGAATCACTTGATTATGAATCATTTGATACATGTGAGCCATGCCTTATGGGCAAGATGACTAGAACGCCGTTTTCCGGTTCAATGGAACGCAGATGATTTATTGGAAATCATACATTCTGATGTATGTGGTCCAATGAGTGTGTCGGCGCGAGGTGGATATCATTATTTTGTTACTTTCACGGATGATTTGAGTAGATACGGTTATATCTACTTGATGAAACACAAGTCTGAAACCTTTGAAAAGTTCAAGGAATTTCAGAATGAAGTGGAAAATCATCGTAATAGAAAGATCAAATTTCTACGGTCCGACCGTGGAGGTGAGTATCTAAGTTACGAGTTTAGCACTCACATGAAAGAGTGTGGAATTTTTCACAACTCACACGCCGGAACACCACAAATGAAATGGTGTGTCGGAACGTCGTAATCGTACTTTATTAGATATGGTTCGATCTATGATGTCTCTGACGGACTTGCCATTGTCATTTTGGGGCTATGCACTAGAAACTGCTTCATTCACTTTAAATCGGGCACCATCTAAATCCGTTGAAAAGACACCGTATGAATTGTGGTTTGGAAACAAACCTAAGCTGTCATTTCTTAAAGTTTGGGGATGCGATGTTTATGTGAAGAAACTTCAACCGGATAAACTCAAACCCAAAGCGGAAAAATGCGTCTTCATAGGATACCCTAAGGAAACTATTGGGTATTCCTTCTATCACAGATCTGAGGGCAAGGTTTTTTGTTGCCAAGAATGGATCCTTTCTAGAGAAAGAGTTTCTCGCGAAAGGTGTGAGTAGTCGGAAGGTAGAACTCGAAGAGGTTATGGAACCTTCTCTTCAAAGTATGGCGAGTAGCGCAGTCACGAAGTTGTTCCGGAGTTGGCTCCACCTGTTGAAGAGGGAACTAATGATAATGATCATGAAACTCCGAAAGAGAGTACTACCGAACCTCGCAGGTCAAGCAGGACGCGTGCAGCTCCCGAGCTGTACGGAAATCCTGTCATGAATTTCAAGGTTGATGAAAATGATGACCCTGCGACGTATGAAGAATCAATGATGAGCCCGGATTCCAACAAATGGTTAGAAGCCATGAAATCCGAGATGGAATCCATGTATGAAAATCAAGTTTGGAACTTGGTGGACTTACCTCACGACCGAAAGGCCGTGGAGAACAAATGGATTTTCAAAAGGAAAACTGATGCTGATGGTAATGTAATCGTCTATAAAGCTCGACTTGTCACAAAGGGGTTTCGACAAATTCAAGGAGTTGACTACGTTGAGACATTCTCTCCCGTAGCGATGCTAAAGTCAGTTAGGATTATGTTAGCAATTGCTGCATATTTCGATTATGAGATATGGCAGATGGATGTCAAAACCGCGTTTCTCAATGGTAATATTGAAGAAGAATTGTATATGATACAACCAAAGTGTTTTCTCGATCCTAAGGATGCTAACAAGGTGTGCAAGCTTCAGCGATCCATCTATGGATTGAAGCAAGCATCACGAAGTTGGAATATCTGCTTTGATGAGGTGATCAAAGAGTTTGGATTTGTCCAAACTTATGGAGAAGCTTGTATTTACAAGAAAGTGAGTGGGAGCAATGTGGCATTTCTGATATTATATGTGGATGACATATTATTGATCGGAAATGATATAGATCTTTTAAACAGTGTTAAAAGTTATCTAAACAGCAAATTTTCAATGAAGGACCTAGGTGAAGCGTCATACATATTAGGCATAAAGATCTATAGAGATAGATCTAGGCGCCTAATAGGGCTATCGCAAAGTACATACCTTGATAAGATTTTAAAGAAGTTTAAAATGGAAGATAGTAAGAAGGGGTTCTTACCTATGACACAAGGCACGACATTGAGTAAGACTCAAAGTACGGCTTCGGCGGAATAAAGAGAGATAATGGACAAGGTCCCCTATGCTTCAGCCATAGGCTCTATAATGTACGCCATGCTATGTACAAGACCGGATGTGGCACATGCTATTAGTTTGACTAGTAGATACCAATCGGATCCAGGTTCAGAACACTGGAAAGCGGTCAAGAATATCCTTAAGTACTTGCGAAGAACTAAGGATATGTTTCTTGTATACGGAGGTGAAGAAGAGCTCGTCGCTAAGTGTTATGTCGACGCTAGCTTTGACACCGATCCGGATGACTCTAAGTCTCAATCCGGATACGTATTTCTCATGAATGGCGGAGCGGTTAGTTGGAGGAGCTCCAAACAACCTGTGGTGGTGGGATCAACAACGGAGGCCGGATATGTTGCTGCTTCAGAAGCGGCTCAGGAAGAAGTTTTGATGAAGGAGTTCATATCCGAACTAGCTGTGGTTGCAAACGCGTTGGACCCAATAGTGATATATTGTGACAACAATGGTGCCATTGCCAATGCCAAAGAGCCAAGGTCTCACAAGCATTTCAAGCATATTAAGCGCCGGTTTCACTCCATCCGCGAGCATGTCAAGGATGGAGATATAAAGATTTGTAAAATACATACGGATCTCAATGTAGCAGATCCGTTGACTAAACTCTCCCTAGAGCAAAACATGATCTACACCAGAACTCCATGGGTGTTAGATACATCACAATGTAACTAGATTATTGTCTCTAGTGCAAGTGGGAGTCTGAAGGGAATATGCCCTGAGAGGCAATAATAAAATGTTTATTATGTGTATTCCAAGTATATGATAGATGTTTATTTTGCATGCTTTAATTGTATTAATATGGAAACGTTAATACATGTGTGTTTAATAAACAAACAGAAAGTTCCTAGTTATGCCTCTCTCATAAACTAGTTCGTTGATTAACAAGATGATCACGGTTTCCTGATCATAGACATTGGATGTTGTTAATAACGAGATCACAACATTAGTGTAATGGTGTGATGAACATTCATCCGAAGTATAGCATTACGATCAAAGTCATTGAGTTTATATTGCTATAAACAAACTACGAAGTAGTCCTAATCCTTAGACCATGAGATCATGCCAATCACTAACACCGGAAGTGTTTCTTGTTGACATCAAACGTCACTCCGTAACTGGGTGATTATAAAGATGGCTTCAAAGCTTCTAAAGTGTTATGTTGAGAATCATCGATCAAGAGTGGAATTTGTTCATCCCGATGACGGATAGATATGCTCTGGGCCCTCTCGGTGATATCACATTGGTTAGCTTGCAAGCAAGTAATTTGATCACTAGAATGTTATATCACGGGAACAAGAAAAGAGTGCATGTCAGTAACGAGATCAAACTAGGTATGGAGATACCGATGATCGAATCTCGGACATGTAATATATCGTGAAACAAAGGGATTAAGATACAAGCGTAAAAGGTTCCGACGATCACAGGAAAAGTCATCGTTGAATGTGTGGGAGTCGGTATGGATCTCCAGGTCCCGCTACTGATTATTGATCGGAGAAGGGTCTCGATCATGTCCGCATTATTCGCGAACCGTAGGGTGACACACTTAAGGGACACTGGCATCCAGTTGGAGCAAATGTTTCATGCCGAAAGAATAAACAAGCGCAGGAATTTATTTCACTAGATACCGAAACAGGTTTTCGGGTGAAATTGCATAAAGAGGTTATGCATGTGAAATGGAATTCTAGCAAGGGGTTATTTGTGAATGTTTGTCATTAAAGTAATTGACAAAATTCTGAATAAAATAAAAGTGTTTTAATTAATGAGAGTTTGCATTAAATTTGGTGGAAATTTATTGGGAATTTGAGTGGACTTTTGAGTGGAGAAAATTGAAGGGACATTTTGTGAGTGGAGTGTCCACCCACATGAATGAAGGAGGGGAGGGGGCAGCCCCATGGCCGGCGTCCACCCCCTTGGGTGCCCCCCCTCCTCCTATAAAAGGAGCCCCTCCTCTCACTTGTCTCTCACACCTCCTCGTGAAGGATCTCTCTCCCCCTATAGAATTTATCCCCCATGGTATTGGACTAGCGAGATACATGTTCCCGGTGGCTATTCGGCAAGAAAGGGTTGTGCTTCCGCTGCATCGCTGGAGCGAGGAGGCAGAGGTTGCAAGGTGTCTTGTACGTGTGTGCGAGCACGGATGCGCTGCTGCTTTGCGGCGCTAGGACTTCCTCTCGATCTTGAGATCGGCAAGAGATCGTCTACATCAACCACGAGTTGAACTCGTTAAGCTTTGTCGGTCTTCAAGGGTACGTTCTCTACGGATATACATCCGCCCATTGTTTGTATCTAGTAGATAGATCTTGGTACATAGTTCCCATCGTAGGAAATTTTTTGTTTTCTATGCTGCGAACCCTACAGTATTTTATATTATTTTCTTTCTTTCTTGATTGGCTCATAAGCTTAGTATTCTTTAGTTAAGATCTTTTGTGTTTTCAAGTAATATTTCATGATTTTTTCTATCACTTGTATGTTTGCTTATTTCCTAAAACTCTTATGCTTGCTACCCAGCCTTGCTAGCCAAAAACCTATACTAAGAGGGAATGCTTCTCGTGCATCTAATCCTTGAACTTA
Organism: Avena longiglumis; assembly: GCA_030063025.1. Taxonomy (NCBI): domain Eukaryota; kingdom Viridiplantae; phylum Streptophyta; class Magnoliopsida; order Poales; family Poaceae; genus Avena; species Avena longiglumis. Next base: position 230,566,248 of record CP125979.1, read on the forward strand.
AACCTATGCCATTTGTGTCCACCATATCTACCTATTAGCATTATTGATATTCCAAGTAAATTCTCGAGTTTCATCTATCTTTCAAATTAAAAATTCTTTTGGTATGTGAAAACTAGTTAGTAAAGCTCTCACGAGCTTGATGGCACACCATATTTTCCTGCCCTTAATAAACCTGAACTATTGTGCCATCTATGTTGTATATGCTTGCACTTATAAGTTGGGAATTATAAGAACCATGCTGTCATGGGGAACGCTTTCAACACCTGTAAATATCTACCTAGTTGATATCATGATCTTTTGTTTACGGATGTCGGCGGTGTGAAATAAAAGGGGAGCTTGTAAGTCCATGGAGTTATGTATATGTGTTAGAGAAACGCCTGGGCGTCTAGCCTAGGCCATGCATAATCATGGTAGAAACTTGCAGCATCACCATAGTGAGCAATCTATGAAGCATCCTCAGAAAAAATATAGGAAAAAAAGAGAGAAAAAATATATGCACCATTCTTATGATAAATAAAAGGATCGCTGAGATGCTCACTGTTTGTTGCCTTGTCATTTTGATATGGGATAGGTCATGTGTCATGGGGCAGGGGGTACCCCGTTGGCGGTTCTCTATGATACACATATATTTACAATGACAAGAACTTGCTTGTAACTAAAGTTGAGTAGCGTGAGGAATGGCCCTCGTACTCAAGGGACATGAGATTGCCAACTTATGATTTGTCAAGCATATACTCCATATTTGTTCACTTTAACCTTAATCACCTTAAGATGCTTATGATAGGGGCAATGAGAGCCTAAAGCTAGTAAGTACCATAATCTTTTGGAAGCTCTTTATGAAACTTGAAATCCATGCTTCCCTCTGCAAAGGGCCTATCTTTTACTTCTTAGTTGAGTCAGTAAACCTATTCCTTTCTTTCTCCAGCAAGCATTTGAGTTGTTGTGATTCAATCATTCATATGATGATTTATTCAATCAAGTTTCTTATCTTCCTTTTTTTGCACATTGCTCTTATCTGAATGAATATTACTTTGAAAGCTATCGTTGTGAAAAGCCCTTTATGTTTGAGCAAAAGGGTTCCTGTTATAAACTTCTTTACAAAAGCTTTGCTTGAAAGCCAAGTATGATTTGTCAACTGTTCTCTGACCTAGAACAAAGTTTTCCATTACCAATTATGATTGTCTTTATGCATCTCTATGGTGACTCCCATACTCGTTGCAGGTTAAGTAATATAATGGTGAGTTGTTTTATATTATGATTTGTGTATTGGTGAATGTGATGCTTCTTCAACGTATTCTTTTTATCGACACTTCACTTCATAAACCTGTGGTCCTGTTTACTGAGCTCAGTTTTCGCATGGGGATAAGCGAGGTCTAAGCTTGGGGGAGTTGATACGTCCATTTTGCATCACTATTTTATATCATAATTTACTGTTATTCATTGATATATTTCATATTAAGAGGTGATACTTATGTTATTTCATCTATTTTGCATGTTGGATGACTTTTGGAGGATGAACTACCGGAGTCAGGATTCTGATGGAAAAAGCGGTGTCCAGATGCAATATTCGCGAAGATCAAAAAATTCCAGAAAATATACAGAAGTTCTTATTTTTTCAGAAGACGAAGGAGGCCAGAAGGAGAGGCGGAGATGGTCCACAGGGGGCCCACGCCACCCCCTGGCGCGGGACCCCCCTGGGCTGCACCACCAGGTGCTGTGGCCACCCTGGCCTACCTCTAGTGTCGCCCCTTCGCCTATAACTTCCCCCGAAACCCTAATACTTGGAGAGGGCGACCACAAAAAGATTCCGCCGCTTCTGTGGGGCGGAAACTATAGAGAGAGAAAGAGCTCTCCGGCAGGCAGATTTCTGTCGAGGAAATTCCTTCCCGGAGAGGGGAGATTATTGGAGATATGCCCAAGAGGCAATAATAAAGTGGTTATTATCATATCTTCATGCTTATGATAAATGTTTACATACCATGCTATAATTGTATTAACCGGAAATATTAATACTTGTGTGATTTGTAAACATAAAAGAGTCCCTAGTAAAGCCTCTTGTTAAACTAGCTTGTTGGTTAATATATGATCATGGTTTCCTGATCATGAACATAGAGATGTTATTAACAACAGGGTCATATCATTAGGAGAATTATGTGATGGACATATTCCGATAGTTACGCATAGCATAAAGATCAAGTCATTTAATATAGTTCACTTGCTATAAGCTTTCTGATACATAGTAATCTAATTCCTTCGACCATGAGATCATGCTAATCACCATCACCGGAAGGATGCTTTGATGACATCAAACACCACACCGTAACTGGGTGGCTATAAAGGTGGCATTGAGTGTTCGGAAAGTATGTGTTGAGGCACATGGATCAAGATTGGGATTTGTCCATCCATATGACGGATAGATATACTCTGGGCCCTCTCGGTAGAAAGTCATCCACTTACCTTGCAAGCATGTTACTGGCTCACAAGGGATCACATATCACGGGAACGAAAAAGAGTACTTATTGGTAACGAGGTTGAACTAGGTATGCAGAGATACCGACGATCAAACCTCAGATAAGTAAAGTATCGTGAGACAAAGGGAAATTAGTATCGTATGTAAATGGTTTATTTGATCACGAAGTAATCATAGTAATATGTGGGAGACATATGAATTTCCAGATTCCTCTATTGGTTATTGATCGGAGAAGAGTCTCGATCATGTCTGCATAATTCACGAACCGTAGGGAGACACACTTAAGGATTCGATGTTGTTTAGTAGATATGGAATGTGAGTAAAGAGACTGAATGTTGTTCAGAGTCTCGGATGGGATCTGGGATATCACGAGGAGATCCAGAATGGTCCGGAGAATAAGAATCATATAAGGAAAGTCCAATTTCGGAGTTCGGGAATGATTCTGGTGTTTTCACCGGAATGTTCTAGAAGGGTCTAGAAGGTTCATCGATCCGAAGGGGAAGGGTACATGGATGTGTCATGACAAAGTGTAATGGTTTCATCAAGTCCTAGGTCACTTGTCTGGACACTTGGATGAGAGAAATCAAACTCTAATTTGAAAGTCAAAAAGGCAGTTTGAAAAAGTCAAATCCCAACATGGTTTCCCAGTTAGGGAGGATTTCTGAGTTAGGGAGGGTTTCCACCTGGGTTAGGAACACCCTTGGACTCCCCCACCTATATAAGGAGGGGTAGGGCGCACCCCAAGGTATCCCCCTAAACTTCAGAATTGGAAACTGTATATGGGTGGTGCTCGACATAATATGTGTAAAAGTTATTATGTTAACCACTTCCGATTTGATACTGCTTTTGCTTAAGTTGGGTACAGTATATGATAAGTAGCACTTTTTTAGATGGGTCTTTCGTTTTCAAAATAGGAGTTTTTCGGGTCTAGTTTACCGGTCCGTCAATAAATGCGTATGAAAAGTGCAATAGTTGATGTGATGGATGTGCCCGGTATCGATCAATGAAACATCGGCTCGACGCAGGATTTCAATAGAACGAAAAACAGGGATAGGTACTTCGTCCGCCGGTACCATTGCAGAGTCTAGTTATCTGGCTTGAAAAGGTGGTCCGAGAGCTTCCTCTCTCCCAGGAAGCAAAACGAGATCCAAGTGTTCTTTTTTTTATTATACAGAATGAAATTCGATTCTGGATTGGTTTACAAAGGGAATGCGCGAGCGGGAGCAAAGGATTGGGGCTCTGGTTCTGGAGACGGTTCGAAGGAAAAGCAAATGGCTCCGGACGAAGTAAGAAAAGCTGGTCTTAGGTTTGTCGTAAAGTTAGACCATCGAAGCATTGGTTCACAAGTGCCAATTTGCTTTGCTTTTTTGAAATCATTCAATTCAATGATACGATGCCATTCATTCAATTGGAAGGAGGAGGTATGAAAAATGTGCAATGGGAACCTAAATTTCAAGTCTAATTTATATAAGACATAGAAATAATAATTGGATTTATATAAAAGATAACATACAGGTATTAGCCACCCAAAATCTTGACACAAGTTTCGCACATTTAGTTCTCTTATTAGAAACTCCCTATAGATATACTTCTTACTGACTGATTATGGCTTCCCTGACTAGAGAAGGAAATGAAATTTCGGGAGGAAATAGAGATGATTGGACCACCTGAATGCTGGAGATGAGTGCTCATCGTATTCCCTCGAGGAAAGCTGAGGCCCTCGCGGAAAGATAAAAGAAAATGAAAAGCACAGCCGCCTCTACCTAGAGCAAAGAAGCTTTGCCAGTCTTATCACCGGATTCACCATAATCAGCTTTAAGGTCCTGACTCTCAAATCGGATATCTCTTTCGTTCACAAGAATTGCATATTCTGTATGATTGGTGATTTGAAATTCTTTCTATTTACTATTTGGATGGAATTCATGAACGAGTAGATCAAAGAAAAGAAAGCAAAGCATTCACTCCTAAACTAAAGAACTAATCTACTGAGCTAGCCTCCCGTTATTCGCCAATGCTTGAACATGAATGTTGACCTTATATTTTGGTGAAATAGAACTAATACTCTTGGGATTTAAGTTATTTATTGATAGTGTTTTTTTATGCCCCTATTTGAGATATGATATGGTGTCATCATATCTCGACTGTAGCTAGTTGGTTATGGTGGCGTAGAAGCCCCTCTTTGATTGGGCTCCTTTACTACTTTATTTAACCCGGGGTTCTGCCTAAAACCGTTATCTTATGCGTGTTCGACTAGTTCCATTTCGAATTCTCCTTCTTCGCTGGGGTCTACATACTTTTTGCTCCAACCAGATGGACAGGGCTGCATAAATACTAATACAGTAAGTACAATGTTTGATCAGCAAGACCGGTCTCCTAACACCAGGATACGGTCTTCCTCGGTCTGTCAACGTTACAAATATGAAAAGGTAAGGATGCGCGACTTTTTTCCTTCGCGATGCGCTACTAAATGGTCTATGGCTTTGTCTGGGTTTATGGGCTAAGAGTCACCGCGGTGGTAAAAGGACAAGTGGAAGATGATCTCCAATTGTTCTCTTTTCTTTTTCGTCGGTGGAAACGTGTTCAAGGTTGGATTGAGAAGACTTTGTCGGTGGGGGAAAAGGAAGTGTATTGATAAAGTGTCTCTTGTCCAAGCCGTATCTACATATTCTATGTCATGCTTCAAATTACCGAGGGGATTGTTTGTATCAGCACATAACGTCGCTGATTAGAGCGTTCTGGTTTAGCAGCAAGAATGGAGAAAACGACATGGGTCTCGTCGGACTTGATGACGATGCCGAAGCCGGAAACGTCGCCAGTGCTATGGGCTTTGGGTTATGTAGATCCAAAATGATGAATGGGATTGTGGCACTCCACTCGCCGCCAATGCGGAAGGATGCCGCCGAAAAGAATGGAACGCTTCGCTGCTTTGGATGCGTCGGATCCCATATAAGAAGCTCGCTCTTTACCCGATCATTCAAACATTTTGTGGCGGTAGCGCTGCTCTATTGTTGCGTAGCAATAGAACTGCTCATGCTGCTTGGCGCTTTCGCCTTCTCTTCGCCGGACAGAGAGCTAATGGACACGGGGAGGAGCAGGTGAAGCATGTCGTTCATAATGGAAAGAAAGACACCACTACTTCGCCTCTTTGTTGGACCTTGGCTTGGAACACGATGGTCTCGACAGGACCAGAACCAATTCAATTTGGATCTTGACATGTCGGTTGTTTTTAACCGTAGGCATCTCGCCAGGAAGTTGGTGGGCTCATCATGAATTAGGTCGGGGTGGCTGGTGGTTTCGGGATCCCGTAGAAAATGCGTCTTTTATGCCTCGGGTATTAGCCAGCATAGTGGAATCATTTTATGATGTGTATTTTCATATTAAGAGTTCTTAAAAGTTCTCAACTCAAAGCCCAACCGTCAAAAGGATGCTACAATGTTCGAAATTATCAACTTAACATGCCCCCTTACTTCCTTCGTGACCTCCCACTACTTCATCTACCGAAATGATTAGGTAGATCTCCTTTTTTCTAGCATTAAACCTGCTCATGATCCTTAGGCTATAGAGCATGGAGCAGACAGAGAGATGAAAGGACCACCTTCTCCTGCTTGCTTGATCGGAATCTATTCAGCTGAAGTGCTACTTAACTTCACTTAGTAGTGGAAACTCGGAGAGCAGAGAGTCCTCTCTCATACAAAAATGCCAAGGCAAGGGAATCTTAAGGAACCAACCTTAGTTTCCCTCGATAGAGTGAGTCTACTTAGCGAACTTGCAGGACGGAGATCGATTGATCAATATGCATATCGAGAGTTGATGGTTGACCGCCCCCCTTGTCCATCACGAGGCTCCCGGGAGGCAAAGGGATTGCTATCACCCTTTCTCCCGGTGTATGTGAAAGACAAAAGTGACGCACTTTTTGATTTGCGGTCCAAAGAACGAGTCAGCTTCCTTAAGACCGTTCTTCCTCGTGGCTCGATGGTAGAGCGGTTGTTAATCGATCGGTCGTAGGTTTGAATCCTACTTGGGGAGATTTGATTCATTCCGAATTCGAATTGATAGTTATAGCTTTTCTTACTAGCGACCCCTGTCCTTCTCCTTTTTCTTTTTCTAAAGACGCAGCAGAATCGTCAAACGGGACATCAAATGTGGGAAGTTGATTGTAGGATTTCTATTCCTCACTCTCTACCGAACCAGCAGCCTTCGCGCCAAGCGACGACCACCCTTGTCCCTTTCCTTTTTCCATTCAGCCTACTTCTTAGCTTTGTTCCGTCAGTCTAAGGCAAAGCTCAAGTGGTTTGCCTACCTTACCCACTTGATGAAAGGGAACGAACTTCGTTTCCTTGGCGGCTTTATGGATGGATTTAGTCAGCCTCACTCCTTCCTTTTGAAAAGTGACGCTTTGCGTCTTCGCTTCCGAGGGTTAGGGTATAGGCCGTTTCGAGCAAGCTTTCGCTTTTTCTCCCGACTTTCTACAACTTTCGCTTTAGCTTCCAAAGGCGACCCAATGACCTTGCCGGAATTGGAAGTATTCATCGCCCTACCCTAAGAAAGAAGTCACTAGAAAACTGCTTGCCCTCCAGAAGTTCCAAAGGTGCGCGGAGCCCGGTGAAAATGAATATGTTTGCTACTGAACTGCCTATTGACAAATATTCGTCTTTAGAATGAAAGTAGCTATGAAGCCCAATCTACTGTCGATTCAAAAGGGGTCATAGTCATATGGGTGGGGTGTTTGTGGGGAGCTGCCTTGGATATGAGGAATTCCTAAAAAAAAGCAAAAATAGAACAAAGGAAAAGTCCGTGACGAAGATCTTTCTTTTCTATCAATAGATAGGAATGAGTGTTCGTTATAGGGGATAGGATCCATCTGCTCTCTCTCTCTCTCTCTCTCTCTCTCTCTCTCTCTCTATTTTCTGTTTCTTTTTTTCGAGAGAAAGAGCAGTGCGAACTAGAAAAAAAAGGAGAATCGGGAGATGATTAAAGAAGAGATACATAGACATATAAAGTAAAGGGATGTATATATTATTCCTATATATATCATCTATCTATGAAAAAAGTAAACAGAGTTCGTTTTTGGGTTCCCCGAAGCCCCGAATGGATTGGATCATTTACATACGCCAACGAAATGAAGGCCTCGCCTTCCGAATGCTTCTCCGATCCTGAAGTTCTCGAAGATAATAAGATGCAGCTCCCCTCCTCTTTTCCACTTTGCTAATCTTCCCTCTCACGCTGGCCGGGCTTAGGCGGGCGGGAGGAAAAAAAGTCGAAGAGCGTCTTCTCCTTTGTCCTTTTTCAGTGCAACACAGAAAGCACCCTCTTTTGTAATCCCATTTGCTTCCTGCAGGCTTTTTTTTGTATTGAGCATGGCGTAGCTAGGACCCTCCAATCATGTTTGAGCCTATGTTCACCCGGGGCCCAAAAGGAGAATTCCGAATGCCCGACATTCGAGATAAGGTGCATATCCCTTACCACTAAAGGAAAGGCTCGGCGAAGGGGGATATTAGCTAGGTAAGGAAAAAGCTTTCGGAGATTGAGATGTCGATTTGTTTTTTCATCGAAAAGGAAGAAGGCCGAGGGATAGCAGCCTTCCTTGGGCTTTGCTGCAAGTTCTAATAAAGAATTCGGCTCGGCCGAAAGCTAGCAACAACATAAAGAAAGGGGTCCATGTAGTCACTGCGCCCATTGAAAGCGGGTTCGCCATCTACTACAAAAGAGAGAATCCACTTCAGATAACCACGTCTCTGCTAGGCAGCGTGTGGAATGGCCGAGAGCGTACCAAATGGATATATAATCCAAGCCGAGAGTGGAGTTACGTGAACAGCCGTCTGATGGAAAACAACTTTCACGTTCGGTTCA